>OZ023252.1:17490506-18090506 GCA_964006365.1 Trididemnum miniatum | reverse complement strand
CTCGATATCCTATGCCCGAAAGCTGATGGAGTCTACTGAAGACCTGATATGCGTAAAAAGTAAAAATTAAAAACCTTCAGCCGTGTGTTCTTTGGAGTAAGACAAAATTGATTGTTGATTTCAATAACTGAAATCAAGGAAATGAAAGTTATGTAAACCTCTAAAAAATTGCCTATGCAGGCCTACGGGTAAACAGATATTAAAAATGGCTTCAAGACTTAGGCCTACTACGTTACTCACTAAATAAAACTTGCATGTGTGATCGCTACCACCAGACCGAGAGTCGAACAAGTGACTACAAAGCGAACTTTCGAGGAAAAAAATAGTGTCCCGTGTTTATGAGTAACCCTTTTAGGTAACCAATTTTAATATTCGCAGTTAGTGAAAAGAGTTTCAAAAGGGAGCTGATGGCTTTGAAGAAAAAGATGGACGAGGGTAAGTTATTGGCCTTAGTATATAGTTGCCGCTATAGTTTGAAACAACATTAACTTTGGAACTTGTTTTAAGGTGAAAGTTGTTTCCAATAGTTAAATGTTTTGTGTTTCCGCGCAGAAAAGGAAAAAAAGATCAAAAAAAATGATGGTAAAGAACACTCGAAACAAAAGGATGTAAAAGAACGGAATTTGAGTAAGCGTCTGAAGTTGATTGTTGATTTGGGTACACTTCTTGCCCGATATTAAAATTTTGTTCGGCTGTAAAATGTGTTAAAATATAAAACATAAAAATGGCCTTTGGTGTAGTGGTTAAACCAGGGCGTCGAACCGAACCGAACGTAAACCGAAAACCCGTATTAACCGCTTCCTTTCATTGAACCCAAACCAATCGCAACCTTTATGATTTGATAAACGTAAACCTTATTAATCTGAACCTGAATCCAAGGTTATCAAAATTTCTTGAACCTTAACCGGATTTAGACCGTTAAAATAATATTTGTTTAACCTAAAGCATTCGCTACGTTAAATCGTGTGTGTTTTTATGGAGATATTTCCTAAAAATGATTGTTATGGTGGCTATAACGGCAGTTAAAGACATCTGAAGTTAATCTGAGGTTATTTCTGTTGCTCAGAACATCCTTTATGAGCAGCAGTAGCCAGCGACGGCGGAAGCATTTTTAAAGTGGGGGGGCAAAACCAATGACCAGATTTTCTTCATCTACAACCAAGGACGGCAGTGGCGTAGCGAAAAATATTAAAAGCGGGGCATAATTTTCACATTTTTTCAAGCGCATTTTTTTGGGCAGAACTAATTTGAAGCTGGTTAAGAAACCAAAATCGTTCTAGGGGAGTCCGGGGGCATGCTCCCCCGGAAATTTTTGAAAACTTACATGCTGCAATGGCTATTTTAGTGCATTTTGAATAATTTCCAGGCAAACTGTGTTTAAATTTTTTGACCCTATTAGTGGTTGCTTCGCCAAATATGATGCATTTTGTTCGCACATTTTTAATTATGCGTGCTTAAGGCGTATATAAGACTTTTAGCATTTGGTTATAGTATATTTGATGAGTAGAGGAAGTGGTATCATGTTGAAAGTAATGCAATCAAAACTTTAACAACTCGGATGACCGAGTGGCTAGACGGGCACCGTCTCTGGAAATGTACTATAGACACTGGTTTGCTTCCGAGTCCAGTCAAACCAACGACTGTAGGAAAAATGTCCAAGATCAAGCTTGATTTGCAGCGTTGTTTTACGTCGGTCATTTTGACATTAAGTATTTGATTGATGCAATAACGTAGTGTTCATGCAAACATGTTTAACTCGTTGAAGATTAGTTTAGTGCGCAGTTAATCGGTTGTCTATGCGTTTGTGTAGTGATGATAGAGCGCCAGCAAAGTTTTGAAGATGGAAAGGGAAGAGAAAGTGGAAAAGAGGAGGGTAAGTTATTGCAAGGTTTAGTGTTTTTGACGATTTCAAATGATCTGCTTTGTCCATGCTCAGGACCGGACCCGGGTTTGTTTAGGGTGGCTTGAAATGAAAAAAATGCCAATCGTGCTGTTGTGCGGTTTAGAAATATCAAAGATCAATGTGATATCAGCATGTATGATTAAAACCTCCAGTATGGAAGCTTGAGTCTATATACGGACTCGTCATGGTCTGGGTTTCGATTGCCGGACATAAAGTCGTCGATGGCTCGGCACCGCTGCGACGTTTCTTCGAAGTTGTGCTGCCGAGGCCGAGTCCCTAAGTCAAGTCGCGAAGATGACCCACCCATTGGTACACGACTCGGCGTAATACCGCCAGTACAATGAAGATTTGATTTTGGAGATCGAACAACTGAATAATTGATGCACACTTGTTGAAGTGATGCAGCTGACGCATTGCTGCACTTGCTTTTCTGATCCAGATTTGCAATTCGCTATGTTGTGTGCCGTCACTTTTGAATGAGACCCGAAGGTAGTTAAATTTCTCCGGTAGTTTTAGTGTTACTACCCAACTTGTAAAAATCTCTGTTTTGGTTGTCAGCGTATGATTTGCAATTATGTTGTACTGATTTTCATTAGCGTAGTGAGGTGTAACGGCAAGCGAGGAAAGTGGGCTCGATATCCACCTGCATTCTCATTACATAAGGAGCGACCGTTAGCTCAGTTGCTAAGCGCACGTTGTCGGTGCGGGAGGTTTGGGGTTCAATCCCCGGACCGGTGAAATCGGCACAGTGTCGCCAACGGCTCGCCACCGCTGCGACGTTCCTTCGGAGCTGTGTAGCCAGGCGCTAAGTCGCAGAGATGGGCCCCGACACTCGTTACACGTTTCGGCGTAATACCGCGAGGATAATGAAGATTTGATTTTGGTTTTGGCAACACGCATGCATCCGAAAACTTGTCAAGAGCTTGCTGGAAACCATTTTGGGTAGAGCCGAGTATAGCGCGAGATCATCCGCAAACAACCGACGTTGTACAGTGCAATCCCACCACAAGACTCAACTTATCAACTATTTTATCCATGTAAAGATGCAAGATAATGGGTGAAAGAGACAGAGAGAGGTCTTTTCGTAGTCCCACACTTCCTCCGCAAAGGTTTCGTCGTTACGTTGTTCATACGAACACAGACTCGGAATGCACGACCAGCTACGTAAGAATCAGTTAGTAACTGGCCATCAATACCATGTTGTATCATCACTGCCCACAGCTCGTTTCTAGGAATGCGTTAATATGCTTCTACAAGATCAACAAAACATGCATTGACCTCTTGTGCACATTCCCGCGCCTTCTCGAAGATTTGCTGTAAAGCAATAAACTGGTCCATTGCGCTGCTGTCAAGACAAAAACCACACTGCCTATGCGCTATAGTTTAGGCTCGACTATTTCAAGGCTGTTTTGTTTCAAGACATTTCGGGCTTGTTAGGGGCGCTGAGTAGAGACATGCACCTATAATGGACAATCCGTCGGTGTGTAGGAGGTAAAGACGAAGCCGGTGTTGGAAGATTACGTTATCATTCCGAGCGTCAAGTAGCTATGCAGGATGTAAACTCATGAGTTCAGTTGGCAGAAAAACCCTAAAGCTGTTGTTTAAAATCATTGAAGCAGCATCAAAATGCAAAATACTATCACATATCATATCATGTATTGTATACATTCCTCGCTTGAATTAATTTTTCTTCCTGGTTTCCAGTTTTACAATTAATCGTCTCTTTATTGCTTTGACGACTTTCCCTAATAATCTCCGCATAGCAACAATTTGGTGTCATTTCTTACAAGTTCATTCAAAAATTTCGGTACTGTACTGTGCATGTCAAAACCAAAGACGATCTAAATCCTGATTGTGCAAGCACTAACCCAGTTTCAAAAGCAAACTTCGATGCAAAATTGGTGGTAACTTATTCCGCATAGCATGTTTTGGCTATGGTAAACAAGTCATGTAATTAATATCATAACGGAACCCAAATGAGCAATACACTCACACCCGTTGTTTGTATTGTAGCATATCAAATTGCACTTAATAAAAAAAAACGCTACCCGGGTATATTTTACGCGATTCTGGTCAGAAGCTCACATTGTGCAAACCTATCAAGGGGCAATTGAAAGTAGTACCCTATTTCATTGCGCAGTTAAAGGAAGCGTAATATGTCACTTTGCCCAAATGTTAATATCTACTCATGGGTCTCGGGGTCATTTTTTCCAACTACTTAGCACTTTCTATCTGTTTCGTATGAATGACTGACTGCGAACAGCAACTAACTAGAAAAAGCGATGCGATGGCGACGAACAGTCTAAAATATTGCTTAGCACAGAGTCAGCTTTGAAAACAGAAAAATCCCCAAAGCAAAGGCGGACGCATTCTCACTGTAACAGTTTCGTTAAAGAACTGCTTAGCTATTGGCATTGCTTGTAACCCCACGGCATTGGAGCAGCTGTTTTTGGGGGTGCGAGCAATCCATCTCGAGTGCAAAGCATCAGGCTTACGTACATAGAAAAAGCAAAGGCGCAGGCATGCGAAACTTATAATGTAAAACTGCGGGTGCCACTTCAACAACCTATTAATTGAATGCGGGGTGAAAAACGAATCGGGTAGCACACGGAGTGGCGTGGAGAAAAGTTTTGATTGCGTTTTATATGCACTGCAGGTGATGAGCAGAGTGAAAGGACGGATGAAGTGGGAGAGTGTAAGTCGTAAATTTCATTTTCATGATACTTTATTAGGTTGTTAGGCAGGGCTGCGAAATCGATCGGTTTTTGACCGAGTTCAAGTTCGAGTTCAAGAGATATTTGCAAGTCCGAGTTCAAGTTGGAGTTCTAAGAATTTTGTTTTTCGAGTTCGGCAAAAATGAACGAGTTCAAGTTTGAGTTCGCAGCCCTGGACTTTGTAGGTCGCAATGGCATGAACACATAAACGATATGCAGCTTTTGTTTTGGTAAAATCATAACTTTAATTTACACGGATTGTGAGTGCTTGAACAACGAACTATATTTCGTAGTGATCTTATATTTCTTTTCAACATATATAATATCTTTTTAATGAATTCGAACTCGCACGGTTTTATGCGAGTTCGAGTTCGGAAAAAAAAAGTTTTTCGAGTTCAAGTTCGACCAAATGATCGAGTTCTTTCGAGTTTGCATCCTTGTTGTTAGGTAGACCGTGGAGCACTGCAAATGGATATTAAAAAAGAAGGCTTTTTGCCACGTTCGGGCCTATGGTAGAAAGCAAACGCTCTGCATTTGGTTATAGTATATTTGATGAGTAGAGGAAGTGGTATCATGTTGAAAGTAATGCAATCAAAACTTTAACAACTCGGATGACCGAGTGGCTAGACGGGGACCGTCTCTGGAAATGTACTATAGACACTGGTTTGCTTCCGAGTCCAGTCAAACCAACGACTGTAGGAAAAATGTCCAAGATCAAGCTTGATTTGCAGCGTTGTTTTACGTCGGATATTTTGACATTAAGTATTTGATTGATGCAATAACGTAGTGTTCAGGCAAACATGTTTAACTCGTTGAAGATTAGTTTAGTGCGCAGTTAATCGGTTGTCTATGCGTTTGTGTAGTGATGATAGAGCGCCAGCAAAGTTTTGAAGATGGAGAGGGAAGAGAAAGTGGAAAAGAGGAGGGTAAGTTATTGCAAGGTTTAGTGTTTTTGACGATTTCAAATGATCTGCTTTGTCCATGCTCAGGACCGGACCCGGGTTTGTTTAGGGTGGCTTGAAATGAAAAAAATGCCAATCGTGCTGTTGTGCGGTTTAGAAATATCAAAGATCAATGTGATATCAGCATGTATGATTAAAACCTCCAGTATGGAAGCTTGAGCCTATATACGGACTCGTCATGGTCTGGGTTTCGATTCCCGGACATAAAGTCGTCGATGGCTCGGCACCGCTGCGACGTTTCTTCGAAGTTGTGCTGCCGAGGCCGAGTCCCTAAGTCAAGTCGCGAAGATGACCCACCCATTGGTACACGACTCGGCGTAATACCGCCAGTACAATGAAGATTTGATTTTGGAGATCGAACAACTGAATAATTGATGCACACTTGGTGAAGTGATGAAGCTGACGCATTGCTGCACTTGCTTTTCTGATCCAGATTTGCAATTCGCTATGTTGTGTGCCGTCACTTTTGAATGAGACCCGAAGGTAGTTAAATTTCTCCGGTAGTTTTAGTGTTACTACCCAACTTGTAAAAATCTCTGTTTTGGTTGTCCAAACCAGCGTATGATTTGCAATTATGTTGTACTGATTTTCATTAGCGTAGTGAGGTGTAACGGCAAGCGAGGAAAGTGGGCTCGATATCCACCTGCATTCTCATTACATAAGGAGCGACCGTTAGCTCAGTTGCTAAGCGCACGTTGTCGGTGCGGGAGGTTTGGGGTTCAATCCCCGGACCGGTGAAATCGGCACAGTGTCGCCAACGGCTCGCCACCGCTGCGACGTTCCTTCGGAGCTGTGTAGCCAGGCGCTAAGTCGCAGAGATGGGCCCCGACACTCGTTACACGTTTCGGCGTAATACCGCGAGGATAATGAAGATTTGATTTTGGTTTTGGCAACACGCATGCATCCGAAAACTTGTCAAGAGCTTGCTGGAAACCATTTTGGGTAGAGCCGAGTATAGCGCGAGATCATCCGCAAACAACCGACGTTGTACAGTGCAATCCCACCACAAGACTCAACTTATCAACTATTTTATCCATGTAAAGATGCAAGATAATGGGTGAAAGAGACAGAGAGAGGTCTTTTCGTAGTCCCACACTTCCTCGCAAAGGTTTCGTCGTTACGTTGTTCATACGAACACAGACTCGGAATGCACGACCAGCTACGTAAGAATCAGTTAGTAACTGGCCATCAATACCATGTTGTATCATCACAGCCCACAGCTCGTTTCTAGGAATGCGTTAATATGCTTCTACAAGATCAACAAAACATGCATTGACCTCTTGTGCACATTCCCGCGCCTTCTCGAAGATTTGCTGTAAAGCAATAAACTGGTCCATTGCGCTGCTGTCAAGACAAAAACCACACTGCCTATGCGCTATAGTTTAGGCTCGACTATTTCAAGGCTGTTTTGTTTCAAGACATTTCGGGCTTGTTAGGGGCGCTGAGTAGAGACATGCACCTATAATGGACAATCCGTCGGTGTGTAGGAGGTAAAGACGAAGCCGGTGTTGGAAGATTACGTTATCATTCCGAGCGTCAAGTAGCTATGCAGGATGTAAACTCATGAGTTCAGTTGGCAGAAAAACCCTAAAGCTGTTGTTTAAAATCATTGAAGCAGCATCAAAATGCAAAATACTATCACATATCATATCATGTATTGTATACATTCCTCGCTTGAATTAATTTTTCTTCCTGGTTTCCAGTTTTACAATCAATCGTCTCTTTATTGCTTTGACGACTTTCCCTAATAATCTCCGCATAGCAACAATTTGGTGTCATTTCTTACAAGTTCATTCAAAAATTTCGGTACTGTACTGTGCATGTCAAAACCAAAGACGATCTAAATCCTGATTGTGCAAGCACTAACCCAGTTTCAAAAGCAAACTTCGATGCAAAATTGGTGGTAACTTATTCCGCATAGCATGTTTTGGCTATGGTAAACAAGTCATGTAATTAATACCAGAACGGAACCCAAATGAGCAATACACTCACACCCGTTGTTTGTATTGTAGCATATCAAATTGCACTTAATAAAAAAAAACGCTACCCGGGTATATTTTACGCGATTCTGGTCAGAAGCTCACATTGTGCAAACCTATCAAGGGGCAATTGAAAGTAGTACCCTATTTCATTGCGCAGTTAAAGGAAGCGTAATATGTCACTTTGCCCAAATGTTAATATCTACTCATGGGTCTCGGGGTCATTTTTTCCAACTACTTAGCACTTTCTATCTGTTTCGTATGAATGACTGACTGCGAACAGCAACTAACTAGAAAAAGCGATGCGATGGCGACGAACAGTCTAAAATATTGCTTAGCACAGAGTCAGCTTTGAAAACAAAAAAATCCCCAAAGCAAAGGCGGACGCATTCTCACTGTAACAGTTTCGTTAAAGAACTGCTTAGCTATTGGCATTGCTTGTAACCCCACGGCATTGGAGCAGCTGTTTTTGGGGGTGCGAGCAATCCATCTCGAGTGCAAAGCATCAGGCTTACGTACATAGAAAAAGCAAAGGCGCAGGCATGCGAAACTTATAATGTAAAACTGCGGGTGCCACTTCAACAACCTATTAATTGAATGCGGGGTGAAAAACGAATCGGGTAGCACACGGAGTGGCGTGGAGAAAAGTTTTGATTGCGTTTTATATGCACTGCAGGTGATGAGCAGAGTGAAAGGACGGATGAAGTGGGAGAGTGTAAGTCGTAAATTTCATTTTCATGATACTTTATTAGGTTGTTAGGCAGGGCTGCGAAATCGATCGGTTTTTGACCGAGTTCAAGTTCGAGTTCAAGAGATATTTGCAAGTCCGAGTTCAAGTTGGAGTTCTAAGAATTTTGTTTTTCGAGTTCGGCAAAAATGAACGAGTTCAAGTTTGAGTTCGCAGCCCTGGACTTTGTAGGTCGCAATGGCATGAACACATAAACGATATGCAGCTTTTGTTTTGGTAAAATCATAACTTTAATTTACACGGATTGTGAGTGCTTGAACAACGAACTATATTTCGTAGTGATCTTATATTTCTTTTCAACATATATAATATCTTTTTAATGAATTCGAACTCGCACGGTTTTATGCGAGTTCGAGTTCGGAAAAAAAAAGTTTTTCGAGTTCAAGTTCGACCAAATGATCGAGTTCTTTCGAGTTTGCATCCTTGTTGTTAGGTAGACCGTGGAGCACTGCAAATGGATATTAAAAAAGAAGGCTTTTTGCCACGTTCGGGCCTATGGTAGAAAGCAAACGCTCTGCATTTGGTTATAGTATATTTGATGAGTAGAGGAAGTGGTATCATGTTGAAAGTAATGCAATCAAAACTTTAACAACTCGGATGACCGAGTGGCTAGACGGGGACCGTCTCTGGAAATGTACTATAGACACTGGTTTGCTTCCGAGTCCAGTCAAACCAACGACTGTAGGAAAAATGTCCAAGATCAAGCTTGATTTGCAGCGTTGTTTTACGTCGGATATTTTGACATTAAGTATTTGATTGATGCAATAACGTAGTGTTCAGGCAAACATGTTTAACTCGTTGAAGATTAGTTTAGTGCGCAGTTAATCGGTTGTCTATGCGTTTGTGTAGTGATGATAGAGCGCCAGCAAAGTTTTGAAGATGGAGAGGGAAGAGAAAGTGGAAAAGAGGAGGGTAAGTTATTGCAAGGTTTAGTGTTTTTGACGATTTCAAATGATCTGCTTTGTCCATGCTCAGGACCGGACCCGGGTTTGTTTAGGGTGGCTTGAAATGAAAAAAATGCCAATCGTGCTGTTGTGCGGTTTAGAAATATCAAAGATCAATGTGATATCAGCATGTATGATTAAAACCTCCAGTATGGAAGCTTGAGCCTATATACGGACTCGTCATGGTCTGGGTTTCGATTCCCGGACATAAAGTCGTCGATGGCTCGGCACCGCTGCGACGTTTCTTCGAAGTTGTGCTGCCGAGGCCGAGTCCCTAAGTCAAGTCGCGAAGATGACCCACCCATTGGTACACGACTCGGCGTAATACCGCCAGTACAATGAAGATTTGATTTTGGAGATCGAACAACTGAATAATTGATGCACACTTGGTGAAGTGATGAAGCTGACGCATTGCTGCACTTGCTTTTCTGATCCAGATTTGCAATTCGCTATGTTGTGTGCCGTCACTTTTGAATGAGACCCGAAGGTAGTTAAATTTCTCCGGTAGTTTTAGTGTTACTACCCAACTTGTAAAAATCTCTGTTTTGGTTGTCCAAACCAGCGTATGATTTGCAATTATGTTGTACTGATTTTCATTAGCGTAGTGAGGTGTAACGGCAAGCGAGGAAAGTGGGCTCGATATCCACCTGCATTCTCATTACATAAGGAGCGACCGTTAGCTCAGTTGCTAAGCGCACGTTGTCGGTGCGGGAGGTTTGGGGTTCAATCCCCGGACCGGTGAAATCGGCACAGTGTCGCCAACGGCTCGCCACCGCTGCGACGTTCCTTCGGAGCTGTGTAGCCAGGCGCTAAGTCGCAGAGATGGGCCCCGACACTCGTTACACGTTTCGGCGTAATACCGCGAGGATAATGAAGATTTGATTTTGGTTTTGGCAACACGCATGCATCCGAAAACTTGTCAAGAGCTTGCTGGAAACCATTTTGGGTAGAGCCGAGTATAGCGCGAGATCATCCGCAAACAACCGACGTTGTACAGTGCAATCCCACCACAAGACTCAACTTATCAACTATTTTATCCATGTAAAGATGCAAGATAATGGGTGAAAGAGACAGAGAGAGGTCTTTTCGTAGTCCCACACTTCCTCGCAAAGGTTTCGTCGTTACGTTGTTCATACGAACACAGACTCGGAATGCACGACCAGCTACGTAAGAATCAGTTAGTAACTGGCCATCAATACCATGTTGTATCATCACAGCCCACAGCTCGTTTCTAGGAATGCGTTAATATGCTTCTACAAGATCAACAAAACATGCATTGACCTCTTGTGCACATTCCCGCGCCTTCTCGAAGATTTGCTGTAAAGCAATAAACTGGTCCATTGCGCTGCTGTCAAGACAAAAACCACACTGCCTATGCGCTATAGTTTAGGCTCGACTATTTCAAGGCTGTTTTGTTTCAAGACATTTCGGGCTTGTTAGGGGCGCTGAGTAGAGACATGCACCTATAATGGACAATCCGTCGGTGTGTAGGAGGTAAAGACGAAGCCGGTGTTGAAAGATTACGTTATCATTCCGAGCGTCAAGTAGCTATGCAGGATGTAAACTCATGAGTTCAGTTGGCAGAAAAACCCTAAAGCTGTTGTTTAAAATCATTGAAGCAGCATCAAAATGCAAAATACTATCACATATCATGTATTGTATACATTCCTCGCTTGAATTAATTTTTCTTCCTGGTTTCCAGTTTTACAATCAATCGTCTCTTTATTGCTTTGACGATTTTCCCTAATAATCTCCGCATAGCAACAATTTGGTGTCGTTTCTTACAAGTTCATTCAAAAATTTCGGTACTGTACTGTGCATGTCAAAACCAAAGACGATCTAAATCTTGATTGTGCAAGCACTAACCCAGTTTCAAAAGCAAACTTCGATGCAAAATTGGTGGTAACTTATTCCGCATAGCATGTTTTGGCTATGGTAAACAAGTCATGTAATTAATACCAGAACGGAACCGAAATGAGCAATACACTCACACCCGTTGTTTGTATTGTAGCATATCAAATTGCACTTAATAAAAAAAAACGCTACCCGGGTATATTTTACGCGATTCTGGTCAGAAGCTCACATTGTGCAAACCTATCAAGGGGCAATTGAAAGTAGTACCCTATTTCATTGCGCAGTTAAAGGAAGCGTAATATGTCACTTTGCCCAAATGTTAATATCTACTCATGGGTCTCGGGGTCATTTTTTCCAACTACTTAGCACTTTCTATCTGTTTCGTATGAATGACTGACTGCGAACAGCAACTAACTAGAAAAAGCGATGCGATGGCGACGAACAGTCTAAAATATTGCTTAGCACAGAGTCAGCTTTGAAAACAAAAAAATCCCCAAAGCAAAGGCGGACGCATTCTCACTGTAACAGTTTCGTTAAAGAACTGCTTAGCTATTGGCATTGCTTGTAACCCCACGGCATTGGAGCAGCTGTTTTTGGGGGTGCGAGCAATCCATCTCGAGTGCAAAGCATCAGGCTTACGTACATAGAAAAAGCAAAGGCGCAGGCATGCGAAACTTATAATGTAAAACTGCGGGTGCCACTTCAACAACCTATTAATTGAATGCGGGGTGAAAAACGAATCGGGTAGCACACGGAGTGGCGTGGAGAAAAGTTTTGATTGCGTTTTATATGCACTGCAGGTGATGAGCAGAGTGAAAGGACGGATGAAGTGGGAGAGTGTAAGTCGTAAATTTCATTTTCATGATACTTTATTAGGTTGTTAGGCAGGGCTGCGAAATCGATCGGTTTTTGACCGAGTTCAAGTTCGAGTTCAAGAGATATTTGCAAGTCCGAGTTCAAGTTGGAGTTCTAAGAATTTTGTTTTTCGAGTTCGGCAAAAATGAACGAGTTCAAGTTTGAGTTCGCAGCCCTGGACTTTGTAGGTCGCAATGGCATGAACACATAAACGATATGCAGCTTTTGTTTTGGTAAAATCATAACTTTAATTTACACGGATTGTGAGTGCTTGAACAACGAACTATATTTCGTAGTGATCTTATATTTCTTTTCAACAATTATAATATCTTTTTAATGAATTCGAACTCGCACGGTTTTATGCGAGTTCGAGTTCGGAAAAAAAAAGTTTTTCGAGTTCAAGTTCAAGTTCGACCAAATGATCGAGTTCTTTCGAGTTTGCATCCTTGTTGTTAGGTAGACCGTGGAGCACTGCAAATGGATATTAAAAAAGAAGGCTTTTTGCCACGTTCGGGCCTATGGTAGAAAGCAAACGCTCTGCATTTGGTTATAGTATATTTGATGAGTAGAGGAAGTGGTATCATGTTGAAAGTAATGCAATCAAAACTTTAACAACTCGGATGACCGAGTGGCTAGACGGGGACCGTCTCTGGAAATGTACTATAGACACTGGTTTGCTTCCGAGTCCAGTCAAACCAACGACTGTAGGATAAATGTCCAAGATCAAGCTTGATTTGCAGCGTTGTTTTACGTCGGATATTTCGACATTAAGTATTTGATTGATGCAATAACGTAGTGTTCAGGCAAACATGTTTAACTCGTTGAAGATTAGTTTAGTGCGCAGTTAATCGGTTGTCTATGCGTTTGTGTAGTGATGATAGAGCGCCAGCAAAGTTTTGAAGATGGAGAGGGAAGAGAAAGTGGAAAAGAGGAGGGTAAGTTATTGCAAGGTTTAGTGTTTTTGACGATTTCAAATGATCTGCTTTGTCCATGCTCAGGACCGGACCCGGGTTTGTTTAGGGTGGCTTGAAATGAAAAAAATGCCAATCGTGCTGTTGTGCGGTTTAGAAATATCAAAGATCAATGTGATATCAGCATGTATGATTAAAACCTCCAGTATGGAAGCTTGAGCCTATATACGGACTCGTCATGGTCTGGGTTTCGATTCCCGGACATAAAGTCGTCGATGGCTCGGCACCGCTGCGACGTTTCTTCGAAGTTGTGCTGCCGAGGCCGAGTCCCTAAGTCAAGTCGCGAAGATGACCCACCCATTGGTACACGACTCGGCGTAATACCGCCAGTACAATGAAGATTTGATTTTGGAGATCGAACAACTGAATAATTGATGCACACTTGGTGAAGTGATGAAGCTGACGCATTGCTGCACTTGCTTTTCTGATCCAGATTTGCAATTCGCTATGTTGTGTGCCGTCACTTTTGAATGAGACCCGAAGGTAGTTAAATTTCTCCGGTAGTTTTAGTGTTACTACCCAACTTGTAAAAATCTCTGTTTTGGTTGTCCAAACCAGCGTATGATTTGCAATTATGTTGTACTGATTTTCATTAGCGTAGTGAGGTGTAACGGCAAGCGAGGAAAGTGGGCTCGATATCCACCTGCATTCTCATTACATAAGGAGCGACCGTTAGCTCAGTTGCTAAGCGCACGTTGTCGGTGCGGGAGGTTTGGGGTTCAATCCCCGGACCGGTGAAATCGGCACAGTGTCGCCAACGGCTCGCCACCGCTGCGACGTTCCTTCGGAGCTGTGTAGCCAGGCGCTAAGTCGCAGAGATGGGCCCCGACACTCGTTACACGTTTCGGCGTAATACCGCGAGGATAATGAAGATTTGATTTTGGTTTTGGCAACACGCATGCATCCGAAAACTTGTCAAGAGCTTGCTGGAAACCATTTTGGGTAGAGCCGAGTATAGCGCGAGATCATCCGCAAACAACCGACGTTGTACAGTGCAATCCCACCACAAGACTCAACTTATCAACTATTTTATCCATGTAAAGATGCAAGATAATGGGTGAAAGAGACAGAGAGAGGTCTTTTCGTAGTCCCACACTTCCTCGCAAAGGTTTCGTCGTTACGTTGTTCATACGAACACAGACTCGGAATGCACGACCAGCTACGTAAGAATCAGTTAGTAACTGGCCATCAATACCATGTTGTATCATCACAGCCCACAGCTCGTTTCTAGGAATGCGTTAATATGCTTCTACAAGATCAACAAAACATGCATTGACCTCTTGTGCACATTCCCGCGCCTTCTCGAAGATTTGCTGTAAAGCAATAAACTGGTCCATTGCGCTGCTGTCAAGACAAAAACCACACTGCCTATGCGCTATAGTTTAGGCTCGACTATTTCAAGGCTGTTTTGTTTCAAGACATTTCGGGCTTGTTAGGGGCGCTGAGTAGAGACATGCACCTATAATGGACAATCCGTCGGTGTGTAGGAGGTAAAGACGAAGCCGGTGTTGGAAGATTACGTTATCATTCCGAGCGTCAAGTAGCTATGCAGGATGTAAACTCATGAGTTCAGTTGGCAGAAAAACCCTAAAGCTGTTGTTTAAAATCATTGAAGCAGCATCAAAATGCAAAATACTATCACATATCATATCATGTATTGTATACATTCCTCGCTTGAATTAATTTTTCTTCCTGGTTTCCAGTTTTACAATTAATCGTCTCTTTATTGCTTTGACGACTTTCCCTAATAATCTCCGCATAGCAACAATTTGGTGTCATTTCTTACAAGTTCATTCAAAAATTTCGGTACTGTACTGTGCATGTCAAAACCAAAGACGATCTAAATCCTGATTGTGCAAGCACTAACCCAGTTTCAAAAGCAAACTTCGATGCAAAATTGGTGGTAACTTATTCCGCATAGCATGTTTTGGCTATGGTAAACAAGTCATGTAATTAATATCATAACGGAACCCAAATGAGCAATACACTCACACCCGTTGTTTGTATTGTAGCATATCAAATTGCACTTAATAAAAAAAAACGCTACCCGGGTATATTTTACGCGATTCTGGTCAGAAGCTCACATTGTGCAAACCTATCAAGGGGCAATTGAAAGTAGTACCCTATTTCATTGCGCAGTTAAAGGAAGCGTAATATGTCACTTTGCCCAAATGTTGATATCTACTCATGGGTCTCGGGGTCATTTTTTCCAACTACTTAGCACTTTCTATCTGTTTCGTATGAATGACTGACTGCGAACAGCAACTAACTAGAAAAAGCGATGCGATGGCGACGAACAGTCTAAAATATTGCTTAGCACAGAGTCAGCTTTGAAAACAGAAAAATCCCCAAAGCAAAGGCGGACGCATTCTCACTGTAACAGTTTCGTTAAAGAACTGCTTAGCTATTGGCATTGCTTGTAACCCCACGGCATTGGAGCAGCTGTTTTTGGGGGAGCGAGCAATCCATCTCGAGTGCAAAGCATCAGGCTTACGTACATAGAAAAAGCAAAGGCGCAGGCATGCGAAACTTATAATGTAAAACTGCGGGTGCCACTTCAACAACCTATTAATTGAATGCGGGGTGAAAAGCGAATCGGGTAGCACACGGAGTGGCGTGGAGAAAAGTTTTGATTGCGTTTTATATGCACTGCAGGTGATGAGCAGAGTGAAAGGACGGAAGAAGTGGGAGAGTGTAAGTCGTAAATTTCATTTTCATGATACTTTATTAGGTTGTTAGGCAGGGCTGCGAAATCGATCGGTTTTTGACCGAGTTCAAGTTCGAGTTCAAGAGATATTTGCAAGTCCGAGTTCAAGTTGGAGTTCTAAGAATTTTGTTTTTCGAGTTCGGCAAAAATGAACGAGTTCAAGTTTGAGTTCGCAGCCCTGGACTTTGTAGGTCGCAATGGCATGAACACATAAACGATATGCAGCTTTTGTTTTGGTAAAATCATAATTTCAATTTACACGGATTGTGACTATTTGAACAACGAACTATATTTCGTAGTGATCTTATATTTCTTTTCAACAATTATAATATCTTTTTAATGAATTCGAACTCGCACGGTTTAATGCGAGTTCAAGTTCGAGTTCGAAAAAAAAAGTTTTTCGAGTTCAAGTTCGACCAAATGATCGAGTTCTTTCGAGTTCGCAGCCTTGTTGTTAGGTAGACCGTGGAGCATTGCAAATGGATATTAAAAAAGAAGGCTTTTTGCCACGTTCGGGCCTATGGTAGAAAGCAAACGCTCTGCATTTGGTTATAGTATATTTGATGAGTAGAGGAAGTGGTATCATGTTGAAAGTAATGCAATCAAAACTTTAACAACTCGGATGACCGAGTGGCTAGACGGGGACCGTCTCTGGAAATGTACTATAGACACTGGTTTGCTTCCGAGTCCAGTCAAACCAACGACTGTAGGAAAAATGTCCAAGATCAAGCTTGATTTGCAGCGTTGTTTTACGTCGGATATTTTGACAGTAAGTATTTGATTGATGCAATAACGTAGTGTTCAGGCAAACATGTTTAACTCGTTGAAGATTAGTTTAGTGCGCAGTTAATCGGTTGTCTATGCGTTTGTGTAGTGATGATAGAGCGCCAGCAAAGTTTTGAAGATGGAGAGGGAAGAGAAAGTGGAAAAGAGGAGGGTAAGTTATTGCAAGGTTTAGTGTTTTTGACGATTTCAAATGATCTGCTTTGTCCATGCTCAGGACCGGACCCGGGTTTGTTTAGGGTGGCTTGAAATGAAAAAAATGCCAATCGTGCTGTTGTGCGGTTTAGAAATATCAAAGATCAATGTGATATCAGCATGTATGATTAAAACCTCCAGTATGGAAGCTTGAGCCTATATACGGACTCGTCATGGTCTGGGTTTCGATTCCCGGACATAAAGTCGTCGATGGCTCGGCACCGCTGCGACGTTTCTTCGAAGTTGTGCTGCCGAGGCCGAGTCCCTAAGTCAAGCCGCGAAGATGACCCACCCATTGGTACACGACTCGGCGTAATACCGCCAGTACAATGAAGATTTGATTTTGGAGATCGAACAACTGAATAATTGATGCACACTTGGTGAAGTGATGCAGCTGACGCATTGCTGCACTTGCTTTTCTGATCCAGATTTGCAATTCGCTACGTTGTGTGCCGTCACTTTTGAATGAGACCCGAAGGTAGTTAAATTTCTCCGGTAGTTTTAGTGTTACTACCCAACTTGTAAAAATCTCTGTTTTGGTTGTCCAAACCAGCGTATGATTTGCAATTATGTTGTACTGATTTTCATTAGCGTAGTGAGGTGTAACGGCAAGCGAGGAAAGTGGGCTCGATATCCACCTGCATTCTCATTACATAAGGAGCGACCGTTAGCTCAGTTGCTAAGCGCACGTTGTCGGTGCGGGAGGTTTGGGGTTCAATCCCCGGACCGGTGAAATCGGCACAGTGTCGCCAACGGCTCGCCACCGCTGCGACGTTCCTTCGGAGCTGTGTAGCCAGGCGCTAAGTCGCAGAGATGGGCCCCGACACTCGTTACACGTTTCGGCGTAATACCGCGAGTATAATGAAGATTTGATTTTGGTTTTGGCAACACGCATGCATCCGAAAACTTGTCAAGAGCTTGCTGGAAACCATTTTGGGTAGAGCCGAGTATAGCGCGAGATCATCCGCAAACAACCGACGTTGTACAGTGCAATCCCACCACAAGACTCAACTTATCAACTATTTTATCCATGTAAAGATGCAAGATAATGGGTGAAAGAGACAGAGAGAGGTCTTTTCGTAGTCCCACACTTCCTCGCAAAGGTTTCGTCGTTACGTTGTTCATACGAACACAGACTCGGAATGCACGACCAGCTACGTAAGAATCAGTTAGTAACTGGCCATCAATACCATGTTGTATCATCACAGCCCACAGCTCGTTTCTAGGAATGCGTTAATATGCTTCTACAAGATCAACAAAACATGCATTGACCTCTTGTGCACATTCCCGCGCCTTCTCGAAAATTTGCTGTAAAGCAATAAACTGGTCCATTGCGCTGCTGTCAAGACAAAAACCACACTGCCTATGCGCTATAGTTTAGGCTCGACTATTTCAAGGCTGTTTTGTTTCAAGACATTTCGGGCTTGTTAGGGGCGCTGAGTAGAGACATGCACCTATAATGGACAATCCGTCGGTGTGTAGGAGGTAAAGACGAAGCCGGTGTTGGAAGATTACGTTATCATTCCGAGCGTCAAGTAGCTATGCAGGATGTAAACTCATGAGTTCAGTTGGCAGAAAAACCCTAAAGCTGTTGTTTAAAATCATTGAAGCAGCATCAAAATGCAAAATACTATCACATATCATATCATGTATTGTATACATTCCTCGCTTGAATTAATTTTTCTTCCTGGTTTCCAGTTTTACAATTAATCGTCTCTTTATTGCTTTGACGACTTTCCCTAATAATCTCCGCATAGCAACAATTTGGTGTCATTTCTTACAAGTTCATTGAAAAATTTCGGTACTGTACTGTGCATGTCAAAACCAAAGACGATCTAAATCCTGATTGTGCAAGCACTAACCCAGTTTCAAAAGCAAACTTCGATGCAAAATTGGTGGTAACTTATTCCGCATAGCATGTTTTGGCTATGGTAAACAAGTCATGTAATTAATACCAGAACGGAACCGAAATGAGCAATACACTCACACCCGTTGTTTGTATTGTAGCATATCAAATTGCACTTAATAAAAAAAAACGCTACCCGGGTATATTTTACGCGATTCTGGTCAGAAGCTCACATTGTGCAAACCTATCAAGGGGCAATTGAAAGTAGTACCCTATTCCATTGCGCAGTTAAAGGAAGCGTAATATGTCACTTTGCCCAAATGTTAATATCTACTCATGGGTCTCGGGGTCATTTTTTCCAACTACTTAGCACTTTCTATCTGTTTCGTATGAATGACTGACTGCGAACAGCAACTAACTAGAAAAAGCGATGCGATGGCGACGAACAGTCTAAAATATTGCTTAGCACAGAGTCAGCTTTGAAAACAGAAAAATCCCCAAAGCAAAGGCGGACGCATTCTCAGTGTAACAGTTTCGTTAAAGAACTGCTTAGCTATTGGCATTGCTTGTAACCCCACGGCATTGGAGCAGCTGTTTTTGGGGGTGAGAGCAATCCATCTCGAGTGCAAAGCATCAGGCTTACGTACATAAAAAAAGCAAAGGCGCAGGCATGCGAAACTTATAATGTAAAACTGCGGGTGCCACTTCAACAACCTATTAATTGAATGCGGGGTGAAAAACGAATCGGGTAGCACACGGAGTGGCGTGGAGAAAAGTTTTGATTGCGTTTTATATGCACTGCAGGTGATGAGCAGAGTGAAAGGACGGAAGAAGTGGGAGAGTGTAAGTCGTAAATTTCATTTTCATGATACTTTATTAGGTTGTCAGGCAGGGCTGCGAAATCGATCGGTTTTTAACCGAGTTCGAGTTCAAGAGATATTTGCAAGTCCGAGTTCAAGTTCGAGTTCTAAGAATTTTGTTTTTCGAGTTCGGCAAAAATGAACGAGTTCAAGTTTGAGTTCGCAGCCCTGGACTTTGTAGGTCGCAATGGCATGAACACATAAACGATATGCAGCTTTTGTTTTGGTAAAATCATAATTTCAATTTACACGGATTGTGACTAATTGAACAACTAGTACTTGATTGTGACTATTTGATTGTGATTATTGATATCTTTAATCATTATTGAATTACACGTTCTGACTCGGATTCTTCGAACCAGTCCTTCTTTGTCAGGAAACACTTCTGTAACAACGCCTTTGGGCCAGCAACCACGTTTACACGTATCTCCTACGATAAGCACAACATCTCCAACAGTAAAGTTGCGAGAAGGGCTGAACCACTTCTGTCGCCTTTGTAACAGAGGAAGGTACAATTTTAACCATTTAGACCAAAATTGGTCTGCTAAATACTGAACCAGTTTCCAAGACCTGCGATATCCGTCAGCTTTAACAAAAACACCTACTGGCTCACCAGGATCCACTGTGCCGGTTAAAATCATTTTAGGTGTCAAAGGAGAGCAATTTTTAGGATCATCACTTAATACAGTAATAGGGCGATTATTCAAAATTCGCTCCACTTCAACAATAAAAGTATACAACGATTCGTCATTAAGCACTTGATCACCGACAAGTGCACATAAAACTTTACGCACTGAGCAAATGATTCGCTCCCAAATCCCTCCCTGATGGCTGGCCGCCGGAGGGTTAAAATGCCAATTCACATTGTGTTTAAGCATGGCGTTGTGTACATCAAGTCGTTGAACGTCAGCGCGCAATTCTCTTTCTGCCCCTATAAAGTTAGAGCCGTTATCGCTCCAAATTTCGGAGGGTTTGGCACGACGCCCAATAAAACGAGTAAAGGCCTGCATAAACGAGCTAGTATCCAAAGAGTGCGAAACCTCTAAGTGAACTGCCCGAACAGATAAACAAGTAAAAACACAAATGTATCGCTTATGGGTGCTGCGACCACCCTTCACATAAATCGGGCCCATATAATCGACTCCTGTGAAATGAAAAGGCGCATGTCCAGCAGTCAGTCGGCATGAAGGTAATGGCGCCATCATTTGTTTTCCTGGCTTAGAGAATCGCAGACGGCATAAAACACACTGACGTATAATTGACCGTACGGTGGACTGTCCGCGAAGAATCCAATAACACTCACGAAGAGCGGCAAGAACGTGATTGGTCCCACAATGACCTTCCTGTCTATGATAGTGTTCAATCAACAGCTTCGTAACGTGGTGTTGGGAAGGTAAGATCATGGGGTGTTTAGCATTAAAAGGCAAAGCTGAACGCTGAATACGCCCTCCTACGCGTAGCACACCGCTGGTTAAAAATGGATCAAGTCTTTGCAATGGCTTCCACACGTTAGATTTACGTAGTTGACGTTTGGGTAACGCAGATGCAGTTGAATCAGTGGATGTTTGTAACAGCTGATTAATCTGTTCACCCAACGCTTCTTGTTGAACACATTTGATAATGGAATTAGTTGCATCATTCAGTTCATTTGCATGCAAAAGCGGATCACCAATAAACTGCTGTTTTAAGACGTAGCGGGTTCTACAAAGCTTTTGGAACCGTAGTAACCACGCAACTGCTCTTTGTAGTTTTTGCTAGTTCGAGTATCTTGGCCACAAAACACTTAGGCATGATTCTACAGTGTGCTTAATTTCGTTCACTTGTATACCATGCACCGAAGTTTTAACTTCAACATCACTATCAGATAATGGTGGAACAATTGGGGTTCTGGCCAATCTTTCATCGCTTTCCATAAAAACTCTGGCCCTGAAAACCAAACAGAGTGTCTGCTGAACTGAGTCGGTGACTCCCCCCGTGAAAGAATGTCAGCTGGATTGCTTTTAGTATTCACATAACGCCACTGGGTAACAGCAGAGTCATTGTGAATCTTTTGCAGCCTGTTGGAGACAAATGTATGAAACCTTTTACTTTCGTTGTTAATGAACTGAAGAACTGACGTTGAGTCTGTCCAGTAGTGCACACTGTCAATGTTGTAGTCTAGTTCACTTTGTAGGAAGCTGGATAGTTGAACTCCAACGACTGCAGCAGACAACTCAAGTCTAGGAATTGTTCTTTTACGTAACGGTGCAACCTTCGACTTGGCCATGACAAAGGAACAATGAAAAACATTATCTTTAGAAGTAAATCGCAAGTAACTGACTGCTCCCAAACCCTTTTCACTTGCATCGCAGAATGTGTGGAGTTGAATCTCCATAACTTCAAAGTTCTTGGGTTTAAAACATCTTGGAAGAGAAACAGCTTGTAGGCAAGGTAGTTCATCCAACCAAGAACACCATTTGTTCCTGGACTCCTCCGGAATTTCATCATCCCAGGAGAGATTTAAAGTACATAAATGTTGCAACAAGCATTTCATAGGAAAAATGAAGGGCTGCAATATGCCCAAAGGGTCGAACACTTGACTGATGGTAGAAAGCATACCACGACGAGAAAGAACTTTGACATCGACGTTGACTTTGACTTGTATTACATCTTCTTGGTGGTTCCACATAATACCCAGAGTCTTGGCAACAGGTTGATCATTGATAGCAATGTCATAAAAACCATTATCATCAACCCTATCGCACCCTGGAATAGAACAAAAAACCCGACGGCAGCTACTGCGAAATTTGGACAAGTGAAAGCCACTATCAGCGAGCAATTCTCGCAGTTGCTTAATTACAACCAAGGCTTCATCACTTGTTTCAATTGCACAGAGGCAGTCATCGACATAAAAGTTACGTAACACAGTTTTCACAGTAACATCATTTGCCTTAGTCGCATTTCTTAACGCAGTCTGCCTTAATGCATAGGCAGCACAGCTGGGGGACGAGCGAGCACCGAACAGGTGCACCAACATCTGGTGATCTACTGGTTCAACACTTAAATTGTTATCAGGCCACCAAAGGAAACGAAGCGAGTTACAATCATCAGGATGCACCAACACTTGATGATACATGGCCTTTATATCACATGTAAAGGCTACCAGCTCTTGTCGGAAACGTACGAGAACACCAGTCAAATTGTTTGTAAAATCAGGACCTTGCAGCAGATTGTCATTTAATGAAGTTCCTTTATGCTTTGCTGCACAGTCAAAAACCACTCTAAATTTATTGCCTGTTGAATGGTGCGGAAGATACCAATCTCGTTGAGGTTTGGAGGGTGAATAGTGGTGTGGTACAATCCGTGCATAATTGTTGGCCAGATATTCATTCATCTTTTCCTTGTATCGGGAAAAGTACTCATCATTCTTCAAAAACCTTCGTTTTAAGTAATCAAGACGTTTTTTTGCTACTTGCCGATTGTCGGGCAATACTACATTGTCATGTTTCCAGGGAAGATTTATCATATACTTTCCATCATCAGTCCTGGAGTGATTCTCCATGACTTGTACAGCCTTTCTATCTTCTAATGACGGGCCAAATTCTTCTCTCACTTCAGCATCACAAAGTTCACATGAAAACAAATCCTTAAGGTCTTTGCGAAGAAAATGCTTGCCAACATGAGTAAAGTATGCTGAGTGGGAGACAGGAAGACCATCATCCTTTCCTATTAATGCCCACCCTAAAGCAGTGTGAACAGCCGTGGGTTGAGAGCTTTTACCTTTTCTTTCATCATCCACTTCGTGGGCATCTAGGTTATCTGCTCCGATGAGCAGATCTACTTGCTTTGTTTCAAGTTGTGGAAACTTGACATCACTAAGGTATGCGAGTCCTGCAACTTCTTGACAGCCTGGGATGTCTTTGGTTAACTGAGGCAAGGAGCGAACAGCAAGAACACCACTTAATGACAGGCACTTGTCTTCATGAATTCCTCTTGTAAACAAATTGACTTGAGAGACCTTTTTCCTTTGTTCACCATTTACAGTAGATATAGACACCATTTGCTCTTCACCTTGAGCATCAATGCGTCTCATCAATTCTTGAGTGCACAAAGTTGACGTTGATCCATTATCCAGAAAGGCATGTGTTTTGACAGACCTTGACCTATCTGTTGACCAGACTTCAACAGGAACCACCTTAAGCCATACTTTAGCTGGATTCATGGCTGTAAGGTATGACACAGAAGTGGTTCCTTCAGTGGCACTAGGAGCAGCAGGCTCGAACTTGCACCTAGCCTTAAATGACGTATCATGGAGTAATGTGTGATGAGGTTTACCACAATCATCCTGCTTGCAGCGAGATTTGCTCATACACTTTCTTGCTACATGCTGACCACTTAAGCAGTTGAAACACAGTCTATTCTTCAGTACTACTTCCTTTCTTCTTTCGACTTCCATTTCTATAAACTTGGAGCACTTCCAGAGTGGGTGATGGTTGCCACAGAGAAAACACTGTTGAGCTTCATAACTAACCTGCATACTATGAGTCGGTCGTTCTTTGATACCAGAAGTAGCACCAAATTTTCTTGAGTTTAGCATCTGACCAAACCTGGTGTTGCACAACCGGGCCTGATGTTGTATAAACTCCATTTGCATTCCAAAGTCTGCCTCCTTACCCATTGTGCACATCGAGTCACTTCGTTTTTGGAATTCACGTTGCATGGCATGTGGCAAGCGCAAGAAGATTTTATCGATAGTGTCATGATTATTTAGATTGGAACAATAACCCCATTCTGTTAAAGTTATGCTGCAATTTCGCATCTGAGTTGCAAGTTTATAAACGGAGTCGGCATCACCTTCCTTTATACGTGGTTCTTCCTTCAGTAGCTTCATGTGCGCAGCTACTACTTTATATTCTTGCCCAAATTGTTCACATAAAATCTTAGTGGCAGTGTCAAAAGCCTTTTCAGGGGGTCGTATAATGATGGTTGATTGAATGGCATCGTAAGCTTGACCAACACAATGGCTTATTAAATACGTTAACTTGGTCATTGGGTCTTTTACTCGGTTCACAATGTTGTCATCAAATTCGGCCACAAATCGATGATAATCTAATGGGTCACCTGCAAATTTTCTTACATCACGAGGTGGCAATGGTGCTTCCTTGACACCTTCAGCAAAGACTTTCATTACATTTTCCCAATCTTTGACTTCTGGCCTGGAAGGCTGAGCCGGGCTAGGCAACTTAATAGAATGGCTGAAATTTGACAACTCTGCCTGTTTAGAACCAGAACAAACAGTTGTAGATCTAGATGACTCATTGGTATAATCAGAGACAGACACACCCGTTTCTTGCTCCACCATTCTCTTCTTAGTTCTTGTTAGCTCCAATTCTAACTGCAATGCTTCATCCTTTATCCTTAACCTTTCTTTCATTATCCTCAACTCTTTCTCCTTGAGTTTAAAAAGGTCCATGTGACTTCCACCCCTTTCATTCAAACTTTCAACTGATTTGGCGTTAGTCGTACTTTCATCCTTCACATCTAATGAGAAATTGGTAACTTGAGTGACATCATCATTATTAGACGTGTGAGTCTTGACATTACTACCGGTACTGTCAAGACTCAATGGCATCCCGGTACTTGTATTTGAGTCACCATTAGTTGTCCACACATTAAGATCTTCAAGGGAAAATCCAAAATCAACTAGATCATCCATCGTCCACCACTTCTTTGTTAACACAAGCTACAGTGTCAACTCAGAATCTTTGTTTAAATGAAAAATGTAGGTTCTAGTTGAATAAGTATCAGCAAAAAACATCAAGTCCAAATTCAGTTGAATTATATTGTTAATTTTACAATTAAAAGCCAAAACAGCAGCAAAATTATCAATCATCAGATAATGGCAAATTATTAGCAACAGCAAAAGTAATTCTCCAGCAGCACATCATTTAACAGCAACAGATTAATTACCAGCAACAACAACAGTACCAGCAACAGATTACCAGCAACAGCAACAGTACCAGCAACAGATTACCAGCAACAGCAACAGTACCAGCAACAGCAACAGTACCAGCAACAGCAACAGATTTAAACAAAGATGTCCTAATTCTTATTCAAATAAAAAATTACCAGTCAGTATTATTATTACTATAAATACCAAAGCCTTATTCAATACAGTCCATCGGACACTTGTCATAAGGTTAAGCTGAATGTTGAATAAGCCGTGGACGCATAATTAAATCCAAACATTAACTCTAAACAAAGCGAAACCTGCAACTACCTGAAGCTTCGGCAACCGGAAAAGCAGACTACACACACGAGACCGGAAATAGTCAAGCAAGGACATCTAGCGGAAAAATGAAACTTTACAAACAAAAAAAAAAGAAAGGGAGCGAAACATATACGAAATTGTACTTAACAGCATGAACACATAAACGATATGCAGCTTTTCTTTTGGTAAAATCATAATTTCAATTTACACCGAATGTGACTACTTGAACAACGAACTATATTTCGTAGTGATCTTTTATTTCTTTTCAACAATTATAATATCTTTTTAATGAATTCGAACTCGCACGGTTTTATGCGAGTTCAAGTTCGAGTTCGAAAAAAAAAAGTTTTTCGAGTTCAAGTTCGACCAAATGATCGAGTTCTTTCGAGTTCGCATCCTTGTTGTTAGGTAGACCGTGGAGCATTGCAAATGGATATTAAAAAAAAAGGCTTTTTGCCACGTTCGGGCCTATGGTAGAAAGCAAACGCTCTGCATTTGGTTATAGTATATTTGATGAGTAGAGGAAGTGGTATCATGTTGAAAGTAATGCAATCAAAACTTTAACAACTCGGATGACCGAGTGGCTAGACGGGGACCGTCTCTGGAAATGTACTATAGACACTGGTTTGCTTCCGAGTCCAGTCAAACCAACGACTGTAGGAAAAATGTCCAAGATCAAGCTTGATTTGCAGCGTTGTTTTACGTCGGATATTTTGACATTAAGTATTTGATTGATGCAATAACGTAGTGTTCAGGCAAACATGTTTAACTCGTTGAAGATTAGTTTAGTGCGCAGTTAATCGGTTGTCTATGCGTTTGTGTAGTGATGATAGAGCGCCAGCAAAGTTTTGAAGATGGAGAGACAAGAGAAAGTGGAAAAGAGGAGGGTAAGTTATTGCAAGGTTTAGTGTTTTTGACGATTTCAAATGATCTGCTTTGTCCATGCTCAGGACCGGACCCGGGTTTGTTTAGGGTGGCTTGAAATGAAAAAAAATGCCAATCGTGCTGTTGTGCGGTTTAGAAATATCAAAGATCAATGTGATATCAGCATGTATGATTAAAACCTCCAGTATGGAGGCTTGAGCCTATATACGGACTCGTCATGGTCTGGGTTTCGATTCCCGCAGATAAAGTCGTCGATGGCTCGGCACCGCTGCGACGTTTCTTCGAAGTTGTGCTGCCGAGGCCGAGTCCCTAAGTCAAGTCGCGAAGATGACCCACCCATTGGTACACGACTCGGCGTAATACCGCCAGTACAATGAAGATTTGATTTTGGAGATCGAACAACTGAATAATTGATGCACACTTGGTGAAGTGATGCAGCTGACGCATTGCTGCACTTGCTTTTCTGATCCAGATTTGCAATTCGCTATGTTGTGTGCCGTCACTTTTGAATGAGACCCGAAGGTAGTTAAATTTCTCCGGTAGTTTTAGTGTTCCTACCCAACTTGTAAAAATCTCTGTTTTGGTTGTCCAAACCAGCGTATGATTTGCAATTATTTGTACTGATTTTCATTAGCGTAGTGAGGTGTAACGGCAAGCGAGGAAAGTGGGCTCGATATCCACCTGCATTCTCATTACATAAGGAGCGACCGTTAGCTCAGTTGCTAAGCGCACGTTGTCGGTGCGGGAGGTTTGGGGTTCAATCCCCGGACCGGTGAAATCGGCACAGTGTCGTCAACGGCTCGCCACCGCTGCGACGTTCCTTCGGAGCTGTGTAGCCAGGCGCTAAGTCGCAGAGATGGGCCCCGACACTCGTTACACGTTTCGGCGTAATACCGCGAGTATAATGAAGATTTGATTTTGGTTTTGGCAACACGCAAGCATCCGAAAACTTGTCAAGAGCTTGCTGGAAACCATTTTGGGTAGAGCCGAGTATAGCGCGAGATCATCCGCAAACAACCGACGTTGTACAGTGCAATCCCACCACAAGACTCAACTTATCAACTATTCCATCCATGTAATCATGCAAGATAATGGGTGAAAGAGACAGAGAGAGGTCTTTTCGTAGTCCCACACTTCCTCGCAAAGGTTTCGTCGTTACGTTGTTCATACGAACACAGACTCGGAATGCACGACCAGCTACGTAAGAATCAGTTAGTAACTGGCCATCAATACCATGTTGTATCATCACAGCCCACAGCTCGTTTCTAGGAATGCGTTAATATGCTTCTACAATATCAACAAAACGTGCATTGACCTCTTGTGCACATTCCCGCGCCTTCTCGAAGATTTGCTGTAAAGCAATAAACTGGTCCATTGCGCTGCTGTCAAGACAAAAACCACAGTGCTTATGCGCTATAGTTTAGGCTCGACTATTTCAAGGCTGTTTTGTTTCAAGACATTTCGGGCTTGTTAGAGGCGCTGAGTAGAGACATGCACCTATAATGGACAAGCCGTCGGTGTGTAGGAGGTAAAGACGAAGCCGGTGTTGGAAGATTACGTTATCATTCCGAGCGTCAAGTAGCTATGCAGGATGTAAACTCATGAGTTCAGTTGGCAGAAAAACCCTAAAGCTGTTGTTTAAAATCATTGAAGCAGCATCAAAATGCAAAATACTATCACATATCATATCATGTATTGTATACATTCCTCGCTTGAATTAATTTTTCTTCCTGGTTTCCAGTTTTACAATTAATCGTCTCTTTATTGCTTTGACGATTTTCCCTAATAATCTCCGCATAGCAACAATTTGGTGTCATTTCTTACAAGTTCATTCAAAAATTTCGGTACTGTACTGTGCATGTCAAAACCAAAGACGATCTAAATCTTGATTGTGCAAGCACTAACCCAGTTTCAAAAGCAAACTTCGATGCAAAATTGGTGGTAACTTATTCCGCATAGCATGTTTTGGCTATGGTAAACAAGTCATGTAATTAATACCAGAACGGAACCCAAATGAGCAATACACTCACACCCGTTGTTTGTATTGTAGCATATCAAATTGCACTTAATAAAAAAAAACGCTACCCGGGTATATTTTACGCGATTCTGGTCAGAAGCTCACATTGTGCAAACCTATCAAGGGGCAATTGAAAGTAGTACCCTATTTCATTGCGCAGTTAAAGGAAGCGTAATATGTCACTTTGCCCAAATGTTAATATCTACTCATGGGTCTCGGGGTCATTTTTTCCAACTACTTAGCACTTTCTATCTGTTTCGTATGAATGACTGACTGCGAACAGCAACTAACTAGAAAAAGCGATGCGATGGCGACGAACAGTCTAAAATATTGCTTAGCACAGAGTCAGCTTTGAAAACAGAAAAATCCCCAAAGCAAAGGCGGACGCATTCTCAGTGTAACAGTTTCGTTAAAGAACTGCTTAGCTATTGGCATTGCTTGTAACCCCACGGCATTGGAGCAGCTGTTTTTGGGGGTGCGAGCAATCCATCTCGAGTGCAAAGCATCAGGCTTACGTACATAGAAAAAGCAAAGGCGCAGGCATGCGAAACTTATAATGTAAAACTGCGGGTGCCACTTCAACAACCTATTAATTGAATGCGGGGTGAAAAACGAATCGGGTAGCACACGGAGTGGCGTGGAGAAAAGTTTTGATTGCGTTTTATATGCACTGCAGGTGATGAGCAGAGTGAAAGGACGGAAGAAGTGGGAGAGTGTAAGTCGTAAATTTCATTTTCATGATACTTTATTAGGTTGTTAGGCAGGGCTGCGAAATCGATCGGTTTTTAACCGAGTTCGAGTTCAAGAGATATTTGCAAGTCCGAGTTCAAGTTGGAGTTCTAAGAATTTTGTTTTTCGAGTTCGGCAAAAATGAACGAGTTCAAGTTTGAGTTCGCAGCCCTGGACTTTGTAGGTCGCAATGGCATGAACACATAAACGATATGCAGCTTTGCTTTTGGTAAAATCATAATTTCAATTTACACGGATTGTGACTACTTGAACAACGAACTATATTTCGTAGTGATCTTTTATTTCTTTTCAACAATTATAATATCTTTTTAATGAATTCGAACTCGCACGGTTTTATGCGAGTTCAAGTTCGAGTTCGAAAAAAAAAAGTTTTTCGAGTTCAAGTTCGACCAAATGATCGAGTTCTTTCGAGTTCGCATCCTTGTTGTTAGGTAGACCGTGGAGCATTGCAAATGGATATTAAAAAAGAAGGCTTTTTGCCACGTTCGGGCCTATGGTAGAAAGCAAACGCTCTGCATTTGGTTATAGTATATTTGATGAGTAGAGGAAGTGGTATCATGTTGAAAGTAATGCAATCAAAACTTTAACAACTCGGATGACCGAGTGGCTAGACGGGGACCGTCTCTGGAAATGTACTATAGACACTGGTTTGCTTCCGAGTCCAGTCAAACCAACGACTGTAGGAAAAATGTCCAAGATCAAGCTTGATTTGCAGCGTTGTTTTACGTCGGATATTTTGACATTAAGTATTTGATTGATGCAATAACGTAGTGTTCAGGCAAACATGTTTAACTCGTTGAAGATTAGTTTAGTGCGCAGTTAATCGGTTGTCTATGCGTTTGTGTAGTGATGATAGAGCGCCAGCAAAGTTTTGAAGATGGAGAGACAAGAGAAAGTGGAAAAGAGGAGGGTAAGTTATTGCAAGGTTTAGTGTTTTTGACGATTTCAAATGATCTGCTTTGTCCATGCTCAGGACCGGACCCGGGTTTGTTTAGGGTGGCTTGAAATGAAAAAAATGCCAATCGTGCTGTTGTGCGGTTTAGAAATATCAAAGATCAATGTGATATCAGCATGTATGATTAAAACCTCCAGTATGGAAGCTTGAGCCTAGATACGGACTCGTCATGGTCTGGGTTTCGATTCCCGGACATAAAGTCGTCGATGGCTCGGCACCGCTGCGACGTTTCTTCGAAGTTGTGCTGCCGAGGCCGAGTCCCTAAGTCAAGTCGCGAAGATGATACGCCCATTGGTACACGACTCGGCGTAATACCGCCAGTACAATGAAGATTTGATTTTGGAGATCGAACAACTGAATAATTGATGCACACTTGGTGAAGTGATGAAGCTGACGCATCGCTGCACTTGCTTTTCTGATCCAGATTTGCAATTCGCTGTGTTGTGTGCCGTCACTTTTGAATGAGACCCGAAGGTAGTTAAATTTCTCCGGTAGTTTTAGTGTTACTACCCAACTTGTAAAAATCATTGTTTTGATGGTCCAAACCAGCGCATGATTTGCAATTATGTTGTACTGATTTTCATTAGCGTAGTGAGGTGTAACGGCAAGCGAGGAAAGTGGGCTCGATATCCACCTGCATTCTCATTACATAAGGAGCGACCGTTAGCTCAGTTGCTAAGCGCACGTTGTCGGTGCGGGAGGTTTGGGGTTCAATCTTCGGACCGGTGAAATCGGCACAGTGTCGCCAACGGCTCGCCACCGCTGCGACGTTCCTTCGGAGCTGTGTAGCCAGGCGCTAAGTCGCAGAGATGGGCCCCGACACTCGTTACACGTTTCGGCGTAATACCGCGAGTATAATGAAGATTTGATTTTGGTTTTGGCAACACGCATGCATCCGAAAACTTGTCAAGAGCTTGCTGGAAACCATTTTGGGTAGAGTCGAGTATAGCGTGAGATCATCCGCAAACAACCGACGTTGAAAAGTGCAATCCCACCACAAGACTCAACTTATCAACTATTCTATCCATGTAATGATGCAAGAAAATGGGTGAAAGAGAGAGAGAGAGAGAGGTCTTTTCGTAGTCCCACACTTCCTCGCAAAGGTTTCGTCGTTACGTTGTTAATACGAACACAGACTCGGAATGCACGACCAGCTACGTAAGAATCAGTTGGTAACTGGCTATCAATACCATGTTGTATCGTCGCAACCCACAGCTCGTTTCTAGGAATGCGTTAATATGCTTTTACAACAGGGGTGTGCAACCTTTTTCACTGGGGGGCCAGTTTCGAAAGTTTTAACAACGTCGAGAGCCAGTCATTGTCAAAGTTTGACGGTCAAAATTTGATTTTATACATATTTAATATGTATAAAATTATAAAATGCTAAACACAACCCGTGTATTACTGATGGTACAAATAGCTAAATAAATCGATTTAAAAAAAAAACTTTTTTTTGTTCTTCCATCGTCGAGGGCCACATTGACTGGCCTGGAGGGCCGGTTTGTGGCCCGCGGGCCGTGGGTGGCGCACCCCTGTTTTACAAGATCAACAAAACATGCATTGACCTTTTGTGCACATTCCCGCGCCTTTTCGAAGATTTGTTGTGAAGCAAAGAACTGGTCCATAACTTATTCCGCATAGCATTTTTTGGCCACGCTTGAAGTAATTTTTCTCGCCTGGTTTCCAGTCTTATGACTAAACTTCTCTTTATTGCTTTGACGATTTTTCAAAATAGACTCCGCATAACACGAGTTTGGTGTCATTTCTTACAAGTTCATTCACAAATTACGGTGCTGTACTGTGTATGTCAAAACCAAGGACAGTTTGACTTCAGGTTGTGCAAAGTGCGAACGCAGTTGCAAGTGCAAAATTAAATGCAGTTAATTTGTAGTAACGTTATCCGCATAACATGTTTTGGCCACGGTAAACAAGTCATGTAATTAGTACCAGAACGGGACCCAAAAAAGCAATACGCTCACATTCGTTGTTTGTTATTTAGCGCAGGGGTGTGCAAACTTTTTTAATAGCGGGCCAAATAGCAATTAGGACAATATTGTGCGGGCCGCTTGTTTAGATAGGATAATATTTTGTCAACTATTGATATTGCCAGGGATTGTAATAAAATTGTGTTTTGCTAAACTCTTGTACGTAAGGTGATCGATTTGGACAAAATCAACAAATATGCTGAAAGAAAAATTCACGAGGATAAAAAATGTGCATAACGGAGAAAACAAAAAGTGAATGAAGGATATTTTTGCTAAACTAGATTGTAGTCATGGTTTAATTGTAATTAACAGCACTGACTTATTGGTAGCATAACGGCCGTTAGCTCAGTTGATAAGCGCACGCTGTTGGTGCGGGAGGTCTGGGGTTCGATTCCCGGGCCGTTCAAATCGACACAGCGTCGCCAACGACTCGCTACCGTTGCGACGTTCCTCCGGAGCTGTGTAGCCCAGGCGCTAAGCCGCGGAGATGAGCCCCACAACTCGGCACACGCTTCGGCGTAATACGGCGAGTATAATGAAGATTTGATTTGATTTTGATTTGACTTATTGGTAGAGCATGTTTAGTACGATACGTTTTTTCCGCCTATCACACCGCTCTTAGGCATCCATTCTTGCAAAGCAACTTTTACTAATCAAGTTCTGCGCTGCTTGTTCTTCCGGAACGGTAAAAACGGAGACAGAAAAAATCTACTCTCCAATTTTTATTTTTGACGTTTCGCTTGGCAATGAACGCCAAGCTTCATCAGAAAATACAGTGACCTGGGAAGGAAATCAACCCAGGTCGAGAACAGTAAAACGTAGTAGCACTGATTTAACTGAACTGAACTAAACGACTCATCTCGGAAGCTTGGTTCATCAATGCCCATCCTAAGGTTATGAACAGGTCTGATGGCGACAGTCTCCCAAATGTTTATCGTTCATAGGCTAAATAATTTTAATGCAATTTAATCACTGTAGTTTACATACTGGTTTTTACGTATAACACATAACAATTTGATGATTATTCACGCATTTCGCCTTTTTGTGACGCAATAGTTAATCGGGTTGATACAATTTACACTTCGTAACTTTTTAATCAGTTCAGTTAAATCAGTGCTACTACGTTTTACTGTTCTCGACCTGGGTTGATTTCCTTCCCAGGTCACTGTATTTTCTGATGAAGCTTGGCGTTCATTGCCAAGCGAAACGTCAAAAATAAAATTGGAGAGTAGATTTTTTCTGTCTCCGTTTTTACCGCACCGGAAGAACAAGCAGCGCAGAACTTGAGTTAGCCTAGCTAACCTAGACTACGATGCCCGGTATACAAGTCCAACAAAATCTTCCCCACTATGCAGTGTTTTACTAATCAAGTCACAGCGCTATATGCAGGAGCGCATTTAGAGGGGGGTCCATTGTGCCATGCCCCCCCCCCTTTTGACTCTGCCTTTTAGTAAAAAAGAACAAAATCAATGGTGCCAAGTAACTGAAATATGCCAGACCTTTTTGGTGGTTTCTGTAGCTTATGGCCAGGGGTGCATGCAAAGGGGTAGGATGAGATGTGTACACTGTGCATCCTCCCACCAGCCATTTTCAAAAATATTTTTAATGCATACAATTTTCCATGATTTGGAATCTCTTCGATAGCAATAAACCTTACGCCTTACGCACGCATAATCAAAAATGTGCGAACAAAATGCATTACATTTGGCGAAGCACTCAGAATTAGAATAAAAAAATTTAAACAAACTTTGCGTGAAAATTATTCAAAAAGCACTAAATTAACCATTACGGTATGTAAATTTTCAAAAAATTTTCCGGGAAGCATGCCCCCGAACCCCTATATCTTTACTTGTTTTTCAATCAGCTTCAAATTTGTTCTGCCGAAAAAAAAACGCTTGATAAAATTGTGGAAATTATGCCCTTTTTCCCTTGTTACAGCACGTCATCTTAATGTTAATTTCACTTCGTTTTTAAAAAAATTGCCGCGATGGTCCCGCGTATCGAACACGTAGACAAGTATTATTTCCTTCATTTGTTCAGTGTTGCGCCTCTTTGATTGTTTGACAAACCCACGATTTAATTTGTCAAGCTACATCCTGACTTTGCACGCTTGCAGGCAGTGTTTTTGCAATAACCATACACCTTTTTTCTTAATACGATAGCGCGAAGGCAACTGAGTTTTTACAACGTGTGGTCAGATGAATTTTCGGATGATCGCAAAGAAGAAGCTTTTCTTTTGTCATTTGAGTTGCCAAATCCTCAGTTAATTTTTGTTCAGTTGACGCCGCTTTGCTGTTAATTTTTAATTTTTTCTGTCAATACATTATTTTATACTGGAAAGCCTTCAAGACTGCTGACAGGAAGAGAGTCGAAATTTGTCAACTGAGCGAAGGGTCTAGAACTCCTTTAGACCGCCTGCATCAAAACGAAGTTCATTTTTTAACACCATTCCTAAAATTTCTCGCTACGCCACTGGCTATATTCATTGCAAAGACATAAAAATATCGTACCGGTGTATAATTTATTAAAAATCAAGAGCGCTGTATCAAGGCATCAAGGAAAAATCAAGGCCCAGCATTAACTTATGAAATCAGTTATATTATTCATTATAATCCAAACCCAAACGCTTTAGGAGAAAAAAGTAAAACATTTTTTTTAATGACCGGACGTTTCAACGACATAGATTCAGCTGTCATTATCAGCTGAGTATTTTAGGCAGTACAAAACTCTAAAAGATCACAAATAGCTGAATGTGCTTCTGATGATGGCAGCTGAATCTTTGTTGTTGAACGTGTAGTCTTTATGAAGAAACTGCTTGGGCTTTAATTTTCCTTCATAAGCCATTCTCTTTAAATGACGTATTTTGTTCAAAACGCTCTATTTGTGACATTGATTTTATGAAGCACTTCAAGAAAACATGTGAAACATTCGCGGGCCGCATTCTATTAAAAAGACGCAATCCTTCGCGGGCCGCAGTTTGCACACCCCTGATTTAGCATATCAAATTGCACTTAGTTGAAAAAACGCTACCCGGGTTTATTTTACGCAATTCTGGTCAGAAGCTCACATTGTGCAAACCTATCAAGGGGCGATTGAAAGTAGAACTTCAATCCATTGCGCAGACGTAATATGTCACTTTACCCAAACGTTAATATCTGTTTATGGGTCTCGGCATCATTTTCTCCAACTATTTAGCGCTTTCTATCAGTTTCGTATGAATAACTGCCGGCGAACAGTATTTAACTAGAAAACGCGAGGCGATTGCGATGAACAGTCAAAAACGTTGCATAACACAGAGTCAGCTTTGACAACAAAAAACTCCCCAAAGCAATGGCAGACGCATTCCCACCGTAACAGTTTTGCAAAAGAACTGCTAAGGAATTGGTATTGCTGGTACCACCACGGCGTGTGAGCAACTGTTGCTGGGGGTGCGAGCATTCCGTCGAGAGTGCAAGGCATGGGTTTACCACTGGCGCCGCCAGGTGGGGGGGCAATAGGGGCAAGTTGCAAGAGGGGCAACTTTTGAAGAAACGTGGTGCTTTCTTTCTTGCATGACTACTCGTACCTTTGATTTAATTATTTACTTGGTGACATAATTTCGAATTAAAAATGTACAAACTGAAAACTATAGTTTCTTTGCATATAAAAGTATTTTATTAACCCAAGAATGCGAACCCAACCAACAAAATTAGATCTTGCTGGGGTAACTCTAGGCAAAGCCTCGCTTTGCGATGCAAGTAAAAACAGTGTAGACCAAGGGTTCTTAACCGGGAGTAAATTTACTCCCTGGGGGTAAATTTTGCCTACCGAGGGGGTAATTATTCTGAAGTATGAACTAAAACAAACTTCATTTTTTAGTGCTAAAAAGGTGAAAGTGCTGCACTGGGGGTAAATTAATCTTTTTTCAATCGGCAAGGGGTAAAAATTACAAAGAAGGTTAAGAATCCCTGGTGTAGACCGAGTAGCTTCGGTCAGCGATGCGTAGTATTGCCTGGTTTGTCCTCGTGTACTCGCTCATGCTGTATCAGGATAACAAATGAAATGTGTGCTTTTAAGGCGCTTTATAACTACTAAGGTCCTTTAGCGCCAGGACTAAATTTTGTCAAGAATTTACTGACGTATTTTTATTCTCTGTTCGTTTGATCCTCCGCGCTACACTTAATTGCTGAGCGTTTAGCAAATGTAACAGCAGATACCAGTTTTAAAGTCTTTGGTTTGACCCGACTGAGAATAGAACCCAGTCTACCAGCCTCCAAAGCGAACGCTCTTAACCACTAGGCCATGGCGCTGGTAATAGCAGGATAACAATGAAGGAAGATTTGTTATTTAAAACGATGACAATAATTTTTTTGATTTCTTGTTTGCAGACGATTGCAGACCAATTAAAAGGCTGCTTGCCAGGGCCGAAAAAGAGCAAAAGGCGAGAAAAAAAAGTATGTTCGTGCGTGGTTTTCAAAATTCGATTTATGTTGCAAGTAATTGCTACATTGTAAGGCTTGGAGCGGTAATATACAGCGGACAGCCTACCGGTATAGATCCCATTGATGAAGGCAATGAATGGCAAAATTGAGATATGAAAGATATGGGTATGCTAACGTTCACAAACTGAACGCTGCAAAAAGCAACTTGTAGAAGTTATATACCTATTTTTAACGGTACCAGTTAACTTACGAATTATACTAATCCGTTTGTAAACAGTCTACCATAATATATCTTCATTAGTTTATAAATTATATATAGACTTACATCGGCTGTACTTATTTCACTAGAAAATTGAGATAGTTCGTGGTCTTTTTCGAGAAAAAAATGATGTCACAAACTTTTCCATTCCTATTGTGTAGACCAGGGCTGTGCAACCTTTTTCACTGATGCAACCTTTTTCACTTTTGAAAATTTTAACAACGTCGAGGGCCAGTCACCGTCAAATATGTATAAAATTATAAAATGCTAAACACAACCCTTGTATTACAGACGGTACAAATAGCTAAATAAATCCATTTAAAAAAAAAAAAATTTTTTTTGTCCTGCCATCGTCGAGGGCCACATTGATTGGCCTGGCGGGCCGTGGGTTGCACACCCCTGGTGTAGACCATTTTAGTGTTAGTTTCCAAAATTTTTAAAAATATTGGTGTACTGAAATAAACTGAAAGTATAGTTGGTGGTGTAAATATCGCAATACTTTTACTTGAGTAGATTACTGCAGTAGTTTTTTTCGGTACCAAGTAGGCTACTTTTTTGATTAGTTTTGTTTAGCTACTTTTGCGTTTACCTAAGTACATTTAGTACAAAGTAACACTACTTGGGTATTTTAGAAAAGTACAAAGTAGTCCTTGAGTTACTAATCTGACTTAAAATCCCTCGTTGCACCTAAAATCTTGCGTTGCGGAGTTGCGTGGCATGCTTATTTATTCATACAGTATGTTTATCCTTCTTTGCGATAGAGGGGTTATAACGAGCTCGCTTAGGAGTTTCGAGCCACCTGTCCGCCACTCCGAGATAGGCAAATCTCGTTCCGATCTCATTCGCTAAGCCTGGTTCCGAACGGCACAACAAATGAACTTGCTAGCTTGTTCTTCACGCTGTCGCCTTTGATGCTAAGCGTTATGCAAAAAAGCTATAAATACCAACTTTTAAGTCATTGGTTAAACCCTGCTCTGAATCGAACCCCTAGTCTACCGTTTCAAAAACAGAAAAACAGACGCTCTATCCACACTGGCCATCTGAGCGGTAATAATTTCTTTTGGTTGACCATTTTGCCTCCATCAGAGCAAGTCATTACGAGCAAGTGCGCAGTTGACGCTTTAACGATTAAGAACGCTTTACTTTCACTGCAGTAGTTTTTAAATGACTATATACTTTTTACGTAAGTGCTTGTTTAGTCAGTGCTTTCTACTATACTTCAAGTGGTTTTGCCGTCAGTAACAATACTTTTACTTAAGTACAGTTTTTAAACACTTTTTACACCACTGGGTATAGTGTAGTTAGAAATAAGATGAAAAACCTGGAACTTATCTGAAAAAGAACTTCAGTGCCACGTTTTCACAAAATAAAATACCATTAGTATAGCTTAAGTAAGAGATTGCTGTAGGTAGTCTAATCATCAATTTTCTTCCTAATTATCCTGGCCTCATAACTGCTAAGTCAGTCTGTTCTAATCTTGCATTTTGACTTCTCGGGTGTGAAAGAGCCAAACGTTTTCAATTTAGTCAAGAATGTAAAAAAAAATTATAAGGAACATGTCAATACAATGGAAATGCTGCTTAGAACTGAGCCGGTAGTGTCTGCTGTAGGCTTATTGCCTTACAATCGGCCTAAATGGTTAATAATGTTGTTCTATTACGATAAAATACGAGACTAAGTCATCTGTTGGAGTGACTTCAAATCAGATTTATGTTCAGTAGAACGTCGATTATTCAAACGACATTGCGATCTTAACCGTGGGTTGTGGGTTCGATTTCTGAAAACGTCATAATAGACAGTGTCGGCAATTGCTTGTCATCCCTGCGGCGTTTCTTTCGAGTCGTAATTGATTAAAGGAAATTGCTAGTTTTTCGATACAAATCCGCATGAGCAAAATATTGCTACGGTAGACCATTGTCAAAGTCATTCAACGCTTATGAACCATCTAACAAATGGGACTTAGCTGTCTTTGATTTTGATGGCCAGTATTAAAGAAACATAATAGCAAAATGTAATCTAAAATAATGAGCTTGTACCTAATATTAATATGATCGGCCTATGAGAATAATCAAGCTGTTATTTTTATATTTGCAGAGTACTCCAAACCACAAAGGGCATGGTGGCGACGCTTTTTCGGCTGCTGCCGCCCTGCAGCTTAGCTTTTTTTTTTTTCGAAGCGACAAAATCTCCTTTGAAGTGTAGGGAGCCATGTGTTTTTTTTCCAAAACAGTTGTCTTTTAAAATGTGGGGGGCAATTTTTTTTTTGTTTTCAAAGAAGTTATCTTATCAAGTGTGGGGGGCAATGTTCTTTCTTTTTTCGAACCACGCAGTGATCATTTGAAAGATGAGGAAACAATCTTTTTTTTTTTCTAACAAACAATTTTTATTTGAAATGTGGGGGGCAATGTTTTTTCTTTTCACAGCAGTTATCTTTTCAAAAGTGGGGGGCAATGCTTTTTTTTTTTCGAACCAAACAGTGATCTTTTGAAAGATGTGGAAACAATTTTTTTTTTTTCTTTTTTCAAATAAACAATTTTCTTTTGAAATGTGGGGGGCAATGTTTTTTCTTTTCACAGCAGTTATCTTTTGAAGTGTGGGGGGCAATGTTTTGTTGATCCTAGTTATCTCTTGAAGTGTGGGGGAGACAACTTTTTTTTCAATTAAACAGTTATTTTGAAATGGGGATGGGGCACAAAGTTTTTTTTTTCGCAATAAGCAGTATTTTCAAAGAACTGCTTATTAACTGTTTATTTACAACACCAATGATTCTTTTTTTGTTTGGTGCGGGTGCGTAGTAGACAGTTTAGCTGGCGCGCCTTAATGAAGTTTCTTTCAAAGAAGAGAGGGAAGGAAGAAAAAGAAAAATTGATGCACTCTTGCTCAAGACCGATTACTCTTATTTTTTTCCACGATTTATTCCATATCTGTGCAACAACTTCTGTGCTGAAACAACCCTCAAAAACAACTGCCGCTCGTAATTTTTTCCGATCATGATTTTTTCCCACCATTCTTGCAACGACGGCTTTGCTCAAACCGTGTTGAAAATAGTCTACAAGAACATGAATTGGCTACCGATCATAATTGTTTAAGTCATTCATGCAACGACGTTTTTGCTCCAAAAGTCCTGAAAATACTGCCATATGGATTGGTCACCGATCATAATATTTTCCACCACATCGTTTTACATCTCTTTCAAGAACTTTTTTTTTTCAAACCATCCTAACAATGGACCAATATGGATGGGCTACCGTTTACAATTTTTTCCACCATCTTTGAAACAACATTTGTACTGAACGCATCTTAATAATATAACAATATGGGTTGTTGCCGATCCTAAGTTTTCTCCAGCATCTACGCAACGACCTTTTTGCTCCAGCCATCTAGAAAATATAACATTATCGATTGCATGGCTACCAATCATAATTTTTTCTACAATCCTTGCATCGACGTTTTTGCTTAAACCACCCCGAAAATACAGCATTATAATATGACTTCCGATCGTAATATTTTCCACCATCCTTCCAGCGACGGTTTTGCTCAAACCATCCTGAAAATACTACAGTATGGATAGGCAACTCATGACAATTTTTCCCATTTTTCCCGGCAGCAACATTCGCACTGAAACCATCCTGAAAATAATACAACATATGGATTGTCTACCGGTCATAACTTTTTCCAGCATTCTTGCACCGACGTTTTTGCTCAAATTTCTTGAAAATGCTACGATATGGATTGCATGGCAACCGATCATAATTTTTCTGCAATCCTTTGCAACTTGCTAAAATCATCTTGAAAATACAACAATGTGAAACGGCTACCGTTTACAAATTTTTTTCTCCGTCCTTCCAACGACAGTTTTGCTCAAACCATCCTAAAAGTACAACAATATGGACTGGCTACAGATCGTAATTTTTTTTCAATCCTTGCAACAACGTTTTTGCTCAAACCAATCTGAAAATACAACAATGTGAATTGGCTACCGATCATAATTTTTTCACCATCTTTCCAGCGGCGTTTTTGCTCCAACCATCCTGAAAATACAACCATTTGAATTGGTTACCGAGCATAATTTTCTTCCAACATCTTTGCAATGACGGTTTTGCTCATCTTAAAAATATAACGATATGGATTGGCTGCCGATCATGATTATTTTCTACAACCCTTGCAACGATGTTTTTGCCCAAACCGCCGTGAAAAGACCATAAAATAGATCCATTGGCTATCGATCATAACTTTTTCTACAATCTTTGCAACAACGTCTTTGCTCAAACCATCCTAACAATGCAACAGCATGGTATGGCAACTAATCATAATTATTTTCTACCAACCTTGAAACAACTCTTGCACTGAAAACAACTTGAAATTGCAACAATATGGATTAGCTACCGATCATAACTTTTTTCCTCCGTCCTTGCAAGCGACGTTTTGCTCAAGCCATCCTGAAATGCAACAATATGAATTTGCTACCGATCACGATTTTTTTCCACCATCTTTGCATCAACGGTTTTTGCTCAAACCATTCTAAAACTACAATTAAATTAATTGGCTACCGATCCTAATGTTTTGTACAATCCTTGGAACAACGTTTTTGCTCAAACCATCCTAAAAATACTACGATATAAATTACCTAGCGATTTTAAGTTTTCCATCATCTTTCCAACGACAGTTTCGCTCAAGTTATCTTGAAAAGGCAACAATATGAACTGCCTACTCGTCATAATTTTTTTCTGCAATTTTTTAAATAACGTACAGTATGTACTGAAATTATTGCTGTAATTACCACAATATAGATTGGCTTCCGATCATAATGTTTTTCAACGATGTTTTTGCTCAAACCACCGTGTAAATACTACACTTTGGATTGGCCATTGATTATATTTTTGTGCACCATCCTTGCAACGGCATTTCTGTTCAAACCATCCTAAAACTTCAACAATTTGGATTTGATACTGATCATGACTTTTTCTGCCATCCTTGTAAGGAGGATTTTGCTCAAACTATCCTGAAAACACTACAATATAGATTAGTTATTGATCGTAACTTTTTTTCCAACATCCTTGCAATAACATCAAACCATCCTAAAAAAACAGCAATATGGATTGGCCACTGATCATAACTTTTTTCTGCCGTCCTTGCAGCGACGTTTTTGCTCAAGTTTTTCTGATAAACAACAACAATATGGATTGGCCAGAAATCATAAATTTTTCTACCATCCTGGCAACAACACTTTGGCTCAAACCATCCTGAAAATATAACAATATGGATTGCCAACTGATCATAATTATTTTCTTACATCTTTGCAACAACGCCATCTTGAAAATACAACAGTATGGATTGGCTAAGAGCATAATTTTTTCCACCATTCTTACATCAACAATTGTGCTCTAACCATCCTGAAAATACAAGAATATGGGTTGGCAACTGATCATAAATTTTTTCCACTGGTTTGTGACCAGTTTTATGCTCAAGCTATCTTGAAACAGCAAGAATATGAATGAGTTATCACTGACACGGTTTTTCATTATCTTTGCAACATCTTTTTTGCTCGAACAATTCTCAAATGAAAACTATATGAATTGGCATCCGACAATAATAGCCAATAATTTTTCCTCACCATCTTTTGCAGCAACTTGGTTTGGCTGCATGTGGTAATATTTTTCTATTATCTTCGCTACAACGTTTTTGCTTAAATCATCATCAAAATGTAACAATATAGAGTGGCTAGTGCTAATTATGTCCTCGCATTTTGGCAATAGCTTTATCGTGCTCAAACCAATTTTAAATCATAAAGACAATGATAGGTTGCTGATGATAATATTTTCCATCATCTTCTCAACAACTAGTTTGTTTAAAACATCGTCAAAGCACAACAACGTGAAGTGGCTGTCAATAAGTATGCTTTCCATGTCCGTCATTGCAACAACTTTTGCGTTCAAATCTCAAGCTTCTTCAAATATCAACAATACCGTTGGCTACCAATAATTGTGCTATGTCATTCCTTACAACAACTTTTGTACTGAAATCCGCATCCGCAAATCATGACAGTAAGCAATGGCTAACGATAGTTGTGTTTTCCATCAATTTTGTAATAGTTTTTGCGTTCAAACCATCCTGAATATATGGCAATATGAATTTGTTGCGATAATAATATTTTCCACCATCCTCGCAACCACTTTTGTGTTTAAACCATCCTCAAATTATAACTCTATAAATTGGCTGGCGACAATAATATGTTGAACCAGTGATAAATGGTGTTGTTTTTGAAAAAAGCGAAGCTTATGGAATTACAGTAAACCTCGCATATAACGGACAAGTCGGGACCAGCGATATTTGTCCGTTCTGTGAGAAACCCGTTCGCTACATACGACCGTGGTAAAATCAATAGGAAGCCATCCGGACTTAAAGTTTCGTCCGTTATCTGGATTTATCCGTTATATCAGAGTCCGTTGTGTGCGAGGTTGACTGTAGTCTAATTAAGACATTTAAATCCGAATTCACTGACTTAAAAAGTTTTGTTCATCGGCGTTTGAAAATCGCATTCAAAGTCATTGCTGACTTGTAAGCGAATTCACATCAATTCAACGCTGCTCCCATGAGTGGGGTCGTAATTACAAAGACCAAACCACAGTGTATCCATCCATTATTACTAACAGTGGAACCACTCTTTGAGCTCAGTGTCCGGAACGAAAGTCAGAGTCGAGAGTTCATCTGTTCAAATCGTGTTGCCCAATCCTATACTGAGAAATAAAAAAAACAATGGCGAGCAATTTCATTGTATTTATTAAACTACAAAATGCTTGTCACTTTTTTTTCTTTTCTTCTACGTAATTAAGCAATCTGCAATGGCTCCTTGACAATTTTAAAAACAAAAAATAAAGACAACAAATTTTGGAAAGGGCAACAATACGGCAATAAAACAGATGAATTTCTTTAAAAAGCAATTGTTACATCACAGCATTTGCTGCATTTTTGTGGACATACGTAACAATGCTTTTTTCTTAAGTGGGTCCACTGTAAGAACTATAAGTACACTGTGGCCAAACTCACTGTGTTGGCAACAGTGGGAAAATGATGTCCACGCCATCATCGAAGATTGCGTTAGCTGACAAAATTTTTTGCGTCTACACAATTTGGAAGTTACACTATATAACGTCTAGAGTGTGGACTAATACCTGCAATGTTTTGGTGGGCGTACTTTTCCCCTCCATGATATCGTTGAGCGCCACAAAATGTGAGCAGCATTATGCCGTCCCTGATCATTTTTTATACGTGCTGAATTGAAACGAATATTGCTTAAGTTTGTCATAGAAGCAACACGAAACAGATTTAATATTTAGAAGCATCAGAATAATCATTTTAACTTGCAACTTGTTTGCAGATGAACGGCGACCGTCAAAGACACTAACGTTGAGAAAATGGCAAAAGTATGGTTTACTTTGAGATAAATTTGCGCTGAAAGTAAAAAGGTATTTGTTAAACGTCCAGGGACCCGATTTAAGTCTCCAAATGAAAATCAAATTCATAAAATTACAAAAACGTAAAGGAAAGCAGTTTTATTTTGGGTTTTTATGACTGTTTTGGGTTGCTGCTGGTTCATTTTTGGGAGTCAAACTTTTTTCTATAGTAAAGTTTACAGAGGTGATTGTTACACTTACGAAAAATCGCATTGCACAAAACGGTTGGCTTTCCCTTTTCGATATCGCTAAAATACGAGATTATCATAAAAGTCGGATTCAAGTCAAGACATGAACCTCGAGGTCTGCGGCAGCAAATGCTGCAGGTTGAATGGAAAGACTGATGAACTCGCAACGATGATGAATACTGTGCGTGAAATTATGAAATAAGTCGATTGACCAACGATACAAAGACGCCAATTTATCTTGGTGCCCAGTTACAAGAGAATTCCTGCAGCAAAATGTAACCTAAAAGTAATAGGGTTTAGGTCTACGTTTCCAGCATTTTTATTTTTATGGCTGGATAGAGAGAGGAATGAAGGTAGTTTTTTATGTTGCAGAACTTTTAAAGAAAAAAAAAAGACTTGAATGGTTTCGAAGCCTTTGTGTGGCTGCTGCAGAATTTATTTTCAAACAGGCCCACCCGCCTAGAAGTAAAGCCAGTGTCGACTACAATAATTTGGATTGGATACTAATAATAATATTTGTCATCATCCTTGCAACAACTTCTGTGCTCAAACCACCCTCAAATTGCAACGATATGATTAGGCTATCGACAGTAATATTTTCCACCGTTTTTGTGACAACCATTGTTCGCGCATAATCATCCGTCTGTGCGCTAAATCATCCCTCCAGACTTGGCTGCCGTATTAGCAGCTATTACTCTTGGTGTTTAATAACGTAGTTGTCTTTTGAAAACCTGAAAATGTTTCGCTTGCATCGATATTGGAATGTAACACTTGAGTTTTTCCTTGAAGTGCGTACCTTTGGTTCTCTGCGTCTTTTGCGGCAATACTGCTGCCATACTGTAATACATTTTTGTTGTATCAGCTTTGTTGTGTAAGCTAAAAGATTTTGTTTTAGTTTTGAACTGTTCAGATTTGATATCCTAATCTGATTTGATATCCTACTTTATCGAGTAAGATGTTTTATTTTTTAACAAATTTTGAATTCGAAAATGCCCGGTGCCATAAGACGGGGTTTGGAAAAAAACTTCGGGTCAAAATATTTTTTTGATTATGAACATGACGTCGTTTTAAGAGTGCACGCGTCAATTGAAATTTTGGGGCTCAAATTTTTGTGAATATGTCGTAACTTGGGAACCACTAGTCGTAGCTCAACAAAATTGGTGTCAAAATGATCAGAAGATATGATTTCCTATTTGTCTATTAGCTATAAAAAACAATAACTCTCTACAGTAGGCTATTAGGTATAAAAACAAGTCATTTGAACAAAAAACTGTTTTAATCAAAATTTTAGACCTATGCAGCGCACTTTTGTTTTATATGTGCAAGACTTCAACAAAACTTTATGTCAACAGAAAAAAGAAACAATTTTATTTAAATCAAAATCGATTTATTTGTAGTGCCCAGCAATGAGGCAATAAACAGTACGGTGGGTCATTTTTAACTTTTTTTCGAAATTTACGAACGGCTAGTGATGAAATATCAGCTGTTAAGGGAGGTGCATCTTCAGCCCCCGCAGGGGGGTCAAAGTTGTAATTTTTCAAAAAAAGCATGGAATTCGACATAACTGTTTTTGTAGGTTTGTTTATGGCTAGCTATAATTCGGTAGTTGGATGTGCCTAGAGCATTCCTGTGCTAGAGCAAGTTCGATGTTTAACATTTACTGCCCCCGCATTGATAGTCAATATGATGAACGTTTACCGAATAAGTGTAGTTTTTGAGTAAAGTTGCTCATGACAAGTTTAAAGCCGGCGCGTACATTAGGCGAACCTAGGCAGCCGTCTAGGACATTATTCTTCAGGGCATGCTTCAGGGGCATCAAAATGCTTTTCAGGGGGCATCAAAATGTTTTTGCCAAAACATTGTGTTTAAAATATACTGTTGTGTGACAAAATTGCTTTGATCTCTCTTGGTTTGACATTTTTATTACAGCCAATACGAATTGTGTGATAATTATTTATCTGTGTAATTTTATTGTCTTCACGATAGCTCACTGTTATTCTTTTTTTTTTTTTTTTTTTTTTTTTCAGGCAGAAAGTTTGATACTTATACTCTTAATAGGCTATTAGTCTTCAAAATGTGTAGATACGTACCTCAGTATTATTTTAAGCTTAATGATACTAACATTGACGAAGGCACACATAAGGAACCGGTGACATATCTCAGTTGGTTAGAGCGCCCGCTTGGTTGCCGGGAGACAGGGGTTCGATTCCCCGTCGGGTCAAACCAATGACTAAAAAATTGGTATTCACAGCTTCCCTGCTTGGCGTTCAGCATTAAAGGGAAAGTGTGGAGCAAGCCGGCAAGTTCGCTTGTTGTGCCGTTGGGAAAGGCACTTAACGGAATTCCCCCATCTTAGTGTGGTAGACAGATGGCCGACAGCTTTTAAGCGAGCTCGTTATAGCGCCTTATCGCTTTCTCGTGATAGAAGGATAATTATGCTAATAAATAAAGAAAAAAATAATAACCTGTGAAGTACAGATTGCATCTTTCAAGGATGCAAGTTTCTTCCATTTTTAGTCTATAAAATTTAAGAAAAAATGTATTAACTCTGTATGGAATGACACATTCTGACTGAACTGCTTGAAATGTAAAGAACCATTCTGAAAATTAAGGATATTAGTGTTAATAACAACAATCATGTATGAAAACCTATATTCGTATGGCACTGATCCTAAGCTCTGTCTGTAGAAGTGCCCACTGCTTAATTGTAATACATAACTAACAAGCTCAACTTCTAGCACTGCAACAGTGGGATTACAAACATTTTAAATTCAAACTTTAGTAATTAAATTAAAAACTCAGAGCTATTTTAAACATTCAACAGGTAGATAACAAGTAAAGCAAATTTAAAGATCTATGCAAAAGAAATTAACTAAGTGACCACTTAGTAGTGCAAATTTGAATGAGCCTGTAGCGGTTGCGGCACCTGTAGATAGACTAATCTGACTCCAGCACATATAGGTTTGCTACACAAAAGAGTTCTTTGTAAGGGAATAGCATAAAATCCACACTAAAACGTAGGTCCAAACACATCACTTATCATCACTTTACACAATCTTATTCAAATAGAATTGTGAATTAAAACACAAAAATAGCGTTACAATATTCGAGCACTCTTTCATTAGACACAAGCATAATAGACCTTAATACCGGTACCTAACTGGCCTTAATGCAATAGAAACAGCTCTAACAGTTGGCCCTACACGCTTCACAACTAAGCCTTAACTAAACTAAACAGCTCTTGAATAATATAGTCAAAACTAAACACTCACTGCTAGTCAATATGAACAGAAATACACACAATATTATACTCCTGCACTTTTCACAATTTTATTACTGAACATACAAAGCACATGGTTAGGTTACGCTCGACTGATCTCGCTTATCACGAAGTCGGGCGGACAAAATTATCCGTCTAGAAAACACAATTACAAAGCAGGTGATCCTGATCGCTGCAAGCCACTGATTTCAGGACCAATGCCTCATATATGTATGATGTGCTGTCTTCAACAGTCATGTTACAATATTGCTTCTTTAATGACGTGCTTGGCTTCGGGTTGCTACCCTTAAATTAACCTTCAAACCTAACTAAACACTAAACTCAAAATTCTGCACTAACCCAATTACTTCAAAATAGTGAGGTATATAATAAAAATATTACCGGTAATAACTAAGAAGTTATAGCCTAATAAAAAACTCAAGTTGAAAAAACAGATCGACGAGGAAGACTAAGTTGAGCTAGCGCTCTTCAAGTCAACAGCCACACAAACATGTGTGAAATGTAAGTTGAGCTAGCGCTCTTCAAGTCAACAGCCACACAATCATGTGTGAAATGTGGTCAGCCAAGTCGCGACTTGAACCCGTGATGTTTGGTTTCAAAGCCCAATGCCTATTCCGTTCAGCCATGTCACTTGATGATGGTTCAGTACATAAAATCAAACTAACAAAATAGTGGCAATTACTTTTTCAATCATTAGCAAAACATGGTCATTTCTAAAACCATTGGCTGTACAAACAAAGCAATCTACCGTAACCCTAGCAGCAATAAAAAATTTTATACAATTACCCAGTAACTTTCAAATTTTCCGGCAAACTTGTGGGTTGTGCAAAACTTGAATTAAGAACTTTTGGCCTATGTAAAGTGAAGAAATGTTGGTTCAGTAGCTGCTGGACTAAGTCAGCCTATCTGCAATCTACAAAGGCTTATTGCAAGACTGCTTTATCTGTTTGTGGTCTGCATTAAAACACTAAACTGCGGTACACAAATAATTCCACATCGGCTTAGCTGACTACCCCTAGTACTAGCAGTCATAATTGGTCGGTTAGATTAGGCCTGCCGCGTGTGGTCTATCGTCTGGTACTACCTGCAACTAAATTTTTAATCCAGTTTATCAGTTTATTTGCCAAGTGATTGCATTATGCTGCTAACATCAGAAGAACTTGTTTTACTTAACTTGTCTTGTTTTTAGGTATACCTGTATACTATGGCTGCTATCTATCAATACCGATATGTTGGTAGAATTAAACCGCACAAAACAAGCAAATTATCAGAACCAAATTATGGCAAAGTTTGAACAAATATCACAAGAATGCGGTAATTTTTCACTCCGGATCCTGCTCCTGCTTCTGCAACAATTAGAAACTTATGACTCCGGATCCGGCTCCGGCTGAAACATTGACACTCCTTCCGGAGTCGACTCCGGTACTCCGGTTTGTGTTCACCTCTGCCCGCATGCAATGTCCCGTGCTTGCCTGTAAGCTACTGCGTGACCGTGAGCAAATTCCAGACAAGGCTTACCGCATACAGCCAAACCAAATGCTCAAGTGGATAGGCTGTAGGTAGCTAGGCCTTGTATTGCGCCATGGAAGCAAAAATAGCAGCTTAGTGGTAGTGCAGGTACATAAGTGCGGGTAATTTTACTGCTTTATCGGTGGCCTACTGAATTAGTGATCAGCTGGTTGCCTGCTGTATTTTGGTTTGCCGTCTAACAATCATAGGCCTACCCAGTACCGGTACGAGAAGCAGCAATGGCGGAAGCATTTCCAAAGTGGGTGAGGGCAAAACCAATGACCAGATTTTCTTCATCTACAACCAAAGACGGCAGTGGCGTAGCAAGAAATTTTAAAAGGGGGGGAGGGGCATATTTTCTACATATATTTCCTGCGTATTTTTTTCGGCAATTTGAAGCTAATTAAGAAACCAGGAAAGTTGTAGGGGAGTCCAGGGGCATGCTCCCCCGGGAAATTTTTGAAAATTTATAAGCAGTAATAGCAATTTTAATGCATTTTGAATAATTTTCAGGCAAATTATATTTAAGTTTTTTGACCCTAATTCTGGGTGCTTCGTCAAATATCATGCATTTTGTTCGCACATTTTTAATTATGCATGCTTAAGACTTATAGCTATCAAAGGGGTTCGAAATTATTAGAAAAATTGTGTGCATCAAAAACACTTTTGAAAATGGCTGGTGGGAGAATGCATATCCCTTATCCTAACCCTCTGGATTCGCCCCTGGCCATAAGCTGCAGAAACCGCCAAAAGAATCTGGCATATTTTAGTCACTTGGCACCATTAGTATTGTTCTTGTTTGCTAAAAGGCAGTGTCAAAAGCAGTGTTCCCTCTAGGATTTTCTTTGAGCCCTCTACTTTGAGGACCCCTTTCACAAATTTTTTGCATTAAATTCGCTTTTTCAAGATACAAGCTACAGTCTTGCAATAAAATATTCAAGTTATTTGCTTTAGACTTTTAGTTTCGCATTTTACCAGTGGTGTAAAAAGTATTTTGAAACTGTACTTAAGTAAGAGTATTGTTACTGACGGCGAAACTACTCGAAGTAAAGTAGAAAGTATTGACTAAAAAAAGGACTTAAATAAAAGTAAAAAAGTAGTCATTTAAAAACTACTCAAGTAAAAGTACTCGTATAGCGTTTTCAAACGTTAAAGTGTCAACTACAACTACACACTTGCCGATGCGGCGATGATGGACTTGCTTTGAAGGTGGCAAAATGGTGAAACAAAAAGAAATTATTACCGCCCAAATGGCCGATTGGATAGAGCGTCTGCTTCTGGAACGGTAGACTCGGCAGAGGCGTAGCGTAGGGGGGGGCAGTGGGGTGCATATGTCCCCGGGCGCGCCAAGGCACAGGGGCGCCAAAATGGGGTGTGCAAAAATTTCACAAGGGTAAAAAGCCGGTCACAAGCAAGATTACACCGGCGGTAGACATCGTCTGATAGTAGTAGACTCGTACGCACCGTAGGGAAAGGTGGGGCAAAACGGGACACGGGGAAAAACGACAGTAGCGTAGCGAGGGGGCAAGTGGGGGCACGCACCCGGGTGCGCACCACCTAGGGGCGTACCAAGAAGTTTTTTTTATACTCTTTTTTTGACGTATTCACTCAGATTTTTAAAACTACTTCGTGGATTACTGTGTTGTAATGTATGCTGTTCACAAAGGATTCAAATCACGCCTTACTTTCGACCACAAATCACGCACCAAAGGGGCGCACAAAACAGTAATTTTATACACTTCAGTTTCGACGTAATTTTTTAAACTTTAAAACAATCAATTTATTGCAATGCATCTGACACCTGTATATGCTTTCGGCAGAGAAGTGAAATCACTCTTTACACCCGATCACAAATCGCCCGTTTACTCTATTATGACATCACAAAGAGGTTTGAAACTGCGCGTGCATAGTTATTCGACTTTGCAGCAATTAAACAGAAGGAAATAGAACTCCACTAAAGGAAAAGTAAAGAAGCGATAGGTATCTACAGTATTAGATTTTCATTATTTTAGCGTTAGATGGATGCTAAAGATTGTTGGTAAGTCGATTAAGATACGCGTATAGTCGCTCGCTAAACCTACACCACAGTGATCCTAAACTTTTTTAACCAATAGGCCCTTTCTGATAATACAGCGGACAAGTGCCGATCGAAGCATTAACTAAACTGAACCTTTGCCTCAATGACCTTTTCTGGGTGTTTTCTTTTGTAGTTTGTATTGTTTTGCCACCGTGATTGGTGTGTAGACTGTGATTTCCAATGCGGATATTTTGAATATTTGACACCAATCACAGAATGAGAAAATAGGGAAAAATCTGGCAATTTAGGGGTTGCGAAGCGCAGCCCCGTTGCTGCTGAGATAATTTAGTTACAAATGTGAAAGAATTGCAATACCGTAGGATAAAATTGCAGCTGAGCGCTTGATTGCCCTATATGAAATGCAATTCCGTTTTCTGGGTAGCCTTTCTTTCAGATCGACGGTCAAACTTCTTGTTGAGATTTTGAGCGAAAAAGCTTTGCAGTTTGATGCGGGCAGCTTTCCCCAGTGTGGGCCCCTTGCCGACCGTTGGGATGTTGTCGTCTCCAAAAAAGAAAAGAAAGGTCTTCACCCACAATTCTCGGCCCTTGAATGGAATCTTGGTCCCCTTGACGGCTAAGAGGTCTCCGAAAAAAAAGGTCTTCACCCGAAATTCGGTGACCTCAAATGAAAACCGGGGACCCTTGACGGCTATGTGGCCTCTCCAAAAATAACAAAAAGGTCTTCAACCATAATTTGGGGCCTCCAAATGGAATCCGGGACTCTTCGACAGCCAAGGGAATCTCTCACCACACTACTTTGGGACCTCTATGATGGGCCCCTAAAATGCTCTTTCATGGACTCCTACACACCCATGGGCCCGGGGCAGATTGCCCCCTGTAATCCCCAGCCCCCCTCTTTTAAGCCCTGGATGAGGGGGTCCTGTAGTGTGTCTTTTGTATCCTTGACATTCAGTTGGAACGATCTATTCTACAGTATCAGAGCAAACCATGTAATTTTGGCAAAAAGCTGCCAATTTCGTTCTGCATCTCTCTCCACAACGTCTTCTGATTGTACTCAAGGGATTGCATGTGATAAGTTTTCACCGGCCCGCCTCTGGCTCAGAAAAATTGCCGCACCGTTATATAAAATATCTCTAATTTCTGAAAACAGATAAGCGTTTTTAGAGTTTACATTGTTAGCGATTTAACTGGTAGGAAGATTATGCCAAAAAAAGAGAGTGGAGCTCAGGGTCGAAAACGGCGAGCCCAATTTGAAGCGTTCTTGAATGAATCTAGAAAATTTATGAAAAAAAAATTTAAAAGTAGTGGCTATGCAAAAAGACAATCGGCCGATATGCGAAGACAAGACGAATCTGCTGGTACAGATAATGATAGAATTGTAAAACACAGGCGGCGCAAAATTTTTGTTCGCCCCGGGGCGCAGGATACCCTCGCTACGCCACTGAGACTCGGGGTTCGATTCAGAGTTGGGTTAAACCAATGACTTAAGAATTGGTATTTATAGCTTCCCTGCATGACGTTTGGCATCAAAGGCGACAGCGTAATTCTTATTGCATGGAGTGAAGTTTCCATGGCGATGACGAGACCGAGTGTTATGGAGTTGAATGATCGAGAATTGGAATGTAAATGCAGATTTTAGGCGCAACGAGGGATTTCAAGGCGAGACTGTAACTCAAATGCCTCAATAGTAAACTACTTCTACTTTTCTAAAATAAAAACTACCCAAGTAGAGTTACTTTATACTAAAAGTACTTAAGTAAACGTAAAAGTAGCCATAAAAAAACTACTCAAAAAAGTACTCGTTACCGAAAAAAACTATTCAAGTAATCTACTCAAGTAAAAGTACTTCGTTACTTTACACCACTGCATTTTACATTAATTTCTGGTTCAAAATCAGTAAAATTTGCCCAAAAATTTCGCATTTTTCTGGAGTTTCTCATTCAGAAAGGAACACTGGTCAAAAGGGGGGGGGGGGGGGCATGGCACAATGGCCTCGCCCCTAAATATCAGTATGCTCCTGTGGACCGGATTTAGAGAATGAGAGGCCCTAGGCTATTTGATCACTCTGATTGGAAGAGCAAAAAAAGGTTTCCACGTCCTCAGATGTCCTGTTTTCACTGAAAATATCGGTATAGTGAAGAGCAAAAAAAAAAAAGGTATGCACGTAGCCTACTCAGATGTTCTGTTTCCCGGTGAAAGTATCGGTGAAATGAGTGAAGAGAAAAAAAGGTCTTGATTGTTCGTAATGAGGCCTCCCATTTTCTACGAGGCCCTAGGTTTCAGCCTGCTTAGCCTATATGTAAATCCGGCCCTATGCCTACAATTCATATTTAGTCTGTCCACATGTGACATGTTCAATTTATGTGGGCTTCAGACCCACAGTTCTTGCTTTCTGTTACCCCACCACACAAACAAAATTTTAAAGAAAACATCTCTGGATTTAAGCTCTTTCCTGGGTTTTCATTTCAATGGTAGGCCTATTAAGTTTCAAATACATTCATGCAGAGACAACATTGTTAAAATAAGCGCGTAAATTAGGAACCCCCTTGGGACCCCCATGAAAAAAAGTGGGGAGCCAGGGCCCCCTTGGCCCCCCTGGTTCTGCCACTTATGATCAGAAGTGACGTAGAGGAAAACTCCAGGTTGATATGAGTTGCTACTACAGGGTTTATACGGTCAGGGAAAATCAGGGGAAAACATATCTTTTTCGAGATGGTCAGGGAAAGTCAGGGAAAATTAGGGAAAGTCAGGGAATTCAACGAAAAAGTCAGGGAAAACTTGGAAAAAGTCAGGGAGATTTTTTGGAAAGTTCTTACCTCCTATGAATCAAGATCCATTGTTTATTTTAACAATTGTATGTCAAACAAGCTTGACTTCATACTTTTCTCTTTATTTAGATATTTTCTTACTATAAGAGTAGCCTGGAATGTCTAAAAAATCGAAACACACTTATTTCCAAGATGGTTGGTTATCGTCTGAAGAATTCAAGGCATGGTTTTGTAAAGCTTCTACCAAAGGTGAAGCAAGATGTCGACTGCGTCAGACAAATATGGCATTGAGCAACATGGAAATCAGGGCATTGAGGAGTCATGCTGGCAACAAATCCCACGTGAAAAAAGTCAAGGAACTGGCCGAAATTAAAAATTTCTTTGCTAAAAGAAGTGATATTAGACCTGCTAACTTATCTTCTGAAGAAAAGCAGCTGCAATCTTCCCTAGATACAAAAAATTTGGTTGAAATTCAATCATCCTGCAGTGCAAATAGTCAAAGTACGATTCTACTGGGCTTTCAAGCAGTGTTGCCAGATCTCAATTTACTCAAGTAATCTAGAGAGTAGCTAGATTTTTGATTAAACCACACCTAAACAACAAAAGTATCTAGATCAGTATCTAACTACAAAAGTGGGTTAATGCGACAAAAAACAAGCGATATTGCGGAGTCTGACATGAAGTAACTAATATACAGCATCTAATAATAGCACACATTCAGTTTTTCAAGAAATATTCTGCCTAATGAAGACACGTTGTAGTCGCAGTGACATCGAAACACCTTTAAACACATCATACGTGAGTTGAATTATGCATAGACGTGAATTATGCATACCGAACTCAAAATTATTCCAAGCTAGGCAACTATTCTTTGCTGCGTATATATCTACAGGCCTACAAAGTACAAACAGGCAAAATAATGTACCGGTACTGAATTGGTCAAATGTTTAGGCTGATATTAACACTAGGCAGCTAAACCTAAGCTGTACAGTAGTAGCCTGCTTCGCTACTTAAACTGCCCTCACCATATCGTTAGCAGATTAGTCTTACAGTCTTAGCAGCCTACAGGTACTCGTGATTAACTTTACCTTTTTATCATTCTAATGATTTAAAACCATAAAATTTGAAGCTCCATTGTATCAGAGAATTGGGCCATGTTCATCTCCTCATAACACAAATTGTCATTTTGCTGCAACTTGCCTTAGACGAGACAAATACTTGAAATCCTAGCAGGCCTACCGGTACTGAGCTGAACACGCGGAAGAAGGACTAAAAAAAATTAATTCAATAATTCTGGCATTCTTCCGCGAAGGGATAAAACAATAAACAAACTGGATAGCTATAGATTAGTAGCTAGAATCTAGACGAAAAAATTGGTATTTAAGGGAACTAAAAAGTATCTAGATACTAAGTAGCTAAGTTGGCAACACTGCTTTCAAGATGGAGGTAAATTGAATGCCGAAATACGGGGTAGAGTCTAAATTGCAACTCAAAAAACTGTTTCCAGAATGCGTTGATTGGCTGGCAGGTTTTCTTATTGCGTCACAGTCGCAAAACAATCAAATTTCACTGACACAAGGTTGGGGAGTGAAATCGAGTAAAATGGAACAGCCACAATTGCCGAAAATGCATGTTCAGCTCCTGCCTCCTCCTAGTCTACAGAACTAGTCAAAATGTGAGAAATGTAAGAGTTAGCCTAGTTGAGGGACGAATAGGCTTTTAAAAAACCGGTTTAGGTAGAATCGCAATGATTAAAAAATCACAGCCTTGCAGGCTTACGGCTACATAAAACATAAATTAAACAGTTAAAAAGTGCACTTTTATAGACAGAAAATGCGAAGGTTAGTTGGCTAACGCAAGACGTCGGCAGAGTGGAGCAAGATACTTTAATGAATTCATCAAATGTATTCGGATATATACTTTCTCGATAGGACCTTCCATAAAAACTGAGTCGAGGGCAGTGCCACAAAAAGCACTGGTCTGTTTGTACATTCAGCTGTTCAGTGCAAGGTTATAAAGATTTTGAGTTTGAAGTACCGGTACCCCCGGCACCATGTTTTCTAACCATGGCTCAATTCTGGGATTCTCGTAGACAGGTTAACGCGCCAAAGTTACATACGGCGTGCGTGGCCGAATGATTCGCAGCGTCGTTTTTGATACAGCCAGAATTGCAAGGTTGACGGTTCAAGTAGGCGCAGTCAAGGGGGGGAGGGGGGCAAAGGGGCCATGGCTTCTCTCTAAAATTTAAATTACAAATTATCATTAACAAAATAAAAGTACGAACTTTTAGCGCCTCAGGTGTTTTAATCGTTCTTGACTTCGAGCAGACTACGTGTGTAATGTGTTTATGTTGGTGGGGGAAGGGGGAGAAGGGCGTGTCTTTACAAATTCTTATACTTCTAAATTTTATAAACATTGCCGAATGCCGAAGTTTTTTTGCTACGTTGCAGGCAAGTGATGTACAGACAATTTACGTTATGTTGATTGAAAAAAATCGTCCCGTTGAGCGCTCTGTTGTTATAGGCTAATAGCCTACGATGCACTGTTGCACACTGCTGCGAAAACATCGCTGTTTTGATCAAAACTTGAATCAAAAGTTATGATGAACTTTGATTTCGACTTTACCTGTATCTTATGTGCTGACCCCTTAATTACTACCTACTGGTAGTAACCGTTGTCCTTAGGCCTATCTATACACGCATAGTACCTCGTCGCTTTCTAATTTTCAACACTCCTGGACATGAATAAAAACTTCACTCCTGGACATGAGTAAAAAGTGTACCCGGTTGTGAACTTGTCTTTTAAACTAGTGCGGATGAATGAGGGTACCCATTCACAACTCTTTCCAGGTAACCCTTGGGCAAGGTTTAGAACCTGTTAGCCTCCCAATAGCTGGGGTCACAGGCTGAAATCTAGGTGCTAATCCAGTTTATTTGCAAAATTGATCTCGTTTGCTATGGCATGTTGCTTAACTAACTAATTAATTATTTTTGTTTCCGTGTTGGTTCGTTGTGTCCGTGTGTTTTTGTTGTTAAATCCAATTGTTGTTGTTTTTTTTTCATTGTTAAAGTCACGCAGCCATGCCTAGTTTTTCAACGATTACCCGTTTTGCTGCGTGTACTCTTTTCCGTGCTCTGCCAACACTTATTTTTCAACAAGTAAAATGATCTATGCGTTCATGAATGATGATACATTAGTGTGTCTGGGTCAACAGCGTAGTATGGTGACAATTGGCATTACGTATCCATATATCCATTACGAAAGAAGTTGTATCCAATATCCATTACGAAAGAAGTTGTGCAAACAAGAGTTTCGACATTGCGTTTGTAAAAGTATGATTTTGTTTCAGAAAATCGCATCCGATAAAAGTAAAAAAACACGTAGCTTTTACAGCAAGAAAGGGTTTTTGCACTGCTTAAAGTGAAGCCGGTTTGGAATTTTAATCAAAGAAAGATACGACTTTCATGCAGTCATAGACATGGTATCGCAGGTGAGTGCGACGACAGATTTTTTTACTTTCGTGTTGACTGTGCAGTAGGCACTTTGTCTTTCACTGTCAAGGTTCCCGTTGCTCATCTCGTCGGATTACATCTGAGATGTAATAGTAGAAGAACAACTAAACGATTAACGTTACGGCATGCATGCAGTAGAAGAGGAGTCCAAGAATACAAGAGTAGGCATAATTGTAAGTTTGCAACATCCAGTAATGTAAAGCGTACTTCAAAAAATTAAATCTTCATTACACTCGATTTGATCGGCCTGGGAATCGAACCCCAGACCTTCCGCACCGATAACGTGTGCGCTAAGCAACTGAGCTAACGGCCTGTCTAAAGCGTAATTTTATGCACCGAAATCCATCTGCTAATAATGCTTAATTTATCAGTAAAAGTGGACTTCAAATGAATATATGAAAAGTAACAGCAATTCTTACAAACAAAAACTTTTCAGGAACAACTTTGTATTGTATTTTTATTCGGCGTCAAACATAACAAATACGACAGTCAAAAATAAAATATAATGCGACGCCACAGAGTTAGTGAGAAGCCCAAGGGTGGCTTTTACTTGATAGCTCCACCTGGAACTTACAAGAGGAACTATCAATTCACAAACTCTGTGCAAAGGAATCAAAAAAACAAACAAACGTATAAATATACAAAATTACAATTCAACATGGAAGAGAAAGAAGGAAAAACATTATTACTATTGGAGCGGCTTACAGGCGTAATACGTTTAAAGGTACACAGTTGATTAAGGTGGTAAAACTGAGGGACTCGAGAGTGCTTGAGGGCTATGGGTTAAAAAATTCACTTATAGAAGAGGTGCAATAATTTAGTAACTATTTAGAAGGTATTGCTTTAATGTCTTTTTAAATTGTGCCAAATTTTTTGATAATTTGATTTCATTGGGTAGTTCATTCCATAATTTGACCCCAATGAATTTAATAGACTGTTTGCAGACGCTTTTTTTGAAAAGAGGAGGATGCAGATTATTGGATTGTCTAGTTCGGCGAGAATGAACTTCATCGTTTCTCTGGAAAAAATTATTAAAACAGCAAGGTAACATTTGATGAAGAAATTTGTAAACTAAACAGCAAATTTCAAATTTATACTTATCTCTAATTTTCAGCATGGCATATTTTTTATAAATATCATCGATGTTATCATGAGAATGACGTCGGAAAATTAATCGTAGAATTCTATTACACAAGCTTTGGAGTTGGGGTATTTTTGAAAAATTTGTATTACACCACGTGGTGATGCAGTAGTTGAGATGAGTTGAGGCAAGGAAGTGGAAAATAGACATTAGACAGCTTATGTTTAAATGATCGCGAGCTTTATAAATAATCCCCAGAACAGTGCGAAGTTTGCTGCGGATGGATTCGATATGGGATTTCCAGCTGAAGTTATTAGAAAAAGTAGTGCCTAAGAATCGAAAACTGTTTACCTCAGAAATGGGAACGTTATTGACAGAAATTACATGGTAAGGATTTCGAACCAAGCGATGGGGTTGTGGAGTTAATACCATGAATTTAGTCTTAGAAACGTTTAAAGTTAATTTGTTGATAAGAAGGTTATTGTGAACTTCATTTAAGGAATCATTAGCTGCACTAAAAAGATTGGAGAGTGATTTAGAGTGTATAAGGATCGTTGCATCGTCAGCATATAGAATGGTTTCGTATCTAAGGTCTTGGAAGATATCATTAATATAAATTAAAAATAAGAGGGGGCTGAGGGTCGAACCTTGTGGTATGCCATATAAGATAGGCTTAAAATTTGAATATTTGTCGTTAATTCTAACTTTTTGTTGGCGATCACAAAGATAGCTGCGAAACCAATCATTAACAACACCACGAAATCCATAGTTACTAAGCTTAGATAGCAAGATGTCATGGTCCAAAGTATCGAAAGCTTTTGTTAAATCTAAAAAGATTGCTAAAACTAAGAGGTTATTATTGAAAAGATCAGAGATTTTGGAGGAAAGGTAAGAGCAGGCTAGCTGGGTTGAAAAGGTAGGTCTAAAGCCAAATTGCAGTTTGGATAGGATATTATTCTGATCAAGAAAGGATAGGATACGCTTATGAATCAACTTTTCTAAAATTTTGGAAAAGGCACTAAGCACACTTATTGGGCGATAATTTGAAACAACCTGAGCATTTCCGTTTTTGTAAACTGGTGTAACCTTTGCAACTTTGAAAACCGAGATATAGTTCCCAGTAGAAAGGGATAGGTTGAATAAATGAGCCAGTAAGTCAAGGGTTGAATTTGGTAAATACCGCAGAAGTTTAGTTGGGAATTCGTCCAGGCCACAACTACTTTTAGGTTTAATAATTGAGATCATCTTTTTAACTTCATAGGGAGTTGTAGGCGTGAAGAAAAAAGAAGAGGAAATTTTTGAAGATATAGATTTAGATTTTAAAAGCGTGGAACTATGAGATAAGTCTAGTTTGGCTCTTAATTTACTAGCTATGGATGAAAAGTGGTCATTAAACGACTCAGCCATTTCTAGCGGGTCGGTAAGCACTTTGTCGTTGGTTTTTACGCAATTTGGCGAAGTAGAAATTTTTTTACCTGTAATATCATTGATCACACCCCCAGTGCGCTTTAAGTCGTTTCGAGAAGAATCGAGGCGTTTTTGATAATAATGGGATTTCTTAGTTTTAATGACTCTTTCGTAATGATTCCTAATCTTATGATAAGCCAATTGCGATTCAGAATCTTTATTGCGCAGAAAACGTAAGTAAGCGCTTCGCTTTGCTTTTTGCAGAGAGCCAAGTTCAGCATCAAACCAGCCGTTAATTTTAGATTTTAGTATAGTGCGTGAAATAATTGGAAAGGTTTCATTAAATGTAAATTGCAGCTTATGCAAACTTCTTGCATGGACACACTAAGATATCGTCCTTTTATATTGTTTCAGTAAGTAGTCCTATAATATTTAAGCTTCGAAACTATCAAAAACTTTAACTCCTTTATACACGAGAAAAAATTACAAAAAATTTACCGTAACCAAGCTGCAGGCAAAAATTCTCTGTGGAGAACTGTCATTAATCCAGCGAGAAACTTGTCTGATCGCCATCTCATGTGGTACTGCTTCAGAGTTCTATTCTGTCTCTCTACTCCATTGTTCGTATTGATACAAATTCGAAGCTTGCTGCGGTAAAGTTGCAACCACCGCCGTATTACAAACGAAATTTTGTCAAAGGCTTCCTGATTTTACGCGTTATTTGGCTTTTGTTTTTTTGCTTTTGGGGATTTGGGGATCGCGACACACCAACAGAACCACGCCTTCGAATCATGATTGTCCACAACGAGGCAAGATACATACAGATTTATTATTGCGTGGTTTGCAATTGGTTCCTTGCACTAAACGCATTATATTAATGAAAAAAAAAATTAAAAGAAAACGATAACATACAGCTTTTAACAGCTATCGTGCTGACTGCTTACCTCCTTTTGTGACAGTCAAGTATTGTCGAAATAATTTCTTATTGCGCATCCATAAATTGCTTTCTCTGAGATATAACCGCATTATATTAATAAAAAAAAAATTTAAAGAAAACGATAACATACAGCTTCTAACAGCTATCGTGCTGACTGTTTACCTCCTTTTGTGACAGCCAAGTACTGTCCAAATAATTTTTTATTGCGCGTCCATAAATCGCTTTCTCTGAGATGTCGTAGCGCTTTGTTGTAACTTTCCTCATTTGCAGTTTTTGCTACGTTCCGCATAAGAGTCAGCAAGCATGCTCTGTCATCTCCTACACCGTTTTCTGATTTTTTTTGCCCAACGTTACCACGCTTGCTCCCGATAAAATTTGCGGATTAAAACTCAGCATTCTGCATGTAATTATTCCAGTCATCCAATAACAATGATTTATTGTTAAAAAGCTATAAACGTACCAAGAACTTTCGCTTGTCTGTCCTAACATATCAAGTTATTAGTAACTAATAAATTACTCATTATTTTTCAGGCAAAGCTATCACTGGAATGCCAGTTCAAATCAAGTTTTGTGAGTGAACTGCATGTGGCATTCATAGGTAAGCGAGGTTGTGTAGCATATATGTGCAGCATAGGTCGCTTAGCTAAAAAGTATGATTAGAATTGTAGTTTTATGCTTGGTTAAAGTATCAGGCGATACGCCTTGGTTTTATAGTGTTTGCGGCTATGCTAAAACGTCTTTCCTTAATTACTTCATTATAGTTTACATTGCAGACCAAACTTCTGTAAACTTGTGCATTGTGTAAACTACGTAGTGATTGTGTTTGTAGCACCGGTACCTATAATAAATAATTATTACATTATTAAAGGTAAAGGTGCGGGACAGCGGGTGCTATGCACACATTGTGTAGGCCATTCTCAATTGGCGGCCCATTACAAATATCAATCATGAATGATTGAACGCTGTTAGAATACATACAAGACGAACAACATACATACACTTAACCCTTCGCACTTCCGCTTGTGCCGAGCGCCTGGCGGTAAGCTGCAAATACTACTTTTAAAGTTTTTAGAATGACCCGAACGGGAATAAAACCCCAGTCTTCCGGCTACCAAGTTGACGCTCCTAACCGATACACCAAGCGCCGGTTATTGCAATATTAAACTCGCATTGTAATCGTGATCTGGGTCGTTTCCCGCGCAATTCATTAGTTTGAAGATACACCACGTTTATTTGTTTGTAGAATTTATTGATAGACTTTTGTATCCTCAAAACTTGTTAAATGAACAACTGAGAATTAACATAAGCCCTCATAGTTCAGAAGTCTAGACAACCGAGAAATGTTAACCTTGTTTTGCGTGGGGAGACAAAAAATGAACGTGAAATTTTTAAAGTTTTGATGCGCTAAAACTACAAGGCATATCGTTTTCAAATTTTACAAGTTTTTTTGTTTCGGCGTTTGGCATAATTTCAAAAGCTTTTGTTAAAAAGTTTTCAATAATAATGCAACATGTTGTTCGCTCCGTACGGAAATTGCACCGAAGAAGGACAATTTCATCGCTGGGAACAATCACCATCGAGAGGGAGAGACTTCACGAGTTACATCGAAGTAAAGAGGAAATGTGCAATAAAGTGATGCATATTTTGGTTCAACAAGATGGAAGTATGGATTTTGTGAATAACAAACAGATGTAAAGCATTCTATGAAGTCGTACTGCACGTCTCTGGTTTTAAAAGAGTCGTAACTCGTAAGCAGGGGTGCAAATCTACGTTGAGCATTGGGGGGGGGATGATTCAGCAAAATTGACCATTTTTTGGGATTGGGGAAATGATTTAGCAAATTTGACACACCCGCGCAATTTTTTGCCCACAAGTCAGCAGCCACAGGTATATACCTGTCAAATGCGATCGGCTCTAGTCGCGAATCGAGGCCGACGCGTAGGATCTGCCACCTGTGCGTGCGTGTAATTCAACAGTAATTGAGGGAGACTGCGAAGTGAGCTTGCGCTCTTCGAGTCAGCAGCCACCCGTTATATATGTCAAATGCGATCGGCTCCAGCCGCGAATCGAACCCGTCACGTAGGATCTGTCACCTGCGCGCGGTACCGCTAGGCCATGTCGCTGACAAGTATGTTGTACCGCTAGGCCATGGTATCGCTAGGCCATGTCGCTGTCGAGTTTGTACTTGTGTGTTTTACGGAAGTTCGTTTTCAATACCAACGAATATGTAAAGTGGCGAAGCACGCGGCAAGGTTATTTTTAACAATTTGGCCCGTGTGGTCACTTGAGTTGTGCAGATGTGCTCTAAGGGTTTCTTCAACAACAAGAGTGGTAATTCATTCATTTTCATTTTATTCGCTTCAAACAATGAGTGTGTGGTGATCGTGAAAACCACAAACAGTACAGCTACGAAGATAGGCCTACAAACCGATGCATTACTACTAAAGCAATGCCAGTGCCTTGATTACATTTTAGGATTCAAACAAAAATAAAATACGGTCTGTAACGGCAAAGTGCAAATCTTGATTAACCGCAACGGTTACAACACACCAACACAGAGATAAGAAAACAAGAAATTGGCTTTATTTACCAACACTTTGGTTGGTTTCCTGAATCACCCTCAACTTAGAACTCCACAGTAAAAAAGTGATGATAAAATAGAAGAGGTTTCTCAGCATTCGTATCATGAATAAATCTACGCTCACCTTAGTGATGTTTGGTTTTTGATTACCTTTACTTGATAGTTTAGGATCTTCCACAGAAACGAACATTGCGAATTTAATGCACTAGTTTTAACAAATTAAAACAAGTCAATAAACAATGTCCTGAATAAAAAATTGCAATGCACTTACGACAAAAGGTTAATTTGTCTACACCTGTAAAACTGATTATTTATTGAAGTATCTAATCTAATGAAGCAAGTTTTAAATGCTTTATTATTAGATCAGATACTTCAATAAGTTATCGGTCGATCGGTCCGGTCGACTTTTTTTACGGAAGGTTCATGTTCAGTGTTCAATAAACCTAATGAAAAACTCTAGTTTACACCAACTTTATCACTGCACGTATTAAATACATAGAATTTCATCTAATAAAAAGAATATGTAAATAAATAAACAGAAAGCAAACTTTTGTTTTCAGAAAGTGTGATTTGTTAATGCAGTTTTTCATAAACTATTCGAAAAACAAATATCCAGGAGTGTATTTCGGTTGGTGTTTAGGTGTATTTTAGTTGCAAGAAAAGAGAATTTGACCGGTTTTTTGACCGGCCGGTCGAAGAATCTCGACCCGACCGGCTGGTCAACCCCACTGGTTTCCATCTTTGCGCTAAGCCGCGAAAATGGGCCTTTCGGCGTAATATGGCGACTATAATGAAGATTCGTAAAATTTGAACTAGAGGGGCTCCGTACAACGCAAAAAATTTCATATTTTATACCAAATGTTCTTAAACTTTCTCAGTCACGCCCCCTTTGGCGTTAGTTATTTTTGCTCACGCCCCACCACCAGTGCCGTGTGAAGACTGTTGCCCCCCCAAAAAAAAGCTCCAGATGGGGCCCTTTCATATACAAACATATTTAGATGAGTTTCGCGCTTTTTCGACTCGGTTACTAACTTTCCTCATTAACTGCATCGTTTTAAGGGACGTATCCAGAAACTTCCTCAGGATGGGCGCCCCAAACTTTCGTACACGCAGTTTCTTTCAGTGTGTGGCAAAGTCAGAGTAAATTTGAAGCAAAATAAAAATTAATGAAAACGCTAGGGGGGTCCGAGGGCATGATACCCCGGAAAACTTTTAAAAATTTTGTAGTAATTTACGTCATGCAACTGTTATCATTATAGTGCTTTTTCAACAACTTTTTGACGAAAATTTTAAATATTTATTCCCTCTAATTTTGAGTCTAATACAACAATATTGTGGGGCCCCTACAAATCCCCCCCGCCCCCGACCGCGGAGACCGAACTTCGGAGATGCCTTAATACGGCACTGCCCACCACGCTACAAAAAACATGCAGAAAATAATTATAAAACAATTTATTTGCAATGTCTAAATCGACTTAATGGGAAGGATGCAACTGTTTTTGGGAAACAAGTTTTGATGTTTTACGAAAAAAGATTAGAAAATACCTACGTTCAACCATCAAGTCACTGCTTACGCCTCCCAGTTTAAGAATCTCTGCTCAAAAGTCTAAACGTTCACAATTACGGACTTGGCCGATTTTAAGAGCCCCCCTAACAAACAGTTTTTTTAGAACTAGGGGGCCGAGCCCCCCACCAAGGCAACCCTGGTGGCATAGCAAAAAAACTAAAAATGAGGGGGGCATGGCACAACTCTAGCTATAAATACCCTATTGAATGTAGGCTTACTTGTTGTGCCCTTCTTAAGGGGTGACTTCATCTTACAGCAGTAGAACAACAGAACAGATTTATTTTGTACACGAGTGGTGTTTGTAAGTACTCGCTTTTATGCAGGGAGTCGAACCGAACCCGAACCTGATCCGCGAACCGGTAAAAACCGCTTTTTTTCGGTGAACCCGAACCGAACCTGAACCGTTTAAATTTGAGATCATTGAACCTGAACCGAACCCGAACCTTATTTTATGCAAGTGAACCCGAACCGAACCTATAATATTTTGTGGACATAAACCTGAACAGAAATCGTTTAGTAACAATGTTTGAACCTGAGCTGATTCTTAAAAAATATTAATAAAAATCGCCAGACATGATGTACTGTGATGAGTAACATTCTTTCTGCTTACTTGAAGTTTTTTCTCGTTCTTCCGGTAACTTTACAATAACCTCAACTAAATCTCGTCAGTTTTTTCATTTTTTGACGTTTCGTTGGTACTGACGACCAACATCATCAGAACGATAAAACACTTACCTATTCCAACTTTTGCAACATTCTTTCTGCTTTTCAAAATTTAATGAATTTTTACATTTTTATTTAACCTTGATTGATTCGGGCATGCAATTTATATTTCGTTATTTAATTGATGTAAAACTCTAATTTAGTTTTTGGCCAAATTAAAGATTTTGAAGTGAACCTGAACCTGAACCACGAACAGGTAAAAACTGCTTTTTTTCGGTGAACCCGAACCGAACCTGAACCTTTAAATGTTGGATTTAGTGAATCTAAACCGAACCTGAACCTTAAAAATTTGGTTTCGATGAACCCGAACCTTTAAATTTTGGTGCAACTGAACCCGAACCGAACCTGAACCCAAATTTTTGAAAAGTCTTGAACCTGAACCGGAACTGAACCGTTAAAAATATAATTTCTTGAACCTGAACCGGAGCGATATTTTTAACGGTTCGACTCCCTGCTTTTATGAGACGGTGAGAAGCAGTATAGCCTCTTGAAATTCAGAAGAGGTAGGCTACCTAACGGTAAGAGTGGATTCCCAGCATACCCATGATCAAGCCGTGTTTATTCAGCAAAAGTTTCAACGCTACTTCTAAAATGCACTGCTGTAGGCTACACGTGATCTCGCGCGACACTCTTTTCCGTCTTCCGTTCTTCAGAGAGCTGCCTATGGACGAGGACGCTTGAAGTTATTCCTTACACTGTTACAGAGTAGACCTACTAGTACCGCAGCTGTTTTCTGATAGGGATGATAACCTTTCCATTTTCTTTCAACCCTATGGTCTACAAACATTGTACTCTATCAGTCTATAACCGTTTAATACATATTTCATGTAGCCGTAAGCCTGCGAGGCTAAACTTTCTTATAGGCCTTGTTGCACTGTGCTCTATCTTGTCGTCTCGTGATACCTAACGAAGAACTATGTAAAAAATTGTCTGTAAATATAATTATGGTAGTAGATCGAAACTGGAGTGTCTTCCCGTGCAAGCAGGTGCCGTTTTTGAGATACAACCGTTTGAATATTGAAAAATTTTAGCGGATGAATACTATTGCGCATAAAGCGCATCACCGCTTTTTCGTCATTAGGTGTTGCCGTGTACAGTTTCTAAATGTTTTTTGCTCAATGTTCGATAACATTTTAAACTGAAGTAGAAAAAAATATCCAATAAATTGATTTTTAAGTTAAATTGTAAGCTGAATTTAATTATTTTTGTATAATTTTTAAATGAAGTGACAGCATCTAACTCATAAAAAATTAACTTATGCAAGTTAAAATTTGGAAACATGTTCTTATCAGCTGTTTCGTCATAGTTACGCCAAACAGCTGATCAAGGTAAAACAACGAAATAGTGGAACTGGCAGTCTACAAGTGCTAGTGGCACAAACTTAGGTAGGTTTAGCTGCTGAAGTGTAGAGATAGATAAAATTAAAAAGTTGAAGCGGTATTATTATACCTTTTTAAAAGTCAGTTAGCCTAGCTTATCGAAATGACTTATAGTTTACTTGCAGAAACGTCATATAACCTACGTATCTGTATACTCTGTTGCTGGATAGGTTTGTGAGGAAATGATGTTAAAAAGTCAGGCTACAGTTACGTGCTTTTTGTGGTAATCCAGTATCTGGGTGCAATTCCTACGGACAGACTAGTTTTTCATACTGCTCAGATGGGCGAGTGATTAGAGCGTCCTCCTCGGGAGCTGTAGACTTGGGTTTGATTCCAGGTCGGGTCAAACCAATGACTATAAAAATGATATTCACAGCTTCCCTGCTTGACGCTCAGCATTATACGGACAGTGTGGAGAACAAGCCGGCAAGTTTACTTGTTGTGCCGTTTGAAAATGCACTTAGCGGCATTCCCCCATCTTGGTGTTGTTGACAGATGGCCGGCAACTCCTCAGCGAGCTCGTATAGCGCATTGATCGCTTTCACGTGATAGGAGGATAAATATGCGACTAAATACAAAAATACTCTACCAATACTATTGGTGTTAATAGACCTCATTCAGCTTGGCGCGTATTATTTTCATTTATCGGTGAGTAATAATTTAGACTTTAGAGAATCAATGGCCGTCAGCTCAGTTGTCAAGCGCACGCTCTCGGTGCGGGAGGTCTGGGGTTCGATTCCCGGACCGGTCAAATCGGCACAGTGTCGCCAACGGCTCGCCACCGCTGCGACGTTTCTTCGGAGCTGTGTAGCCCAGGCGCTAAGCCGCGGAGATGGGCCCCGCAACTCGTTACACGCTTCGGCGTAATACCGCGAGTAAAATGAAGATTTGGTTTTGATTTGATGAAATGCATAATTGTTCACTATGATGACGTCTATGAAAGTGATTCAAAAAAGTTTACTGCAACAAGTTTCAGCACTCTAAAGTAATGTGCTTATAAATGGCTGAGTTTGGATTGTACTGAAAAAGTTATTGCTGCTAAAAATTTACAATTATATGGGATATAAATTCATTAACTGATCTGTCACCGAGCGCCCATAGACATGGTTTTCATGAATAATGCTATTTTCGATTTACCAATGAAAGAAGTATTGAAAGGCGCATATGTTCGAATTCTAAAAGAATATTTCCAGAAGATGATTCTCCTGAAAGAATTGAAAGTTTGTCCCTACAAGCGTTGCGGTCATCAAGTTCATTCAACATATGTGAAAAAAAAAGAAGTTAGTGACTTGACAGAGGCGATGATCTCTGCTTTTCCATCCACTTCAGGAAGATGTCTTTCAATATTTTGTAAGCAATTACGACATGTTCTGTGCTACGCAAGCCTCTGCTTTCCCTACTTTTGCCCTGTTGCAGTCATTTGGTGTCTACTTTATTACACTTTATTAGCTGTACCCGTCGATTAGATTGGGAAGGTCATTTAAATACTTTGGAGAAGATAACTCCTTGGCTGCTTGCCTACGATTGTGTGAATTATTCTCGCTACGTTCCTGTCTATTTGCATGAAATGCGTGAATTTGAAAAATCACACCCATTTGCTCTTGAGCATTTATGTGCTGGTGAATTTGCAATTCAGCAACAAGAGCTATACGGATTTTTCGCAACAGCTGCAGATCAAGTGATTGAGCAGACTGTTAGCAGAGACAATAAATGAGTGTTCTTGCGTTGGAAACGGCGTATCATGCACCGAACTCTGCTCTTGCGTTGTTTGTGAAAATGATTCGGAGACCGTAATTGAAGTAGAACTAGTGAATGATGTCAGTAATGACGACGATGATAGTGATGACAACCAATTTGTAGCTAGTTGAAAAATGTTAAAATGTGTTTGTCGTAACTAAAGGTTTTATTTTAATGTAACGAAATTTAATATAGCTTATTCACACCAAATTTCTCTTTGTTTTTCAAGTGATAAGACCTGCTTATGAATGTAGCCTGTAAGTGTTTTAGCTAGATACAAAATTTAGTCAATGAAAATATATTACGGCGTAAAAATTTATGTTTATATCTTTTTAAAGTAGATTGGCAGCAACGAACAGTAACTAATAAAATTAATTTGCTGATCCAATAAAGTTCTTTTTCGTAAAATATATTTCTTTCGAGAATTATGATGCCATTATTTAATTGCACAAAACTGACGCAAAGGGTACCGGTATGTTGTTTTTGGTTACATTAAAAAAATACTTTGAAGTGCTTAATTTATACCAATTGAATTCCTTAGCGTTAACTTGATGCAGTAGTTGAAATACGTGAAGCATTGTAAAGTTATCAGCTGTTAGAGAGTAGGATAATCGTCTCGTAACCTAGAAAGTATTTGACAAAACTGGACAAAATTTGAAGGTGTGCCAGTATGTACCGTATGCTTACTTTATCCACGTCAAGTTTCACATTGTTTTTCAATGAAAATAGTAGTTAAAAAATTTATGTACACTCTGTTCAGAGAAAGTTTTTACTTGTGGGTGATATGACGTCATCAACTTATGACGTCAGTGTTTGGCACAAAAGCAAATTATTGACTGAAAATGTCCCAAACTATTTTTAAGTGTTCGCAGCAATTACTCGATACAATTATTTACTATCTTGTATGATTGCGCGTTAAGCTAGCGGTAAATAACTAATTGTTGTACGTCTATAGAAGAAAAAAAAATACTCCATCAAACTTGTCAAAGTTTTGCAGATGTGTTAATATGTATACTTAGATTTTCCAAGCCAAACTTCAGCTTTTTAAACTTACTATATATGAAGTTATAAGGAACTGTATATGCACCCTGTCTAGCAAAAATATATTTTTTGCAAAATCTTACTTGTGAGTTATGACGTCATCAACTTATGACGTCAATATTTGAAATAGATGCAAATTATTGACTAGAGATGTCTCCAAGCTATTTTAAAGTGTTTGTATTGCTAACACAAGAAGTTGGAAGCAATTACTCAATATGATTATTTATTTTCTGGTCGGGTTGCGGTTTAAGCTAATGGTTAATATGTAATCATTGTAGGTCAATAGCAAAAAAACTACTTACTAAAACTGGTCGAAATTTTGCAGATGTGGTAATATGTATATTTGGATTTTTCACACCAATTTTTAGCTTGTTAAACATACTACAACCGAACTTACAAGGAACTGTATACACCCCATCCAGAAAAATAATTGTTTTTACAAAATCTTTTACTTGTAGGTTATGACGTCATCAACTTATGACGTCACAGTATGGCATGGACATAGTCTGTCAACCAAAGATTACTTTGAAAGTGGTCTGATGCATTTACATCAACCACAAAAAAATTTAGAGGCTTTTAAGTGCGTGGAATTTCTGCATCTTTGAAAGAGCTATTTTTGTCTTCATGACGTCATTATGACGTAACGGCACCTGTTGGACACGGAAGACACGAGATTTGAATTCAGCATTTCTTAATCTTCAAATTTACGAAGTTTCATCTAGTTCTTCGGTGGGTATCACGAAATCCATTTTCTAGGCGTTTTTTGTGATAGCGTAACAAGGCCTATTAAATCATAGTGATTCTGCCTAAATCTGTTGTTTTGAAAGCCTATTTTTGCCTCGTAGCTACTGCAGTGGACTAAGAGGGTCCGAACACGCATTTTCAACAATTGTGGCTGTTCCATTCTACCCGATTTCACTCCCCAACCTTGTGCCTGTGAAATTTGATTGTTTTACAATTGTGACGCAATAAGAAAACCTGCCGGCCAATCAGCGCATTCTGGAAACAGTTTTTTGAGTTGCAATTTAGACTCTACCGAAATACGGTGGGTTCTGAAGCATCTTGTTGGTGGATATAGTGATAATTCTGTTACTGGTTCTGTGGACCTATTTCAATCAATGTTTCCTGATAGCAAGATTGCTAGTATACTGGAACTTGGCAAAGACAAATTAAAATGTTGTAAATTATGGTATTGCACCTTACTTCACACAATTACTGAGAGAGCAAGTCTCTTTATCGAAATGGTTTGTAATTTTAGTGTTTTTATTGCTGTGATTTTCTTAGATTTTTTTACTTGAAGTAGTGCAGAGTGCTGTGAACTGCGAAGCCAGACACTTGTGAAACATGTCATTTTTCTTATTTTTGGTATTCAAGCCAAGCTTCTTGCGATTTTCTAAGATAAAATTACGATAGGTCACCTGTGAAATCTTTCTTTCTGCTTCTGAATTGATGTTTCTGTGTATGTAGGCATTAGGTATACATAGTTATTTTTGCTGCTGGTTGGTATTATACTGTGCTGTGAACTGCGAAGCCAGACACTTGTGAAACATGTCATTTTTCTTATTTTTGGTATTCAAGCCAAGCTTCTTGCGATTTTCTAAGATAAAATTACGATAGGTCACCTGTAAAATCTTTATTTCTGCTTCTGAATTGATGTTTCTGTGTATGTAGGCATTAGGTATACATAGTTATTTTTGCTGCTGGTTGGTATTATACTGTTCGTTTATATTCTCTAAGTCAGGGAAAAAGTATGTTTTGCAGGATTGGGTCAGGGAAAAACATAGGGATTTTTAAACGAAAGTCAGGGAAAACAGGTGCGATTTTGAGGAAAGTCAGGGGAATATGTCAGAAAAATTCCGTATAAACCCTGTACTAGTATAGGCTAGTGCATAAAGCTCAGCAGTGAGACCGCTTGACTATTGAATTTATCGATAAAATTCCTTAACAACCTCCAGTTTTTGTTCGATCTGTCATTGTACCAGCAGGCCTGCGCTCTATAACTACTCAGTACTTGAAGTTGAGCAAAAAGTAATAGCCGAAGCTGGTCTTGCAGGCACGTCCGTAGTGTAGGAGGAGGGCTACAAAAAGTTGATAAGGGAAGTCTTCCAAAAACGTCAAAAGACATCATCTAAAATATAGTCAAACATACTCGGCATCTACTGTTAATAATAGACACCTACAGTCAAGTGCTCAATGTATGGAAACAAGTTAGTCTAAAAATTTTAGGGAGCAAAATATATCGGGGCTTGTAGCCCTTGGGGACAGATATGTGGTGTGCAAGGGTTATGATATCACTACGAGCTTTGAGCCAGCCTGTAGGGCTCATGACTTTTTCATTTGCAGCAAAGTCCAAAATCAGTGTTAATAATAATATAGCAGCATGAAAGTGCAAAATAGTCTATAACGTCATATTCTGTACACCTTCCTCGTTTGAATAAATGTTTTTTCTCACCTGGTTTCTGCTTGTATAAACACAAGCTTATTTACCTTTCTAAAGATTTTAGCGATCTCACACAGCCTTAGAACTCCCAAGTCAATTTTTATAAGCACATCAATCAGCAGATAGACACCGTACCCAAACGTATAGTTGCTGATTATGATAAATGTGGAAGACAGTCGCGACTGTGCGAATCATTTGTTTGCTTAAAATGTTGTATCAGCATCATTGCTTTGGTCATTTCAATTATTTGGCGCTAATGTTTGCAATAATATATTCATTTCGTAAACCTGTATCAGCAAAATCGATGGCGTAGCCACGGGGGGTTTGGGGGGTTACAACCCCTCCATTAAGCTTCAAATGACGTCATACTCACTTCTTTTTCTGATATTTATTTTGAAGTGCTCGATACTTTGTCATAATTACGAGAAATACGTAGCGTTGTTTTCTGAATCATGTTCTTTGCCATTGTGATTAATGAAGCAATGATGCAAAATTGCATCATTGCAATTTTATTAGCAGGGCAGTGCCGCTCCTGTACAATACATGCAACTGTTCTCGGCCCCTCTGACCTTCCGTAGAGAAAAGGCTAAACGATAACATCTTAAAATTTGAGGCCATCTTTTGTGATTATGCAACCAGGGGTGGATCCAGGGGGGATGTGGGGTATGCTGCGTATGCATTCTCCCACCAGCCATTTTCAACAATGTTTTGGATGAATAAAATTTTTCAGTAATTTCAAACTTCTTCATAACAATTATGCTTTAGTCGCCTTGAGCACACATAATTGAAATTGTGCAAACAAAGTGCATCATATTTGGTGAAGCACTCAAAGTTAGGGGCTAAAAATATGACAAACTTCCCTCAAAAATTGTTTAAAAATGGCCATTGCAGTGTGCAAATTTCAAATTTTTCTGAGGGAGCATGTCTCCGAACCCCCCTAGAGTCGTTTTTGTAACCAAAGTTGCTTAAAATTAAATCTATCAAAAAAAAAACAATAAAAAAAATGAAGAAAATTAGTGTCCCCTCTGAAAAAAATTCTGAATATGCCCCTGACATGAAAACATTTTTAAAAGGCTTGTTTATGCTTGTTTCCAAGTTTAAATTCAGTTAACATTCAAACTAATTTAAAATTACATCTACCACGCTGCAACTTTCTGGATCTGCTCCTGTATGCAACGTATGGTCAAATGTGATGTCATTCTCAACCCCCCCCCCCCCCCCCCCCCAATCGCAAAATCCTGACTACGCTAGTAAGCACAACTATCGTATTTCTCTTTTAATCATAACTATAGACTAAAGCAAATTGCAAAGCCAAAATGGAAGAGTTGCCAGATAGTTGAGAAACTAGCATCTGACAAAATTTGTGATTCTGGCGAGTACCAGTAACTTTGCTTGCCAAAGTGCATTTGGTGTCAACACTAGCTGGTTTGCAGTATTTCGAAAAAGCTAAAATCACTCAGTATAATATCGATTACAATATTCTTTATTCTTTACTTTTTTGAACTATCATCGAAATTGATTATTTCTTTACGTTTTGGTGAACTATCGAATATGTATCAATTATTTCTTTACTTTTTTGCGTATCAATTCCCAACCCTACCTACTGGTCAGTGGTAAACTGGGAAGATACAGAAGACAGTAGGGTTAGGTACTCTGTATCGATACTGGAACACCTCTCAGCTCTAAATATTTGTCTACCTTGTGGTTCTTCAACAAGAATCGTAAGAATTCTTGAAATTGGGGGGTGATTTTATCTTTCAGGGATTTAGACTTGGCAATATTGTGAACAACTGATAGAAATAAATAAATGAATTCAGATTTAGTGGCAACTTACCGTACATAACATTGCAAAACCGCACATCATCAGATCATTTAAAAGCAGAAACACATGCATTACAATGCTACTGGTACCTTGAAACGTCGTTTTTTGAACATAGAGAACAAAGTTTTTTAAAAATTCTCTCCCTTTACTGCTTGCCTTCAAGAAAAATTGGCGCTGCAGTATGTGGGCTGCTCATAGCATTTTTTTTTTATTTTGAACAAAAAGACGAACATGCAAGTTATAGGACAGAAGATAGGCTTTTAAACATATGATAAATTACCGTTTATGCATGGTCTTTACAGATGGAACAGCGGTGGTGGTTATCAAACTTATAACGTCTCGGTTAGAAACCAATTGATATTATTACTTCCTTACTGCTACACCATTGAAGTGGCTTTCCTGATGACAAAACTCACAGCACCAAACGAGAAAAAAATTGTAAACTAAATTTACTGTTTAAGTCCACTTGATCTAAAAAATTACCAGCATGGTCAAAGGTTTGGACTTGGTTTTACTTTTGTAATAAGTGTAAAGTTTACACTGCTTACTAAACAAAATTAACGCTTCACACTTACACCAAATTTTTTCTGATGGGTCGAAACTCAAAGAGGTGAATTTTATTTTTACCGCGTCTAGACTTTGCAAATTTTTCTGAATTTAAAAAATATTTAGTATTCAGCTGGATAGAGAAGCACTATCCAGCCAGATATTGGTTATCTCAAAAAGAGCCGGATAGTGCCGAATACTGGATATCTATCCAGCATCTTGTACATCCCTACTTCGCCTATATACTGTACTGGTAGCTTATATGTAGCGGAACGATCAATCAAGCTCATCCAACACTATTGTGGAAAAATTACGAAGGATGATGCAGTGCGCTACAACTTGCTTCAAAGTGTAGAGCAACATCGGAAAAACCAAGGTCATGACTAAAAAGCAATATTTTTCTGATATATAATTTAAACTAATAGATTGGGAGCAATACTGATACAACATCACTATTAAAGACAAACTTAGCATAATACAGGATGTTAATATTTATTAGAGCCTCAGAAAAGTTGTTCAATACCGAACATGTAGCAATTGCAAATACTGTCCTTAATTGTCGAATTCAAAAAATTATAATAAGCTTGTCAATTTGTATTTTTTGTGTAATTTAAACAAGGCAACCGCTCATTACAGCTCAATGAAAGATTAGCCAATCAATATATTTACGGGTAACCAATATCTACCGGTATGTATCAGTTGGAGCATGTTTCATAATGTTTTTAAAAATGATAATCAGAGTAATTTACAAGATTTGCACATCATGCAAACTCTAATATAAGTAGTGGTGCGGTATTTAGATGATGAAATAAATAAATATGCTAATAAATAACTAAGGTTATTTTTAAATTATATTACCTGAAAATTCAACAATAATTAGGGGAGACTGCGAAGTGAGCTTGCGCTCTTCAAGTCAGCAGCCACATATTATAAATGTCAAATGCGATTGACTCCAGCCGTGAATTGAACCCGTCATGTAGGATCTGCCACCTGTGGGTGGTACCGGTAGGCCATGTTGCTGACACATATTACTGGGGAGATTTCCCAGGTGCTTACCCATTGGGTCTACAATTAGGTAACAATCTTTGTCTCCACATAAAAAACTTCACTATTAACTGATGCATAGCAATTGTCTTTGTATAAAAAAGTTGGTTAAAAATTTAAAACGAATTGCACATAGGGTAAATGATAATATTTTCGCTGATATTTTGCTGGGATGATTTTTTAATGAAGTGTAACGGGAAAAAGCGTTTGCAGCATAACTTTTCAAAACAAGTGTTTTTTTGGCCCACCGTATAAGCAGGGCAATCAAGCAACTATTCACTGGATTTCGTTTTGTGATGTAATAATAGCGCATTTTTAAAGACTGTGGGTTGCTAGGCTAGGCTAAAGCTTTTCTGCTGCTTTCATAAAAACTTTATATCGTAGCCAGTATGTCAGTAATCATTTTACAAATGCAGAATGTTACGATAAATATTTAATCCATCATCAGTGTAAAACTACTGAGGCACTATGCTGGAATGTTTTATTTCTAGCCAAAACGTTTGTAAAATGATTACGAATACACTGGCTATAATATCTTTTTTATGGTTAGTTCCAAAACCTATCTTGGTGCTCCTAACTTCGCTGTTACGTTTTTCGTTTTAAGTTGGTGCATACCGTTACTGTATTGATTGATAAAGGCACACCATATTGATTGATGAAATTGCCCAAACATGTCACTAACGAGAAGAGCGAACTGATTAAAAGTGTGTAATTATGTTTTCTTGACTTTGCCTGTAGTGACATTTTTTCAAAAGTCCCTTCTGGTGTCACTGTAAGTGAATTTTACTGTAGTTCTATATTTTAGTTCTACTAGACAGCTGTGAAAAGGATTCATATCGCAATCCTGTAATGGTTAGCTAGTGGTGTTTTGAGGATATGTGTCTTGGTACAAGTTATTATTTTTTTGATTGTGGTGAATATTCTTGACATTTCTTCACATAACGATGGTTCGATCAAGTATCATAAGCTCCGAAGATGAAAATGCTGAACACAATTCAACTTCAGCACTTATTCCAAGAACATCACTGGTCAAAGGTAAAAACGCAAGATTGTTTTATAGGGGAGAAAAATATGGCCACACTATATCTTCAGCTAGACATTTCAACAACTTAAGTGCAGCTGTCATCAGTTGAGTAAGCAAGGCAGTACAAAAATTAAAGATTGTTTACATTGCTAATGATGACAGCTGAATCTATGTTGTTGAAACGTTCTGTTTTAAGAGTTATTGTGGTTTTATTTTTCTTCCTTGAGTTATTCATCCCTGATTCATCAAACTCTGCTGATTATTTTTATTGATTCTATTTTGCGGTTTTGTTATTAAACTAATGGACAGATGAATACAGATTGCATTTATATCGTATATGTATACTAATTTTTTTGGCGTGGAGGCAAACAACATACAGCGTGATTCAAAAGTAACACCCCTTTTTAAAAATAGTAATGGTATATTTTTGCAGTGTAATTTCTCCATTTAGTAAACATGAGAAGAAAGTACACTGCATGGACCGTCATTTAAGACTCATTATCTATTTTTTATTTATTTGAATGTGATTGAATTTACTTTGTTTTATTGCTAATTACGTTTAATAACTGAATTTACAAAATAATGCTACATTTATTTTCAACGTAGATAAAGAAAACCATAGCATAGATTTAATTGCCACACATATGCACGAAAAACGTGAAAACATATCAAGCTGCGCAGCCGCGGCCGCGCAGCTTGCCGAGAACCCCTGCGCAGTGCATTCGTTCTACCGTCCACTGCATAAGTATTGACCGCAAGACAAGCTAAATATGTGCTTTCAATCAGAAGCAAGCCCCACATTTGAGATTTGACAATGTTGTTTTACAAATTCAAGGTGCAATCAGTTAATTGTGCAGTGATACCATGAAATTCTTCCGTGCCAGTGATCAATCGAGCATATTAACTAAAAATACAGTAATGTCATAATTGCTTGACAATCTTAATGTAAATAGAACGCATTGCCATGAAAACTCGTGAAAAGAAAACGGCATGTTGTTGACAAAATGGAGATGTTTCGTGGAAGTACTGTTTTCACAAGAATTGAACTAATAAGCACAAGGCATGTGATAGTTAGTTGTGTGTTTAAATGAAAAATAGACAGAACACATGAGGTTAAAGGAGAGAATGAAGAAATGGTAGGTAAGGGGTTGATGAAACTGTGACCTTGGCAGGCAGAGCTACGCACCTTGCCAGTCACCACTAGGCCACGGGTGCAGTTGAGATTCTTATCTGATTTTAGGTACTTGTGCCGTAGGCTACCGTGTGTCCACTGAAGGCTAGGAATTAAAATAGCCGAGTTAATCGCTGAGATACCGTTCCCAGCCTACATAGTGGCAAGGTGCGTAGCTCTATTTGGCGCCTGTCTGGTTCAGGGGTTCAAAACCTGCTTCCGTCTGATCATGACACAAATATTTATTAACTTAAGCAAAATTTTCGCACATTAATTGCTTTTAAATAATTGTTATTTCATAACTCTACCTGAGGATCTCTAACGGAGTGAAACAGGTTGTTGGAGGTTAAATTTGTCATTAACATTCAGCAACACAACAGATGCTGTTATTAACTTATTAAGTAGCAGCAGACATCAGTATATACTTATTAGGCTTGGGATTATCAAGCATTCATTTTACTAACTAAACGTCGTTTTTTGTCTACACTTGTGCTTCTCTATTGCTGTAATTTAAGTGTATAGATTAATTCTGTGTTCTTTTTATTTTTTCAAATTTTCTGCGTAAACCTTTTTTTGGAGCTCACACTGCTTTCCATTCCGCGCACACTAATCAAGCTCTTGTAGGAAACGTTGGGTATAAGTGCTTAAAAATAAATAGTTACTTTCACATCACCTTGTAGAATTTCGAATCCAAAAGGGTTGCTTTAAATCCAAAATACCAAAAACACAATAGAAATAATTAGATTTGATTTATATCTTGCTTACCATGTTTCATTAGCATATATTGCTTGATCTTGTGTTTTCTTAACGGGTTTAACTGCCATTGAAATAAGATTTTGGCTGACTGACACTGTGGCAAGCACACAGAAAACCAAAATGTGTTGCCCTGCAATAAACTTGTTATTTATAAAGTTGTTATTGTAATAAATGCGCGTTTTTATTGTGATTGTGCTGATTGCAAAAAAGAGTTTTATTCTGACTCGATTTTTCTGGTGTGGAATGATAAATTATTATGCTATAGTCTAGTATAGTATTGCTCTTTTAGCTTTATCCATTTGTCAAATTTTTTGTGTTGAAAAAAAGTCCTAAGGTTTATTGTATTTCTATCAATTTCTGCCCATAATTTATATATATATAATTAGTTACAGAGGGATAAATCATGATCCTGAATTTTCATAGGTTTAGACCCTCAAAATGCTGACTGGTACATTACTGATGGCAGGGATGTTCAATTGTTTATTCTAGAATGTCTGCATATTCTACAGTAGAATAATTCCAAATCTTTTTTTTTGAATTCTCTTTCTAGAATCAGATGGCTGAGTAATATTGAGCGTTCGTCATTTGAGCTGTAGACTCGGATTTGATTCCGAGTCGGGTCAAACCAATGACTTTAAAATTGGTATTCACGGCTTCCTGCTTGACGCTCAGAATTAAAGGGACAATGTAAAGAACAAGCCGACAAGTTTACTTGTTGTGCCGTTGGGAAAGGAATTAGCAGAGTTCCCCAATCTTGGTGTGGCAGACAGATGGCTGGCAACTCCTAAGCGAGCTCGTATAGCGCTTTGATTGCTTTCTCGTGATAGGAAGATAAATATGCAACTAAAAAAAAAAAGAATTCTATGTCAAAATAATCAAAAATACATGCATTTTTAAATTCACCACTTTGTTTTGAAAAATTGCAACACTGAGGATAATCCAAAACTGCATGGAAGTCATTAAAGGGGAGCGTAACATAAAATCGAAAATTTTCATGTTTTTGGTGTAAGTTGAAGGGATTTTTTGTCTCTGCAAAATTCAATCGTTTTGTCAAAAAAAATTCCAACTACTTTTTGAGATATTGAGCTACAGTCGATTTTTTTAGTGAAAAATATTTTTGACGTCAGATTAGGCTACTATGACGTAACAATGTCAGTTGAGACATTGCATTTATTGATAAATTGCCAATCCATCATTGATGAATTTCAGTCGAATAACACATACGCTTTTAAACATGGTTTTGCAAATCGGCACTTTTCAAAGGCGACCTTTCATTAAAAAGGTACCGGTAGTGATATGCAAACTTTGTTGAAGTGATTTGTGTTAGCAACGTGTTATGTGACTTAAACTTGAGCTTGTGTGACATACCAGTTGCGGTTTTTCATGAAGTTCAGACGTACTTTTAAAGCTCTGCACTGAAGTGTCAGTTTTTGGTTGTAGAAAGCTTTACGATTTGAATTTAAACTTGTTCAGTAACATCAAAAATTTCTTAACGAAATGCAGAGCATGGAAGAAAAAATTTTTGCGAAACTTGATGAAATTTTGGAGTCAATTTCTGGACTAAAAACTATGCTAGATAGACTAGAAAATGCATACGAAAGTTCTCCGCAACAAATTGACGATCTAAACAGCGAATTGACCAATCGATGCGATAAATTTGAGAATGATCTGCAGGAAAGGGTGAAGGTGTCTGATTTTAAAGAGCTGCAAGATAAACTCGATAAAATTCAAACAAAGCAACGTGATGACTACGAACTGTTAGAGTCTCAGCAAAGTCAGCTAGATAGGCTAGCCAGTAAAATGAAAGACTATTTCCAGTCAGCAGAAAAAAAACCTGAGTAGAGAAGCATACAGTAAACGTTTTAACCTATTGGTACATGGTCTGGAGGAGCAAAGTGATAGTGCTTGGAAGAAACGTGAAATGACGGAGAACATTTTTCGAAAGTTTTTGGCAGAAGGGCTTAAAATTGATCACCCAAACGATTATTCAATCGTTGACCTGCACAGACTGCCACAATATCCATTGTTCAAAAATAATGTCAAGTTAAATCGCCCCATTATTTTCAAACTATCTAACAATTATGGCAAACGATTGATAATGAGTCGCCTTAAGCTGCTGAAAGATTATAATACAATACGGAAGAATGCAAACCCAACAGCGTCAAAAATTTTCATTTCTGATCATTTGCCCAAGGCATTATATGAGCAAAAGAAACGTTTTCTCCCGCTGCACAAGAAAGCAAGATCTGAAGGGAAAAAAGCCATATGGTTTGTCCAAAATGGAGAATATTGTCTCTACGTGGACGGTAAAAGATTGATTGCAGATAACTGATTTAAGATATTGGTCTAGGTTAGTTCAAATTTTTTCTTGAAAGTAGCTTTGAATAAATTTGTATACCGGTACCTCTTTGCCCACTCTTACTTACTAAATTCACACATTGGAAAGAAATTATCACATTGTGCCTCCCCTACTTATTTTGACAATGAGAGCGTTTTTGAATTGACCAGACCAGTCTAGCCTTTTGTCAACAGGCCAGTCTATTTTTTTGTACCGGTACATAATTTTGTATATAGCCTTAACGTTTTTTTGTTTTCTTTTTTTCTGATATATGCTGTTTGAGCCAGTTGTCCATGTATTTTTATTATTAGCTTTCACAGCTACCATTTTGTTCTGACACTGCGTGTAACTGTAGCTGATTCATTACTACTAGCGTTCATAGCATAGGTACTGAGGATTTGAGTCAAACGGTGTTCTCATTAAGTAACGTCTGTGATCTCTCGAATAATGTATTTTCAGCCATCACTGAAGGAATTGCACCATGTAAATACTTCAGCACTTCCAATTTTTCCTCCCTGAAATTATCTTCTGAAGATATTTTTATTTTCCGTTTAAATATTTGGTCATCAAATAAAAATTACGACGACTTATATGAACTTATAAGCGAATTTCCTCACCCTCCTGATCTAGTATGCCTTTCTGAAACTAAACTTAAAAATAACACTCAGGTTAATATTCAAATTCGTGGATATCAATTTGTACATGTTGACTCTGCATCTAATGCAGGTGGTGTGGGCATTTACATATCAGATAATATTGAGTTCAATCACGCTTCGTCTTACTCCATTACAGTTGATGGATGCGAAAACATCTGGATCAGCATTAACACACTTCCCAAAAATATCTTATTGGTCTCATATATTGCCATCCCAAGTCTAATGTTTATGAGTTTACTGCCAAATTTAATGAATGTTTACAAGAGATAAATGGTGCAAACATTAAGTGCATTGTCTTAGGAGACTTTAATATAAATCTCATACGGCTGCATCAGTCACCTCTTACCTAAACATGTTAAACTCTAATGCCTTTTTCTCTCTTCTAGATAAACCTACTCGCGTAACTGAAACTTCTACATTAATTGACCATATCTACTGCAATGATATTAATTGTGATATTGTACCGGGTGTATACAATTATGAAATTTCCGACCATTTTCCTATTTTTGCTTGCATTCGAAACCAGCTGTAAATGAATATAGATCCATGGTAAAATTTGAACCTTTCAAATACTGCAACAGTTTGCAAGTAGCATTAGAAAACTTATTCGATAATCATACAGAGTTAACGACAAATACCTTCGATAACTTTTTTTAATTTTTTTACAAACTATCCGTTCGGTGATTGATGCACACGCACCGCTCAAACGATGCTCTAGAAAACGGAAAAAGTTAATGGCAAAGCCTTGGATATCTAAAGGTGTATTTACTTCTATTAGAAATAAACAACAGCTATATAAGTCACATTATTTAAATGGTTCTGGTGAAAAACGTTCGTATTACAAACGATATGCAAATTTATCAACGAAAATCAAATCTGCAACAAAAAAATCTTATTTTGGCACCCAACTAAAACTTCATTCAAACAACCCGGCTAAAATGTGGAAAACATTACGTGAATTGCTACCGAGTAAAAAGCAACATTTTGATGCTTCTATGAGCATTAAAATCAATGACGCTATTTTTTCTGACTTGGAACAAATAACTCATGCTTTTAATGAATTTTTTGTTAATGCTGGAAGTGATTCAGCGCAAAATACAAGTTCAAATTACTCTCACACTTTTTAAGAAATAGCGTCTCTTCTTCCCTGGTTTTATTCTCTCCCAGTCCTCAAGAAGTTGCATCTGAACTAAAACAAATAAGTCATCTGGTGATGACCAAATACCCTGGAGTTTCATTACCATAGCAGCTGATGTGATCTCTCCCTACCTATCTTTTCTAATGGATTTTATGTTTTCCAATGGTTTATTTCCTAGTATCCTTAAATTAGCGAAAGTAATTCCTATTTTCAAGTCAGGAGAAAAACAAGCAGTAAACAAGTACAGACCGATTTCCTTACTTTCTCCATTTTCTAAAGGTGTCGAGAAAATTATCAAAGTTAGATTGCTTAGCTTCATAGTCAGAAACGATATTTTGCCGAAAAAAATTCACCTCTATGTTTCCGATTATTGATTCTGTCAGTGACTGTTTTGATAATATTAACGACAAAAAATATTCATGCGCCATCGCTCTTGATATCAGAAAAGCGTTTGATTTAGTCAATCATGCTATCCTGTTAAATAAGCTTGAGCATTATGGTGTAAGTGGGGTTTGTCACAAGTTATTTTCTAGCTATCTAGAAAATAGAAAACAATACAACTGCGTCAATAATGTCAAATCTTCTTTACAAAAAATCAAATCTGGCGTCCCACAAGGATTGGTATTAGGGCCAATTCTCTTCCTTCTTTATATAAACGATCTCCCTATTGCATTGTCTTCTCCCCCGCGACTATTTGCAGATGATACCTTTCTTCTGTATTCCAGCAATGATATTCATCAACTAAATACACTGTGTAATAGCGAACTTCGTCTAATAAAACAATGGATGAATGCCAATAAACTTGTAATAAATCCTAAAAAATCACAAGCTTGTATTATTGATTATAGGTTACACTCATCTTATGATTATCATTTCGAATTGAAACATTGTAATCATACTATTCAGATTTCTGATGGAATTAAATGTCTAGGGGTTAAACTAGACGATAAACTTAATTTTCTTTGCCATATAAAAACCTTAGAAGCCAAACTATCCCGTAATGTTGGCATCCTCCTCATACTCAAAAAAATCTTGCCTTAGTAACGTTGTATTTTGCTTTGATACATCTTTTCCTTTCTTACGGTGTAATATTGTGGGGAGCTTGCATTAAATCATATTCCACAAAATTGCGTTCTTTACAAAATAAAGCTTCAAGAGCGATTGGAAACGCGAAATGGTACACTCTTGTGTGCCCACTTTATCATAAGTTTAATATTTTTAAACTTAGTGACCTATATCGATTAGAATTGGGTAAATTTATGCATATGTTTTTCAGTAAATCAATTCCATGTTATTTTGTTGACTATTTTATTGAATTCAAAAACGCTAATAAACACAATACTAGATTATGCACTTCTTGTAATCTAAAACTCCCTTTGTATTCCACTAACCGAACTCAAAAGCCAATAAAATTTCAGGGAGCGAAACTTTGGAATGCTCTTTCTTTTTCTCTAAAACAACAATCTCGAAAGAAATTTGTTAAAGAATTCAAAAGTGATGCAATTGCAAATTATTTGTCTTAGTTCATTGTTATTAGTGCTTCCACCATTTATCGAAGATCACCAATTATTATTTCTTGGGTTTAATGTGTGTGTACTATATACTTGTGCTGTCTTTGTAATGCTTTTCATATTATATGCATAATTAAAACCTAAATTTCGTCTTAACTGCTTTGATTTATCTGTCGAAATGGAGTAAAATTGCTCATTAATTATCCCAGGTAACTGTTTGACTGAAGACCTTGCGTCCCTTCACGGTTTCCTGTCGCTCTGTCACGTGTTTTTTTACCATTGCTTGTTATTTTGTTGTTTTTGACGTTATTAGTGTGATGAGATGACAAAATAAAAATATTCTGATTCTGAGCAGTGTTGATTTGAGTTGTGACACGAAATACGAAGTTAAAAAATGATTGCGAGCTGTGAGGAAAATCAATCTAGTTGATTGGCGGTGGTGTATTTGAATGTTTTTAATTTCTGATAATTTTTCCTATACCAGACTCAACATCGGTTTACGCAAATCGCTCATTGTGTAGACTATCCCGAGGTCTGCATAAGTTACTTTAGGCTACCGTCCTCTTAATTAGTCTCTGAAAGACTGAAACTAACGATTGAGTTAGGTTTTCACGTCCTTCTCGTACTCAAAATAACGAACTTCAGTCAGAAATTCTAGAATTCGTATGGCATATTTTGATTCTCTTGTAAGGCCTGTCCCTAAAGCAACAACAAAACTCCAGGGAGATTCAAGGATATTTGTACTTGCTTTAGAAGGTGCGGCTAACAGGCGCGAAGGTTCTGGTCCATGCATAAAAAAGTACGTATTCACAGTTTCCGTGCTGAGTTCAGAACAGCTGGCATCGACGCGAATATCGTCCAACTTTGTCAGTTTAACCGCTTTGTTCTCTGGTGGAGGAGGTGTATTTTACCGAAGTGCTGCCTACCCAAGTGTAGCCTTTTTGTGATAAGTGAGTGGAGAACTAAAAGACATCGAAATAGAACAGGAGATAAAAAGGGGTAAAATTAACTGGTTTTACTACACCTCGGTCTTTTTCACGGTTTACCATTCAAACAAACGAAATATGTAAATTTTGAAATTCACAGTGAAACCCCGGTTGGTGACCACCTCTATAAGGAGACCACCGCGTAATGTAATGACTGCATTGTAACTTAGCTGATAAACTGTGTTGGTACGCGCTGAGATCTGAATGTCTGCTGGTTCGATCAAATACAAACATTAAATGCACACGCGACACACACAAACAATGCAAAATATGTGCATGAGCGCGCACATACAATTTTGTTGTGCCAAATTCCAATTGTTTACGTCACAGTAGTTTAAACTGACGTCAGGCGATTTTTCCTGTAGTAAAAAATTATGGGCTAAAAATTGGGTATAAAATGATCCATAAAATGAAAACGGGTGGTTATTTTGTTGAAATATTTGCCTAAAGTGCATGTCAGCTCAGTTTACTAGCATAAGCTGTCGAAAAAAGGCTATACCAACTTCGGTTATGCCCCCCCCCCTTTTTAAAAAAGACAAAGTTACTGAAAAAATCTTATAAAAAGTAAATACTATGCAAAATGTAACATGTAAACAAATAATTATTACACAAATCCTGAGGCCACATTCTATGCTCTTCGCTATCGTTATTCATAATCGTTATCGGTCACGTACTCGTAAAATCGTTAATTTGATATTCTATGCTCATCGCTATCGTAAAGTTATATCGAACATTCGTCACGCGTTAACGAATCATGCCGAAAAATATCGACGACTTCAGAGTTGTGGTTATCTTGTGTTAAGTCGCATATATTTCTAAACAGCAGGTGATAGAATGGCGTTGCCTTATTTTGTTTGTAACTCGACTTCAAGTAATGAACAAAGGGTCCAAAAGAAACATGTCAATCTTAAAAAATGTAAAGCAAAAAAATTTTAAAGAGTTTCGCAGACTATGACTAATAGAGGTGAGGGTGCGAGTTTGAGCGCATTAATAGAGGAATTTATTACGGTTGGGCACAGAAAGTGCGGTGATATTTTATCATCAAAAGTGCCGCTTGCCGGCTAGAAGAAATTGAAATACTATCGTAAAGTAGAGCGAAACAGCGCTGTCTCGCTCCACGGTACGATTTACTGGAGTGCTTTGCACTGTTGGTGATGGAGTGCTGTTATAGCCTCTGACCCAACAAGAGGAAGTCGTCATGACTTCCCGTCCGGTAGGCCAGGAAGGACATTGCTTTTTTGTTGATACTATCGTAAAGTTAAACCAAATTTTTAACCATAACAACAAGAACAAAATTATTAAATATTCATTGTAAAAGCCAATATTTTTGGAAATCCAAAGAAATAAGCTCTCCAAATAAGCTTAATAAACTAATCCACTACATGTTTTCCATTAGGCTAATTGTTGAAAATAATAGAAAAGGTTAGTCACCAGTGCCACTGCTAACAGTTAACATTATTGTTGTTACTAAACGTTAATAAATTGTTTCAACCACGTGTGTCCCTTTCCCTGTTTTTGATTCAAAAAAATGCCTTGAAAGAGTGTACTGCAAAGTGTTGTTAGCGTCTTTCGGTTTTTTTATTTCAATTTTCATATCTGCGTCCTCATTTGCTATTCGTTTTAGATCTCTAGCAATTCCTCCCCTTGATGAAGGCATTGTTGTTTTGCAATTAGCCAATGCTTGTTCTAATTGAAGCGAGTTTTTTAACTGAAGCTTAAGCGAGTTGAAAACACTATTCTCCTGGTTTCGATTCGCCCAGACATTCAATTAGATGTTTTCATTTTTCACTAACTGGACCAGTTGATCATACAATATTTTCATTGTCACTATCCCTGCGTCTCCCGTCGATTTGCTGCAAAAATGCTCAAAGTGAATGAACCAAATTTGCAAGTTGTTGCAATCGTATCGAAGAATGGATGTAGCTTAACTATTGTAGCTCGATGCAATCCGTGAAAAAATTTAGCATTTCTATTTTGGCGCCAACCTAGCATTTCAACCAAGATTGCTCTAGTTGCGTTTATTACGACATAAACGCTGCTACAACCGCATCCGAGTTAGCGAATATCACTGCACAGCGAATGGAGCATAGAATAGGTCCACTTTAGGAATCGTTACACGCTTTAACGCGTAACGAATAGCGCTTATAGATACCGACTTGTCATAACAAATCGCTTTAACGACATAACGAATCGTTGGCATGGAATACGACCCCTGGCTCGCAGCCAGAAGAAAATGCCAAGGGGGGCAATTTTTTTTGCAAGAAGAGCGAGAAATTTTTAGGTAAAATTGGTTTATAAGAACTGCATCCACTCTGTTCCAGATGTTTACATTTCCGTTTCACGGTATATAGCTTTGTTGGAAGGCTATTATGCTATGAATTAATGAAATTTACTTGTAATTCGAAAAAGTGAGGAGCAAAGTTTTAGCGCAAAAACAATAGATAGTAGAGTAGAGTAAATTTATTGGTTTTCCTTTTAAATCGTTATCGGCGATAGAAAAGTATTCTAATATTACTTCTCACATTGCGATTTAAAAGCAGGTAGCACCGAAGAACCATATGGTTATCAGAGTTGAGATGCTCCCTGACTTAGCAAAGCACAGTAACACAGAGTGAGGAAAAAAACAATTTGGTGGCAGTGCAATGACATGAAATTAAAATATTTCAGCAGAAAAAAAAATTAAACTTGTTACACTCTTATAATTTCATTGAGTCGAGGAATGACAGTAGTTTTTCTAAAAAACACATCAGGAAAATAACAAACAAAGCAGAATAAACGTAAATGAAAAAAAGTTAAACTCATAGGAATATTGTGTAGGATTGCAGTCCAAATTATAATCTATGTTTTGGTAATTTAAAGCAAAAAAATTGATCCGTTCATACCAAATTACCGGTGCTACTTTAGTATAGATTAATCAAAAGCTGTTTATAGCTTTTTTTAAAAGAGTGCCAATGTAGTTCTTTTACTTCTGAATTAATTGATTGCCATAAAACAGATCCTTTGAAAGCCAGTTGGGGAGGAGTTGAAAGCCAGTTGGCAAAAAAATTTTTCAGGGGTGGGGGGGAGGCACAAACTCCCTTGTCAAAAATGTCCTTTGCGACGTTTTATGGACGGTTAAATGCAATTCGTAAATAAATAATTTTTTCATCTTAATCCTTTAAATTAGATCGATAAAAAATTTAATTAAAGATTTAAGATTTCAGCAGTTATCGTTGCAGACGGCATGAAGCAAATTCTGTACCACGAAACGCCTGTTTAAGTTAATTATCGTTGCAATGTACATAATGATGAAAGTGCCTGAGAATAGAATTGATTGATCTCGTGAGGAAAAAGAACGTTAGTTTCAACAAGATAATCAGTAATTGATGTACGAACCCTAACACCTTGAGTCAGTCATGCCGGATTGGCCTCACACTAAGTCGTCACGTCAAAAACTCGACAATTCGCCTGCTCAGAATTCTCCAATCAGTTTGTAAGCAGACCAGTTTTTTGAATTCACTACGATGCCCGCAGTCTAAGGTCATGTTGTTACCGGTATCTTGAAAAAATTATTAATTGCTAACTTGGGGTAATTTATTAATGTGTTTGGATCTTTGGTATTTTCGAAAGTTGGGACTTGTTTGCATTTGAGTCAACCCCGGTATGACCTGCAGTAATGCTCTGTTGTTGATTATTAATTACACACTAAAACTTGTATATATATAGACTAATGATTGCATCATAATTAAGTTAGGGCAAGTTTTGTGTGGTTCTGCCTAAGTTTATTCTTTGTGTGTTAGTGTCAATACCAGCCCTCCTTAAATATTAACAATTTGCTTACACTTGATATTTGTGTATGTAACTGCTCCTTTTTCAAGTGTGTATTGATATGATTAAGTACTGTTATCTAAGACGTTGCCATGTGCCAACAAATCGTAATTCTCTCCTGTTACCATGATTGTCACATGATTTATAAAGATCGAGTGATTATTTTGCCTACATATATTATTAAACAAATTGACGCATGACTGTTTGCTTGCTGCTTCATTATGCCAGCACACCTCTCTATGTACATATTGTACAAACATAATAATATGCGAATGCTAACTGCTTTACTTGTTCAGCAAATAAGCCCTCGTCACAATCAGTTGTTGTGACAAGCATTTGGCCACCTGCCCACGTCGCAACTATTGTTCATACTCGAAGTAATTGCATCGCAGTCTGAACTTCAATTTTGCAGTCAAGTTTTGGCCAAGCAAAAATTAGTGTAAGGTGGTGGCGGAACCATTACTAGCATTTTGAATATATATAATAGTATGCAGTAAGCATAATGAATTGTTGGATTTGGTTGCTGTCGTACTAGTATTCAAGTTCTTCAATAATTACCCTAGCTATCGTGGTAAGATTAGCCGACAACATTTAGCATAAGAGCTCTTAATTTGGAAATGCATATTAACTGAGAATCAGTCTAGCTTGTTTTCGTACGGTAGCAAATTTTTATGCAGGCTGTAAGCGCGGTATTTTGCTTGGTGTTGCCAATTGGTACTTAGAGTACCAAATTTCGAAAATTTAATACGATTTTTGTTCTTTGGTTCTGAAAAATAATTTGGTACTACGCAAAGATTTGGTACGAAATCGTGCACTCAACAAACATCAAGTGGAGTAGCATGTTAACTTCTTGACTTGACGTCACTTGCGAAGTTGCGAAACCAACTGTGGTAGCGTGGTTCCTGGCTGGTACTGAAGTATAACGCACTTAGATTAGGCTGGAGTGGTTGCTGGTTGGTACTGCAGTAACCGTAGTTCTGATATCAGTAGACCCCAATCAAAACAACTTTGGTCAAACAGTTGTCTTGCACTAATAAACTTAAACACAATCTACGATCTAAATGATAAATTCTAGTTTATGAGACTAGATATTTGGGAAGAATCTTCTAACCACTTTATCCAAAAAATTATTTCTCCTAATCAATAGTTTTCCGCTTATTCCCTATGCTGACGTTTGATTAGTAGATTCTCCTCAAATATCTAGTCTCATTAACTAAAATTTATCTTTTAATGATTTTCGTTGATCAGTATAGGTTAGGGTTTCCCTTTTTCCCGAATTTTCAACTTCTCGGGAAAAAATTCTCACGATTCCCGGGATTCGAAAAAATTCCCGGGTAATTATCCCGAGCTTGATTATTTTGCCATGTTTTTTTGATTTTCAGCATTTCAGATCTAAGTTTTAGCATTTTCTTATGTTGTTTTGATCAGCTTAGTTTGAGGTTTTCAATTTTTTCGACAAATTAAAGAAAAAAATTTGATCTTACAAGCATTTCGTCTTAAAAAATTTTGCGAATTTTGAAAAGTAATGTTTAGTAAGCAAAAAAAATTAAGAATTTGCAGTAGCGCATTTTTTATGTTGGAATGATAGATACCAGTATTACTGAAATTCTTACTAATGCAAAAAAAATTCCCAAAAAACGGAAAATTTCAAAACCCCAAATTTACCGTCCCGACATCGCGGGAGGAAACGCTGGTATAAGGTGATCCCAAACAAATCGGAGATCTCTTGCTAAATCATAAGTTGGTACTGATCTTCTAAGTGCACCTGGTAACACTAATTCTACTTGTTCAGAATAAAAACCTGCAGTAATGTTTGTAAAGGTCAGTTTTGAATATGCTAAGTGTAATGCCACTCTGCTTAAAAGAAATTAGTTGCTCCTTTTTTGAAATAAAACACCAATTATTACATGTATCGCCGTCACGTAGAAAAAGTGAATTATAATTGCATCTTCATCACAAGTTTGTCTTTTATGAGGACTGTGTCCTAGATGTGTTTCCTATTTTTATTTTGATCTTACTTTGTAGTGTTTCCTCCCGGGAAATTTGGGGTTTCAAAATTTTCCATTTCCCGGGAAATAAATGTCGAGATCGTGGGAAATTTGTTTACATTAGTAAAGTTTTCAGTGGTACCGATATCTATCATTCCAACATAAAAACTGCGTTACTGCAAATCTAAAGGTTTTTTTTTGCTCACTGAAAATTATTATTCAAAATTCGCAAAACTTTGTCGGACGAAATGCTTGTGAGATCAAAGTTTCTCTTCAATATGTCGAAAAAATTGAAAAACTTTAATTAAGTTTGCAGCTCAGATGGCCGAGTGGTATGGAGCTTCTGTCTCTTGAGCTGTAGACTCGGGTTTGATTCCGAGTCGGGTCAAACCAATGACTTTAAAATTGGTATTCACAGCTTCCCTGCTTGACGCTCAGCATTTAAAGGGACAGTGTGGAGAACAAGCCGACAAGTTTACTTGTTGTGCCGTTGGGAAAGGCACTTAGCGGGATTCCCCAATCTTGGTGTGGTAGACAGATGGCTGGCAACTCCTAAGCGAGCTCGTATAGCGCATTGATTGCTTTCTCGTGATAGGAAGATAAATATGCAACTTAAAAAAAAAAATTAAAACAACACAGCAAAATGCTAAAGATTAGATCTAAAATGCTGAAAATCAAAAAAAATAATAAAATAATCAAGCTCGGGAAAATTTCCCGAACCCCTGGAGTCTCGAGGATTTTCGAAAAATTTCTCGGGAATCTCGAGAAATTTTTGGAAAATTTTTCGTTTCCCGGGAAGTTGAAAATCTGGGAAAAAGAGAACCCCTATTAGGCCACCTTGATAATGCATTGTTAATTTTCAGTTTTTTCGTCCTTCTGCGTGTAAATTAAATGATTTTTTTGAAACTTTTTTTGCTTTCTGTCGAATCTCTAGTTGGATCCTCCAATACTGGTAAAGAAAAATCAGAAGTAAGAAGTCTTTCGACTTTTTGCATTTTTTGCTTTAGATGCGATGAAGAAACAGAGCAGGGAATGTATTATTAATAAAGGAACTTTAAACGAACTACAATGTCATGCTTACAGATATACATGGTGGAAAGTAGCGCTGTCGCTACTTGGAGTGGTAAGTCTCATAAGTGCGTGATCAATTGATTACTGTGGTTTAACTGTTTCAACCGTGAGGGCTTTAACTGCAGTGCCTGCTTTCAATGTAATGGATTTTCCATTTTTCTGTCCTGAATTTTAGTTTTGTTGTTTTTTGCGCTGCAATATATTTATTTATACCATAGTTAGGCTAACCTTTATCAATTACGATTCTAGGACAAATACCCCCGGACAAATACCCACCGGACATATACCCACCGGACATATGCACACCCCAACACATTTCCCTACATCTCCCCCCACACCCCCCATATTTCTTTCCACAGCTCCCCTGACCTCCCCCTGCACCCCAACAAAGGGGGGTAATTGTCCGGTGGGTATTTGTCGGGGGGTATATGTCTGGTAGGTATTTGTCCGGTGGGTATTTGTCCTGATACCATCAATTACAGTGTTTGGATTTATGGTTTGAGAATTCCACAGGCTTTTGGCTCACAAAAAATGTACTTGTAAGTGTAACGTAGCTGTGTTGTCCAGGCGCTAGGTCGTGGAGATGGTCCGGCGTCATACAGCGAGTGTAACAAACATTTAATTTTATGTTTTTATGAAAAATAAAACCTAATTACAAATTTTTAAGCTGTTTTCGCCTGTGAAAGAAGCAGCGTTTATAATGTACTTTTCAGCTCTGTTCTGGTGGTTTCTTAATTCTTATATTTTACTGGCGTCCTGATTGGATGCTGTATTGCACGTGTTCTCCTGCTACGTGGAACAATGTGGAGAAAGTCCTGCTGACTACCAATGATGGCACTAACGAGGTAGACTCGCATCTTCTTGATTGTTTACAATAGTTTATCTCACAACCTGCAGCAGGAGTGGAAAACCTGCGACCTGCTTACTTTTCAATGTGGCCCACGTCAGAACTTTGTTAAAAGTACAGCACGCTGGTAGAATAGAAAATCGCTTGCCGCGAAATAAGTAAAGAATTATTCACGAAGGACTAAGAACTACTTCGCTGACAGGATGATCGATAAGTATTGGATGATAGACCGTAGGAGGTAATTCGTACTTTGAACTAACCGCACAGAAAAGACCAAAAAATCTTCACTGAAACCAATATAATAATGCGACCTAAACTTAACTCACTCAGCTACGGTAACCTTAACTTCAACAACACAGTCTTCCCTGCTCGCTTCAAAATACTACTAAACCAAGGCTAAACCCTTTCTGTATACTGAGCTTGCTTAACTCTATACACGACTAGTTACGCTAAAAAAAATGCTCGAAACAAAGCGCCAGTAAAACACGCTAATTTATACGCAAAAGTCAAATTCCAGATGTTATATATAATTCTAAGGAATCATATCACATACGAAAATTCACACGCTAACTCGAAACATTATTGTTACGTCACCAGCACAAAAGTACAGCTGGCTAAAATTTCGAAATATCAAGAGTCGCCCCGAATATTCTCGAAGTAAACAGTGTTATTACATCACAATACAACCATGCGAAACCATCTTACGAGTAAATTTCAGAAAACAACATGCAACAGTGCATTAAGAAACGAAAACGCTGTAAATTGATATATCGTCACAATGCTTCACATTCAACTACGCTGCTATATTTGTAGCGTAAAAACCGCGCAAAAGTCTAATTTTACAGTAAAAAATATCTCCCCATGAATGTTTAATAAATTTGCGACGTAGTATTGTGTATTTTTAAGGCGAAATTTAAATAACAGTAAATGTGGCGCGTTGAAAATATTATGCAGTCGACCTGGCACGTCTGTGCTTTGCAGGTTGAGATCTCTGGCCTAAAAGTTCCAATTTCTAATGAGGTCGTAAGCATAGTTGCTGGGTTGTCTCCATCTTGAATATGTTACTGTAGTAAAAAATGCATTGTTCTGTGTTATTTGTGATACTCACCGAAAATCAATGATAATTATAAGGCAGATTAGGATAGCGTAAAAGTTTTGCAGAATGTGGCGTCTAGAGAACCAAACCTATTTCCACAATCGAAACAGTGCTGCGCCGGACTGCTTTGTTTCTTTACATGGCTTTGGAATCACGCTGGTATGACGTCATCAGCAGTTGTTTGAAAGGTTAAAATTAGGGGTATTTGAGCGCAGTTAAGAGTGGAGAGGTTAAGGATAGGGTTAGACCTAAACTTAGTGTAACTTTGGGGTTAATGTGTACAAACAGCAATTTTCGAAGAAAAAGCTTGCCGGTGCTCTAGTCAAGACGCTGCTTTACAAAATTGATAAAAAGCCTCAGATTAAGGTGTTTGGGTTTTACAAGTTTTAATATATAGAATGTGGATATGCAAGTTCTTTGCAGTAGACCGCCATGGTCCAAGTATTAAGTTATTATCTCACATATATGATAGAGTCGCTGACTATCTGTTATTACGTGTAGCGATTAGTGCAATTCATCATCATAAAGTCTTGCCCTTTAGCTTGTGAAATACTAATCCATTGTAATAGCCACTTTGCTGAAAGTGTAATTAAGCGTAGCGGAATGCCTTGTCAATTGCGTGATTCACTTTGTTTTGGTATCACTGCAATTCTGAATAGCTCAGTGCAGTGTTTTGATCTTCGTTTCTCTCCTTGTTTTTTGATCTGGTATGAAGTGGTTTGTAGCACAGGTTCGAATTTTAAAACACACGAGTTCGCAAACAGATAGGTTTGTATTGTCTATATTTATGAAGCAGATACTCTTATTCGAGATACATATTTTGATTACTTTTGCTCTTTGTAATAACAGTTCATTTCAATATCCACTGTTATACCACTTTTTTGATAAATTCGCTTGATCGATTTAAACCTTCGTCTTCAATGTGAAAATATGGAGCGTGGTCGCCTCACTGCTTTTATTACAGCTCAGATGGCCGAGAGGTAAAAGCGCCTACCTCTGGAGCTAGATACTCGGGTTCGATTCCAGGTCGGGTCAAACCAGTGAAGTTAAAATTGGTATCTACAGCTTCCCTGCTTGACGCTCAGCAATAAAGGGACAATGTGGAGAACAAGCCGGCTTATTTACATGTTGTGGTGTTGGTAAAGGCACTTAACGGGATTTTTGCGCATAAAGTGGTATGTAGCGGTAGCCGGCAACTCTTGAGCGAGCTCTTCATAGCGCTTTGATTGTTTTATCGTGATAGGAGCGTATGTAGCCAACGTAAAAACAAAAAATTATGTAATGTCAATCAGACTGTTACTCCTGTTTTTTTTTTTTTTTGCAATCGTTTAGTACTTGTAATATTTCAGGCGTTTGTAAGCAAAGTAGAGGAGATGACAAGTGAACTGGCAAGCTTGGTGCGACGAAAATATCCGAACCAATATAATGACATGAATAATTCAAGGTGTGTTGAAGTGTTGATCTCATGTGCTGTCTGTACCACATGATCGCAAGTTATGCAGAGTTTTTATGGTTGCACTTGAAAGGGGAACTGAACTGTAAAATTGTTTTTCACTGAAGGTGTTAATAAAGACGACCAGTTCAAAACTGACAATAAAATTTTTATATGTAGTTGATCAAAAATAGGCGATCACAGTTAAAGGTGACGTAATAAGGTTTTATTTACGCGTTGGGGCGTATAAGAGTTCGAAAAATGGGTGATCACGGTTAAAGGTGATGACGTAATAAGGTTTTATTTACGCGTTGGAGCGTGTGAGAGTTCAGCTGCAATGCTCGTCCACCAATTTTGCTTTGGCTGATCGATGGTCAAACAAACGCTTTGTCCGGTAAAGCTTGAGTAAACATGTTTGACTTTTGATCAGTCGAAGCAAAATAGGTGGACGAGCATTGCAGCTGTAACTCTTGCACGCCTCAGTGCGTAAACAAAACCTTGGTACGGATCGCCTTTGACCTTGAACGCTTATTTTATACGCATTTATATTGTTACTTGGGAATTCTTCGCATTTTTAATATTTTTTGAAAAAAACTGATTTAACACTTCAGTTCCCCTTTTGGTGATTCCCTGCAAGTCAGTGTATTTGCGGTCATGTGTTGCTGGCATGAATTTCAATGTTGGGGAAAAGCAAACTTTATAAAGACCCGGACTGATTTCTTTTTTTGAACCCACAATGTCTTCCATGTACTGTACTTGAAGGTGGGGTCATATAATCCACGGTGTCGTTTTCTACGTAAGGTAACGAGAGCTACGGAAGAGTTGCAGGTCTGTTTTGATTTCTCTGCAGTATGCACTGGCCAGTTAGTATAGTGGTTAAAGACGTCGTTATGGGAGTGAAAGGTCTTGGGTTTGATTCCCGGGCCGGTTGAATCGGACGCAGTGCCGCCAACGAGATGTGTTGTCCAGGCGCTAAGTCGCGGAGACGGATCCCGCCACTCGTTATACGCTTCGGCGTAATACCGCCAGTATAATGAAGGATTGATTTTCTTGATTTGATGTAACGAGAACTACGAAACCGTGGCAAGTCTGTTTCGATTTCTCTGTTTAGTTTACCAATGACACCTTACTAATGATGAGAGGGAAAATAGAATTAGCTAATAGGGTGTAGTGAAAAAATTTTTTTTGGAATTTCTATAAAGTGTTTTCTTCATTTGTGGCAAATGGGCCAAAAATGACACTGAAAATGGTTTTGGGGTGTTGCCCCCCCAGCCGGCCTTAGCAACCAGGCCAAATACCCCCAAAACCAAAAATTACCATAACTTTCTAACCGCTCATGCTAGAAGATCGAGTTAGGGCTTGAAATTTGTGAAGTTATACCACTTCGATTTAAATCTGATGTTATTGACAACCTACTCGTAACACCGAAAAAGTTTAATTTTTGAGGGGTGCAATTTTTGGCCGAAGTTTCAACTACAATTTTCCTAAAACCATGCTATTGCAAATATCATCGAGAAATTATCTGGCAATAGACATTAATTTTGGCTGAAATGAAGCTGGTACATAAGCATACAGAAGAGTAAAAGCAGCCAAATCAATCAATATAATTATAATATGCAAGTTGTGCTTGGTCAGTTTTACTGGTACAACCACAAGTTGTTGCTAAGCATTGAACCTCTTTATGATCATGAGCGATTTCGGTTTTTGATGAAATAGCGCATCTCTTTTCCCATATCCTACCAATTACCAGAGGCTTAAGTCACAACCTTTGTCTTTCCACGGCTTGGTTGTGGCTTGGATGATCAAGTTCGGATGGGCTATTATCCATGAAACGTCAGAAAACAGTGCTTTGATCGCGGTTGGTTGCTAGATAATGGAGTATTCTAGCTTGGACGTTTTATAGAAAGGTTTAGCACTGGTGTCAATTGCTTTTGGAATTTTGAATCATCTCACGTAGTGTTCATTCATGTTAACTTCGCCGCAATCGTCAAGCTTTTGGAACTTCCAAAGATCAAGTCGAGATCCAGGTCTGCACCGGTTCCACTTATAGCTTGCATTACGCTGGCCTGCAGTCAGCGGATTTCTGACGAAGTGGCTCCAAACATCGTTAATAAAATATTTTCGGTGTATGCAGAAAAAAGCATTCATTGAACATTTTGCAACGCTACATGCTTGACTTTCCCATTTGACAATTGAATTATTTTTTAAACCAAGATGAAAAAAGTAGGTTACTTGGAGACATAAGTTAATTTATCGCTTCTTTTTATGTCGAATAAGGTAAGAAAATAAATCTGTACATAGTGTATTCAGCTAGAAACATCAATGCCGATGGAAGTCATCTTAGAAAACATAAATTCTCAATATTCTGCATCCGACGGAACCATTTAAGTGAACAATTCTTTCAATTTCGAGATATTGAAGGTTATTCTCTGCTGAGCTTGCCTTGTCATTATTGCTTTGCATGTCCTGGTATAGGCTAATAATGCTGATCCTGACTCAAAGCGTCGACCACTTTTTGCTAAACTTCTGGAAAGCATGGGATTGAAATGCTCTTAAACTGTGAAGTTTGTTAGTCTGACACAACCCCACCTTATTGTTTTCGCAACAGGATATGCAAATGTTGTTGAACTATTTGTTGCATCCATCAAGATGAATGAAAATATGCCAAAGACAAAGCCGGAAAACTAGGCCGATAAAACTTGATCATCCAAGCCACGACCAAGCCGTGGAAAGACAAAGGTTGTGACTTAAGCCTCTGGTAATTGGTAGGATATGGGAAAAGAGATGCGCTATTTCATCAAAAACCGAAATCGCTCATGATCATAAAGAGGTTCAATGCTTAGCAACAACTTGTGGTTGTACCAGTAAACACTGACCAAGCATAACTTGAATAATATAATTATATTGATTGATTTGGCTGCTTTTACTCTTCTGTATGCTTATGTACCAGTTTCATTTCAGCCAAAATTAATGTCTATTGCCAGATAATTTCTCGATGATATTTGCAATAGCATGGTTTTAGGAAAATTGTAGTTGAAACTTCGGCCAAAAATTGCACCCCTCAAAAATTAAACTTTTTCGGTGTTACGAGTAGGTTGTCAATAACATCAGATTTAAATCGAAGTGGTATAACTTCACAAATTTCAAGCCCTAACTCGATCTTCTAGCATGAGCAGTTAGAAAGTTATGGTAATTTTTGGTTTGGGGGTATTTGGCCTGGTTGCTAAGGCCGGCTGGGGGGCAACACCCCAAAACCATTTTCAGTGTCATTTTTGGCCCATTTGCCACAAATGAAGAAAACACTTTATAGAAATTTCAAAAAAATTTTTTCACTACACCCTAACTAACTCTTATGTCTCCTTTTATGCATTCTACACCTTCAAATTATATATTGTTGTCATAGCTACCAAGGTGTCGATGCAATGGACGCAGTCTTATGGTTCGAACATCATCTATCCAAATATATATGGAATCGTAAGCTACATGTAAGTTCAATTCTATAAAATTAATCCAAGAGATCATGTTGTTTACGTATGAATAACACTCCACGCGAGGAATTGCTAAACCAGAGTTCATTTCGGAATACAACAAATATGGGACGAAAATGACTTAATGAGGAAAATAAAGCCGCTCTGAATCTTACAACTGGACAATGGACATTTCGATAACAAAACTGAATATATCATTTAACTCCGCTTGTCTTTTCAAAAGCTTGTTGTTTATCACAATTTAATTGTACAACTTATTTTAACTTGTAGTTCGAATTGTAAATTTTAGTTCTTTCTGCTTTGAACTGTCTTACTTGCACTGATGATGGTGAGAGATGAATCTATGTTGTCAAAATGTTCAGTTGTGAGAATTACAGTGGTTTTATTTTTCTTCCACATCTAGTGTAATATGCAGAGTGTTATACGAAAGCAGTTTGTTATTCCGATTTCACCTTTTTTGTTTATTATGATTTTACTTTCCTATCCAGCCTAAGCTGCTTTCATCGTGTTTTCAGTGAAGGTCATTAGAAGACCGCTATAGGTACGGGAGGTCTGGGGTTCAATCCTGGGGCCGGTCACATCGAACAGAGTATCGCCACCAGGCGCTGAGCCTTACTCGTTATCCCCTTCCGCGAGTATAATAAAGGTTTGATTGTTTTTTATTTGTTCTGTAAATAAAATAATAAGTGGTTTCATTTGCACTGGAAATGTGTGTGTGTGCCATTCAGAGCTGTTCAGTTGTATGCACTCTACCATCTGAGTTTTCAGCTAGAGTAAATTTGTTCAAATATAGGCTGTAATGGAAATTTTCCCAAAAGTTGGGGAAAGTTTGATCGAATTTTTGCCTCCAAGCTTAGTTTGTTTTGCACCGAAAATTGAACTCGTTGATTGGAATTCGGCCAAAAATCACCATTTCAGTCAGCAAGCAGAAAAAATTGGAAAATTTTGCCCAAAATTTTTTTTTCAATTTTGCGTGTTGGAGGGAACAATGGTTGTATATATATGACTTTTTTTCAGACTTTCGTTGAGCTTAGTGGTCTTAGTGGTGAAGTGACGCTCGCGCATATTCACCAGGATGGTAGTCGCGGTCTTGAAGGTCCAGAGATCGAAACCAGAGCCAGTTTGTTTGGTCCAAACCTCATTACAGTAAAGGTAAGTTATTAAAGTATATATTTTTGTTGATGCTCAATTATGTGAAACGGTCTTTTTCGTGATTGGATTGCTGGAGAGCAAACATTCTTGTGAATTTCGTTGAAGATGAATGCAGTTTTTGCGAAGTGTACAACGCGTCATGTTAGCAAAAGCTCGCCCGAGTGGTAAGAGCGTCTGCCTCCGAAGCTACGGTCTTGGGTTTGGTTTCGAGTCGGGTCAAACCAAAGATAGCTTAATTGGTATTCACAGCTTCCCTGCTTTACGCTCTGCATTAAAGGTACACGGTAAAGAACAAGCCAGCAAGTTAACTTGTTGTGCCGTTGGGAAAGGCACTGAACGAGATTCCCCCATCTTAGAGTGATAGACATGTGCCGCCAACTCTGAAGCGAGCTGGTTATGGCGCAATGATCGCTTGCTAGTGTTGGGAGGATAAATACGTAGCGAAGTGCAGAATGATCCCTGGCATATCTGATGCAAAAACATGCTTGAGCCGTGAATCGTTGATGCCGCTTCATGAAGTATCTGCAGTTAATTTGACTTGACGTCCTGACAGAGATGAAAGGTTTGAGATATATTGTCTTAATTAAATGAAAGTAGGTCAGTATCCTTGCTGCTATTACAACTCTTGTTGCTTAATTCTAAATGTAAGTGGAGTGAGACGTAGCTTCTGTTCTGTACCAAAAAGGTTAAATTTTCTCGAGTGTGAAAATTCAGAGAAGTGATTGTATCACTTTGAGTCAATCATTTTGAAGGATGAATGTACCTTTACCCGAGTGCGGTTGATGAAGGCTAATAGACCGAAACAGCGCTGTCTCTTATTATGGCTGCTTAATTCTGTCAACATTTTTGCTGCAGCATGCATCACAGCTTAAATAATAATTTGTTGTGAGGGGCTACTTTGCGGTAGCTGGTTAGCTTGGCTGGCGGCTGTTTAAGAACTGCCTGGTGACATATTGTGATCTTTTCAAAACAAACTGTTCAGCGCACGATTTTCTTTCATCATACAGTCGATTTCATAGCGAAGATTTGTTCTTGAAGCATTTTTTAGTCTTACATAATTTAGGGAAAGCCTGAGATTTAGTACAGTTTCTGCAGAATAGGTTGTATGGACCCGGCTGGTGAGCGATGTTATAAAAATATTTGGTTCCATGGGTTGAGGTGTCAGTTGCTGGAATCTTTTGCTCGTGGAAAATTGTCGTTTGCGTATTTTGGCGACTATAACGCGCACTTAAAAGTCAAAAATTTTCTCAGAGATTGAGCATGCGCTTTATCGTTCGATGCGTGTTATGCGTGGATAAGATAGTACTTTGTACGATAACTGCAAATCATCTTTGATGTTGCAAATAGTAGTGGTTATACGTTTGATCGTTTCTTGTAAATTTAAAGCATGCAAAAAATGAATTAGGATTTGGTCAGATGTATTGCGCTTTATAGTCCGGTGCGTCTTGTGTTGGTCTGCGGTTGCAGCAGTTTTTTGATGCTGTGCCTTATTCCCCGGTGGCATATTTCGGAATGGTTGCATGGAAACTTTTCATTTAGCTTTTCGGCGATGTGATTGACTGGAGCTGCTGCGCGAATATACTGCGAGTAATGAAATGTTTTGTTTATTGTATTACCACCGCTCTACCCCATCCCGAATAACAGGTGAAAGAATTACGCGTTAAAGAAACCAAGTTCGTTTAGCGTAAAATCAAAACCTACAGAAGCATCGAATCCAGACCCTATGAGTAGTAGCCCAGCGTTCTAACCGCTACACCACATCTCTGTTGCCAAAGTTCAGTCCAATTTTTCTACTTATACTCATTTCGGTCGAGCCCTATCGCTCTCCAAGCGCTCTCCTCGCGAATGCTCTAGCCAATCAAATCGCTGGGGAGTAGAGAAGAGCAGTGGAAGTTTTCTGTGCAACCATTCCGAAATCTGCTTCCGGGTGTCTGGTTGTCGTGAAAATATGGCATTTTTTGTTTGTTTGTTTGTTTGCAGCATTAGTGCTTTCTAGAGCACTAGCATTGTCAGCGACACTACGTGCAAGTTACGGGGCAGATCATACGGGACGGGTTCTCACGGCTGGAGCCGATTGCATTTGACATATATACGAGGTGGCTGCTGATTCGAAGTGTGCAAGCTCACTTCGCAGTCTTCTTCAATTACTATGAAATTACACTTCTTCATAATTTGAAAATAACTTGTAAGATATGCAGGTCTCACGACTCGTTGCTGTTTAGCCAAAATAGAAAGGTCTCTACTGTATAATACTGCATTGCTTTTTTGCCAGTGGTAGTAGTGCAAAGTTCAAGGCTATTGGCTTTGATTACAGCTCACATGCAAATGACTTGAGTTGAAAAATTCATCAATGTGCGCTTCGCTTTGACTTTTGACGTAGGTTACCTGTTTTACTTTTGACGTTGGTTACCTGTAAGGCGAACTTTATGTCTTTTTTCTCAAAAAAATTGATCGTGCGCCTGATGTATGGATCACATAGCGCTTTATGCGTTACTGTCATTAAAATATTGAGTGTTTTTGGTTTAATGAGCTTTGTACGATAACCTGATACTTCTCAAAAATCGTTGCGTTTAATAGTCCGATGCGCCTGGTATATGAAAAAAAAGTCAATTTTGTTGACAGTGCGTCTTAAAGTCTGTAAAATAAGATAATTTGAATTTCAAGTTGGATTTTCGCTTGATCACATTGATGCTCACTTGTAAACTCAACAAATTGATGGGGTTCATCATTCGCTCTATAACATTCGGTGTTATTTTTACTGTAAGCATTCTTGCCATGTAAATACTTTAAATGAATGGCAGTGCGCATTTTTTCTTTAAACTTTCATAGTACTATGATTGTTTTTACCAGAGCAAACTTCATATTTTTATCTACTGTATTTAATTCTACTGCTTCCACTGTTATGGTTTTGTTATTTTTGTTAAATGCTTTTGATGTGAATTTGCTCAAGGAAAGAGCGCTATACAGATGTGCCGCCACTCCATGAAGTATGATTTTTGTGTTTTCAGATTCCCTCCTACATCGAGCTTCTCATATCAGAGATCCTTAATCCTTTTTATATTTTTCAACTCTTCGCTTGCATCTTCTGGATGTTTGATGATTATTACGTTTATGCCACGTCCATATTGATCGTGTCTATCATATCAGCGATTGCTTCTCTCGTGGAGGTATCATATTTTTAAGATTAGCTGTGAAAAATCTGTTTACTCCAAAAGACGATTGCACCACGAAAAGCTTCCTAGATAATCAACTTTTTCCAAAGCTACGCGAAAAGATTATGGTAGAGCGTCTCTTGAAGCCTAACGCAAAAACAACTTTTTTTCAAGGCTCTTCTTAAGTTCTGTACCGCCAATAAGCCAATTTACATGAGCGGGTTTGATTATGCGGGTTACACACTAAACCTGCTATTCTTTCAACGCACTTTTTAACGGTTTGATGGTTGAACCTACCTGTTGCAAGCGAGTAATTTCCAACCCGCAATGCTTATGCAAGCAGAATGACGTAAGTTTTCGTCAATTTTGTTGATGAATTTACCAGGTTAACCCGCTTAAATTGTGCATGTAAATGGGCTTAATGAATTAGGTTATTGTATTTTTGAGCGAAGCTATCGCTTCTTAAAACAGACTGCTTTGCGGAAAAGACAGATTTCCGGAAAAGTTTTCCCCGCGCGCAGACTATGCGTTGTATCTTTTTGTAATGACTAGGGCGATTTTAGGTCACAAAAGTTACTTTTTTTTGTAGGCTCTAATCAACACGAAAAGCGTGGAACCAAAATTTTGCGGGTGTGGGGCCAGTATTTAAGAAGTTATAAAATTACTTTTTGTATTTTTAGGTTACTTATAATTTTTTAAGTTACGAAGTTTTTTGTGCTGTTTTTTGCCCAATTTTCCTTTTTTTTAATCTTTTCTTGCTGTAAATGGAATATATTTACAACCTGCATAATGCATCGAGGTGGTTGTATGCTAAACATAAGCCCTACATCTTCCAGTATCGCAGTGGCGTCTTTGCGATGCCAACGCTTTGAACTTTTAAAGCTTGATTAAACTATTCCATTGATTAGTTTTCGCTCATAACAATACATTTTTTTTGAAGATTAGACTAAATGAAAAGGGAATGGACTGGTGCTTATAACATTCCAATCTTTATGACGTGGTAGTGCAGTGGCTTGTAAATCATAACGTCGTATCTACCAAAACCCAAATGGCTTTTACGGTCTACGGTAGTAAACACTTAATTTTAAAATTTTCTAGATGAGAGATTCATTTTAACATTCAATAAAAAAAGCAGCGGTAATTTAACACCTAGAGTCCCTTTCGTTTATTTTAAAACCGAAGGGTTAAAATTAACATCGTAGATGAGTATAGTTGAAATACTGGTTTTCGACAGCGATTGAAACGATTGAAGAAAAAAAAAGTTATTGCAGATAGGCCTAGAACCAAAATTATCAGAATTAACTGAGCTAATTCTAAATTTTTTTTTTATCTAGAAGACATATCAATGGTAATTCATATCAGCAAAAACTGTGCTAAAATGACTGTTTTTATGTGAAAATCGTAAAAATCCGTTGGCTGGTAGGAGCGGAGCATCAATTAAGCCCCTTGGACTTCAGTGGCCCACCGGTTTTGGCCAATTCTTTTGCCAAATCTTGGGTGCGCCACTGGTATGGAGCAACTGCAATTGCATTGCTTGAGTTTTTTGAAAAATGAAATGATGGATATTACTAAAATGAGTCGTCAAGAAGTTGCTCCTGCTGTAGATGGCTTGCTTTAAAGATGCCAACCAACAAAGGCTGCAGCAGAACGCAGTTTTTCCATTCTAAACAAGCTACTTTTGCCAAAGACAAAAATTTTTACCGAAGAATGTTAAACGCAATATGTGAGAGCACTATAATTTGAGCACTAATTGAGACTGTTATATTGCTTTTTTGCATAGACTGCTGTTATTTTTCATTTTGTGCTGTTCTTTGAATAAAGTCACTTGTTGGTTACTTTTTTGCAAAAATAAAGTCACGTTTTCAAGTATTTTAGGTCACAAAAAATCGCCCTAGTAATGACAAAACTTTCGAACTTATCAAAGGTTTACTATACTCTCCATATTACGCCGAATCGTGTAACGAGTGCCGGGGTTCATCTCCACTGCTTGGCGCCTGGGCGACACAGCTCCGAAGAAATCGCGACAGTGGCGAGCCGTTGGCGACAGTGTCCGATTTGACCGGTTAGAGAATCGAACCCGGGATCTTCCGCACCGCTGAGGATGTGCTTGACAAGTGAGCTGACGGGCCTTAACTTTCGAACAATTTCTTACAAATCACTGCTTGGACTGTGAGGTATGAGAAAGACGATGTTACTTGCTCCACCCTGGGTCACAGCACCACGAGCTTTTACGGAAGCGTATCGGTGGAAGCTTTGCAACACTTACCCACAATTCCTTATCAAAAATCTGGCCACAAACTTGATAAGAGATCGAATTTTTCTATTGATAAGAGATTAGTTTATTCGGTATATCGGATCCAGCATAGCATTGTGGAATGGCTAGAACAGTGGTTTTCAAACTTTGTTAAAAAAAATTGCTGTGCAATTATTTTTCAATTTTTTCGATCTCCCATGGTCCCCAGCAAATTTCTATATTTATTCTGGCTGATCATCATCCAAAATTCATTCCGGATTTTTCTCGTGGGTGCTCGGATGATTCTCATTCCCTCAACAATCGCTGTCACTCCCTCTCTCCATCTTGTTCGATTTGCTGCCTCCTCCACCTCCAACCTAGTTCTATTTACATCCTCTTAAACTTGTCTCCTTGTCTGCTTTGGCCTTCCTCGCTTTTGCTGCCCATTTGCTTCAAGCATCAACGCCCTCTTTTGAACGTTGTCATCATCCCTCCTAACCACATGTCCGTACCACCTTACTCCATTTGTTTTTGCAATTTTCTTCAATGTTTCCTTCAAACCCAGCATTTCCATTAACTCCTCATTATTCTTTCTATTCACCAATTTCAGTCCACACATTGATCTCACCATTGCTCTTTCAGTTCTTAAAAAATTTCAGCTGCAGAAAAAAGTTTGCCTAGCTGTAACGACGTTTAACATAAAATGTCATATGTGTTGGACCAGCTGCTGCGTGCAGAAAAAAAAAACAAAATTCATTTCTCAAATTTACACGCATAGTTTAATGCGATAGGTGCATTTCCTATGCTTTCATTTGACTCGTAGGCTATATCAATACCAAGATTTAGAATTCCACATCCTCTTCGCGGACTCCAAAGAAGCCGCCGTCGGCCGTCCCCAGTGTGAGAACCACTGGACTAGAACAATAAGATAATTTGCTTTTATTCATTTTGTCAAGTTTATACTCATGATGAAACTGCACACTAATGTTTTGTGATTGTTTTTTTATATTCGAGTACAAATTTGTTCGCATTATCACATGTAAGCACATACTGAAGTAATGTAAGCAGGAAGTTCGTATGTGTAGCAATTTTGGCTGTGGTGTTAGTTTTCGTGCTATGTTGCTGGTAAATTGGTGCTGACATGCTACAAAAAGTTGGTTCATTAAATCTCCGTTACACTGGCGGTATTACGCTGAAGCGTGTAACGATTGTCGGGGCTCGCCTCTGCTGCTTAGTGCATGGGCAATACAGAAACGTCGCAGCAATGGCGAGCTGTTGGCGACACTGCCCGATTTGACCAGCTTGGGAATCGATCCCACATATACGCGCTGAAGACGATGTCCTGGACCACTACGCCAAGTTTTCTGATCTACAAATCAGCTTCGTTCCAAACCGTGTGTCTCGCAGGTACGGAGAGAACGGGTTCGTCTCCATGATATGGTCGAATATCACAACAAAATGAAGATCGATGTACTACGCTGTTTGGACGGTCAGCTTAAACAGGTTGAGGTTTGGTCCAAAGACCTAGTGCCTGGAGATGTGCTTGTTATACCACCAGGTGGCGTACAGTTGCCGTGCGACGCTGCCCTCATATCAGGTAGGAATTTCTCAACAAATAGGAGTCAAAAAACTGGGTGTTTCGACAACATTTATTCAGCTGTCATCATCAGCAGTGTAAGCAAGGCGGTACTACCTTGCTTACACTGCTGACAATAAAGTTGTTGTTTATTTACTGTAGAGTTGCGAAAGCTGTTGATGTTCAACGTAATGTTATCGTCGTATGTTTGCCTTTGGTGGTTAGAATGCTGGCTTTGGCACTGAACACGTTTGCAGCGATTAACGTGGATGTCGCTCAGCTAATCTTAAATTGTTTCAATCTCCGTTTGTTGATTTCTTACATGAACGAATCGTTTAAGCCCTGGATGTGATTTATAGCAATACCTCGATACTTTCAATAACGAATGGTATTGCTCCCTTTGACGTAGTGGTTAATTTCATCGCTATCGGCGTGGGAGGTCGTTGGTTCGACTCCCGGACCGCTCACATTGGATATAGTAGCGCCACTGTCGCGGTGCTTCTTCGAAGATGTGTTGCCCAGGCCCTCTGCCACGGAGATGGGACCGCCATCAGTTGGTGACCATGTGCCCGATATAACTGGTCCGGGAAGCAGATTTCGGAAAGGTTGCATGGAAAATTTTTACTTTGCTTTTACTCTGCTCCCCAGCGATCTGATTGGCTAGAGCATTTGCGAAGAGAGCGCTTGGAGAACGATAAGACTCGACCGAAATGAGTATAAGTAGAAAAATTGGACTCGGATTTGCCAACAGCGAAGTGGTTTAGCGGTTACTTCGCTGGTCTGCTATTCGTAGGGTTTGAGTTCGATGCTGCTCTAGGTTTTTATTTTATTCTCAACTAACTTGGTTTCTTGAACGCGTAATTCTGGAACGTGTAATTCTGGAAGAGGCAGAGAAGTGATAATAGAGCAAACAAAAAAGATTACTGGCAGCATACTCGTGCAACTGGTCTAGCCAATCACGTCGCCGAAGAGCAAAGTGAAAATTTTCAATGCAACCATTCCGAAATATGACTGGCCCCGGAATCGAAGCCGAAACTTCGTGCGCCTATAGCGATGTGCTTTGTAATTTTATCTACTGTTTTGAACAACAACTTGCTAACGGACATGTGTGTTTTCCAGGCACTTGTATTGTGAATGAAAGCATGCTGACTGGAGAAAGTGTTCCAGTGACAAAGACACCCTTGCCTAGCAGTACATCGGAATTGGACCATCTCTACGAGCTCGACACACATAAACGTCATTCACTTTTCTGCGGGACGCAAGTTCTGCAAACTAGGTAGGAAAAGTAGATTATATGAGGCTGCAATAAGGGAAAGCACAAGTTTTGGAATGTGGGGGCCTGTCCAGTATGAAAGATTGGAATTACCGACCTGCTGGCGTAGTAGCTAAACACATTCCTATTGGTTCGGGAGGTCTAGGGTTCGATTCCTGGGCGGGTGGAGTCGGACGTTGTGTCGTCAACGGCTCGCCACCGCTGCCACGTTTCTTCAGAGCTCTGTTGCCCAGACGCTAAGCCGTGGAGACAGGCCTCGCCACTTACAACACGCTTCGGCGTAATACCACGAGTATAATGAAGATTTGATTGTTTGATGTTATGCAGATATTACCGAGGCGAGCTTGTGAAAGCGGTTGTGGTACAAACCGGTTTCCATACCGCAAAAGGGAGGTTGGTTCTTAGCATTCGTTTTCCCAAGCCGGTGGACTTAAAACTTCTTCGCGACGCCTATCGCTTCGTTGGTCTTCTCTTCTTCATGGCTATGTGTGGCTTCGTGTACACTGTGATATTAATGGTGAGATGGTTGTGACCTATGACGTATTTAGTGGAGGGGCGTTCCCCCCTTGACTTTGCCTTTTAGTAAAAGAAGAACAAGTTTTACTAAGTGACTAAAATATACCAGATATTTTGATGGCTTTTCTAGTTTTATGGCCCTCCCCCTTTAAAAATTTTCACTCCGTCTCTCATTGTCACATTTTATTATTGCCTTCAGCGACATGGCCTAGCGGCACCGCGCGCAGGTTGCAGATCGTACGTGACGGGTTCGATTCACGGCTGGAGCCGATCGTATTGGACGTACATCGGATGGCTGCTGACTCGAAAGCGCAAGCTCACTTAGCAGCCCTCAATCACTTTAAATTTTCATTTCAATGATTTGAATATGGTCTCAGATACATGGTTTATTTGCAGCATTACCGCGGTGAAAGCCCGCGTGATATCGCGTTCAATGCTATCGATCTCATCACGATATCAGTACCTCCCGCACTTCCTCTGGCGATGACCATCGGGATAATATATGCTCAGATTCGTCTGCGAAGGCAGAAGATCCACTGTATCAGTCCACAGCGCATCAATATAAGTGGACAGGTAGGAACAAGTGTTGCGATAAATGTTATTCTTACCGATACGCGGCTTGCGACAACGCGGCAATTCATTGCCGCACCTTGTTTATTGTAACGTAACCGTAGAGCGGGACTGCGCTGTTTCGGGCGATTGGCCTCATCAGCCGCACTCAGGTACGGTATAAGCCACACTCACTCAAGACAAGAGGATGTCGTGATAATTCCCTTTCAGTAGGCCTGAAAGGATTTTATTTTTTAGTTTTTTTTTGTTTTGTTACTGTTAGGCGACCACGTGAAAACCTGCGACAACCTTCTGCGTTCACTTGCATTGTAAATTTTGTCGCGTGTCTGTAAACGCAACTTAACTCGAATCTCGATGTTGCTTCTTCAGTGTCTAGATTTCATCCGTTTAGCGAAGTAGTTAAAGACAACGCTAACGGCGTGGGAGGTCTGGGGTTCGATCTCCGGACCGGTCAAGTCAGTCACGGTGTCGCCAACGGCTCGCCACCGCTGCGATGTTTCTGCGTTGCCCAGGCGCTAAGCCAGTGAAACAGGCCCCGCCACTAGTTACGCAATTATACGAGTACAATGAAGATTTAATTTGATGTATATTTTCATGACCGTCAGCAATCTTTCGTGCATTTGTAGATTCATTTATTAGACTAGTAATTTCTGATAATAATCGGGAAGCCGGCAACGCATATTTTGTTTTACTAGCACTGTATTTTGCATCCACAATTCGCATGCGCAAACATTCATGCTCTGTTCGTGCGTGTGAAATTTGGAATGTTTCGTCACAGTTGATCAAAGTTTACTCGCAGCGCAATTTTGCTTATGACGTCACGTACTGCTTTTCCGTGCAGGCAAATAAGTTGCGCAATTGCTGGCAATGTGCCAGGACTATCCTGGCACTGCCATTGTGATGTCACAATGTTTATTGTGATATAAATGAACGTTGAAGATATCGCTGACGGTGCAGGAGGTCTGGGGTTCATTTTCCGGGCTAATCAAATCGGACACAATGTCGGAAACAGCTGGCCATCACTATGAGATGTTTCTTCGGAACTGTGTTGTCCAGGCGCTAAACAGCGAAGATGAGCCCCACCACTCGTTACACGTTCCAGCGTAATGCCACGAGTATGATGAAGATGTGATTTTGTTTTGTTTTAGGTGGACGTGGTCGCGTTTGACAAGACCGGTACCTTGACCGAGGACGGGCTGGACATGTATTCTGTGCTTCCTGTTAACCATAAAGTTGACAGTCATGGGTCAGGGGGTCAAAAGTTTATGACCCCAATTCCACCTGAGCAGCTGAACGAGGACCTGGGAGTGGACAGTGAACTGGTCCGCTGTATGGTCTCTTGCCACACGCTGACCACTATTGATGGCCAGCTGTCCGGGGATCCCCTCGATGTGAAGATGTTTGAGGCCACTGGATGGCGCATGATGGAACCTTCGGTAAGTTCTCGCTGCAATGTTGTAATTCAAGGAGGAAGCATGAAACCACGGTAATTCCCAAAACTCGACATTTCGACAGCGTATATTCAGCTATCATCATCAGCAATGTAAAATAAGGCCGTACTCATTTCAGCTTTACTTAGCTGATGATGACGGCTGAATGTATGCTGTCGAAACGTCCAGTTCTAAGAATTACTATGGTTTTATTTTCCCTCCTAAAGCTGTTTTCGTTCCATATTTATTGTATTCGAAAGTCGTAAGCGTTTGTTACCACTAATTGCTGTTACTTATTCCGTGGAATTTTGTCTAGTTCTGTAGATGCAAGTTAGTGATTTTGCTGCATGTTTCGAACGTTGATTTAATTCTAGAATAGATGTAAATTTGTATATTTCTGTTGCATCTGTGGAAGCTAGAAGTGGTACAAAAGTTGTCATCATTACAACAACGGGCGCTTGAAGTATCGGATTCGAATTTTCACCTTTTAGCCCATGAAACTTGTAGTTGTATTCCTGATCTGGTCGCATTAAAACCTTTGAACATGGCATTCACGACTTCCTTTTTGAATGCAGGAACCGTCTATGGTTAGTCGGGCCACTTTGCCAGAGTTCGATTAAATTATTGTTGATGGATATTTAGCGTGTCGACATGTTCGATTTTAGTGAACTTTAGACCCGCGGTTCAAGTTTCTACGTCATAATCAGTTTCTTGATGTCATAATCCGTGTTCTTAACTATGGCATCAAGAAATTGATTGTGATGCAGAAACTAGAATCAAGAACCCTAAAGCCCACTAAAATTAGACGTGTGGACAAGGGTGATGGTGATGGGCGATAACTTATTGATAGATGACACAATATGCCAGAACTTTTGCGTGGGGAGTTCACGGAAATAAAGTGGATTCAAGCATGAGAGGTTTGATGACGGTGGTTATGGTTGAGTGAGCAAAACTGTTCCGAAGTTGTGCTTGTACACAGTAGGGTAATTAGGGGGTATTGTGCCATGCCCCCCCTTCTTTTGACATTGCCTTTTAGTAAAAGAAGTTGCTAAGTAGCTGAATTATGCCAGACTCATTTGATGACTTTTGCAGCATATGCCCCTCCCTCCCTTATAATTTCTCGTCGTACTACTGATTGCACGATGGGCAACTTAACAGTCTTGTGACCAGTTTTTAATGTTTATTCAGGTTGAGGACGAATCAAAATACGACCAACTGCAATCAACATATTTCCGGCCCCCATCTGACTTCCTCGCAAACCTTCCCCCCCTCATGGACTTTCAGGAAAGCACTGCTTCTCCGGTTGCTCTCGATAATCAGGTGGCTTTAAAAGTAGAGATGTTAGTTTACTGAAGCATTCTTGCCATGTAAGCACATTAACTGAGTACTGATTGCCGGTGAGCAGTTTTCTTCAAATCTATCATAGCGTTGTAATTGTCTTTACCATTCATATTTTTTTATCTACTGTTTCCACTGTTTTGGTTTTCGTTATTTTTTGTTAAACGCTTTTGATGTGAATGTCCTTGAGGAAAAACTAGAGGGTAGTACAAATTATAGGATGCAGCACAATGTTAGTGAGGTTTATCTCGGCTGTTCAACACAACGCTATCCCAGCGAAAGATCTGGAGTTCGATTCCCGGGCTGATCAAATCCGTCATATTGTTGCAAACGACTCGCCACCGTTGCGATGTTTCTTCGGAGCTGTGTTCCCCGCGCTAAGCCACGGAGATGAGCTGAGCCCCGCTACTCGTTGCACGCCTCGGCTTAATACCGCGAGTATAATGAAAATTTGATTTTGATGTCTACTGCAACCACAGACCATAGCTAAGCATGCAATTTTAATAACAAGTCATCTTGTTTTTGTGTTTTCATCACACCAAGAAGAACATAGTTACAGCAGCGACACAGAGAGAGTCAGAAGTGTAACAGTTTTGCGTTATGATATTAGAACGGCTCACTGCTCGAGGGGAGGTGGACGTTGGTGAAAGTGCGAAGATACCAGGTGGTTATGCGTAAAAAAATGTCCAATCTTCATTATACTCACAGTATTACAACGAAGCGTGCAACGGGCTCTATCTCCGCAGCTCAGCGCCTGGGCCACACAGCTCCGAAGAAACATTTCAGCGGTGCCGACACTGTGACCGATTTGACTGGTCCGGTAATCGAACCCCGGACGTCCCGAGTCGATAGCGATGTGTTTAACCACTTCGGCAACTGAGCGGTTGTGAATAATATTGCAATATTTAGAATAACGGAGACACTGTGCCGTCACAATCATCTCATTATGACGTGGGTATCGTCCGGCAATTTCCTTTCTCATCTGCGCTACAACGAGCAAGTGTCATCGTGAAACCTTTTCAGTCCGGTCCTAAAGACCTCATCATCTTCCTCAAGGGGGCGCCAGAGACTGTGGCCAAGTTGTGCCAACCCGAGAGCGTCCCAGAGGACTTCTTTGACGTACTGAAAGTGAGTTGCATTAAATTCACGCGACCTGTAACCAGTCTCGTGAAGAGGGTAAGACCAGAGGTTATTTTCAAATTATATTGAGCAAAAAATTCAACAGTGATTGTGGAAAACTGCGAAGTGAGCTTGCATTATTTGAGTCAGCAGCCATACGGTTATTAGGGTGTAGTGAAGAAAACTTTTTTTGGAATTTCAAAAAAGTGGTTTCCTCATTTGTGGTAAATGGGCCAAAAATGACACTGAAAATGGTTTTGGGGTGTTGCCCCCTAAACGGCCTAACAACCGGGCCAAATACTTCCCCAAATTAAAAATTTCTAACCACTCATGCTAGAAGGTCAAGTTAGAGCTTAAAATGTGTGGATATATACACTTTGATTTAAATCTGAAGCTATTGACGACCTATTCTTACAACCAAAAAAGTTTAATTTTTTGAGGGGTGCAGTTTTTGGTCAAAGTTTCAACTACAATTTTCCAAAAAGCATGATATTGCGAATATCGAGAAATTATCTGGCAATAGACATTAATTTTGGCTGAAATGAAACTGGTACACAAGCATACAGAAAAGTAAAAGCTGTCAAATTAAACAATATAATTATTATTCAAGTTACGCTAGGTCAGTATTTATTGGTACAACCACAAATTATACTAAGCATTGAACTTCTTTATGATTATGCACGATTTCGGTTTTTGGTGAAATAGTGCATCTCTTTTCCCATATCCTACCAGTTACCATGAGGCTTTAATCACAACCTTTGTCTTTACACGGCTTGATTGTCAGACATGGCCACGATAAACCTTTCTGTACTAAAGCGATACTCGATATCTTCATAAAAGCTCTGGGCGATGCCGATCATCAATAAATCTCAATTAAAGCGATATCGGTAATTGATAAATTTTCCGATAATTGTTGTGGTAAATTTTCAATGAGTTAGACGAGTTTTTTTTGCAAGTCACATTGCAAAACTGTGTTTCCAGATTTTTCAAGAAAAGAGAGCAGTTTATGGACTCTGCTGTGGCATCAAATAAAACAAAGAGAGATGTTTTTAAACTGCAACAGCACTTAAGGAACACAGGTGTATTTTTTCTATAGCGCTAACTCACTTCACTAATTTTGATCACTGTGTGCATAAAGAATCGTTTATCGCGATAAGTTATCGGCGATAACAAAATATATTACAAAGCGATATCGGTAATCGATAAATCAGAACTATTTTCAGCGATAACGATAATCCGCAATAAATTTTCGCGGATAAATTATCTCGATAAATGCCCATCTCTGCTGGTTGTGACTCTTTGATGTTCAAGTTCCAATGGCCTAGTTTTCCGACTTTCGTCTTCGCCATCTTCTCGTTCATCTTGATGGATGCTACAAATAGTTCAATAGCATTTGCATATCCTGTTGTGAAGATAATAAGGTGGGGTTGTTTTAGACTAATAAATCTCAAAGTTTAAGAGCATTTCAATCCTATGTTTTCCACAAGTTTCGCAAAAAGTGGTTGATGATCTGAGTCAGAATCAGCATTATTAGCCTATAGTAGGATATGCAAAGTAGTGATGATCAGCTCAGCAGAGAATAACCTTCAATATCTCGAAACTGAACCAATTGTTCACTTGAGATGTTCACCTTCGGATGCAGAATATTCAGGATTTATGTTTCTTAGGACGACCTTTATCTGCATTGATGTTTCTTGCTGAATACACTTTGTAAAGATTTATACCGGTACTTTATTCGACATAAAAAGAAGCGATAAATTGACTTATGGCTTCGAGAACTTTTTTTTTTAACTTGGTTTACAAAATAACTTAATTGTCAAATGGGAAAGTCAAACATGTAGCGTTGCAAAATGTTCAATGAATGCGTTTTTTGCATATACCGAAAATATTTTATTAACGATGTTTGGAGCCTCTTCGTCAGAAATCCGCTGACTGCAGGCCAGCGTAATGCAAGCCCTAAGCGAAACCGGTGCAGACCTGGATCTCGACTTGATCTCTGAAAGTCCCAAAAGCCTGGAAAATGCGGCGAAGTTAACATGAATGTTAGACTGTTCTAAGTTCTAAAAGCAATTGTCACCAGGGCTAAACCTTTCTATAAAATGTCCAACTTGCAATACTCCAATATCTTGCAACCACCCGCGATCAAAGCACTGTTTTCTGACGTTTCATGCATTATAGCTCATTAGAACTTGATCATCCAAGCCACAACCAGGTCGTGTAAAGTCAAAGGTTGTGACTAAAGCCTCTGGTAATTGGTAGGATATGGGAAAAGAGATGCGCTATTTCATCAAAAACCGAAATCTCGCGTGATCATAAGAAGTTCAATGCTTAGCAACAACTCAGGTTGCACCAATAAACACTGACCAAGCGTAGTTTGAATAATTGTTTGATTTGGCTGCTTTTACTTTTCTGTATGCTTATGAACGAGTTTCATTTCAGCCAAAATTAATGCCTATTGCCAGATAATTTCTTGATGTTTGCAATAGCATGGTTTTTGGAAAATTATAGTTGAAACTTTTGCCAAAAACTGCACCACTTAAAAATTAACCTTTTTCGGTGTTAAGAATAGGTCGTCAAAAGCTTCAGATTTTAATCAAAGTGTATAACTCCACTAATTGTAAGCTCTAATTCGACCTTTTAGCATTAGCGGTTAGGAAGTTATGGTAATTTTTAATTTGAAGCAATATTTGGCCCGGTTGCTAGGCCATCTAGGGGGCAACATCGAAAACCATTTTCAGTGTCATTTTTAGCCCATTTGCCACAAATGAGTTTGTAAAAATTCCTAAAAGTTTTTTCACTGCAACCTAACGGGTACTAAAAGGTACATATATCAAATGCGATCGACTCCTGTCGTGAATCGAACCCGTCACGTAGGATCTGTAACATGCGCGTGGTGCCGCTAGCCCATGTCGCTGGGGGTATTTGGCCCCGTGGCGTTAAGGCGCATCACACTAACCATGCGGTTGGTAAGTTTCATTAAAAATAGGTTTACCATGCGATCCCGGCAGCATATTTCAAACTGGTTCTACAGATAAAGATAGGGCTTGATCGAAATGAGTATAAATAGAAAAATTGCGCTGATTTCGGCAGCAGTGGTTTGGTGTATTAGTCAGTATGCTGCACTGCGTCGTAAAAGGTCGGGGTTCGATGCTGCTCAAGGTTTTCATTTTATGCACTCAATGTGTATTTCGGGATGGGGTAGAGTGATGGTAATAGAATAAACAAAAAATTTTCCGTAGAACCAAATAGAGATATTCATCCCAGCAGGCAATTTCACTTTTGAGCGGAAAAACCTTCGTATTTTTCTTGAAGTGCAGATGGCGCCGAGTAATGCCTTTTTTTTTTTTTTTTTTTTTGACAACACCACTTTCAACCGGCTCTCTACAGCTCTGCCTGTAATAGTTGAATGAGTTTCGGAAATGGGTGGACACGGGGAAGCTTTTTAAAATAATCATCGCTCCACCCCAACTTCATATAACTAGTCAAATACGACGAGAATAAATCAAAATATAGATGAGCATCGAGTCCATATGACTACGCACTGCTAGGCCAGCTTACTCACCACTGTGTCACGCCGCTGCTGCCTAATTAAGGTTTGTGGCCTATTTGTCATCCATTCGATTATACCCCAATTACCCCATCTTTCTTTGAATCATGCCTCTGAGAACACGATCAAACATGACGTAACACCCGCCTGTTGCCTTTAAAGAAATAGTAAAAGTACTTATATTGAAAACCAGCCTGTGAACACAGTTGTTGATCGCATCGCTATCGGTGTGGGAAGTCGGTGGTTCGATTACCGGGCTGGTCAAATCGGACACAATGTCGCCGACGGCTCGCCACCGCTGCGATGTTTCTGTGCTGTCCAGGTGCTAAGCAACGGAGATGGACTTCGCCACTCAATACACGCTTTCACGTAATGCTGCGAGTATAATAAAGATTTGATTTGAGACTTGATGTGTGACTCTAACATCAAAAAATCAAATCTTCACTATTCTCGCAGCATTACGTGGAGGCGTGTATTGAGTGGCAAAGTCCATCTCCGTTGCTTAGCACCTGGACAACACAGAAACACAGCAGCGGTGGCGAGCCGTTGACGTCATTGTGTCCGATTTGACCAGCCCGGTAATCACAGACTTTCCGCACCGATGTGCTTAATAGCTGACCTGGCGGTTAAGCGTGATTGTTTTATTCAAGGGACAATGTTGTTTGCAGAGTTACACGCAGCAAGGTCTGCGCATGATAGGTCTGGCGTACAAGCCTCTGTCGTGCAGTTGGTTGAAAGCACAGAAGTTGGAACGTCAAGCGGTCGAGTGCCAGCTCATATTCCTTGGTCTTGTTGCGTTGGAAAACAAACTGAAACCACAATCTGCAAGTAAGTCAGCTGTTCAGTTGCGCAACTTCTCTTATGATAAGGGAATTGAAGTGTGAAAATATTTTTTTCAATAATGGTCTTAGAAAATACAACGAATTCAATCAAAACTGACAGTAAAAATTTGTAAGTATGGTTGGTTAACCAAAAATAGGTGTGTATAGTTAGGGTGATTGATGACGTTCTAACGTTTTGTTTGCTCGTTGAGGCGTGTAAGAGTTACAGCTGCAATGCTCGTCAACCAACTGGCTTTGGTTGATCAATGTCAAACGTCTTCATTCAAGCATCGCTAGGAGAGAGACGTTTGACCGTTGACCGCGCTATTACGCCGAAGCGTGTAACGAGCGGCGGGGTTCATCTGCGCAGTTCAGCGCCTGGGCAACACAGTTCCGAAGAAACACCGCGTCGGTGGCCACTGGCAAGCCGTTGCCGTTGGCCAACTTCACCGCCCGGGAATCGAACCCCAGATTTCTCGCTACAATAGAATAATCTTATATTCGTTTAGAATCATTGAAGAAATTGCGCGATGCCAACATCCGGACTCTGATGGTGACTGGCGATAATCTTCTCACATCCCTTAGTGTAGCACGGGAGTCCGGGATGGTGAGCCCTTCTGACGTGGTTCTCATTGCCTCCACTACTCCTCCGACCCCATCAACTCCTGCCACCCTCTCATGGGGAACTTCAGAAGAGGTCCCTGGTTCCTCACCAAGTAGTGTTGCGTGAGTGTTAACTGCGACAATGCAGTGATATCGCCTACATGATAATCTGGTACGACTCGCATGCTCTTCGTACGAACAAAAATGTTTGCAAAAAGTTTGAAAAAAAAAATCTTCGCGTCATTTTGTATGCTATGCTTTCTTCGCACGAACGAAGTTGGATAGTGTTCGATCGAACTTTCGTGTTCGCCAAAAATATTCGTCAGTTTTGCTACAATTTTCGAGAAAATCCACGAGTGGTTTAGACCATCGTAGCTCTCGGATATTTTATGAAAGGTTAGACTGACAGTAAAAAAAGTTAAACTGCGGTTAAGTAGCTTGCATTCTATCAAAATCACTTTCAGCAGATAGACCTTCAGCATGGCTGCAAGGCTTTTGCTTTTAAATGATAAATTTATAATAATTCGAAAAAATATCCTGATCGACGCAGTGGGATGTGATAATAAGGGATATGACAAACACCGAAATAATGAAAGAATTTAGGGTGAATAACAGAGAGATTGAGGGAATATGCAGATTATTTCGGGGTGAAATGCAGGCAGTTGAATGCATATCAACCGATTTGAGCCTGGAAAATAAAGTACTTTTACGTTTGAAAACCTTTGACGGTGCTCCGTGCCCTAAGCTAATAATAGTTAACGCGATTGATCTTTATTTGGCATCAACCATTTGCTTCATTTTGGCGTTTGGTAAAGTGAAAGCAGTTAAAAAGTTAAAACTTTCCTCCACTAGCATTTTCGCCTCTTCATCATCCCATCGTCTGCTCAGTTCTTTTCGGACCGACTTTTTTTGTAGTAATATTGTCTGTACTATTCATTAACCTTAGGTATTATTATGCTGTATTTTACTTCTCGCAGGTAAATTTTACGTGGTCGCAAGTATGCGAATGGCGAACACGAACGAACCATAGCATACTAATTACAAACGTTCGTATTCGCATTCGTGTTTGTTCGAACTATTCTGAGATTTTCACGAAGAAAAATGACGAATAGGAACGGAGAAAAAAAATTTTAGTGCGAAGAGCGCAGCCCGCCGCCCCAGATCAGATTTTCATTAATAAATATCATAGTCAGACTTGTAGCAGCGAACTCGCTCAACTCTCTCATTTTTGCTCAACTCGAAAAACAAAAATCTCGTAACTTGATCTTGAAAAAGTGGAGAGTTTTGAGCTTACCCTAAGTGTCACAAAAATTGCTTCGCATAAACTCAATAAAACTGCTTAAACTCAGCATAAGTTCGATAAAAACCATTGAATTCGAACTTAAACTCGCAAAATTGAAATGAAGAATTTGGCTGGGCAACACAATTATTCCTAAGAAACGTCGCAACGGCGGCGAGCAGTTGGCGACACTGTGCTCGATTTGACCGGCCCAAAAATGAAAGTCCAGTCGTCCCGCGCCAGTTGCGATGTGTTTCACCACGATGTCGACCGACCTGTTAGTAATAAGCTGTTGAGCTGAAGCGATTTTTTTATGTTTTCGCTCCGGTTAGCTCAGTGGTTAAGCGCATCGCTGTCGGCGCTAGAGGTCTTGGGTTTGATTCCGGGGTCGGTCAAATCGGATACACAGCTGTCAACGGCTCGCCACCGTTGGGACGTTTCTTTGTAGCTTTGTTGCCCAAGTGCTAAGCCGCGGAAATGGACCCCGGCACTCGTTACACACCTCGGCGTAATACCACGAGTGTAATGAAGATTTGATTTGTTTGATATTTTTAGTCACAAGGAAACTTTGATATTTCAGAAGCTCGTTTTCGTCATCGGAAGAGAAAATGTCACGTAAAGATCGCACGGTATCAATTTGCATGGGACAGCAGGTCACTGCACGGTTTTATAATTTTTCTTACCTCTAGTCAAATTTTACTTTTTTTTGTTACTTAATGAAGGTTCACTCACCATTAGAATAGAATAATTTTCTCAATTTCGCAGGCTGCTGCGAAGCAACTGTCACTCCATTGTTCATTATTTTACTCCTAATTTGTGGTAAGCAAAATTGTGGTGCAATGTACAGTAAACAGTTTATGGGACGAAAATAGCTTAAGAAAGAAAAATGAAGTCTTGGTGATTCTTAAAATTTGACGTTTCTACAACGTAGATTCAGCCATCATGTTCAGTAGCGCAAGCAAGACAGTGTAAAGCTGTAAGCAATGCAGTAATCTTTTAGTTTTGTACTGCCTTGCTTACATTGCTGATGATGACCGCTGAATGTATAATTGTATATTGTCGAAACTTGTAGTATGAAGAATTGCTGTGTCTTTGTCCATCCTCCTTAAAATTGTAATCGGTGTTTATGTGGAAACAACCACTTCTATGTCCTGTCATTGATATTTCTCAACTCTATTTTTGTGCTCGATTTTTTCTTTGAACCGACCGGTTAGCTCAACGGTTAAGATGCTGCTATCGGTGCAGGAGGTCTTGGGTTCGATTCCCCGGCCAATTAAGTCGAACACCGTGTTGCTAACACCTCGCCATCGCTGCTACGTTTCTTCGTAGCTGTGTAGTCCATGCGCAAAGCCGAGGAGATCAATACGCCACTGGTTACACGCTTCGGTGTAATACCGCGAGTATGATCACGATTTGATTTTTCTCTTTGCTATAAAACGATTTTATTTAATCATCATTTTCCGTAAGATCATTCTTTTGTGCTTTGAATAAGAAATTGTAGAGAAATATTTCCATTTGGTTAAAAGCAACTTTTTTTCCAAACTATTTGAACGGGATTGGGACTAATTTTGTACACTGGCTTCTGTTTTTTTGGCGCACAAAGAGTGAAAATTTAAAAAAATGGCGCACCAGCACTTTCCGTCTTCTCAAGGCTGCTTGTAACTTTGCATCTTATTATTTTGCTTCACAGCATTTTATCATAATTTGATTTATTGCATCACCTTCGCTTGTGACTGTCTCTGTTTCTGATTATGACTGCATAATCACTATTTTTAATAATCGATTCGCTGAAATATATTGGGAACAAATGTTTTTTTTTTTTTGTCGGCAGCAGAAGTTTCGTTTTGTTGTTCTACAAAAAAAAAATGTGAAAGCTTTAATACCATATCGTTGTGTAAGCTCTTAGCTTTATACGCTGTTAAAAGCCGAAAATTTTAGCATTAGTTATTTGATTGATTTGTTTTGGAGTAAGGGAGTAAGGCAAAGCACATCGACTGCATAATATTTTCAGCGCGACACATCAACATTTAATTTTTTTAGAAATACGCAATATTACGTTGCAAATTTACTAGATACTCGTGGTGAGTTTTTACCGTAAAATCAGAGGATTTTCCCCGGCATTATTGCATGCAGTTGAATGTAAACTTTAAGAAACAAGGTTTTTATTCTACCAGTTTGTTGTACACTCGACGATGTTATCAGGCGAGCTGCATTGAAAACTTAAGCTTGCCGCAGGTTCTCCATCAGGGTTTTTGATCTTCAAAGTTTGTTGAAAAAAGTTGTTTTCTGCAAAGAGTTTGTTTGCTTTAACTTTTTATATTAGAACGTTGCTTGGTCAAAAATTTTGGGGAGGGCATGTCCCCCCTTACGTCACTGCTTGTAGCTGATCAATTTTTGATTAACAGATTCCTAGCAACTGGCATCTCGCTGTGTCTGGAAGCAGCTTTGCGATCATCAGCGAATATTTTCCTGAATGGATGGAAACTCTTGCAGCAAAAGGTGGGAAACGTTGTTGACAAGGTTTTCAGTAGCTGTTTGTTGCTGCACTGTTACTGATACTAGATGTTTTGGGTTATCATTTGTGCGATGATCATAATTCAAGAACATGTCATATTCACTTTTTTCAACTGTAACATCAGAAGATTAATGATGATGCAAAAACTAGAATCAAGAACCAAAGCCCACTAAAATTAGACATGTGGGCACTGGACAGTGGGCAGGGTAATTACCGGTGGTCACAATAAGCAGCGTCTGCTGTAACGATCAGTTTGTTGTGAACATAACGTAATGAAAATGGACGCTTCCTACTTACACTAGCGCAGTAGTGACGTCATGCGAGGATAGTATGGATGGAATTATTGCTCGGCACATGGGCAGGTCGGCGGAGCGGTTCAAGACATCGCTATCGGCGCGCTAGGTCTTGAGTTCGATTCTCGGCTCAGACACAGTGTTGACAACGGCTCGCCATCGCTGCCACGTTGCTGTGTTTCCCAGGCGCTAAACCGCGAAGATGGATCCCGTCACTCGTTCCACGCTTCGGTGTAATAACGCGCGTATAATGAAAATTTAATTTTTGTTGCAGGGATTGTGTTTGCTCGTATGTCACCTTCTCAGAAGACGTCACTGGTCGAGAGTTTGCAGGATATTGACTACCACGTGTGTATGTGCGGAGATGGAGCGAATGATTGTGGCGCTCTGAAGAGAGCTCACACCGGTCTCTCGCTTTCGGAATATGAAGTAAGTTAGTGATTAGCTTTTAATAAGTTACTACTGTAATTAAAAGATGGTTGGTATGGAAGAGAACAAGACTTGACTAACGAGAAAAATATAGCTACGGTAATTCCTGAAACTAAACCTTTGTACTTTCAACAGAACCTATCTTTCAGTTTTCTGCTGCTTTTCCTACACTGCTGATGATGGCAACTGAATCTATGTGGTTGAAACGTCCAGTTTTAAGATTTATTGTGGTTTTATTTTTTCTACCAAATCCAAAGTTCTAACTTTTCGTGTGAGATGAATGCAATAGTTAACTTTACAAAGTCAATATTTGTCCCAGCCATTAGAGATGCACTTACGCACTGTGACGCACGTTATGACACCTACAATATTGTATCTTTTCGCATGTTTTCAGCTATAAAGACTGTGCCACCCGTTGTAAACGTATCTTGGTGCTTTCTGGGCTAAAAGTACAAATAAGGCATACAGGAACATTTTCATGGATTTTGAAACCCACTTGAATAATAGATTATAACCAGTATGTTAGTAATCATTTTACAAGCGTTTCGCTAACAACTTGTACCATCATTAGTGTAAAACTGCAGATTGCAGAAGCATTAGTTTTTCCCAAAACGTTTGTGGAATGACTGCAAATATGCCGGTCATAATCTTTGTATTACCAATATGCAGGTTTTCTGATGATGAAATCCTCCAATATCGCTGTAACATAATTTGTTCAGGCCTCTGTTGCTGCTCCTTTCACATCTCACACCGATGTTGGAATTGAATGCGTCCCCACCTTGATCCGAGAGGGCCGGGCCGCTCTTGTTACGTCGTTCGGAGTGTTTAAATTCATGGCGTTGTACTCAGTGATTCAGTTTTGCACTGTCACTATCCTCTACAACGTCTGGTCGAACTTGGGTGACCTCCAGTATCTCTACATTGATCTCATTATCATCGACCTCATCGCTATTACAATGTCACGCAACCACGCACACAAGTAAGTTGCTTTCTAATCAAGGATGCGAACCCTACTCGCTCAACTCTCTCGGTTTTGCCGAACTCGAACTCGTTTTCGATAAAACTTGATTGAGTTTTGAATTTGTCCTAAACGTGGCAAAAACTGCTTGAAATTTAGCAGAAACTAGGTAAAAATTCCTGAGCTCGAGTTCGACGTGCAAATGTTTGTGAACTCGGTAGAATATTCTTGCGAGTTAGCAGCTAGCTCGCTTACAAGTTGCCAGCCATCTGTCTACTGCACCACCAAGATGTGAGAACCTCGTCAAGTGCTTTCTGGGCTAAAACCAACGGCACAACTAGCAACGGCACAACTAGCAAACTTTCCGACTTGTTCTCCGCACTGTTCCTTTAAAGCTGAGCGTCAAGCAGGAAAAGCTGTGAATATCAATTGTACGGTCATTTGTTTGACCCGGCTCGGAATGGAATTCCAAGTCCACAACTTACCACTTCTACACAAACCCACATTGCATTCCCACAAACAATCCAAGTACATTAATTTGATTAACGTTCATCCGCCTTACTCTGTAAAACAGGGACCACACTATATGTAGAATGTAGAGATGGCATGGGCCGCAAAGAGACCCGTTTAGCGTGTTTTTACCGGTCCTCTAACGGCCTTTTTTTGTTTTTCTTAATGAGCCGCTGTTGAGCTGCTAGTAAATAACTTATTTTTAGCCTTGGATTAAATGTGATTAAAGGTTCGTAAAAAGAATGGGCTTTGGGCGGGCCGGGCTTTATTTTAGGGGGTTGCCAGGTCGGTTACGGTTACTGGGCTAGAGGTTCCGGGCCATGAGCGGTCCTGGTTACTAAAAAAGTCATCCCGTGCCATTTCTCATGGAATCATCATCAAGCGTTTTTATAGAATCTTGGATCGCACTCGTCCTCCCAACAGTCTGGTATCGCTTGAGATGCTCATTTCTCTCATCTTCCAAATAGCTTTCCAGTGCGCTGTGCAGGTTCTGGTCTACTTCCTGGTGTTGGACCAGTGCTGGTACACTCCCTGTACACCTCAGGAAGGTAAGTTAGTTGTGAAACACAGGTTCGATTCCCATGTTCATCGAACTTGATTCGTTGAAGATTTTCAATTTAGTAGATAAGTGTCTTCCTGCGCTAAGTCGCAAAGACGGGCCCCGCCACTCGCCACACGTTTCGGCGTAATACCGCGAGTGTAATAAAGGTTGATTTTTTTATTTGCATTTTGACGTTTTCCTTGAACATCATTTCTCGCAGTCTTTTCGGACTTATTTTTCTGTTAGGAGAATCAGGTGAATACACTTCAAGCCAGCTCTTTTGTGATAAAATGGGCCGCTCGTAAAGTGTCACTTAGCAGCGTTGCCATTTATTTTTCAGAAATAAACATGACAACCAGTTACAACGAGACTTGTCCTACTTTGAAAAATGCGACTTGTCCCGAGCTTAACAACATTCCTGACCAATCGCTGGTAAACATTTAGTTGCATATTTAATTATTTATCCTAATTATTTATCGCAAGATAGCGATCAAAGCGTTATAACGAGCTCGCTTAGGAGTTGCCAGCCATCTGTCTACCACTCCAAGATGGGAAATCCCTCTCAGTGTTTTTCCCAACGGCACAACAAGTAAACTTGCCGGCTTGTTCTCCACACTGTTCCTTTGATGGTGACTACTGAGTTTGAGCAGGGAAGCTGTGTATACCTTTATTCGAGTACCAATTTGAAAGTCATTGGTTTGAACTTAGTGCCGACTCATTGGTTTGAGCCAACTCGTCAAAAGCCATTGGTTTGAGCCATTGTCATTCGTTTGATTCAAAAGTCATTGGCTTGAGCCAACTCGTTAAAAGTCATTGTCAAAAGACTTTGGTTTGAGTCAATGTCAAAAGTGATTGAATTGAGCCAACTCGGAATCAAACCCGAGTGTACAACTTCAGAGGCTGACGCTCTATCCACTCGGCCATCTGAGCTATTTGTGCGCATGAGTGACGTGATTGCATCATTTTTTCCTTAAATTGAGGTAAAAAAAGTGAAATTGCTGATAGATGAGAAATTGCAGCTTTCTGCCCTACGACTAGTTTCCCTCCTACACAACTTCAGTTTGCGTCTTGTGATGCTGTTCTAGGCCGGTTGACGTAATAGTTAGAGACGATGCTATTGGCGCGGGAGATCTAAGTTTGATTCCCAAGACGGTCAAATTGGACACAGTTGCCAACGGCTCGCCACCGCTGCGACGTCTCTTCAGAGCTGTGTTGCCCAGGTGCTAGGCCTTGGAGATGAGTCCCGCCAGTTGTTACCCGTTTTGGCGTAATACCGCGAGTATAATGAAAAATTGATTTTTTTAGGTTGTGGATGAGAACAGGATCCTCACTTATGTGGACTCCGCATTGTTTCTTCTCTCCGCTTTGCTCTACATGTCTGTATCCGTGGCCTTCTCTCGTGGCCGCCCATTTCGCACCCCATTATACAAGAACTACTTGTTCATGGCTTCCCTCCTTATTCTCGCTTTCTTCACTCTTTTCCTCATCTTCCTTGCTCCTCAGCCTCTCCTTGACTTCCTATTGATTCGAACTATCCCGGATGTTGATTTTAATCTCCTCCTGGCAGGGATTGCTGCCGGACATTTTTTAATATCCGTATTTTTTGAAATGTTTGTTGTGGAGCAAGTACGTCTTTGGGAATGGATCAGACGGAGTTGTTCTTGCGGGCGACGTGCCAGCAAGCGGTATAAAGTCATATTGCGTCATTTCGCATCAGCAACCAATGGGAACGCATCGCTAGATCACGAGGTTGTCCCTGACCAATCAGAAATTGCCAACCCAGTAGCTGTGTTGAACAAGACGATGTTATCGAAGGTGGTGGGAGACGGCGGATTAACTGCGAATAAGACGCGATTATAGCGACTCCGCGCATGTGCGGCGTCACGGATTTTAAGTACCCAATTATCTTTGTTCCTATATTCCCATCATCGGAACAAAACCTAATTAGTTTTGTTCCGATATTCCCATCATGAACTCCTGCTATTGAGTCATTTTATTTCTTTATTGTGACACAATTGCTGCAGGTCGTGGAACAATTTAGATTTTGTTTGATTAATTCTATCATTGCGTTCAACTTTTTCAATGAAAGTGCAGTATCTGTTTGGACATAATATATTGTCCACAGTCATTTCCAATCTTCGTCGACTTTGTGCTTGTTCTTGTTGGTATTAGTTGCTACATCATAATCAATTTTTTGATGTCATAATAATAAAAAAAGTGATCTTGGCATCGAAGAATTGAAGCAGAAGCAAGAAGCGCGGGCGTAGAGCTCACGAAAATTGAATGGACAAAGTGATAATAGGTGTACGAAGTGCATTAGTGCAACCACGTTGCTATGTGATGTTGACAAATTTCTTTTCTAGTGTATTGTATCATACGAATTTGCCAATGACTGTAGCTTAGGGTGTTTCATATTTTCACCATTTTCGAATTTCAAAAACCCTGGGGTCTCAGTCGATGGGGTTTTGGGTAAAAACTCGACACCCAAAATTTTATATCTTTGTGACGTCATAAAGATGTGGTTCACGGCCGCTGAAGTTTTTTGGGCCCAATTTTTCAACTTTTTGGCATATCTCGCAAACCGCTTATCGTAGAATGATAAAATTAGTCTTAAAAGAAGCAGAAGGGTTGGTTTCCTATAACTACTCCTGAGGGTTAAAAGCTCTATTTGCAACAGAAAAAAAGTTATTCGAAAAAAACTAAATTTTGGACTTTTTTGCTGTTTCGTTTTTGGTAGCTGGGCTAGTAATCACTATAACCGCGTTTATTTTTCGAATTGAAACAACAATAACCACACACGAATTACACTTGAGTATCCATGTTGCACAAAAACGCACGCAAACGAATATCAGACCTATTTAATTGGCTGGGAATTTCACCAATTTTGTTATTGATCAGGCCTTTCAATTTGCCAATTCTTCGCTCAGTAGCCCGATTGTTGTTGTGGATAGATTTCAAAAATTCTGGTTGAACATGGGTGGCGACAATACAGGGAGCTTCTTTACTTTGCAAAGTAAAAAAATGCTTCAAACGTCCGGTGCGATCAAGCAGCAGTGATCTAGCATCCACAGCTGGAGATAGTGATGAACATGTTTTAAGTGCTTCAACATAATACGGAGCCACATCAGCATACACGCTTAGAGACACGTTTTTCCATGAAAGCCACTGTGAAGCATGATCTAAAAAATACTTCATGATGGTTTTAACAATCTCTGCGTCAATCTCACGGAACGCAAAGAGCAGATCACGCTGAAACAATGTTAGAAACGGTCCTTACGGTGCTCCTGGTTTTAAATATATCATGAGGAATGATGGCAGATAGACATTGACTATATAGGACACGATTCTCTGTAATTTCTGTTTTTCATTTTGTGATAAAGATCCATCGTTGAAAAGAAGTAATCATAGGTACCCATTGGCAGTTGTAACCCATCGAGAGTGGCATATTCGTTCTTGTTTATACGAAAGAAGGTTTTTCAAGTTGTCAGGAATCTCCGTAAAGACATGGCAAGCCAAAACTAACATGCACAATTGGTCGCTCCGAAAACTGTGATCTTCTACGCCATTGCACTTTTGATCAGAAAACCATTCCAGTTTAGCTTTTAAATGAACTGCAGCAATATTTGTTACCTGAACATTCAGCTGTGTCCCAGGAACTAGGTCTTGGATGTCCGGTTTTTGAATGGCAGATATGTTGTTTAACAAGGACCCATCTTCCATCATACCTGGACCTTTCTTCCTACCGTCAACCATTGAAATAACGTGAGTCAGGTATATTTCATTCACATGGAATAAGCATTCGAGGGTATGAACATCATGGCCAATGGTCTCTTTGAAATATTGAACTAACCGAGTGTTTACACCTGATTTTTTCCCAGTATTTACAGTTGTAGTATCGGCCATGATGGAATATACATTTTGTAAGCACTGAATATTTATTTCCTCAGTGATTGTATCAAAAATTACTTTTGCAGTGACTGATATGGAATTTGGAAAGGACTTCACAAGCATAATGCTTTCGCATCGCTCAAGCTTGTCACCAACAAATTGCTCAAGAAAAACATAGCGATCAATTTTGTCCAACGCTCGCCCATCATAACATAATTGAACAGCAGATGCGTTTAAAGCAATGTTACTTGAAGTTAAAGCTTTCATTCGCACCTTCTCCCGACGTCGATATAGAGTAGACACTGATGCAGATATTTTATCCTTATCAACTACCGACAACAACTGATCGGACTGCTGGCGAAGAGACGTCATTCGACGATCAGCCAGAATGCAACTCTCGTCGCTCACCGCACAAATGCGTTTCTTCTCATAATATTTCCCCCCGCTAGGCTTTCTCCCGACATCATAATCAAGATCACTTTCGACTTTTTCCTCCTCAGATGAATCCTCCTCGAAGTGATACGTCACCGATGTTGCTGTTCGTTTTCTGAGCCTGGTAGTCATCAAAAGTGGAAAGGAATTCTTCGGCTCACAGAGTTGTACTCTTGAAGAGCAAGGTCATTCACAAACAGTTTTTTGGCGATGAGCTGCTTTTTCCGTCCTTTGCTTTTCATAGCCCATGTCGACGTTACAGATGTACATTTTTCGATCTCCTCTTTGATCTTTTATGAACAAAATCTCCTCTTCTGGTTATCTATTTTCATACGCGCAGTTGCACTGTAATTTTTTTCGATTAATTACCGGTTTCTCTGCAATTATGCATTTGCATCGGCAAATGTCGAAAAATTCATTCAGCCACTTTTCATCAATTTTTTTTCCTCGATTTATTTCGTACTTTCTAGCTGCTTCATATCTATTAATAAGGTCTTTAAGTTTTGCCTGAATTCTTTGTTCACTTATCATTGGAACATTTGCTTTCTCCCATATAACTGCAACGTCCTTCAATAACTTTTCCTTTATTTCTTTAAAACCCGGTTTTTTTTTCATGTACCTCACATCTGAATCTTTCTATTCTTTTTTTAAGTAATAATAGTGCCCAATTACATCAACATTTAGCGGCAGCAAATTATCCTTCAGCTTTTGAAATCCCTTCAAAGTTTTGGATATATCTGATCTCAAAGCCATCTTATAGCAACTCCAACTCTACAATTCTGATTCTCTTGCTAATCTTAGATATTGTCATGTAATAATAAAATTAGATTTTAAAAAAAGTCTATTTAATGGAAAAATACAGAAAAATATTCAGCTTAATTTTTTGAATTCTTAGAAGAGCTTAAAAAACCTCAAAATTTAGTTTTTTTCGAATAACTTTTTTTCTGTTGCAAATAGAGCTTTTAACCCTCAGGAGTAGTTATAGGAAACCAACCCTTCTGCTTCTTTTAAGACTAATTTTATCATTCTACGATAAGCGGTTTGCGAGATATGCCAAAAAGTTGAAAAATTGGGCCCAAAAAACTTCAGCGGCCGTGAACCACATCTTTATGACGTCACAAAGATTTAAAATTTTGGGTGTCGAGTTTTTACCCAAAACCCCACCGACTGAGACCCCAGGGTTTTTGAAATTCGAAAATGGTGAAAATATGAAACACCCTAAGTGTAGCTACTAGGGTGTTTCATTTTTTTCCACATTTTTGAAATTAGTTACGTTCGGATTAATTTGTGATGGGGTTTTTGACACTGATTTCAGCGGTAAAATTTTTTGCCATTATGACGTCATTACTCGGCGACGCGCAAAAATGCGCAGAAGGGTTGATTTCCTATACCCTAAAAGACTTTATGGCGGTATTTTAATCACAAAACAAATTAAATCAAAAAATACGATTTTTTTGCAATTAGGTTTACTGGCGGAACAATGTTACATTTACTGCAATTTTTTGAAGTGTTACAAATCTCAGTGTTCCATCACTTCTTTTGTAGCGATACTAAATGAGAGGCATAACGCACAACGTAGTAAGAGGGAAGAGGGGGCACTAAAAATAATATCTAGTGATTAATAACATTCGTGCCTAATAAATTTTTCAATAATAACTAAAAAGCAATGTCTTTTCTGGCCTACTGGACGGGAAGTCATGACGACTTCCTCTTGTTGGGTCGGAGGCCATATCAGCTCTCCATCACCAACCGCGCAAAGCACTCCATTCTAACGTAGGCTACTTCTTTTGTAGCAATACTAAATGAGAGGAATAACGCACAACATAGTAAGGGGAAAGAGGGAGCACTAAAAATAATAAGTATCGTAGTAAGGGGGAAAGAGGGGGCACAGCGCTGTCCCGCTCTGCGATAAATTTTTCTCCAAACTATGTCATGTAGAATTGTGACTTGTCACCTGCACTGATTATTTTGCTGGTATCAAACACACTTCAAACAACAACTTAGTTCAATGCACTGACATTAACCCATTACTTGTTACACACAAATGCACTCAGTCTCGTATCAACAAGGCGATTACATTCGCTCCTCATTTTTTATACATGATATTTAAGGTTTTCCAATTTGTCGCTCAGTAAAGCGGTTGTTATTGTCAATGGTCTTCCAGAAAGAAACGGAAACATTGGCACACATGACGCAAGGAGCGAATTGGCTAAGCACTGTTGTAAAACTTTTCTCTCTCGCATATCGACTTTTCAAAGGATCACAAATTTCCCAAGTCACAGGAAGTGAGTTGGGAGTTTTCACGGCATCAAAGGGAAGTGGGGGAGAAACCGCAAAAATATGCTTAAGCACACGTTTACTGGCGACGACCATTGCAGGCTGTCCACTCTCTTTTTTTTTCACTTTTTTTCGTTTTTTCGTGCTTCATTTTTTTAACCAATTGTCATTTTTTTCTTTTTTTTCAATTAATGATAACTTAGATGCCATAAAATGCAAGAATGAGTTCAATGTATAATTTTGATTCTTTTTGTATGTGAATATCAAAAATTTTGTCTTGAAAAGATGCATAAAAACTTTCTAGTTTCAAGTTAAATATCAATCGAACATGTCGAACTAATAGGTCGAAGATTTGTGGAAATTTTAACAACATTGTTACGTAATAAATCAGTCTTGTCTCACGCATGTACGTTCACTGGAGAGCAGGGCGTTTGTGACGTTACAACTCCTAATTCGAATAACATAAAATTGTTCATTTGTAAAGGCAGACTTTTCGTGGCAAAATACTTTCGTTTTGTTGCTGTATTGCTTGGCGCTTGGCAAGCTAAGACTCTAAGGAGTTTTTAAAAGTTTTGCTAAAACTCGATAACGCTAAGAGATGTTGGCCTTAATGTCAGGGTGCAAAATTTGTCAGCGCGAAAGAAAAGGATCTCATTCCCGAGTAGGTTGTTACGAACTTGCAGTCTTGAAGCATAATTATAACATTGTACGCAATATCAACAACAGTTTAGTAAGCGGCTGACTATTATTTTGCAAGTGAAATAAGTTTCTAAGCTTTGTACAGTCAGATTTACCCACAGATAGCTTCATTGAGCTGACTTTAATAAAACTAGGGCTAAAGTAGTAGTGCAGCTGTTACCACAGTGGCAAGCCTTGGTCAGATAGATTTACTCTTTCTGCCAGTAGGGCTAGCCCACGTCAGGTATTAATTCAACTGTTCCGCCAGACCATATTAAGTTGCCTGAAGGTGTGTTACAAAAAAATTGGTATTACGTTGTGGAATGCAGACTAGAAGATAAGAATTGTAAAAGTTGTTAGATGCCCTTTCATTTACTTTATACATACACGACATGTTTAATTGCACAACTTGTATACCCAGGCTTTTTGCTGATTATACCCGTCTTATGCTGAGTAATCGAAATTTGTTGCAATTAAATTTTAAAATTGACGAAGAAATAACCACTGTGAAATGATTGCAAATAAATTGACATTAAATATTGCTAAATCAAGCTTGATCTTATTAAATTCAAATAATAAAAATTGCAGTAATTCGAATGCACAGACTTTCGTTCTTTCTACCTTCAAAAATAATGTTCGAAACTGCTAATTAGTAATTACTTGAGTATAACGTTTGACAATGATTTCTTTTGAAAAACATATTAACAAAGGTATATGCTATTATTATTTTGCGTTTTACAATAGAAAAGCTTGTTGGAATTAAGTCCATAATTACTTATTGATGTGAGCAACTACGTAAATATGGTAGTTTGGTCGGAGACTTGGTTGGAGAAGGTCGATAAGTACATTTTTTAAACATGAAAATGCTGATAAAACGTGGGAAGTTTTTGGCCCCTGAAATCAAAACCTCTGGCTACGCCTATGATATGTGATTATTGATTAGTCGTTTAGTTGTTGATTTCGTTGTTAGTTTTTATTAGCTTTGTAAAAGTTATTTTACTTCCAAGTCAGACTTGGGGCAATTACAGAACTCATGTAATCGATTACGATTACAATTACTCCTAATCATTTGATTACAATTACGATTACTAAAAAAAATTATTGTAATTGATTAAAATTACAATTACATCAATTGTAATCGCGATTACAATTTCGATTACTTTTAGTCAGCTTGCGGAATTGTTGGTAGATTTTTTTGGTTTTACTTTTTAGCGAAACTAAGACTCGACTGACAACTCATACTAAAACTAATCACAGACTGCAAAGCTTGCGAAGAAATTTTTTTGCTTCACACTCTGATTAAATAAATGAATAATGTGCTAATTAAATTTTCAATGACGAATGTGTTGCTTGTTTGTTTTAGTAGAAAGCATAGGTGCTATAAAACAGCACAATAGAAGTTTTAGCACCACGGCAGCTGTTATTCAGATCTAAGAGATAAAGGTGGCAATGCTCTAATTACATTTTTGCTTCCAACTGCGTGATGTGGTTTAAAACAACACAGCGGATAGACTTGTGAATTGGCACAACGCAGTGCAAGTACGCAAAAAAAAAAATTCTCACCGCTTCAACCAGAATCGAAAGCGTGATTCACTGAATGATGTAATCAGCTGCAATGTAATCGATTACAATTACACAGCTGATTTTGGGTCAGTAATCGATTACGATTACTGAAAAAAATGTAATCAATTGTAATCGATTACTAATTACATTACGATTACCCCATGTCTGTTCCAAGTGTAGGCTACAATCTCTCTGCCTTCTCTTAGATGATTATTGCGAGCAGTATTCAGGGTTCCCGCAAAGTCTTTGAAAAGCATGGAATTCGATTTTGCGTTTTTTATGCCCTGGAAAAGTGTGGGAAATAGAGGTTTTATCTGGTGCAGTTACAGCAGTGAGGAAAAATAAATCAATTTTTTTTAGAACAAAATTTAGCAAAGGCTGCACTGTTTTATGAATTGTGTTAGCATGTGTTGGTTTCAGTTTTTGTTGTAAAATATAAACACGAAGCATTACGGACTATTTACACTCTTATCAAAATTCACCGTGTGGGTCATGAAATTTGCTGATGATAATACATTAGATATTGTTTGGCCTTAAGATTGTTGTTAATTGAGCATTGTGGTTGTGTCTCCGATTCTTTTCGATGAGGCTTTAGCACACATAAATGAATAACGTTTCCTTTTTTTTCCTTTTTAATCTGCTTGGACTTGTGCAGTGTGCGTAGCTAGTATAAACAAATTTGAAACAGTGAACTTGAATTAAGTAATCAGTTTTGTGAAACGTACGTTGAGACATTGTAGACGTAATATCTGAGCTGGTACAGGGCCGGATTAAGCAATGGGCAAACTGGGCAGTTGCCTCAGGCCCCGCGCATTTGCTAATCTCTTGCAGCTACGGAGCCGGCGGCAGAGAAGTCTACTTAAGGGAGCCAAGCATTTATCAGGGGGGGGCAAAGTCCAAAATTAAGCACAAAAGCTGCTGTCTTCAAAAGAGTAAGCTTGTTGATTGGGGGGGCCAACCCCCTCCCCTGGCGCCAGCCCTGAGCTGCTAGATTGTGAACTTGGTATTTTTTTGTATTTAGTTGCATATTTATCTTCCTATCACGAGAAAGCGATCAATGCGCTATACGAGCTCGCTTAGGAGTTACCAGCCATCTGTCGTCCACACCAAGATGGGGGAATCCCGTTAAGTGCCTTTCTCAACGGCACAACAAGTAAACTTGCCGGCATGTTCTCCACACTGTCCCTTCAATGCTGAACGTCAAGCAGGGAAGCTGTGAATAGCAATTTTTAAGTCATTGGTTTGACCCGACTCGGAATCAAACCCAAGTCTACAACTCCCGAGGCGGACGCTCTTGCCACTCGGCCATCTGAGTTGCTAAGAAACAATACCAATTTCTAATTTCAGCTCAAACTACGGCCTGCGGACGTGATGACCTTTTTTTCTTGCTTTTCACTTGATTTTGGGCGGAAAATTGGACATCACTCTTAACTGTCCCGGGCCCCGCGTTATCTTAATCCGCCCCTGAGCTAGGAGTAAAACTTAAAAATGGAAGCACATGCACAATTGCACATTTCTGCTATTTTTATCATTTATTGCAGCGCATTTTTTTCATTTTTTCCAGCAAATTGCCATCATTTTTTCTCAATTTTTGTTGATAGCTGACTGGACAGCCTACCATTGAGAAGCATGGTCCATGAAATACTAAAAAACGACGTCTGTGACTTTTCGTCAATATTATCTCGATAGACAAGAAGCAAAATGTAAATCAAGTGATTCTGTAGATTGTTAGGGATACTTATGAAAGTGAAGCAAGTTGACATCAACAAGCACATGTAATCGCTCCTAAAATCGATATTTTCTTCTGCGTTTTTCGGATTAGAAAAACATTCCAACTAGCTTTTAAAGTGCGTTTTAGCCGTATTCGAATTAGGCACTGGAGGTGGCTCATGACCTGAAGGAACACCATTGATTGATGGCTTCCCAATACATTTAATCTAATTTAACTTTCATAGGTATCCGTAACAATCTGCAGAATCTTCCCGTTTACATTTTGCTTCTTGTCTATCGAGATAATATTGACGAAAAGTCACAGACATTTTTAAGTATTTCATGGATCATGCTTCTCAATGGCTGTCGCCAGAAAACGTGTGCTTAAGCATATTTTTGCGGTTTCTCCCCCGCTTCCCTTTGATGCTGTGAAAACTCCCAACTCACTTCCTGTGACGTGGGGAAATTTGTGATCTTTTGAAAAGTCGAAATGCGAGATAGAAAAGTTTTTCAACAGTGCCTAGCCAATTCGCTACTTGTGTCATGTGTGCCAATGTTTCCGTTTCTTTCTGAAAGACCATTGACAATAACAACCGCTTTACTGAGCGACATATTGGAAAACCTTAAATATCATGTATAAAAAATGAGGAGCGAATGTAATCGCCTTGTTGATACGAGACTGAGTGCATTTCTGTGTAACGAGTAATGGGTTAATGTCAGTGTATTGAACTAAGTTGTTGTTTGAAGTGCGTTTACCTGCAAAATAATCAATGCAGGTGACAAGTCACAATTGTACATGACATAGTTTGGCCAAAAAAAAATTTATTGGGCATGATTGTTATTAATCACTAGATATTATTTTTAGTAGATATTATTTTATCGCTAGATATTATTTCGCTGCAAAAAAAGTGATGGAACACTGAGATTTGTAACTCTTCAAAAAATTGCAGTAAATGTAACATTGTTCCGCCAGTAAACGAACTCATTGCAAAAAAACGTATTTTTTGATTTAATTTGTTTTGTGATTAAAATTCCACCATAAAGTCTTTTAGAAGGGTATAGAAAATCGACCCTTCTGCGCATTTTGACACCATTTTTGTCTCTCTATCCCCTTCCGTCGCCGAGTTATGGCAAATCTCTAAATTTCGGTCCCTCGCAGATTTCGAACCCGCGGTACCACCTCTAAATGACGTCATAATTGCAAAAAATTTACCGCTGAAATCAGTGTCAAAAATCCCATCACAAATTAACCCGAACGTACTTAATTTCAAAAGTGTGGAAAAAATGAAACACCCTAGTAGCTAGTGTCTCGACAATGGTTTGCAATCAAGTTCTAAAAATAAAAATGTTCAGATAAATGTTTTTACAACAATCGAAAAGCGTTAGAAAGCTGACAGGGGGTTGCTAAAATGTTGCGGTTGTTAACTTACAAATTAGCTTGATCTAACTTTATTTTAGTTTTTCAAATCAAACCTATATTATTAAGTTATAGAAACTTGCAGTATTACGCCGTAGCGTGTAACTGGTGGCGGGGCCATCTTTGCGGCACAACGCCTGAACAACATAAACTTCAAAAAAAGATCCGTTGACGACCGGTTGAGAGCCGTTGACGATACTGCTCAATTTGACTGGCCTGGGAGTCGAACCCTCGACCTGCGCCCATAGCGATGATTTACCATTACGCCATGTTCCGCTGCTTAAATGTGTGGGCAAAAATTTCGAATTAGCGTAAACTGGATTATAATAGAGCGGGAAGCAGCAGGGTTGGAAATCGACAATGAAAAAATAAAGAATAATTCGATATTTGATACCTCAAAAAAATAGCGAAGTCCTACGTTCGATAACAAAAATAAAAAGTAGAGAATATCGATCAATCGATAACGTCAAATCGATACTTTCCTCTGACTCAGTTGACAGCGTCAACATATGTTAGTGCTAATGGGGGGCTTGGCTTTAGGTTAGGCAAAGTAGAGAATGTCAGTGTCGAAGGCATAGCTATGGGGCACTGGCTACACTGGGACGTGTCGCCGGATATTTCCGACCTATATATCCGTCAAATTTGCCGTTTGGAAAAAAATATATACGTTTTGTGACCCATGTTTTTTGAGCTTATTTAGACTCAAAAAGCATCGTTCACAAAAAAGTTTTTTTCAAACGGCGCCCCATACTATACACAACTTTTTAACTTGTCAAAAGTTGCCCCCCCCCCCCTTTTTATAAATTCGAAACACGCCACTGAGTGTTGTAACGAATATATTTTGATTACCGGTAAGGTATTAGTTTGTTACTTCACTATACCCCTAAAAAGTCTATGCTCTGTAAACTTACAATCTCGACGCCTATAGCAGTAAGGTTAGGCTAATGCGCTTTAGTTCACCTATTCACAATAATTTATCGTCTTTGTGATTTGGCTGAGTTTTTGCCTCATAAATTTTGGGTTGTGCGGAAATAGCCAGGCCTTATCTACTGAAGGTAGTCTAGCTTTACTCGGTTCAGAGTGCGGGGTGAGAATTTGGTTTCAGTAGCAGTAGAAAACCCTTGTTTGCTGTAGCTCACTTGGCCCCTTTTATGTGATTATAATCGATCTGGTACTTTGCCCTGCAGGGTTGGAAATATCGATTAGAAATCGATATTCTCTACTTTTTCGTCATCGAATGCAAAAACTTTCTACTTATTTTTTCATTATCAATTGGGGCTTTTTCCCTACTTTTTTGCGTGGTAAATCGATATTAATTAATTGATACTTTTTTTTCTGAAAAAGTTCTCATAAATGTTTTTATTTTGTGTTATTTTTAGTACCTTATCTGTTTTTTGTGGTGTTTGCAGGTAAATATTTTTTTACATACGCGCAAGAACAGTTAGCGTGCGGAAAATTCCGTTTGCACTGCCGTTTTTTATTTCGTTCCAAAATGTAACACGAGAAAACGTTTGCTTAACGTTTGGTCACTTGGTATCGCTTTGTAGAAGGCAGTCCAGGGCCAGACAGTTTCAACTGCCCATCTACAGCTCAGATGGCCGAGTGGTCATGGGCGTCCGCAAAAAAAAATGCAGGGGGGGGCAAAAACATTCTCGAGATGGCCATCTTAGTGAAAGCTATAGTCAGGTAAGTGTCAGTGATAGGGTGACCAACTGACCATACGTCCGGCATCGGCCGATGCCGTACGTGCAGAACTCTTCTTTCATGTTGTTGTGCATTATGCTGACATAAATCAATTTATGTGCCACTAGACTTGACAGTCTGTTAAAACAACTTTCTTTTTGCATGGTTTTCTTAGGTCTTGTTGTATGTGGTTGGTTTGATGCTTACATTTCAAACCAATCAAATCTTCACTATACTTGCGCTATTACGCCAAAGTGTGTAACGAGTGGCGGGGCCCGTCTCCGCTGCTTAACCTTCGAGGAAACGTCGCAACGGTGGTGAGCCATTAGCGATACTGTGTCCGATTTGACCAATCCGGGAATCGAACCCCTGACTTCCCGCACCGATAGCGACGTTCTGATCCAAAATGTCAAAATAAAAAGTAGTTTGAGCTCTGAAAATCAAACTTATAACTACGGCCTATAAATCAGTGCTGCTCATTTTTTTATTGCATTGTACCGGCAGCGCAGTTTCTGCCATCAAGGCGTACCAGTAGCGCATCAGCAACAAATCCAAATTTGTTTTACAAGATACGATACTCGGTATATAAGCAAAAACCAGAATTTTTCTATACAAGATGCAAAAAGTAAAATTGGACATGCTGCCGTTGCCGCGTGAATTTGCTAGCATACGTACGTCCACATGACGGATTGGTAATCGGCTGATTGATGTAGCAGTAACGATATTGCTTTCAAAGTCAGAGATCTGGGGTTCGATATCCGACCTGTCAAATCAAATTCAGTGCTGTTCACGGCCACCGCCAATGGCTCGCCACGTTTCTTCGGAGTTCGAAGCTAAGTTGCGGAGATGGTCTTCGCCACTCGTTGCACGCAGCTTCTGGGTAATACCACGAGTATAAGCAAGATTTAAGATTGAAGATCAATAAAAAAGACGCACAAAAACTTTTAACCGAATTCTTCATCTTATGCGAAGTGTGCGCCTGTTTATCTTCCACCAGTCTATCCGATTGTGGTTTGACTGAAGAGTAGCATTTGATACAAAGACACTTTTCTAGTCTTTGCGCCATGACAAAAGATAAATCGCCATGTCTGTTGACCTGAATAGAATGCGATAGTATGTACTATTGCATACGGCCTTGAAAGACAAGAAAGTAACCTAAAGGAATGGAATCATGCAGAGAACAAAAAATGAATTAAGTATCAAGCAATAACTCGTACTGATCAACGTAAAATGATGCTCGGGACCTGACCTGTAGCAATATTTTCTAACGTGCTTAGCACTGGCCTAGGTAACAGCATGCCTAAACGTAAAACCGGTTTCAATGATGTGTGAAGGGTGGAGTTTCCACTCATTGAACGGCCGGACTAATTTAGACAGCAGCATTTAGACAACTAGACAAACTCTTATGCTTTAATTCAGAGGTGGGCAACCTGCGGCCCGCCAAAGCATGTGCTAATAGCCAATTGGTTTCGAAACTTGTTTTTTTGCGATCAAGTTCAAACCCAATCAACACACGAACTGCTTTGAATGCTATTTTCCAGGCCGAAGATCTTGTTTTTCTAGTCATCTTTTATTTCAGAGACCTCATTTTCACGCGACAGACCCTTTTTTAGTATTACTCTTGCCAAGAAGTTTTTTTTTTTCTAAAAACTGCGGCCCGCTGGAAGCCTATATTTATAATTTGTGGTCCAGTATCACCAGAAAGTTGCCCACCCCTGCTTTAATTAAACAGATTATTGCGAAATGTTTTGTTATTTTATTCGTTTTGCAGTAAACTCATCTGTATTTTTCAACTTTTTGTGTAGTTTCTTAACTTGCATTTTTTCATGCGTATTTTTTCAACTTTTTTGGTTTTTCTAGGGGGGGCAAGTGCCCCCTTTTGCCCCCCCTGCGGACGCCCATGCGAGTGGTATAGAGCGTCTGTCTCTTGAGCTGTAGACTCGGGTTTGATTCCGAGTCGGGTCAAACCAATGACTTGAAAATTGGTGTTCACAGCTTCCCTGCTTGACGCTCAGCAGTAATGGGATAGTGTGGAGAACTAGCCAGCAAGTTTACTTGTGCCGTTGGGAAAGGCACTCAGCGGGATTCCCCCATCGTGGTGTGGTAGACAGATGGCCGGCTACTCCTAAGCGAGCTTGTATAGTGCATTAATCGCTTTCTCGTGATAGGAGGATAAATATGCAACTAACTAACCAGACAGTCCAATGCAGTTGTGAGGCTAATAAGGTAGTTTTTAAATTTTTGTTCTCCAGCTTTTTTTTATTTAAAAGATTACATCTGATGCTGGTAGGAATACTTCTGTTTCGAACATTGTAGAAAAGATTTATAGTCAACAGCATCTGAAGTAGGCCAAGATCGAAGGTAAAAAGTGTTTAAGAGAAACGTGATATTTGATCTTTATTACGGTGAAAAAAGAAAAGTGAGTAAGCCTTCTGGTATTCCTGTTGTAACTGCCCATCATAATATGCCATCATTGCCATGTATAGGGCGCCGTTTGGAAAAAACATATTCGTTCTGTGAACCATGTTTTTTGGGCTTATTTAAACCATAGCTTGTCCGATATATACATTGGAAACATCTTAGGCTACTTATGTATCGGACAAATTGTACTCCAAGTCGGACCAAAATAAGTCAGACAAACTCGTTTTTTTTGTAAAAAAACAAAAAAAACAATTTTGTGACCCATGTTTTTTGAGCTTGTTTGGACTATAATTTGTCCGAGATATATATGAGAAATATTGGACTTATATATCGGACAAATTACACTCTTAGTCGGACCAAACAACATACGCAAAATAAGTCGGGTATTTCCGACTTATATATTGGACAAATTCGCCGTTTGGAAAAAAAAATATAGCCTACGGATGATTTTTTAACGTGACAGTCAGGTTCTGGTAATTAATCACTGTCTGTCGACTGTCGTAAGTAACTTCATATAACTTATTTAAACATAGGCCTAAGTGTTCATATTTAAGCATTTTAGGAACTCTCTTTTTCTTTTGTTTTGCGTTATATTATAATAGTGCGGTTCCCAACCATTTTCATACAAAATTTTTGATATGTTCTTGCATCCCTCACAAAATATGGGACTGTAATCAGCCACGCAAACTAAATGTTCGTAATGGTAGGGGCTGAAATGAATTCATGTGTGTTATTGACCTTCAACAATTTCCTGTAATGACTTTGCGTCAGAAACCCAGCAGGTGTTAAGCTGGGGGGGGGGGGGGTCTGGGAGAACGCTGTAAGCTACCCCAGCGGAACTATCAATTTTGGAGTTTTCAGCCTTTTTGAAAGTGTCGCTAATGCAAGGTATAGGATAGTTAAACCAGTCACTAGGCCTACTCTTTCGCTGAATCAGACGCATTTTGTTTTCAGAGCTTGATTGTAGTCAACCACAAAGAGGCTAAGGGTTTTACGCCACTTGGGTAGGCTTTTGCGAATTACATATTATTAGAGCATAACAGCGCTAAAAAATTGACACTGAGCAACCGAAAATAAAAGCGCTCTTAATACAAGATAAAAGTCTATAAGCCGTTTTGAATCCCATAGAATGCTTCCTCGCGCCCCCAAGGGTGCAAGCATCCCCAGTTGGGAAACCCTGTTGTTTATGGTGTGTTGAGATTTTGTGGACGTGCTGAAGTCTTTCATTAAAAATATTTTCTGTAGCACAATTCTAACATGTTTTAAGATTGCGAGCTTTGCAATACATCACCCGTAAGCGTACACATTAGAGCAGCGGTTTTCAAACTTTGTGTTACTACGCCTCCCTCACAAAATATTAATCATGACGCTCCCCTTCATAAAACAATACATAACCCTATATTTTTAAATGATTTTGACTAACAGTAGCGCCTCCCTTTAGACTAGTCCAAGACTCCCAGTTTGGAAAACGCTCACATGTTTTGCACCGTTGCACATCTGGTCAAAAATAAAAAACATGAATGAATAATTTCACAGAAACACGAAAAAAAGGAAGAAAGCTTCGTAAAAATATTTTTTCGCAAACGCTGAATTTTGGCTTCTTTTGCCTTATGAAACAACGATTTGAAACAATACATTGAAAGCTTTCTGAAAAATCACTCTGAAACAGTCTGAACTTGGTTTGCGGACGGTCCGTAAGCGACTTTCGGTTGCCCTAGTCATAACGATGCAACGCCCAAATAAAGTAAGCGTGACGCAGTGGGTGGAGCGTTGTCTCCGCGACGACCATGGTTACAGGTGGTGACTGATTCAGCTCTCACATACGCTTTGTTGTTGAGTCCTTGGATAAGATGCTTTACGATGATTATCTCTGCTTGATGGTTTCTTTACAAGCAACAGGGGGTCCAACTTTGGAATAAAATGCCGTCTACCCTAAAATCTTTCTCATTTTATCGATATAAAAAGGAATACAAGAAGTTATTGTGGGAAAACTATAGATAAAACTAGCGCCAATATTTTGAGAATTGAAGCTGTTTTTGTTGCTGCACATGAAACTAGCTGCCAACATTTCGACTCAGCATGCTGACTTCTAGTTATTTTTTCATGCAATTGCTGACTTTCGGCAAGAAAGCATATTGTCAGCATTAATCTTGTATATAGCGTTCCTTTATTTTTCTACTACTTGTATATAGCGTTCCTTTATTTCTCTACTACTTGAATGTAGCGTTCCTTTATTTCTCTACTACTTATTATTATGATTATTATTTTTTATTGCTTTTCTTAATAATATTTGCTGTGTAATTATTACAGTACGTTGCAAACTGCGTAGCAACTTCACACTGTTAATCTTCGTCGAGAACTTAAAATTACTAGACAACTTGATTGTTTGCGCTATTAATTTGATCTGTTATGACGTACTTGATGCTGTGGACTGTGGAGGTGGTGTGTGTTGTTTTCGTCTGGTGGGCGTGGATGGTTGCGGTTTGGTGGCGGGGGTGGATGAGTGAGTGGTACCACTAGAGTGCTACTCGCTCATCTGCCTCTGTTGCTGAATTGCGGTCATTTGTGTCTGCAGGGCTGGGGCAACACGCATAACTTTTGCTGCTCATGCAGCTTGCTAAATTATTATTATTTTTTTTCTTGCTAATTTGTGCTTTGTACAGTATACTGCTGCTTTGTTCGTTTCTTTGTTTCTTTTATGTATCAAGTGGGAGGTAAGATTGTGGGTGAAGCTGACCTGGTGAGCTCTGCTCTTTCGCTTCATCCACAGTGTCCATCAAATTGTGGTTTCATATGGTTCTGTACATTGCAAGTATCTTTATGCGCCCCTTTTTGTGTATACCAAAATAATAAAATACTGACTGACTGACAACAAATTAAAGCACCAAGAAGCAAAATTCAACCAAAAAACTTGGAAACAAATGGCAACATGGCTACACCGCAAACCTAAACTCTGGATTTGTCTTGTGCGTAGCGCCTTGGTTGCTTTAAAAAAAAAATTATGCGTAAACTGACAATCAACGTCACAAAGAATACCTGAAAAACTTAACAGCTTGCAGAACAATACATCCGTGATCCTCGTTATCTAAACTAAACCTGTAAGCTCTCAGCTGCTTCGTTTGAAGCTGATTTGATTTGATTATAGCTGCCAGACCGAACTAAATGCTGGAGCACGTCTTGTCTCTCAGCCAGGTCACCACGTTATCATAAACAGCCGGGATCACGTGCTTTTTCTAAACAATGGCAGCACGCCATAGTTTTAAACTCACGAGGCGCCACTGCCCTCTAGGCTAATCCCTTCCTAAGTATTACCGTCACATGTAAGGCGGAAGTTTTTGCCATCATTAACCATGCTAATTAAAACTTTCTACAATTAGTTCATTAAATATAAAAACACAGAGCATTTCACTATCAAGAGCAGTACCTGTTATTCTTAACTTATACTGTAAGCATAGAGATGTAAATGTTTTTTTTGCCTTTGTTTTTTTTTTAAAAAACGTGTTTTTTTTTTAAAAAACATGGCCTCAAAAAAAACTCTTTTTGCAAATTTTGTTGCAAGCGGGAATACAGATTGTGCTTTGCTATTTCCTGGCTTCTGACAGTAATCCAACCTCCAATGGTTCTTATATCTTCGAAATCTCAGTGCTTATTGAAGCAGTTTTAAGGCTTCCGCGGTGGCCGGTGGGTCATGCTCAATGGCGTACATTTGTGGAAGTTAGGAGCCCCCCAGACTCCCCACCTCTGTTCTTTGCGCGTTATCTCGTTTCAAAAGTTTTGAGACTATGAACATGAACTTCTTCAACTATTATAGACTTGAACAATATTTACAAAATAACATGCCGGTGCAGAAAATAAGCTGAACGTTTTCGGACAAACCGTCAGTCCTTCATTACAGCATGACCAGAAATGAAAAGTTAACGCACGGCAAACTAATAAGCGAAAAGCAAAACAGCAAGGGTACGAGTTGTGTCGTACCATAGCGGTTTTGCTTTTCACTTTTTAGTTTGACCTGGGCGCAGCTTTCCATTTTTGATCATGTTCTGTTGAAGGGCGGCAGCGTGGCCGAGTGGTTCCGAGCGTCGTTTTTACGACGGCCATGATCGCAAAGTTGACAGTTTAACCCTCACCCAAGCCTCGTTGTTGCATCCTTGAATAAGATTATCTCTGCTTGGAGGAATTTAACAAGACGCAAATTGAAGAAGTCAGAAGCAAAATTCAAGCGGAAAAATCGAAAACAAGGGCAACTCTAATGAGTCTGGAAATCTGGATTCGTCCTATTCATAACGTCTCCATCGCTTTCTCGTGATAGGAGGATAAAAATAAAAAAATCATCATCATCAAGAACGGTGGAGTTGTTTGAAAACGCTGAGCATATTTTCTTCATGCTATTTTCTACTTAAAAACGTTAAACGTTTTATGTTCTGACTTATTATCTGTTGCTACAATATGGATATTAAAGATTTCCTCTCTCCCAAACTTATATTAGGCTGCGAGCTGATAGCAAAGACAAAGCTAATATGCTGACAGCTGCTTCGAAAAGTGATGAATCAAATAATATTGATTAATTAAAATGGTCACAAATTGTGACGAAACTTTACCTCACAAAAAGCAAGTCAATGGAAATGCAATAAACTAATTACTACCAGTCGGATAGTCGTTTTTCTCTAGCATGGAGGAAATAATTTTGAAATCTTCGTGGTTAAGTGAATAGGAATTGCAAATTTTGTAAGCTGTGTGCAAGAGGTTCCTCACTAAATCGGACTTTACATCAAGTGGCAAAGCTTTGTGCCTCTGAATACAAGATTAATTTAGTGAGGAACCTCTTGCACAGAGCTTACAAAATTTGCAATTTTTATTCACTTAGAAGCAACACTACTAGGTGTAACCCTTGATAGTAAGCTTACCTGGAAACCTCACATAACACGTATTGCTTGCAAGGCGACTGCGGCGTTATTACAATGCAGACAAATAGTGGGCAAAGCGTGGGGATTAAATCCCACCAACATGCGATGGATATACACTGCAATGATACGACCTGTTATCACATATGCGTGTACATCCTGGGTTGGTGGACTAAATAAAAAATATCTAGTGAAAAAGCTTGCTAGAGTACAAAGACTAGCTTGTCTCATGATTTCTTCAGCATTCCCCAGTACCCCCACAGGTGCTCTGGAAGTGCTGTTGAATATCATGCCAATTAATGAATTCATATTGTCAGAGGCGCTAAAAGGTTCATACAGGTTATCCCGTGTGGGCCTTTGGTCAGCCATGACAATCGGATCAACAGGGAAAACTAAAAGTCATGTTGACGTATGCAATGAAGCAAAGGAAAACTTGTCTTTGTTGAGCATGCCCGCAGATTTGATAAACAAAACAAAGGTATTTGGAAAACAGTACAATTGCCTTGTTTTAGAACGCAAGGACGCAGTGCAGTTTGAACGTGCTTTAGAACAAAGCATAATCAGATGCTACACTGACGGGTCCAAATTGAATGGAAGAGCCGGTGCGAGTTTCTATATAGAATACCCATCAGGATCTCACACAGACCAAAGTTTTTTCCATTTGGGAAGATATAGTACAGTCTTTCAGGCAGAGGTCTTCGCTATAGCTGAAGTAGCGAAGAAACTGACCATGGAAAAAACTCTAAATGAAGAAATAATAATTTTAGTGGATAGCCAAGCAGCGATACTGGCAATCCAAAATAATACTGTAAAATCTAGTACAGTATTATCATGTATCAAACACCTAAATAAATTGGGTGAAGACAATCACGTCACTGTTGCATGGACGCCGGGCCACACCGGCATCCACGGTAATGAGAAGGCGGATACACTAGCTAAATCAGGATCAGCATTTAATTGCTTCGGCCCTGAGCCTTTTGTTTCAATCCCATATGCGAGCTGTCGCGCTGCAATAAAGGATTGGAGTGTTGAAAGATGGAAAACATCTTGGATAGAACGAAAGGACTGCCTGAGCACAAAAGAAAACGTGGAGTGGGCCTCGCCCCAATTAACTCGTCGACTTTTGAGTCTCAACAGATCTAGATTAAATGAAGTGTTGCAAGTCCTCACTGGTCACTGCAACTTACAGAAACACAGGAAGACCACTGGACGTGACGAGTCACCGACATGACCAAAATGTAACCTGGAAGAAGAAACTCCAAATCACCATATTGGAGCATGTACTTATTACCAAGCCCTTCGAAGAAAGGTGTTTGGTAAAGAAAAAACCACAATAAAATCTGTGGTACAAAAGCTAAATATAAATCTACTGGCTAAGTATTTGCAGCAGGCCGGAAGGCTTGCTGAATACGGCCAGTAGACTAATCTGAATAAAACAAAAAAAAAAAAAGCGGTGAAAAATTGTTAATGGGCCTAATTGATGGCCTACACAATGTGCCAGAGAGGTTTAAACGTTGTTGTTCCTCTTTGGCACCACCGCCCACTGATAATAATAATAATATCCACGAAGATTTCAAAATTATTTCCACCATGCTAGAGAAAAACGACTATCCGACTGGATTTTTTAATCAGCTAATTACTACCAGATAGTGAAATAGTCGGACGTCATTATTCATGTACTGTGTGGTGACAAAAAAATTTTAGATCACAATACCTGATCGCAGTGGTCGGCGACCTTTTTTTAACGCGGCCCAGATCACCCTTTCAATAGCTATTGAAGGCCCACTACATTTAAAACTACGACTACAAAACGAATAAATTATACAACACGACTACAAACTACAAAATGAAGAAACGATGCGTTGTTTTAAAAGCAAAGAAAATGCAAAGCGCCTGCTTTTTTTTCTACTCGCTCGCATCGATGAAACTGAAGAAACAAAGCGAGCATTGCATGAAAGATAAAGACACACGGCACCCGTTTTTGTGCAGGGTGCTACGGGTTTTGCTTTTGTAGCCATGAACCAAAATCAAATCTTCTTTATACTCGCGCTATTACGCCCAAGCGTGTAACGAGTGGCGGGGCCCGTCTCCGCGGCTTAGCGCCTGAGCAACACAGCTCCGAAGGAACGTCGCAGCGGTGACGAGCTGTTGGCGACACTGTGCCGATTTGACCGGCCTGGGAATGGAACCCCAGACCACCCGTACCGATGGCGTGCGCTTCACGACTGAGCTAACCGGCCGGTGTAGCCATGTACCGCTGGGAGAAAAAGAATTGAATTGTTTTACGCGCAAAACATCAAAGGGAAGGTTTATATTATTAGTTGTAGCTTATGGGCTCAGTTTTTATTTGCAGCTAACTTGCAGCCCACAAGGACTTTGTAAAACCGAATAGCTCGCGGCCCACGAAAAATTGCTAAAAGGTCCACAGTTGGGCCGTGGCTCACAGGTTGCCGACCACTGCCTTATCGGCTTAATCGTACCGGTGCAAGCCACTTGCACGATCTACCATTCGAGGATGGCATGAAAAGTTTATGGAGACTGGTAGTATGTTGCAGAGACAGGGAGGTGGCCGACCTCAAATATCAGAAGAAATTGCATCTGTGCGAGTGGAATATACCAGAAGCCCTAGAAAGTCTATTCGCAGGCTTCTACCCAATGGCAGATCCCACGCTGCACTATCCACAAAGTTTTGCATAAAACTTTGCGACTTTATGCATATACACTGTACCGTAAAGTACAGTTACTGCAAGCCCTTAAGCCAGAAGATAAGCCAAGACGAAAAGAATTTGCAGTGACGATGCTACATAGATTAGATTCAGATCCAGGATTTTTGAAACGTGTTTGTTTCAGTCAGTGGCGTACGCACGGGGGGGGGGGGGGGGGAGGTTCGGGGGTCAAAACCCTCCTTATTGACGATTGGAAAAATTAAAAACCGCTCTTTTTGGACCGATTAGCGTTTTTTCGTACAGAGATTGTGTTTTTCTGTGCTGTATCAAATTGCCGATGTAATCTCGAGAAACTTTCATTGTGATGCAATAATACCGGTAGTCAAACTTTTCTGGTGTGTAGCGCTTGAACCAATGGCTGGTTCAACATGCAAACCTGGACAAGGTCAATGGGCACTAAAGCTGGAGTCGTGTTGTGGTGTCATAAAGACATTGTTTTCAACGGCTATGGCTGGACAAGACAATGTTTCAGCGCTGAAGGTATTCTTTGGAAGAGAAAGGTTGCAACGCCGGCAGATATTCCGGTTGCGATGTCATTATTTTGAGCCAAACCGACTAGTAGGGGTAGTGGTTAACACATCGACGCGGGAGGTTTTGGGTTCGATTTTTGGGCCCGTACCGGCCGTTAGCTCAGCTGTTAAGCGCACAGGTTATCGGTGCGGAAGGTCTGGGGTTCGATTCCCGGGGTGGTCAAATCAACACAGTGACGTTCGCAGGGTCGGGAGTCAGCACTCCCCTTCCCCCTTGACAATTGCAGAATAAATAAAACCTTTCTTTTTTAAAACGAACCGACTTTTCTTCATGCTGATCTTGCCGAAATTGCTATCATGTTTTCATCCCAAACAACACTATCCCCCACAACACATTTTAGCGTAAACCATTCTCTTACTCGTACAATGATCATCCCTCCTTACGTCTGCGTGAAAAGTTGTACCATCTCCCTATAAGTGTTTTTACAATTCGAGCACTGATTACGATGCAATGCTACAATACCGGTACCCGGTAGTCCAACTTTTCTGTTGTGTCTAGAGCAGTTGCGCGAGTAATCTTTTTGTTTATTCTATTACCACCACTCTACCCCATTTCGCATTACACGTTAGAAACCAAATTCGTTGACAGTAAAATAAAATCTTAGAGCAGCTTTGAACCCAGACCCAATGAGTAGCAGTCCAGTTACTCTAGTACAGTACCCTAGCCACTATACTAGGTCGCTGTAGCCGCTTCTTTGTACAATTTTTCTACCTTATAGTCATTTCGGTCGAGCCTTATCATTCTAGCGAATGCTCAAGCTACTTAAATCGCTGGAGAGCAAAGTGGAAATTTTCTATGCAACCATTCCGAAATATGCACCCGGGAATCGAACCCCAGACCTACCGCACCGATTGCGATGTATTCAACAATTGTACTAACCGACCAATTGACATTGCAACCTGGAAATTTGCAACAACTTGCTTCGCTTTTAGTTGCTGTTTTATCTTGCTCTCTTCCTCACACAAGCAAAACGAACTGAAATAATCTAGTTTATTTTATAATTTGCTACGTCAGTACGTTGGTTCAGTAAATACGTCATTACCTTGTCGTCATGGTGACTTGGATTGCTATTAAACAATTCACTTTGTTCGCAATAACATTCGCAATACTGTAGACCACGAGAATAAAATGGAAAAACAGAAAACTGTCGATGACTAGAACGGCGGTGATTATAGTTGGGTCAAATTACTTTCGTATGTTTGATATGACTGGACAAACAAAATGTTTAGGCCTATCTTAAGAGGAAACATAAATCCGCAGTGATTCCCAAAGCTGGACGTTCCGACAACATAGATTCAATAGAGCACCGCCTTGCTTACACCGAAGACAATGAGAGCTGAGTCTATGTTGTCGAAACGCCCAGTTATAAGAATTAATGTGCCTTCATTTTTCCTCCTCAAGCTATTTTCGTTGCATATTTATTACATTCCGAAGATAATTAAGATTTCAACATTCTTAAGCAGCCACGATACACAGAAAACAATGCGACTAACATCGAAAAGAATTTGATCAATGGACACATGAAAATAGTAAAATTATGTAATAGGGGAACAGATGCAAGAACATTAACAATGAGTCGGGGCCAGATATCTTGATGAGAAAACGTGTTTGTTATGTTTTTAAAATCTCGTCAGCCTTGCTACGCACAGCCATGTTTGTGGCTGGTTGCCTACTCAAGGGAGGAAAAAAGCTAAAAAAGAAATGAAGTTGAGATGTTTACGATGAGCAATGTAACAAGGAATTTTTGAGTCTTTTACAGCCCAGCCTAGACTGGCTGTGCGTAGCAACACTAACCAAACTTTTCTTGTAGTATTTGTTATAATAACTCAAATCTTAGAACGTGAAACGATGTGGCAGAGTGGCACCCTATGCAATATGCATGCAACTGATAATTTTGCCGTGTGACGGAAAGAACTAAAATTTCGGATGATTTTGACTATGCTAAGCTCCACCCTATCACTGAAAACTAATTCAAATGCAGCGATTGTGAGAATTTTTCACAATTTTTTTTCAGAAGCCCGTTCTAACCGATATTTTAAAGCTATCGCTTCTTTTATTTCGAACGTTATTTTTCTGTATACATTTTACATTATTTGGTGACTAAAAAATAAAAATTGCATTACCATTATTGCAACTATTTATCGAATTTTTTTATAACTACTACTAATAATAGAGAAATAACAGCGGGCTGTGTGAAAAATGCAACATATCTAGATCAATAATAGACTTTTTAAATGTTTAATAGGCAATACACCCTTGTCCACATAGCCAATTTTAATTGGCTTTAGAGCAGCTGTTCTTGAATTTAGTTTCATCTAGTTTCTGCATCATCATCAATTTTCTGATGTCATCGTCAAAAAAATTGATTATGACGTAGAAACTAGATTCAAGAACGCCGGGCCTAAAGCTCACCTAAATTTAACATGTGTAATATTGAGCTAAGTGCAAATTCGTCAAGCAGAAATTGCTACATTGACAATTTTGAAGCCATAGAAAGTATCCAAAAATTACACAAAACAAATCACAGTAGAGCCCATGGAATAGAAAGTAAAACAAATTCAAAAACAGTTTTCAACCAAAATTCTATATCATTTATTAATTCATTTTAAGCAAAACTATATTCAATCAAAATGCTACAAAAATTGCCATTGACATATTGCAATGACATTGCACTTTATGCCATTCATTTAAGAAAAATTTCATTCAAGTAATACGGCAAAAGCTATACGCATAAAATTGATCTAATAAAAGCACAATCATCGACAAAACAATAAAAACCATGAATAAAAATTTCCTTACACCAGCGCAGCATACGTTAGCTACCAATTCACAAAATGCGTAATCTACCACAAAGTTAGCAAAAGTTCGGATTCTAGTGTTGTTTGACAATCACTTTATGAAAAATTTGCGCAGTGTTCGAACCGAGGTCAAAAAAATACAAGAAATGACTTAATAAATTTGCAATATCCACACGATATGGCCAACACGATGTTTTGTCACAGTTATTATGAAATACAAGGCAGCAGAAGTAAAAAAATTGCATTGCGAGTTGAGTAAGTTTGCATTGCAGCAATGTACAGGAGAAAGCGCCCCACGCATGGACCGGGGTCCATTATTTGTGACTCTTTTAGCGAATAATCGAATGTAACAAAGGGAAAAAGCACAAGTACCATTGATCACGTCAGCGTGACGTGGGCATCAGTGATGACGTCATAGCCACACGTCACGACGTAAATTAAAGGGAATTGAAACACTGACCAACTTCAGACTTACCGACGTCATCAGCAGTCGTCATAGCAGGTCAGTGACGTCACGATTGCGACATTGAAACAGTGTCATTACATTGCAAGCGCGAGCTATAACACAGTGCTAAACTGTTTCTTAAAAACTTTGGCGCAAGAAAATAACATGGTGCAAGGTGCTGATGTACAAAGACGACACAGTATACGCAACAAAATAAAATCATCAAAATATTTCACAAACATCAGTCTAAATGACGTCATAGATCGTGAAAGAGGTTTCTAGAACGCTATGGCAATAATTGCGAACATGATAAAGATCAAGGACAGCAACTTTCCCCATTCTATCCACCAAGTACCGCTCACCACCATGGGATCTGCGTAAAATATTAGCGGATTGAACAGAAGAGCAGGGGATATGGAGTCGAATCAGCAAAATAAACAACGACGTCATAGAAAAGGAAAAGCTAATTCTCACCGCACTCGCGACATACATCGAAGCGTGTAACGAGTGGCGGGATCCATCTCTGCGGCTCAGCGCTTGGGCAACACAGCTACGAAGAAACGTCGCAGCGGTGCGAGCCACTGGTGATTCAGTGTCAAGTTGGACCGGCCCGGAAATCGACCACAGACCTTCCACACCGACAGCAATGTCTTGAACAATCCACCAACCAATCGGCTAATAGAAATGGAAGTAAAGTGATTGGTTTGACCCGACTCGGAATCAAACTCGAGTCTACAACTCCAGAAGAGGACGCTCTTAGCACTCGGCCATCTGAGCTGTTGCCACAGATTAAAATCTTTGACTTACCATTGGCACGTTTCCTGTTGAAAAACACGCGAACAGTATCGGCAAATTGATAAGCACGAGGCAGATAACCAAGTTCTACGATCGCTTTATCTATGTTGTGGTAATGAGGGAGAGCCATTTTCAACACCTGCGCAATACTTAAAAGTATTAAGCACTCATCCTCAGTGGTTTTCAAACTGCAACTGCGGCGGTCCCTTTGGGATCCGTAAAGCAGTTTCAGCTTCACCCCGAAGAAGTCATACAGTTTTTATTTGGTATGTGCAAAATGAAGGCCAAGCAAGTGCACTCATTCCATTGAACTGTGCGAGTAAATTTAATGATCGAAATTTGTTAATTTTTTTCTGAATTTATTTAGTTACATATTTATCCTCCAATCACGAGAAAGCGATCATAGCGCCATAACGAGCTCGCTTAGGAATTGCCGGCCATTAGTCTACCACTCAAACAAGGGAAATCCCGTTAAGTGCCTTTCCCAACGGCACAACAAATAAACTTGCCGCCTGTTGCCGGCTTGTTCTTCACACTGTTCCTTAAATGCTGAGCGTCAAGCAGGGAAGCACAATTTTAAAGTCATTGGTTTGACCCGAATCGGAAGGAAACCCAAGCCTTCAGCAGCAGAGGCGGACGCTCTTACCACTCGGCCATTAGAGCTGAATAAATTATAGGCGTTTGCATAATATACACAGCATTTTGTGTTAAACATCTTCACAGTAGGCTAACATTCTTGGACTGCTGCAACAGAATTGCAATGATGAAATTTACACAGGACCTTGAGTGATAGAAAGAACTGGCAAGGGATCGACCGTACAGCAAAATCTTTTAGAAAGCTTGCGAACTACTACTCTACCGTAAACTTTTTCAATGGTTAGTAACGAATAGAAAGAAGCCATCACAACGCTAAAAAAAGACCTAAAGTTTAATTGCAGCAGCAGCAGAAGGTCTGCCATGTCATTTGCAATAAATGAAACGGAGCAACAACGTGAAACGCCAAAAACATGGTGGCTTCGAACTGAAAACTACATCGCGAACGCTGCTGCGAACATCACAAAAAGTTATTAAGTTAGTATTAAGCAAACCGGTAGGTTGGCGTACTGCCTGGTTCAAGACATCGTCGCCAGCGCGGTAGGTCGGGGGTTCGATTCATGGACCAGTAACATCAGCCACAATGTCGCCAACCGCTCGCCACCCCGCCATGTTTTTTCGGAGCTGCGATGCTCAATGCTCAGGTGTTAAACTGCGGAGACGACCCCGCCAATCGTACTCGCTTCAGCATAATACCGCGAGAACGCACATGGAGTTGGCTGAGTGGTTGGTGCACTGGGCTCTGGAACTAGATTCGCAGGTTCGATTCGTAACTAGGACATCTTCCATGATGCATGGAATTCACTGATATAAAAACCTAAGCTACAATTATGTGGCTTAAAAAAATTAAAATAAGTAATAATACCGCGAATATAATCTAAGATTTGATATTTTCATCTATCAAGCAATGTTAAGCGTGGGAATGAAAGTGGGGTAATGGGGTATTCCGCCTTACCTCGTTTCTGGTCAAGAGTGGCGAAACAACAGAGACAGGTCGAAGAAGATAATGCAGCACTTCCGACAAACAAGCTGAAAGATAAACGAGAAAACTTGGCGGAACTGCAAGCTAGCACGTTGCAACATATCGTACATATAACAAGTAAGCCGGAGAATTCTTAAAACTCGACGTTTCGACAATGTAGATGCAGCTGTCATCGTCAGCATTGTAAGCAAGGCAGTACAAAACTAGAATGGTTGAGCGGTAAGAGCGTTCGCCTTGATCGCTTTTTCGTGACAGGATAAATATTAGGATGTTCCGTTTTTTCACCATTTTTGAAATTGAAAATGCTTGGGGTCGCATGTGATAGAGTTTTGGGCACTGATTCCAAAATTGAAAAAAAAATTGAAATGACGTCATTTAGGGGGGCAGGCCGCGCTTTAAGCTTTTTTTCGGGGGGATTTCCCTAACTCGAGAACGGAAGAAGATAGCGCATCGATATTGGTGTCAAAATGCGCAGAATTGTTGATTTCCTATACCCTTCTAAGAAACTCCATAGCTCTAACTTTATCGAAAAACAAGTTATTTTGAAAAAACAAATTTTGCGTTATTTTAAGTTACAAATTATTAAAGTCAAAAATAGCGCAAAATTTGTTTTTTCAAAATAACTTGTTTTTCGATAAAGTTAGAGCTATGGAGGGGTATAGGAAATCAACATATCTGCGCATTTTAAAACCAATATCGATGCGCTATCTTCTTCCGTTCTCGAGTTAGGGAAATCCCCCCGAAAATAGCTTAAAGCGCGGCCTGCCCCCCTAAATGACGTCATTTCAATTTTTTTTTCAATTTTGGAATCAGTGCCCAAAACTCTATCACATGCGACCCCAAGCATTTTTAATTTCAAATATGGTGAAAAAACGAAACACCCTAATAAATATGCAAATACAAAAAATACAACTGCAAACAGCAATGCAAGCAAGGCAATTGTTTTGTAATGCCTAGCTTACACTGCTGATGACGACAGCTGCATGTACGTGGCCGAAACAGCCAGTTTCAAGTTACTGCGGCATTAGTTTTCCTTCCTAAGATAGTTTCGTCCCACTTTTACTGTATTTCTATTTTCACTTATTGCTTCAGATGAATGATCGCAAAACAACGGCAGATTAGAACTCGTCGTATATCAATTATTCATTCAAGCTTCGACAATTAGTGCACTTAAGAACAGATGGGCGTTGGTAATAGGCAATTTCAACGCCAAACATAACTTCAAGCATTATTATAAGGTGATATGCTATTTTAAATAAGAGTCCGATAATTTTTCAAAAAAGATGTTTTTTAATTGTGGGCAGCGTGGCGAAGTGGTATGGAGCGTCGTTTTAACAACCATAATTGCAAAGTTGACGGTTCGATGCGCAACTAGGACTCGTTGCTGCGTCCTTGGATAAGATGCTTTACGTTATCAAACCTGTTTGGTGGAATGTAACAAGCAACAAATTGAAGGAGTCAGAAGTAAAATTCGACCGGCCGTTAGCTCAGTTGCAAAGCGCACGCTATCGGTGCGGGAGGTCTGGGGTTCGATTCCCGGGCCGGTCAAATCGGCACAGTGTCGCCAACGACTCGCCACCGTTGCGGCGCTTCTTCGGAGCTGTGTAGCCCAGGCGCTAAGCCGCGGAGATGAGCCCCGCAACTCGTTACACGCTTCGGCGTAATACAGCGAGTATAATGAAGATTTGATTTTAGAAGTAAAATTCAAGAGAAAACTCGGAAATGCCTAAGCTAGTCTTGATTTATCGTATGCATACATAACGCCTAAACCTAATCAGAGAATCCTAAACGTATTTCGTTTTAGGGGTAAACGGTAATCGAATTGTTTCATTTATTTTGGGCACACCTCTACCTCGCATATTGTACTCACCAATAAAGTACATGAGAAAGAACGGGGCTGTTCTTGACGGTACTCTCCGATTCAAAGTTGTAAACTGTGAATGTATGTGAAGGTCAAGCAATGCGAGAGCGCCAAATAAAATCCACGTCTTTATCATAATCATTGCATTGCGTTGAAGCGTGAAACGAGTGGAGGGATCTATCTCCGCGGCATAACGCCTGGCCAACACACTAACGCTGCAGCAGTGGGGAGCCGTTGCCGGCAATAATCAATTTGATGGGCCCAGGAATCGAACCCAGACCTCCCGAACCGATAACGAAGTGTTTAACAACAGAGTTGCTGACGATAATCTCATTTAGATCAAAATCCTACCGACAAAAACAATTTTGAAACTCAGAATATTTTTTAGCAAATATTGTAGAAAATCCGAACAGTTTTGCAAGTTGTTCAAGATATCGCTGTCGCGATGAGAGCTGGGGTTCGATTTCCGGGTCGGTCAAATCGTACACAGAGTCGCCACAGCTGCGACGATGGATCTCGCCACTCGTTACCCGCTTCCGTGAAATTCCGCGAGTAAAATAAAGATTTGTTTTTTTTTAACTTTCTCAGCTCGGATCAGTAACCGGCCGCCATGATTATTCAATTTCCAAATTTTTCCAGTAAAAGTGCAGAAATGGCGGGAAAACTCAAACCCGGCAGAAACTAGCGACAAACAAATTTAATATAAGTTTGCTTTAAAAAAAGCTGTTTATCCCAGAAGTCAACGATCTAAGATAAACAGTTTTTTTCAAAGCTATTCCAAAGTTCTGTATAGCGTCAGAGTGAGATATATAGACTGGCAGCTGAGAAGGTTTAGCTCACCCTATGAACCTTCATTGGAGCAATAACCGAGCTACTTACTACTCCACATACTACCGGCAAAAACTAGTTCCTGCGAGTCAGATTACACACCATCAGCCATCAGCGCAGGAGCTAGCCATTTGCTCGGTTACTGGTAGGCCTACCAAGATGGGGTAAGCTATTTTCTCAGCTGCAACTCTAATAATATACAGATTAATAATCTCTAATTCACTTTTGCCATTACAAGTAGTGATCGCAATTAAAAAAAAATTCATTCAACTTGTTCATGAAGAAAGGCGCTTGCGTATCAAGCCAACGAAAAATTCATTTTTTGCAGCGTTGCAGCGTTTTCCACAAAGCATACAGCAAACTTCACTTTACATGTAAATGAATAGCTACTCCATTTAGCAGAATTTCAAGTGCGATACTGGTAAACAACGTGAACAAGGATATATTTACGCAGAAATGTCACAATTTTTTGTTTCGAACTCAAATGTCTCGCAGCATTTAAATCTACAGGAAATTGAATCGCGTAAAAAGCTTTTGTTGCACGAAACCAAGAAACCACAATAACGTAGTGACATTTACGAACAATCCTTCTATTCGAAGCTGAGATTTTGAATAAAACAAAAACCAAATCTTCTTTATACTCGCGGTATTACGCCGAAGCGTGTAACGAGTGGCGGGGCCCATCGCTGCGACTCAGCGCCTGGACAACATAGTTCTGAGGAAACATCGCAGCGGTGGCGAAACATTGGCGACAGTCTCTGATTTGACCGACCCGGGAATCGAACCTCAGACCTCACGCGTCTTTAACCACTACGCTTATTGGCCGGATTATCAGTGTTTACAAAAGATCATAAACACACTGCACACAGTGAGGCTCCTGCACAATTTTGCCGCCGCATCGATCGATCGATCGTGACAAGCGACAAATTATGTCGGCGGAAGCAGCACAATTTGCACTAAAAATATCAACATCTGACTATCGCAGAGTACAAAGTTCAACCAGTAGCGCAGTTATCCTTTTGGTAGCACTAAAACCACATTTAAATTTAAAACTTTGAAAACAAACAGTCCGTTGCGTTGGTAACTAACGATTCATCAGGTGTCACGGAATTTTATTCAAACTTATCACGAGAAAGTAATCAAAGCGCTTTAGCGAGCTCGCTCTAGTAGTTACCAGCCATCGGTCTATCACCCTAAAATAAGATGAATCCGCTAAGTGCCCTTTCCGACGGCACAATAAGCAAATTTGCCGGCTTGTCCTCCACACCGCCCCTTTAATGCTGAGCGTCAAGTAAGGAAGCTGTGAATACCAATTTTAAAGTCGATGGTTTGACCCGGCTTGGAATCAAACCTGAGTTTACAACTCCAAAGGCAGACGCTCTTACCACTCGGTCATCTGAGCTGTTGAAATACGTGAACAATGAAACATACCAGGCAATCACTTACCACTGGCTGCAGAAACTCGAACATACGGATAGGTTTGTTGTCAGAGATGAAATAAGCCTGGCCAGCCTGGAAACAAAAAAACAACGTCATTGTTCTAAACCATGGAGGTAGCCGGCAAAGAACAGCTGGTCACATCGATCGCATAATATTTTAACCGAGCCATTTTTACAACTAATTTTAATATTTCGCTTTAAAAACACGCAATATTATGTTGCTAAGTCATCAACCAATTCATGGTGAGTTATTTTTTTGCCGTAAAATCAGAGACTTTCGTGCGGCTTTTACGTCTCAAATCTAGCATGTAGTTGAATGAAACTGAAGCAGTTTTTTAAGAAAAATTAATGTTTTCTATTCTACCAGTATGCTGTACATTTAACGCAGTTCTGACGCGAGCCACATTGAAAACTTAAGCGGGCCGCAGATTACCCACCCCTGCTTCCAAACGCTTCAGCAGCAGTGTGAAATAGTTTACATCAAACATTTTCTTACCAGAAGCGGTAAGTTACACATAATATAAAAAAAAATTGTTCAAGCAACAAGCAAAAATTTGTTCAAATACACATAATATAAAAAAAAATTGTTCAAGAAACAAAAAAAAAAAAAAATTTTATCCTCCTATCACGAGAAAGCGGTGGAGGCGCTATGCGTAGGACGAATCCAGATTCGCTGAGGAGTTGCCTTTGTTTCCAAGTTTTCCGGTTGAATTTTCTGCTTGACTTCTTTATTTTGCTGCTTGCCGGATTCCACCAAGCAGAGACAATCATCATGAAGCATCTTATCCAAGGACGCAACAACGAGACTAGGTTGGGAGTTGAACCATTAACCTTGCGATCACAGCCGTCGTATAAACGACGCTCCGAACCACTGCGCCACGCTGCCGACGATTATGATGCGGAAACTAGAACCAAGAACCGTGGACCTAAAACGTACTCAACTTGGCCATGTGGGCAGGTTAGTTGAAAACCTTGCTCGTCAAGAACTCCTTTTATGAATTGAGGGTTCACGACAAAAACACGAAACATCAAAACAGTCGATTTTTCTGAGCAATGCGTAAAGCAACGCAATTCAGACTGACCGTTAGTAAACCAAAAAAAAGTTCATTGACTTCCCGCGTCGCAATAAAGTCGTGTTGACCGTTACAGACGCAACATTATAATTAACCAACATCCCTAGACAAAGTCATTCAACGACAACACGAAAGGAAATCACTGCCATTGTAGGAAACACTGGCAGGGACTTAGACACACTCTACCACACGACCATATCGCGGGCCTGAGCTACTTCGCTCAGTATCCTACACCTATTGTTACTTATGCGAAAATATTGAAGTTTAGGTGTACCGGTGCAGTACCAACGACATCGCTTTCGGTATAAAAGGTCTGGGGTTTGATACTGGTTCCCGTTAAATCGGATACAGTGTCGCAAAAGCTCGTCATCTCTGCGATGTTTCTACGGAGTTGTGTCACCCAGGCGCTAAGCTGCGAAATGAGCCCATTCACTCCGTTACTCGCCTTGGCGTAACATTGCCAGTACAAAGGAGTTTTTTGTGTTTGAGTGTAGAAGACGACTCTCCAACTGAATGAAATAGCTTCATAACATCCAGTTGACTGATTTATCCATGCTTGAACTGCGCACTGTGTTAAGGTCACGAAACCTAGCTGTCAAGTCTTTGTAATAGATAGCGGTACATTGAAAAAATCAAATCTTCATCATACCCGCGGCATTGCGCTGAAGGGTGTAACAAACGGCGGGACGCATTTTTAAGTAATGTACCCAACACCAGCAGAACCTTGCTTTTTTCTGACAAAGCGTGGGTTTATTAAGGCCATTATTTGCGGGATTGCTATGACTTTTCTATTGCCCGGTGACTAAAAGCAAAGCGGATATAGGGAAGCGCTGCATTAGTTTTAGGTTCGGTTCTCGTCACGGCTTCGTCTGTGATGAGACCTATATTTAACAACCGGGTTCGTGAAGATAGGCAAACGAAATACGAATGTAAGTTTCTGCTGGTGTTGAGCACGTTACATAAATATGCTAGCAGGCCCATCTCCGTGACTTGGCGCCTGGACAACACTAAAACGTAGCAACTGTGGCAAGTCATAGGCGACAGTGGCCGATTTGACAGACCCGGGAATCAAACTCAAAACCTACCGCATCGATAGTCTTTCACAACTGGGCCAGCGACACCGAGCCTAAGATTGCATGCGACAAAGCGGCGCGATCTAATTGAATGACAAATTCAAAAACAGCGATCAAGGCTTGCTAATGGCAAGTTGAGAACAAGAAAAGCTAAAAAAGAGGCAATTACAACACGCCTGCGCTGCATCCGGCACTGGCGACTCATATGTGTAGGCGTTTTGCGGAACCGAAATGGTCTTTCAAATTTGTCCAGCGGTCTCTTAACATCTGCTTCTACAATAGCGTAGAAAGCTTACGTTATAAATTTTGAATTCAATTGCCAAATGATTCCTCAAGACAAACCTTAAACACACTGTGTGTAGGCACAGGTAAAACTTATTCAGGGGGGCATTGTGTCATATCCCCCTTTTTGACCTCACCTTTTATTAAAAAAGAAAAAACATTGCTAAGTGACTGAAATATGCCAGACTCTTCTCATGGCGTTTTTCGTTTACAGCACCCACCCTTCTTTTAAAATTTCTCGCTACGCTATAAACACCTTGGCAGCAGCAGGAAGTCAAACAGAAGGTAGTAAGCAGAGCTTATTTGTCATAAAAGAAAAAGAAACTGCAACAAAGCAAATGATTGAGAATATACGGAAGTTGAAATCATCAACATCAGCAATTCCGTTTCAAAAACTTTCAAACAAGTGTGACAAGTAATGCGGATGGTTAACGCAGTTGTGACGCGAATTGCTATCGGTGCAGGTTTCAGTTCGATTCCCGGGTCGGTCAAATAGGAAACAATGTCGCCTACAACTCGCCCACGCTGCAATGTTTTTCCGGAGTTGTGTTGACCAGTCGCTATGCCGCGGAGGTATTCGTCACACGCTTCGGCGTAATACCGCGAGTATAATGAAGATTTGATTTTAAAGTAATAAGACATATCTGTGCATTAATAAGACACATTCATTCGTCCACATGTCCATTTTAAGAGAGCAAAAACCCATTGAAACTCTACATTATAATCACCGTAAAAACTACGATACAACAACTCAGTGCATTTACATGCTGCGCTACTTGATTACAAACCGCGCAAACATCGAAGTAAATAGCTTAAGAAAGATAAATAAAGCCACAATAAACTGGGTGTTTCGACAACATAGATTCAGCTGTCATCATCAGCAATGTAAGCAAGGCAGTACAAAACTGAAAATTACTGCTGACGATGACGGCTAAATTTATGCTGTCAAAGCGTTCAGTTTTTAGAATATTAATTTAGAAATCAAAATGCTTACTGCAATGTTTCCTGTTGATGTCGATAATCCCGGAACAGCAAGTAAATGTGCTTGCACGAGGTTGTTGACATGAACCCAATCACACACGGCATCACCTGGCTTCATCCAAACCAAGTTTTTTTCAACCATCCACTGAAAGTAGAAAAGAAACTATGCGAAGAAAGTACCGGATCTGTGGTGAACTGATTAACGACCGATTGGCACAGTTAATCACATCGCTATCAGTGCGAGAGGTCTGGGCTGCAATGCCGAACCGCTAAAATCGAACACACAGTCGCACGGTTCGCCACCGCTGCGATGTTTCTTCGGAGCTGTGTTGCCCGGGCGCTAAGCCGCGAAGATGGATCTCACCACTGGTCACACGTTTCGGCGTAATGCCGCTCCTGATAAATGAACCCAATAGTGGTTTATGCATTGCTGCCATTAAAACATCGAGTTGCTTTGTTCAATGAGCTTTATACAATAATTTAACACTTCTCAAAAACTGTTGGGTCTTATAGTCCCATGCGCCTTGTGGATGAAAAAAATACAATCAATTTATTGACAGTGCACTTTATGGCCCGCAAAATACGGAAACTAATTTTCATGCAAGTTTTAGCGCACATGCATTACAATCTCTTGCAGACTGAGCATCGAGTATGATATGCACTTACAGCTATCCTGCTCATATGTCTCTGTTCCCCAGGGCCGTATATTCCAGCAGGACGGAGACAGCATGTCTTTAATGTTCTTCCACCTACAACAAGCAAGTTACAAGGGTTAATTGGTAAAGAAACCACAAAAACGAAGCAGGCGAATGAGTAATCGCCACTGACAGCACGAAAACACCTAACGTTACGAACAACAAGATTTACTTCAGCCAATCATAAATACACACACACACAAAAAAAAAAAAAATAAATAAAAAGGCGACTGCGAACAGAGTTTACGATCATCGAGTCAAGCAGTCATTCAAAGTAGAAAATTGATAAGAACTGAATGAATGATTAAGTTCATTCCAAGCGACAATTTTTACATTAATTGTAAAAATTTCGAATTCGAGAATCGAGAGGGCTACTTGTATCAGGACATTAGGTAAGGTTTATGTATATTATAATTGTAAATTGTGTAAAAAATCAAATCAAAACTTCATTTTAGTCCCGGAAATACGGCGAAGCGTTTAACGAGCGGCGGAGCTCATCTCCGTAGCTTAGCCCCTGGACAACACAGCTTCGAAGAAGTGTCGCAACGCTGGCGATACTGTGCCGATTAGACCGATTCAGGAATCGAACTCCAGACCTTCCGCACTGATAGAGTACGCTCAACAAGTAAGCCCACTGGCCGGTTATTGTGCAAAACATAATTGTGAATTTTAGTCAGAACGGAATAGAATTCAGACACATACTCGCTACTCAGACAAGTGGATTGCTCAAAATCGTTATTTGATGCTAAGCAAAAATGAAACGATATTGAAACAATTGCCTGTCCACATGTTCAATACAAAAGACCAAAAGCCAAGAGCTTTTGGAATCACAATCAAATTTTCAATTCTTAATCACATTATGTCTGTTGCAGTAACCCACTGTCCCCGAAGAGATAACTCGAATGTAAACAACCAGAGCTGCTAACTCCAACTCGCTGAACTTTGTCGTTTTTGCCGGACGCGAAATCGTGAAACAAAAAACCCTGAATTCAAACTTGAACTAGAAAAATGTTTATTGAATTTTGAACTTATCCCAGACTTGACAAGAACTATTTGAACTTGACGTAAACTCGGCAAACATTTCAGAAGTTGAACTTGAACTTGCAAAAATGAAGAACTTGAATTTACAAATTTTCAATGAACTTCAATTCGATTAAAAATGTTAGGAGTTGGCATCCCTGTTAACATTTGTAGCAAATAGTTCATTTACCTTCAACTTCACTGCCATTAGCAGCTAGCACGAGCAGGTCAGCTTCACGTTTCGATCTTGAATAATGGTCCACCATCTAAACAAACATACTGATGTCACGGTCTAGTGGTACCGCGCAGTGGTGACAGATCCTACGCGACGGGCTCTAATTGCGGCTGCAGTTGGTCGCATTTCACGTATGTACTGAATGGCTGCTGACTCAAAGAGCGCAAGCTCACTTCACAGTCTCCCATAATCTGATGAATTTTTAACCCAGTATTTTTGGAAAAACAACTTCAGTTCATGAAAGTGATTCTGGTTAAAGAAAAGAGCTGCGCATAAGGCAAACTAGCACCAGTTATTCCACTAACGCCCGTTTGCCGAAACAAAAATGAAGAAACTAGTGAACACAGGTTATGGATCATAAGGTGCACAATCAATAAATTGCTTTGTTTTGTTTTTTTCATGAATGACGCGCACCAAAATATAAAACGCAACGGTTGTTGAGAAATATCGGGTTATTACTGTAAAAAGCTTATAACTAGGGCGATTCACGGCATAAAGACATTTTTTTTTGGATGTACAAAATAACTCTAAAAATGTGGAAACAAAATTTCACGGTCGTAGGATCAGTGTTTATGAAGTTATAAAGTCTATACACGTCAATTTTTTGTTTTTTTGGTCAATTTACTTTATTAGGTCAATTTTTGCTTTCTTGCTTTTTTTGCGCGTTGCTACTTTATAGCCTACTTAAAGAGATGACTTAGATAATATAGAGATGAAGGTTCGTAACTGTTGGTGGTACCACAGAGGTGCATGCTGTCGCCTGACTGTTACCGGTATTCCAGTTTTACACATGCTTAATTTATTCATGTAATGCTTGATGTGATTTGATTGATTTCGATTGTAAAGATCTGTTCAGACAGCTTTGCAAGATTGCAATCTTAGCAAAATTGGATTATGATGAAATAAGCTTTTTGATGTGTTTTCATTTGTTACATACTTTTGTCGCTACGAGCCGGTAGTCAAAAACACTAGAATTGAAAAGACAATGCATTAGTTATTCGAACATACTTTGATGTTACACAGATTGCAATACAGCGAATAGCAAAACACTTGAATTATATGTGCGTACATTATAATCTAAGCACTAACTGAAGTGACTTTGGTGTTTTTGTTTTTTTTCTTATGGACTGGTTCTTTCACTTCATCGTTTCATTAGGTCAATAAAGTCAATTTTTTGATAAAATTTGGTCAATTTTTTGAGAGTTTTAGGTCAATAAAAAATCGCCCTACTTATAACACAAAAAACTCGACATTTAATGGCAATAAAACGCAAAGCACCACATGATCCATACATTACGCGCACGATAAATTCTTGAAAAAAAGGATTTAAAGTGCGCCTTATGCTCAGTAAACTACGGTATTAGTCATTCCACTATTATCAGCTAGCCAAAACAGAACTAAAGAAAGTCATCAATCAGCGCAATTTTTGGGCCTGTTTTTCGTCCAACTACAATTGAAGCAGGATTTAATGTTTCAAATACAATTGCTTCAATTTGAACAAGTCTCTGTATTTGACGAAAACCATTAGGGAGGAGACAGGCAGTAAAGTATATACAGTATACATAAATAGAACTGGAATGAGTAATGGAAGATCTCAATTTATAGATACTGTCACATATAGCGGAGTACTCAATCCAACCCTCATCATACTCGCGGCGTTACAGCCAAGCGTGTAACGAGTAGCGGATTTATTTCCGCGGATTAGCGCCTGGGCAACACAGGAAAGTCGCAGCGATGGCGATGTCCGACTTAGCCGGTCCGGAAATCGAACCCCAGACCTCCCGCACCGACTGCGATGTATTTAGCAACTGTGCCAACCGGCAGGCAGCTTGGTCATGAAAACAAACCACACTTGTTTGTTAAGATTATTCCACAGTCTTATAAATGTGTATATTCATAGCGAAAACATTGCATCTTGAAACATTTTAATCTCCTAGCTAACCTCAAAGCAAGGTCACTTAAAACAAGGTCAAACAGGGTCAAGTAATTGAACGCGATGTAATAACATAATGGCATAAGATAAAGGTGCTTCTACACGACGAACAAAAAAAAATAAGCGCGATAAGACAATGCTATGAATATTTAATCACAATAAGTGCTTGTTCTAATCCGACATGCAGCGATCAACTTGTTTAAGCTGTAATCGACCGTCTAGCTCAGTTGTTGAGCGCGTTGCTATCGGCTCGGTAGGTCTCAAGTTCGATTCCCAAGCTGATTAAATCAGACATAATGTCGCCAACGACTCTCCACCGCTGCGATGTTTCTGTGTTGTCGAGGTGCTAAGCCGCAGAGATGGGCCCCGCTGCTTGTCACACACTTGGGTGAAATACCACCAATATAATTAAGATTCGATTTTTTGATGATCAAAATTTAAAAAATTTGAAAGTTTCACAGAAACTTCTCAAATCTGATTGGCTTATGAGGAATAATTATCAATTCTGAAAGTGATTGTCGTGATTAAATAGGACAAACATATTTTTTTAATAAACGGGGAATCAAATTTCTTACGAATATTTAGAGATGAAAAATTGGGTTTTTTGTTTTTCGAAAAAATGTGTCGCAATTCGGTGAACTATTTGTTTCAAGTTTTACGTGGCAATTTAAATTACAATTGAGCGGTAAGAGCAAACTGAAGCAGAAAACCAAAATAGAAAGATAAGTACCACAAAGATGAGAGTTTTACCACGATATTGTTAAGTACAATATTAATACACAAATAACGTTGTTACATTGTACCAGAGCTGTAATTCGCAGGTTGGATGCTTCAAGCATTATAATTATTACAACGACTATTTCAAATCAAATCTTCATTATACTAGCAGTATTGCGGCAAAGCGTGTAGCAAGTGGCGGGGCTCATCTCTGCGGTGTAGCGTCAAGGCAACATAGTTCCGAAGAACGTCGCAGCAATGCCGAGTCGTCGGCGGCATTGCGTCCGCTTTGACCAGTCCGGGAATCGAACCCCAGAATTCCCGCACCGATAAGGTATGTGCTAATGCTCTAACAAGATGAAGAAAGTAATTCAGGAAACAGGAGAAACGTAACTGCGATTGAAATTGCGAATCACAGCAGCAGACATGAAACATCAACCATGAAAAATGAGGCGCCAGACGGCAGTATTTGTTTGGTAATAACGTCACAATTGAGCGAGCCAGAATATTTGGAAAGTAAATGAAAAATGAATGAAGTCAAACGAGCAGATAAACAAACACGAGGTCATTGAGGCAAGCGAATGCGCTAACATAGTATTTCAATGATAAAACGAACTTTAAATCACACAGCATGGACTTAAAATATTAATACACAAATAACGTGAAAGCGCAGGCACACGAATACGGGACAATGCACACTTCGCACCAACAAATTCTATAATGCAGCGCCCAATCAAGAAATACATCGGTTGAAATAAAAAAAAATTAGGTAGAAGTATCCAACTTTGTCAACTCTCCCAACCGGGCTCTAGAAATTAGACGTTCAATAGTGGTGCACAACCGGTCCGTTGTGCAATGGCTCAAGACTTTGCTATCGGTAAGGGAGGTCTGGGGTTCGATTACCAGACCGGTCAAATCGGACACATCTACCCTGTCCACATGTCCAATTATGTGGGCTTGATGTCATAATCACTTTTTAAATTATGACATCAAAAATTTGATTATGAAGCAGAAAGCCCGCAGCAAAAGCCTCATTAATGTAGGCTTAAAGCCCACATAAATTGGACATGTGGACAGAGTAAGTGTCGCCAACGACTCGCCACTGTTGTAACGATTCTTAGGAACTGTGCTGTCCAGGCGCTAAGCCACGCAGATGGGCCCGCCACTCGTTACACGCTACAGCGTAATACCACGAGTATCAAGAAGATTTGATTACTTTTTTAATTTGAAGTCGTTATCACTTACCGCATTCGGATCAGCGTACGGAATGCTTTCAGTCCCATTTACAATCGGTTGTGAACCCAACACCACGTTATACGAGCTTGTATAAATCAAATGCTCGATTCCATTTTCCCGGCAAGCTGCAGATAAGGAGTAGATTACTTGATACTGATAATTAGGTTGAAAACTCTGATAAGCATTGTTACGAAGATATACTTAATATAATAGTTAAGTTGTAACAGTGCTTGTGTGAAACAGACATCACCAATTGACAATTGGCTGACAGTGAAACTGTTTTTGTTACATAATGACATTTTTAAATAATACTGTAATTAATAATGACGTAAAAATCCAACCTAATCTTCATCATACTCGCGGTATTACGTCGAAGCGCGTAACGAGTGGCGGGGCCCATCTCCGCGGCTAAGCGCCTGGACCACACAGTTTTGAGGAAACGTCGCAGCGGAGGCGAGCTGTTGGCGACTGTGTTCGATTTGATTGGCCCGGGAATCAAGCTATAGACCTTCCGCGCCGGTAGAAACAGCGTCGGAAGAGGTTTAAGACACCGCCAGAGGCACGATAGGTGTTGAGTTCGATTCTGGGCCGGTCAATTCGGACGCAATGTCGGCAGCGCTGCGACGTTTGTGTTGTCCAGGTGATATGCCATGAAAACGAAGCCCTCCACTCGCTTCGGCGCAATACCGTCACGAATACAATGAAAATTTAATTTTTTTAAGATAAAAATGTGTTTATCAAATGGTATTTCGGCGTAGCTTGAAACAGTTTAATGCAAAAATTCAAAAAAGTTTACATTTGCAAAATCTGGTGCCAAGATTGAAGTAAAACATACTGTGAATTAAAAACGTTTCTCCTGACTGAAAGGTTACGTTGCAAAGAGAAGTTTCTGCAAACAACCAATCTAAAGCAAGTATGCAAACTTTGCTCAGCAGTTGTCAAAAATCTTAAAACAAGATTTTAAGAGAAGATCGTATTTAATGCAAGTGTTTTTTAAACTAAAGGCAATACAATAATTGATATTAGCGATTCTCACACTGGGCACCGCGGTTCCTCTGGGGTCCGCGAAAAGATTGTAAAATTCTGATTTGGTATTGACATAGCCTGTGTCCAATGAAAGCCTAGCAAATGCACCCATCGCATTGAACTTACAAGTAAATTTCACAACTTAATTTTTCTCTTTTCTTTCTGCATGCAGCAGCTGGTTTGACACACATAACATTTCATGTTAAACCTCGTTACGAGTCCTACTAAACACCGCTAAGCACTGAAACATCGCAAAGAGTGACAAAGGACTTACTAAACACCGCAAAGTACGACAAAGGACCAGATAACCCGAAGTCTAACCCTAACTTTACCCTAACCCTAACTTAAAGTCCTTTGTCGTTCTTTGTTATGGTATGATTCCAAGTCCTTTGTCGTTCTTTGCGGTGTTTAGTAGATCAATTTGAAGTCATTTGTCGTACTTTGCGGTGTTTCGTAAGACCTTTGTCGCTCCTTTGCGGTGTTTAGTAGGACCGCCTCGTTACAGCTGGAATAACTTTTATCCGCTGATTTCAATGTTGAAGCTTGCGGGGGCCGTGAGTGATCGAAAATTCAAAGCGACCGCATTTAAAGCAAATTTTAAGTTTGATAAACGCCGATTTAGATATCCAAAACCACCGGAATCATGAACAAGCCCGAACTATTCAAAAATAAAAAACGTCACTCAAACGATCACTTTGTTGGACGAAAATAGTCCAACGAGGATAAACAAAATCACAGCGATTCATAAAACTGGACGTTTCGACAACATACACTCAGCTGTCATCATCAGCAGTGCAAGCAAAGCAGTACAAAAACTGAATGGACCGCTGATGAAACCTGGTGAAATCTAAAATTCCTTCAGTTTTGTACTGCCTTGCTTACACTGCTGATGATGACAGTTGAATCTATGTTGTCGAAACGTCCAGTTTTAAAATATCCTCTGGCTTCATTTTCCCTCTGTGTGTGTTTTTGTGCTGACAGACATTCGCGAAACAAGAGTAGCGATGGTACTGTCCGGATGTCCACGCAAATGAACCATGTGAGTTCAAAAGCGACACATGAAAACTTCATTTGGTAATGCGAAGCAACACAATTAATGCTTCACTTATTCAAAATTACAGACGAAAGTGGTGACACAATAGAAGCGCCAACTGTGTATTGAGTTGCTTCATTTATTCAAAATTACAGACGAAAGTGGTGACACAATAAAAGCGCCAACTGTGTATCGAGTTGCTTCACTGATTCAAAATTAGACGAAAGTGGTGACACAATAGAAGCGCCAAGTGTGTATTGAGTTTGTGTTTTCGGTCAAAGGAGCGAAAAAAAAAAACCTTTTAAAAGCAACACAATCCTTCAAATCGTCACAAGCTGCAGTAACTCAATACAACCGCTCATTTAAAGGAAACATTTTTTTCCAATCTCCGCGGCTTAACGCCTGGGCATCGCAGCAGGTGGCGGGCCTTGGCGACACTGTGTCCGATTTGACCGGCCCGGGAACTGAACCCTAGATTCCCGCACCAGTAACGTCTCTAACAACTTCGTCACTCAACCGGATGCTTCTTCCTTTTGACATCAACAAATAAGTTGGAAGTAAAATGAAGTAGAGAAACGCATCAGTTTTTATCGAAAAGCTCGTTTACATTAAAGTGATTAAAACTCAGACACTAACCACTGACAAAATGTGTAAAACCGGCAAATAAGCGAGCTTAACAAAGCAAAATCTGGCACTCATATATAACTACCAAGCACATAAACATTATAATGATCCATCACATATATAACTTTACCCACCTCTAATCATGTTTTTTGTACCACCGACATTTACTTCCTGAATTCGTTGCTTGTAAAACTAAACAAAAAAATGATAAGTGATTTACGTCATTTCTTACTACCATTGAAGGCACGACAGTTAACCGAGTTAGTAGGCTGATGACACTTCATCGGTGTATGTTAAAAATCATCAACGCAAGACATTTTTAGCCCAATCACGGAGAACTGCATATGCAGCTACAAAAATAATAGCCATAAAGCTCGAAAAATTAGGTGTCTCCAATATTATTGGCTCGTATTTTTGTAATTAAAGCATTCAAAAATCTACAAACTGTATGGATAAAGCACATACACAATTAAACTTACTTGGCTAACTCCACTCATACCGTAGGAGGCCACATGAAAAACACAGTCAGCATCCATCGCTGCATTTAATAATGATGAGTAATCTCGAACATCGCCCTGTAAAAGTGGTTGTGACCGATCAAATGAACTTGCTCAGCGCCAAAACACCTACTAACAAAGTCAAATGCTTCTAAGTAGCACGCATTGAGAAACAAACCAAAAAAATCACATTTTCTATTGCACTAGCGATATTTCAACAAAGCGTATTACGAGTGACGGGGCCCATCTTCGTGGCTTAGCGTTTAGGCAACACAGAATCGTCGCAGCGGTGACAAGCCGTAGGCGACAATGTGTCCGATTTGACCGCTTCGAGAATTGAACCATAGACCTCTCGCACCAATAGGGATGTCTTTATTGTTACGGTACTCAACAATTCATTCACAAGAGACCTTGAAAAACGTGAATCGGCTATCAAGAAGTTTTTCAATTTCTGAACACAGTTCCAAATCAAAAACGCGAACGTGAGCTCCGAGAGCATACAAAGCTTTAGCCAAATGAGTAGCAAAGTAGCCGCATCCTCCAGTTACAAGAAACCGCAGTTTTCGACTGAAAAAAGAAAACATAGTTAACCAGATACGAACATAAAAACTCAAATCTTTAATTCACTCGCGGTATTACAGTACGCGACTTTTCGGCGGGATCGATTCGACGTGAGACGTCTCGCCGTTGGGACGTCTCGACGTTGAGACGATTCGGTGTGGGAAGGTGTGAGTAGTGAGCGGACGTAATTATCGCGTTTCGCGCAAGAATGTGCAAAAAGACGGAACTATCACGTTTTAGAAGCGCTAAAAGTAAACAATAAGGGACTTTATATCTACGGCTTTACAAAAGTTTCGCGATATATTAGTTTAAAGAAGTTCAAAGTTGTTTGACGTAAGTTTAACCAAAACGTGGTGAGAAAATTGTTTTACAACTTTCAGTGTTTGGTTTTGTTTCATGACATAAAGTACAATTGCGCGTTGAACAAGCAATTAATAAGCGCTGCGAATGCACTTTGATGTTCATTTTTTGATCAATATGCAGCAAAACAATAACGTGTATTAACTGAATGTAAATAAATTAAACACAAGAAATTTTTGTTGACGAAAAATAAATGCGTGATGGTCAAGGCCTCGGCTTGGTCGGCCGTGGCTTACTGAAGTAGACTAAATTGGAAGTAAAATGCTTGATTATTAATTTATTGTGGGAGCAGCCCTACACGTTATGCCCAGACGTTCTGAACGATTGTGGCTACTGCGATATCGCGGACAGGCTTCGTGATTTGGACTCCTTCGAGACTTAAAAAAAACCTGAAACAACTTGCTGCTGTTGATGTTTTGAGTGAAGCTGTGAAATTTTGAGCTAAAACAGATTTTTAAAAGTGTTTTTGTGATATGCAGTAATTAGTAACATTCGATTTAGTGAATTTGTAAAATCGTTCGTTTATGAATCTTGCCGAAAAATTTTTTAAATGTCCGAAATTTTTTGAGCAAAATAGGACATTGTTTTTGAAGATGTAGTCAAAAAATAATGGCCTGGTTTAGATTGAAACATTGTTTGCAATCATAAAATGTCAATGTCAATTTTTGAATTTTTTTTGAAACGTGGTGAAAGAAGATTTGAACATCAGTTGATCATAGGTGCAGCTCTATCATTCTTATGCTTGGTAGGAGAGAAACCATGTGTTGGCAATAAAAATTAATGCTGTGTAGGGTTGTTCGAATAATAATCAAGCATTTTACTTCCGATTTAGTTTACTCCAGTAAGCCACAGCCGAGGCCTTGACCTTTACGCATTTATTTTTCGTCAACAAAAATTTCTTGTGGTTATTTAATTTTTGTTATGTTCAGTTAATGCGCATTTTTTGCTGCATATTAATCAAAAAATGAAATTTTTTTTTTATTATTATTATAGGCATATTTATCCTCCCGTTACGAGAAAGCGATCAATGCGCTATACGAGCTCGCTTAGGAGTTGCCGGCCATCTGTCTACCACACCAAGATGGGGTAATTCCATTAAGTGTCTTTCCTAACGGCACAAGAAGTAAACTTGCCGGCTTTCTCCACACTGTCCCTTAAATGCTGAACGTCAAGCAGGGAAGCTGTGAATACCAATTTTAAAGTCATTGGTTTGACCCGACTCGGAATCGAACCCCAAGTCTACCGATCCAAAAGACGCTCTATACCACTCGGCCATCTGAACGGTCAAAAATCAAAGTGCATTCGCAGCGCTCATTAATTATTTGTTCAACGCGCAATTGTATTTTATGTTGATGTTATATATAACGAAACCAAATACTAAACATTGTAAAACAATTTCCTCACGACTTTTTGGTTAAACTTACGTCAAACAACTTTAAACTTCTTTAAAAAACTAACATGTCGCGAAACTTTTGTAAAGCCGTAATAAAAGTAGCTTATTGTTTACTTTTAGTGCTTCTAAAACGTGATAGTTACGTCTTTTTGCACATTCTCGCGAAACGCGATAATTACGTCCGCTCACTACTCACACCTTCCCACGCCGAATCGTCTCAACGCCAAGACGTCCCAACGGCGAGTCGTCTCAACGACGAGTCGGTCACGGCGAGACGTCTCACGTCGAATCGGTCACGCCAAAAAGTCCTGCCCTGCGGTATTACGCCCCAACGTGTACGAGTAGCGGGGTCCATCTTCGCGGTTTAGCGCCAGGGCTACACAGCTCCGAAGAAACGTGGCAACAGTGGCTAGTCGCGAACGACACTGGGTCTATATGACCAGCCTGGGAATTGAACCCTAAGACCTTCTGCGCTGATAGCAATGTCTGTAACTACTATGCTAACAGGCTAGTTCGATACGAACATGATATTTACAAACGTGTTATCGTTTGTATCAATTTCGATATGACCAAAAGCAAATGAGCGAATTATTTCTTCACAAATAAGTCAATGCGAAAAACATTAACTGGCAGTGCTGATTACATAGTGAAAAAGCTAAGTTTAAAAATGCAACAGTTTATAATCTCAGCTGTGCAAATCAAATGCACTAAACCAGGGGTGGCCAACCTATGGCGCATGTGCCTTACGTGGCGCAATGGTTACTCAAAAGTGGCGCATTGTGCCTTTTTGATGACAAGCCACTTCTACTCACTAATTTTTTGTTCATTTTCTTTTATTTGCCCTCCACCGATATTTTTCGGTGGAAAACAGAACATCAGAGGGCATGAAGACCTTTTTTATTTTTTGCTCTCCACCGACATTGTCAGTGGAAAACAAGACGTCTGAGGGCATAGGCGCACGCAGATGAGCCACGGTACCATGCCCCCCCCCCCCCTTTGCCTCTGTAATAAGGTGCTAAAACCTAACTTTCAGTCTATAATTTCACAAACTATTGATGGTTGTAGCCAGCCTCCTTTCACTTCTAATTTTAGCCAATCTTCTGATTTTAGACATAAGCTGCGAAAATATTTTTGCATTATTCAGAGTGACTGTACTCACTGCACGCCCTTTTTCGATAAAAAAGTGTGCGAAAATGAGTGTTTTTTTTTATATGAAAACCATAAAAATCCGTTGGCAACTGGGGGTTTCACCCCCAGACCCCCGGTTATAGCCCTCCTTTGCCAAAATCCTGGGTGCACCACTGTCTGAGGGCGTGAAGTGCAGACCCTTTTTTTTGCTCTTCATTGATATTGCACGCCCTTGTTTTAAAGAACTGAAAAGAAATGGATGCTTGATATGGCGCATCTAAATTAAGGGTGAAAAATATTGGCGCATGGAATCAAAAGGTTGGCCACCCCTGCACTAAACAAACACGTTTGATGGAAACACAGATAAACATTATACATATTGATTAAGCATGAGACGAAACACCACAGTATCAGATACATGAAAAGTTACTCTTAATAATTATACCAGTACAGTATGAAAGAGCTGAATGTTCTTGCACAATCAAACAAATACAATTTCTTTCATGAAGTCATTATTTACTAATGCGATCACCGCCATAGCATAACAGCGGAAACGACACATGCAAAACATTACCCAACAGACTCTCCTTGTCAGAATTGATGATTGGTAACAATCACAATTGACACATATGAACAGTGAACAGGTGGCTGCTGACTAACAGAGCACAAGCTCACTTCGCAGCCTCTCTCAAATTTGAATTCTCAGTTTAAACCTCTCAATGCTTTTTCAAGAAACCATACTGATTTATAATAAAAACTTTTTCTAATGAAACCAATTGGTATAAAGCCATAAAATCATCTTAAAATATTTGAACATGGCAAAAAAATGATGCTTGGAAACCAATGCACTAAAATCAATGGTGGCAATTATCCTTGAGACAGTTAGCTCAGTTATTAAGCACATACCTATCAGGGTGGTAGGCCCAGGGTTTGATTACCAGGCTAGGCAAGTCAAAAGCACTGTCACCAACGGCTCACCACTGCTGCAATGTTTTTTTTTAGAGCTGTGTTGTCTAGGTGATAAGTCGCAGAGATATGCCCTGCCACTCGCAATACACTTTTACGTAACACCAGTACCGCAAGTATTATATATGGATAACAAAAATTTGATTTTTGATGTTTGCTTGATCAGCGTACACTATCAGAGTTTTTTACCTGTGACCATTGGTGCCAGTTACAAGATTCAGTCTGGCTGGTATTCCGATGGCCTCCAACTGTTCCAACAAACCTTCCATTTCAATGCCAGTGTTTACTAAACTGTGGCTTTTACACACAACAAACCTCGTGTGAGCAAGACAGCCTGAAAACATGTAAACACACTACAACATTGGCACAATACGATACAACATTACAGATTAACAGGGTGATCCAAAAGTAATTCCCTAATCAAAAATACTAATAGTTCTTTTAAAGTGTATGGTAATTTCTCCATTTAATAAACATGGAAACTGGAAAAAAGTATATATACTCTTTCATTTAAAATTCAATATCCATTTATTTAAATTTGATTGAATAATCTATTTTAAATTATTACCATTAGTCTATCCATTACAATTGGTCAATGTATTAATTTATAAAATATGATTAAATTTATTTCAAATATAAAACTGAAACTACTAACATATAAAAAACAAGCAGACAAGAGCATAAATTTAATTGACGCACATTAAGCTATCACTAAATTGAATGAATTATAGTTACTTTAGAACATGGAGTTACTTTCAGATCACCCTACAAGACGTCATCAGATTAGTCTAGTGTTTGCTTTCAAACCACTGACCACAGTCATTATATATATATCTGATTATTAAGAGCTAAGCTGCTGTGTATGTACTATGTAGGAATACACTAAAAGTATCGATGCAACATCAGGCTAGTATCGTATTGCTAATCTCAGTTTCAATTTTTATTTCTTTCACTAGGCTTATCACTTAATCTGTCAATGATTTAATTTCACTTAAAGACTATATATAGTCTACTGAAACCGTTTAATTCAAATTCATCAGCTCAGATGGCTGAGCTTGAGTGGTATGAGCATCTGCCTCTGGAGCTGTAGACTTGGATTTCGTTCCAAGTCAGGTCAAAGCAACGACTTTAAAAGTCACAGCTTCCCTGCTTGACGGTCAGCATTAAACGACAGCATAAACAATACACCAGCAAGTTCACTTGTTGAGCCGCTGGTAAAGGCACTTAACGGGATTCCCACATTTTGGTGTGGTAGACAAATGACCGGCCCACTCCTAAGTGAGCTTGTTAAGCACTTTGATCGTTTTCTCAACAGCTCAAGATAGGCAGATAGGACAGTAGGAGAATAAATATGCAACTAAATACAAAATCATAACAAAATTAAAAAACGCAACTGCAAAAAAAAAGGTACTGTAGCATCTATTTTGTTGTTAGCGGCAAAATAGCTTTTAGGTCTATTTTTTGTTGTTAAGCTAGAGTGACGTCGTTAAGCTAGATAGCCATGATTTCTCAATAGCTTAGTGGATAGAGCGCAGCATTTAATGGGAAGCGCTGCACTAGTTTTGGGTTTCATTCTCGTCACAACTTTGGTTTGTTTCACTTTGGTTTGAATCACTTTGATTTGGATTCGTGTGACCTGGGATTAATAATCGAGTTCATGAAGACAATAGAATAGAATGAGACGTACCGGTAATATTCGTGTGACATGGGGTTAACGGTATGTAGCTGCAGCAAAATAGACCTAAAAGCTATGGGGTATTGTATTGACACAATTTCCAAAAGTTTACTGTCAACCGGGGTTACTTCCTTAATTATGGACACTTCTTGTTATACAGATCTGAACCTGCAACTGATGGAACTCGAAAACCTACTCCAACAGAGCACTTGAGGTCTCACTTATCCAATCACATAATGTTTGGTTTTGCATCTGCAGGCATATGAACACTACTTTCTTACGAGTGCGTTAACAAAGTCGGGGTGACTTTGCAAACGCGTTAAAACCACTGCTCTGAACAAAGTTTACCCACCTATCAGGTGACTTCGTAATTGTTAATATTCTAGGTTTTGAAGAAGTTTAGTGGAGTTACACGGATAATATTTTAAAGGAAAAGGAAAGATTCACTTTGTGTAACAACTAAAAAGCAATGTCCTTCCTGGCCTACCGGACGGGAAGTCATGACGACTTCCTCTTGTTGGGTCAGAGGCTATAACAGCACTCCATCATCAACAGTGCAAAGCACTCCAGTAAATCGTACCGTGGAGCGAGACAGCGCTGTTTCTGGCTATTAGCCTTCATCAGCCGCCCTCAGGTAAGAAACATTCATCTTCCAGGACGAATGATCTTGTCTGGATCACTCATCCCTTCGGATAAATATTTCCTCAAGAATTTAACCTTTGTGGTACGCAATCCACTCGTGTGGCTACGTTACCATTCCAGTCAAACTCTTTACGTGGCCAGGGTGAAGAGCAACAACTAAAAAGCAATGTCCTTCCTGGCCTACCGGACGGGAAGTCATGACGACTTCCTCTTTAAGAAATATTTATCCGAAGGGATGAGTGATCCAGACAAGATCATTCGTCCTGGAAGATGAATGTTTCTTACCTGAGGGCGGCTGATGAAGGCTAATAGCCAGAAACAGCGCTGTCTCGCTCTACGGTACGATTTACTGGAGTGCTTTGCACTGTTGGTGATGGAGTGCTGTTATAGCCTCTGACCCAACAAGAGGAAGTCGTCATGACTTCCCGTCCGGTAGGCCAGGAAGGACATTGCTTTTTAGTTGTTGCTCTTCACCCTGGCCACGTAAAGAGTTTGACTGGAATGGTAACGTAGCCACACGAGTGGATTGCGTACCACAAAGGTTAAATTCTTTAAGAAATATTTATCCAAAGGGATGAGTGATCCAGACAAGATCATTCGTCCTGGAAGATGAATGTTTCTTACCTGAGGGCGGCTAATGAAGGTTAATAACCAGAAACAGCGCTGTCTCGCTCTACGGTACGATTCACTTTGTGTGTAAATATATTTTGCTTTCAAGTGCAGGGGAAAAATCTTCAACAAAAATGTAAAGTAACATTCCTAATTTAAAAAAACACGATTCGTGAGAAAGCTGTAGTGTTTTAACAGTAATTTTATCTTCACTTTTTATTTTCACTATAATCGCTTTTTTATTTTATTAGTTTAGTGATATTAGTGGGTCTTGCACATGGATAGATCACTGTGTAGCCTCTGATTCAGCGTATAGTTTCATAACCTGTATTCTGATGCAGCGCATCGTTCATCTATGGATCACAAATCATTATATCATGATTTCACGAAATCGAAGTTACGTGAATTGAAGTTTCCATGGGAGGCTGTAAACTGCAAAGACCCTTCGTGCAAAATTGAACAACATTTGCATATTATTTCTTAATACTATAATGATTTGGTTTCTATACTACAAAATGGATCCTATCAATTTCTTACAAAACGTAATGTTAGTAGTGGGAGAAAGAAATCTGTTCCTGGTTGGACTAATAAGTTATTTGGTATGCACCAGCAGGCAAAAATTGACTCCAAACACGTAGTACATTTTTAATAATAAGAAAACACTGAATAAATTCCACTGCTCTTTTTCTTTGCTAATCATAGACTCAATTTTGACTAATGCGTGTTATTTATCTAAGCATAGGTTCTTTGTAGGCCTGTTCGGTCTCTTCAAGCTTCCCTAATTATGTTACCTCCACTAACTCTTGAGTGGCTTTAATTTTCACAAATTTCCTTTTGTTAAGCTTCAAGGTTGGCTGTTTTTGTGTTTATAACCTGCATACTCCATAGTCGTTCTTTGTGATGTGTCTATCATCCTCTCATCATCTTTCGCTCTGGTCGTGCGGGAAGAGGTTTTTAATTATGTTTAGTTGATTTAAAATGTGCTTTGGTTGATAAGTAATGACAATGTTTAAAATAACTACAGCATTGCTACGTGTTGTACTATATTAAAATCAGTATTAGGCAAAATCTTATCGAATTCTCTGAAAGTAATCTAAAATCTTGTCTTTAATCTCAAAAACTCAATAATCTGATTAATTTTGTGGTACTAAAAGCAAACTTTTTATTTTACCGTACTGGTGTTGCAGGGAGCAGCAAAACTCGCTGTTCTTATCGTGTAAATAGTTTGTGTTACGCTTTTGCTTTGTATCGTTTTGTTGTTCATTATGATCTTGTCCAGATGCAAATGACGCATACGTCCTGTCCAAATGTGTTATTTCTGGTTACTGCGTCGCAGAGGAGTTTTAGTGTCGCGATCACTACTGTGTTTAATGTGTTCGTGTCGTCGGGGGGTAGGTTGATTGTGATGCTGAGGGTGGAACTTGGAACTATGGGGTTGCATATGTGGAAGGGGTAATACCACGATAAGCTGACGCCCATTTGAAATCTGACAAACGCGCTCTTTAAAATTAGATTCCCCAATAACCTACGTTCTGTGATGTAAGCAGGGGAAAACAATGCGAATTTCTCTCTTTCAGTTCGATATCTGCCACTGCCAAATGTATTAGACTTATACCATATGTAATCTCATTACAAACGCGAGTGATTCATGCAATTTTTGTTTGCATCTGGTCAGGTTTCTGTTTTCGGCGATACCGGTATCTGTCAACAGCGTATAGGGGCAAGTTTGCATTATTATTATTTTTCTGCATACTCCCGTTCACTGTTGACGCTGAAGGCGGAAACTTTGTTTAGTTTGTTTATTCTTCGCTTTGCTTTTTTCGTGAAGGTGCTATCACACTGACTGGGATGCTGGGGCCATTGTGGCGTTGTGCGGCTTTGTCTGGTTGCGACATCGCATCTGTGCTGATGCGGTGTTGGAATGGGATGAGTCTGCGCGGCGTCTCGAGGATCTCGGCGCCTCATTCGGTATGTTGGGGCCTTTATTCAGCAGGCGATTCTCTTTTTTCTTTTTTTTTTTCGGTGTCACGACCGTGATTGTTGCTCTTGTTTTTTTGTTTTTTTTTCTGTGTGTGTACTACTATCTTCATATCGCATGTTTTAACGCTTTGTCGTTGTGTCGTTTCCTCCTTTTCTTGAGTTTCTCTTTCTATTAATGCGTTCGACGGTACCTTCTTTTTTTTTCAAGAATAAAAAGCTTGATTGATTGATGGATTGATTGATTGACTATAGCAACTGGGTCAATTCCGGTAAATCTGAGTCTGATGGTCTTGTCAAGAAGAAGAATCAATCTAGAAAAAAATTCAAAAAAAACTTCGTAAACATAAACGTTATTTGAAAAAGAAATTTGCAGATGAATTAGCAAATAAAATGATAGGAAATCACCCTTCCATTGAATTTTGGCAACAAATCAAGTGGCTTAATTCTACCCGAGGTGTAATGCTTCTTCAATTAATGGCATTACAGATGATAAGAGTTTAGTCGCTATGAGGAAAAATCACTATAGTCAATTACTAAACTCTGTTGGTGAACCCGTTAATTCTAAAACTGTCCAGTTTATTGCTGGTGAGAAACACTACATGCATGTGGAACAGTAATTGTGCGCAATGGAGGATGCAAAAATGCTTGCTCAAAAGCTCAAATTGAATTGAGCAGCAGGCTTGGATGGTCTGCAAGCTGAGCATATTCGGCTTGCTCATGATATCATATATTTCCATATTAGCATCTTATTCAACCTTTGTTTAACTCATAATTTCTTGCCTGACTCGTGTATTTTGTCGTGTATAACTCCTATTATAAAAAACCAGCAGGCTGATGCGGACGTTTGTTGAAATTACAGACCAATCACAGTGACCAGTATTATCTCCAAATTATTTGAACACTTTATTTTATACAAGATAAAATCCTTCTTGACTACTGCAGATAATCAGTTTGACTTTAAAGAACGACACAGTACCGATATGTGTGTTTTTTTTAAAAACAAATTGTGTCGCATTACAATCAACATGGCAGCCCTGTTTTCGCCATTTTTTTAGATGCCTCAAAAGCTTTCGACAAGGTAAACCATTCATTGTTATTTGAAAAGCTTGTTACTCGCAATGTGCCAATGATATTCGTACGCTTACTTCAGGAAATAAATAAATAAATAACTGAGGTTATTTTCAAATTATATTGAACAGAAAATTCAACGGTAATTGAGGGAGACTGCGAAGTGAGCTTGCGCTCTTCGAGTCAGCAGCCACCCGTTAAATATGTCAATTGCGATCGGCTCCAGCCGCGAATCGAACCCGTCACGTACGATCTGTCACCTGCGCGCGGTACCGCTAGGCCATGTCGCTGACAAATTATTGGTGTTAAATGTACGTACTGGTATTCTAATCAAAGACTCTGTGTTAAATGGGGTAGCCAACTTTCTTCTAGTTTCTCGGTTACCAATGGTGTTCGACAGGGAGGTGTATACTTAGCCCTTTATTATTCGCTGTCTATTTGAATCAGCTTTCTATCGAATTAAACAGTTTCGATATAGGTTGCATGGTTGGGAATACGTGTATTAACCATTTGGTATATGCGGATGATATTTGTTGTATAGCACCTAGTCTGAAAGGGTTGCAGAAATTGGTTGATAAATGTTGGAAATATGCCGATGTACATAACATAACCTTTAATCCATCAAAAATCAAAGCAATGTGGTTTAAAACAAAATATCTTGACCTTAATTTCACACCGAAGTTGTGCATAAACAATGATTGTGTAGAGCTTGTATCGAAAGTGAAATACTTGGGGGTTTTTCTGAATTGTAATCTGAAAGATGATGACGACATTTGTAGGCAGCTACGTTCTACTTATACTACTGTCAATATGTTACGTAGTAAATTCAGTTGTTGCTCTGTAGTGGTGAAAAACTTCTTATTTCGTACTTTTTGTTCTGCAATGTATGGAGTTGGCTTATGGTCTTCATATTTACAATCTTGTCACAACCGGATTAGAGTAGCTTACAACAATGCTTATAGAATACTTTTCAACCTTCCCCGGAAAATTAGTATATCAACTATAATGGTACAGAATCGCATCCCTTCTTTTCAGTCTATCAGAAGAAAAGGTATGGCTATGTTCTTAACAAGATGTCATCTATCCATAAATGAATATATATATAATACTGTGCGATGTGATGACTTTAAAAAAAGCAAATTCTATACCACATTTACTGCCTTGCATTTTTAAACTGTGCGTCATTAATTTTGGGTGTTGTTTGTGCTGATTGTTTTTTTTTTTTATTATTACCTTGAATGGATCTCTTGTAGGTCTGACGACAATAAATAAATATCGTTATTTTCGCTAAAACAGGTCAATAGGCACTAGTAATATTTTGACAGTATGAAATAGTATTTTTCTAAGGTGCTGTTATTGTATGGACAACCAAGACTCGACATCATTTTTGAAAAATGATCATTTGGAACCAAGAACTACATCTGAATCTGTTAAGATGAGTAGCCCCAAGTTGACTATGACTTTTTGTTTAAAGGAACATGATTATTAACTTAATCATGCTACTATATCTATGTTTGATCAAATGTGGATATTTGTCTCTGAATATCATGCACTTTAGTTGAAGTGCGAACGTTACTGTGCATATACTTTAAGATGCCCGCAATACATTGCAGTGGTATCATCCTTTTTAAGGATTATTTTTTTTTGGATTAGGATCAGGACCAGGATTCCACTTTTTGTAACATAACAGGACTTGGATCAGGATACAGGAGTAGTTGTTTCGAATCAGGATCGGATTAGGATCAGGACCAGGATTCCACTTTTTGTAACATAACAGGACTTGGATCAGGATACAGGAGTAGTTGTTTCGAATCAGGATCGGATTTGGACCCACAAAATTGCGACTCCGGACAGCTCTGCTAGACGGCAAGCCTTTCGGCTCTTTCCCTTGAAGAGGATGCAGATGGGCTATTTATAGTGATAATACAGACAACTTACATATCCACATCGTTCACGTGCAAAGGTGCAATATACTCTAATCGACATCGTTCACGTGCAATGGTACTAGACGGCAAGCTTTTCGGGTCTTTCCTTTGAAGAGGATGAGGATGGGCTATTCATGGTGATAATACAGATAATAGTGATAATAATACAGTCAAAGAATTGTATGACAAACCGTAGGAATCAATTCGTTCTTAGATCTGACTTCACGAAAAAAACAAGACCTTCTTTACCAAACGAATATAATAATCGACCCAACTTAAGTCGCTTAGTTACGGTACTCAGTTACTCACCGTACTACTTTTCCATAAGCACAAGCTCCACTGCTCACATCAGTAACACTATACAACAAGGGTTACACCCAGTGGTGGGATTCAAATTTTTTGTAAGCCGGTTCTGTCACAAAAGTTTTTTTTTCACCCGGTTCAGTTTCAACTAATGGTACAAGTTTAAACGGCAACGCTGGCCGGTTCGCTGATCAAATAAAATTTTGTGAGACGGTTCTATAGAACCGGTGCGAACCGGCTGAATCCCACCACTGGCTATACCCTTCAGCATACAACAATATTGCTGACTCTATGCACACTAAACCTACACTCGAGTAACTACGCTCGAATAAATTTAAGATCAAAAATTCACGCCTATTTACACTTTAATTTTAAGTTCAAGAACGTTCTATAACATTTTTAAAAAGAAACAAGAAGAGAAATCATATGACATGCAAAAATTCACACCAAACTATTGTATATACAATTGTTACGTTACAAGCACAAATTTTGACCCAGTGAAATTACGTAATGGAGAGATCTGTCCAGAATAATCAGGAAAAAAAATACGTCAGTAGAAAATTATGACTCCATAATGCAACCTGAACCGGCCGTTAGCTCAGTTGCTAAGCGTACGCTATCGGTGCGGGAGGTCTGGGGTTTGATTCCCGGGCCGGTCAAATCTACACAGTGTCGCCAACGACTCGCCACCGTTGCGATGTTTCTTCGGAGCTGTGTTGCCCAGGCGCTAAACCGCGGAGATGGGCCCCGCAACTCGTTACACGCTTCAGCGTAATGCGGTGAGTATAATGAAGATTTGATTTGATTTCTTAATGCAACCTTACGAAACAATCCCACAAAGAAAATTTCGGAAAACAACGCATCGGTCTAGTCTAGAATCTTCTACAGTAGACAAAGCATTTAAACAAAAACATATTAAACAGTTATATCGTTACACTCCCCCCTTGTTAAGAATATTATCCAACGGAAAATATAATACACACACAAAAAAACGATATCACTGATACATAATTACTCCACACAACAAATTTCAAAACACGGCGCAATTAACAACTTTCAGAATCAACCACTAAGCGGCTTGAATAGTCCGCTACAACATTGTCTTTGCCAGGAATGTCCTTCACGGTATAGTCGTACTCCTGCAGTGAAAATGCCCAACGCATAATTCGAGCGTTTCAAAACTTGGCATCCTTTAGAAAAATGAGGGTTTGATGGTCAGTCTGTAAAACGAATGGCTTACCGGCCAGATACATTCGATACTCCCCACAAAATGACCAAACACTCCTTCTCGACGGTGGAATACTTCCGCTCTGCAGATGTCAGCTTCTCGCTTGCGTACGCGATTGGAAAAAATCTTCCTTCGTGTTCCTGCATTAGCGCAGCCCCAAGTCCACAGATCGACACATCGGTACGCAAAATAAAAGTTTTGTTGTGATCTGGCAGACGCAGAATCGGCCTACGCACTAGGCTTTAGCGTAGGGTCACAAATGCCTTTTCTTGAACATCTTCTCATCTCACACTTTCCGGCAGTCCCTTTTTTGTCACGTCACTTAGTGGCGCCGCAGTTGCCGCGAATGATAGTATGTGGTCGCAGTAATAGTTGGCACGACCCAAGAACGATCGAACCTCCTTTTTTATTGTGGGTCTCTTCGCACTACGTATCTTCTCCAAGTTCTCGTGGTTAATAGAAATGCAATTATCTCCGATGGAATGTCCTAAAAACTCGACAGATTTCGAGCCAAATATGCACTTAGTTGGTCGAATAACTAAGCCTGCTTGTTTTAGTTTATCCAAAAGTTTATGAAGCACCTGCAGATTATAGCCCAGTACCTTTTTTCTGATGTACGATTAACGGACGAATTATATCAAACGAGAATGTGCATTCTTTGATTTCGCCGTTCTTAAACTTTTACACTTACTGTCAGTGTTGGAACGAGTCCACCCATTGAAGGACTCTAGTCGAGTCCGAATCATTTGGGACTGAGACTCGAGTTGAGTCCGAGTCCATTTGAAAATGCTCAAGTCGAGTCCGAATCCACCAAACTCGAGTCGGACTCAAGTCCGAGTCCGGACTCAAGTCATTACAACACTTTAATCACTTCAAAATTCTTAATTCATAAACTAAGATAAACTTTTTAATTCGTAAACTAAGATTGTTCATAAAACAACTGGCAACTGATGCCTGAGACCAAATCAAAACTGCAAAATCACCACGGAGTCACATCGGACATCGCAGTTTCTAGTAGTCGGCAACAGTAATATCCAATCCATGCGTTAGTTATGGTTATACGGACTTTGTATCCAACCATCTAATTCGCATTTGTTTTTGGACTCAAAGCGCGAAAGATATTAACATATTGATTGGATTAACGAAAATCCGTTCACGGAAAAGTAAAAATCAGAATGGATTTCGCCTTTCAACCAACTTGGACTTGAGTCCGAGTTCGGTTGGATGACTCGAGTACGAGTCCATAATTCTCATTGAGAACTCGAGTCGAGTCCGAGTCCTTTGTACAGGGGACTCGAGTCCGAGTCCGGACTCGAGTCATTACAACACTGCTTACTGTACAGTTACACATGGTAACACCGTCACAGCTGCTGCTCGCTTACTGGAAACAGCGGGTGAGAAGCGATGAAAAGAAAAAGCTCGAAAAGTTACGTTTCTGTGCTACTATACCTACTAACAGAGCTGGATGTCTCGAGACGTGTCTCGGTCTCGAGACACGTTTTTGAGTGTCTAGGTCTCGTCTCGGTCTCGCTATGCCAATGTCTCGTCTTGGTCTCGGACCTTGAAAGTCTCGGAAAATGGTCGTGTCTCGATCGAGACATGAAAAAATTTTGGATTTGAAACAGCATTCAGGTCTTTGATACGGAAGCAACAATGATACTTAGTACTTACCCGATGTATTCAAAGTAAAACATTGTGCGTGATTTCGCACTTTGCAAAAACATTTGGCCACATTTTGTTTAGACCATTTCGCTTTGTTGTTCAGGCCTGCAGAATGGCAGGCTTTTGCTTTCTTTTTGTGAGCAGCATATATGAAAACTGGTCTATTTCAACCACTAAACACATGCATTCGATGGTAATCTACTCTAGACCAGGGATGTCTAACCTTTTGATTTATTAGGGACCCATCGCAAAATTAAATATTTAACTGGGCCGCAAAGCGACCAGAATTCCAATATTTCATATTATAGTTCTAAGAAAAAAAAATTAACCATTGATAGGTAGGCCTTGTGCTGAGCCGCATTTTGCTGAAAATGCATCTTTTTTAACAACAAAGAAAATTTAAAAATCCATTGACATAATTAATTAATGTAATAATCAATCCAATAATGTTAATTCAGTTTTAACTTTTAACAATATGGCCTTCACTCAAAGACATAACGACCGCTAGCCACGTCTAAAAAATTAATATATTTTTTATGGGCAAACGGTGTGTCAAATCAAAAAATTTTTAAGAGAGTAACGTGTCATATGTCATAAAATTAAGATTTCTACAAATTTGTTCCCTATAAAAGATGCTGTTCTCGTCTGGTTTACAACAGCTATCAAAAGATTATTCAAAGTAGTCCAGGCCCAAAAAAGGCTTCAAATCGAAAAAAGTGCATTGATTATAGTTGCAGGAAATTTGGTTATCGACATGGGAGGTGCTTCCAGATTTGAGCTAGCTCTTTTTATGAGAAACTTATTAACCAGATAGATTTTCAAAAATGCATGGTGTCACAATGATTTTAAAATGTTTATGTTAATTTATTATTTATCAAATATAAAGTGTTTTGATTAAATTTCATGAACACACTAAAAAATTGTTTTAGCAGAGGATAGTGGGCTGCAATGCCGACATCCCTTGTTTAAATCAACATAGCCTACCAATGACTTTTTGTTTAAAGTTTTCTTGACATCTTTTTCGTTAGATTAAAAAAGAATATTGGGCCGTGTAATCGTCTGCGAGAGGTATTGCTTGTCTTGCAAGCTACAAGGACTTAAATCTTCTGTGATCGTCGTCGTCGTCGTTTGGCGGGGCATCTCTTCCAAGACAGATGGAAGGACCAAGGCCGAGGGTTTATCCTTTTACCACCCTGGCCACCAAACTGCTTGGATCAGATGCTGACCGTAAGGGACTTCAGCCAGCATCTGGTTTCGTCATCCAAAACCATTAGACCAAACATACCTCGGGGTGCTCGATGTATGGGACACTGTGAGATGATGTGATTTGCGGTTTGTTCACTGGCACCACACTCACAATTCGCTAGAGGAGCGAGACCCCATTTGTACATGGACGAACAGAAACGTCCAACACCAGAACGCAGACGGTTGAGCTTGACCCAGGCTGCCCTGGGCAGACCCATACCCAAGGGTCTGGAGCTAGCCTTGGGAATGAAAGCGTGGAGTGACAATGCGTTGGCAGAGTACTCCATGTCCCATTTCGTGTTCGTCCACTCGGCTGCACGAACGTCCATCTCAGAAAGACTGTCTAGTAATTTCCGAGCAGCAGGTACAAATGAGCGTCTAGATTTCAATCTCTCCCTACATATGTCCTGTGACTCAAGAAACTGGCCATGTAAGATGTGGTCAGGGTCCAGGGAGCTGCGGTTGGCTAGGGAGAGTGTCGCTCCTTGGCGGCGAAGCTCAGCTGGCTGGATGCCTGAAAGAACCGGAAGGTAGACCGATGGAGTGGACGCAGGCACCCAGTGACAATGCGCAAGGCGTCATTTATTACACTGTCGATAAGCCGTATGTGCACGCTGCGGCACCAGACTGGTGCGCAGTACTCGGCAGTCGAGTAGACCAGAGACAGGGCAGCTGTGCGTAATGTCTTAGCGCTAGCACCCCAACCTGTTCCAACAAGTCGCCTCAACAGTGAGACGCGAGCACATAACTTCTTGCGCAATGCTTCCAGGTGAGGACGATATGTGAGCGATCTGTCCAGTTTGACCCCAAGATAAGTGGGAACTGGACAGAAAGGTAAGGTCTTACCGATGTTACAGACCTTAATCTCACGCTTAGCCTCTCGATTGTGGAGGTGAAAGGCCACCGTCACCGTTTTAGTGTGGCTAAGCTTCAATCGCCAGGTCTGGAGATATTCCGAGAGTGTAGTCATGTCCTGGCTTAGAGTCCTTTCCAACTCCTTCCATTCTCCAGATGTATGAAGTATCGCCAGGTCGTCGGCATAGGCGAACTTCTTGGAGGTTATGGAGGGGATATCATATGTATAGATGTTGAAAAGGAGGTGGGCCAGGACCGATCCCTGGGGGACGCCATTTCTCAGGCGTCGTAACCTGCTAGGCTTGCTGTCGCCAGTTGTAAGGGTGAAGCTTCTGTTGCGGATCAGCTCCATAATCATACAAACCATGTGCTTGTCCGGCAGAAGCCGCAACAGCTTGCAGGTGAGGCCACGGTGCCAGACAGTGTCATAGGCAGCTGTCAGGTCGATAAAGACGGCACCGGCCTTCTTTTTCGCTTCGAATGCATTCTCAATGTTTTGCGTGAGCAAAGTGACTTGATTCACGGTGGATCTTCCGCGTCGAAAACCCGCCTGTTCCCGTGGGAGCAGAGGGTCAATAAGAGGTTCGACGCGGGCGTAGATAAGTCGCTCGAGAATCTTGTAGGGAACACAGAGCAAGGAGATCGGACGATAGCTCCTTGGGTCCTCTACCGGTTTCGAAGGCTTTGGGACCGCTACTACTAGCGCTCTTCTCCAGATCTTAGGAATTTTGAGGTGGTGCAGGCAGGAAGATAGGAAGCCACGTAGCCAAGATTTTAAGCCGGCTCCAGCATGGATTATTAGCTCCGGACAAATGGAATGAGGTCCAGGAGCTTTGCCTGGTTTTAAATGTTGGAGGGCAGCAGCGAACTCCCGATGGGAGAAACTCCCGGAGACATTCGCAGGATGTAATGGCTCAGCCCTCCAAAGGTCAGACACTTCCTGTAAAACGAGCCGAGATGAGCGTCGATTCACACCTTCGTATTTCCCGTTTTCCGTTTTTAACCAGCTGAGAAGCAATAGCATCAGCTGAAACGGGACATTGACGAGGGGATTGTTGTGACCTACCAGTCAAGTTGTTTATAGTATTCCATGCCAGCCGGCTGGAGTGCGAAAAGTCAATGTTGCGGACCGTCTCTGACCAGCGATTTCTCCGCTTCCCATCGAGCCTTGTGAGTAGGGCTGTGGCAGCCATATCCGAATCAGGGCCCCCAGGTGACTGCAGGAAATGCTGATAGAGGTCTTCACACTCCGCATCCCAGCAAGGTATGTGGTTTGATCGTCGACCACGAGGGATACATTTCTTCGCCGCAGTGCTTATTACCTTGCAAAAGCACTGGTAAACCTGATCGATGTTCTGAGATTCAGGTGGCGGTATACTCTTGGCCAGTTTGTTGGTTAGGTTGGAATAGTGGTCCCAGTTGGCCTTGCGGAAGTTCCATCGCTTTACAGGCTTGCTCGGTTTTGGATGAGCAAGTTTGGGTGGACTTATAAGCGAGGGTCGGTGTTGTGACCTTGGGAACTTTCCTAAGATACGTCTGTCAGGTAAGCGACTGTCCAAATCGACACTGGCAAATGCAAGATCTGGGTTGGTGTCTGTTTTCCAGCGGCCAGAATGGAAACTGGCAGCCTCCTTGGGGCTATATAGCAGGGTGAAGTTGTTGGCACTGGCCCAGCCAGCCAGGCATTCACCATCTGGATTGTTATTATCATAACCCCAGTCAACATGGTGGCAGTTGAAGTCGCCAGCATAGAGGCAGGGATGGGGGAATGCTGGAAGATCAGATGCTTGCATTCGTGTTGGAGGGGGTTTGTAGATGTTGACTATTTTATAGTTATCAACATCCACGCACACCCACTCGATCTCCGATGTTGGTGGGGACTGGTCGGTTAGGATCCACTTCAGACGCTCATGGACAAACGTAGCAAGACCATGCTTCCTGCTCAAGGAAAACCCAGCTACATGGTAGCTCGGAAGATCTAACCTTTCTACCGAGGTGCAATGGGTTTCCTGTAAGAGGATGACGAGTGTCTCACACTGTAACGCAAGATGATGCAACACGCTCATCTTGCTTGCAGTGAGGCCTTCGATGTTCAGTTGGAGAATGCTGGGCCTGTGGAACTTGTTGACGGTGCGCCGAAGATGCGCATCGCCCCGTCCTGAAAAGGACGTTTGCCACTGCCCAGCTTGAACATCGTTAGGTGTCCCGCCGTTAAGGCAGATTCGGTTTCTGTCAGCCAGATTAAATAGCGTAGACAAAGTAACGCTCCGGGCTACGGGAAAGCATCTGCCATCCGGAGCAAATCTTCCGTGATAATAAGCTGTTTCGTTATTATTATGGTGAACTCGTTAAATCATTAATTGTAATCGTTAAAAGGATATGACCAATAGCACATTTATAATAGGCCACATCAGTTCATAACCGCGACGGCTTCATTGCTTCATTTGTTTTTGCTAATGTCATTTTGCTATAAAGTTATTTCAATAACTTGGCTTAGTAGTGCACATCAGAGTATTACTATCGTTTTTATATTTTCTAATTTTTGGCTAATGAAGTCTCGTGTCTCGTAACTTTAAAGTCTCGTCTCGGTCTCGAAGCAATGATGCCTCGTCTCGGTCTCGAAGCAATGATGTCTCGTCTCGTCTCGGTCTCGGTAGGTTCGGTCCTCGTTCCTGCTCTGCCTACTAATACTGAATTTCATTGCTTCACTTTTTATCCTCCTGTCACGAGAAAGCGACGGAGGCGCTATACATGGGACGAATCCAGACTGGCTTAAGAGTTGCCCTTGTTTCCGAGTTTTTCAGTTGAGTTTTCATTCTTTACAATGTCGTAATGATCTGTCAATCATAATTAGTTTGCAACCTAAGAAAATGTTTAGCTTTTCGCAGTATGCGGCAATAAAATCGTGGTTTATCGTTTCTATTTGATCTTGAAAATGTTTTAATATAAGCTTACATCAGCTCACTCTCTAGTCTATATAACCGTTCCACTACGAAAATAGTTCATTCAAAGTCAAAGCCAACAACGCTAAATTAAATTAGCTTATGAAAAATTTTTTGCCTTTTTATAATTTTGTTCACAAGTTATGATTAGGGCCATTTTTTTTCCTAAAAAAATATGTTTTCGACTTTATTTTAGTAAAATTTTAACTTTATTTTGACTTATCCGCTTCCGCGTATTATTTATGTCTTGTAGCACTTTATTAATTAAATATGTTTTATAATCTGCAATTTACATGCTCTTCGTCTCCAATTTTCCTTGGTGTTGTTTACTTTTTTGGGTGGCTTTCCACAAAAAACTTTTTGTCACATTTGACTAACACGTCGCAAAGGTTGCATCGCAAGTCGCCGGCAGGAGTTGCCGAAAACTCATCCGGATATTCCTGGCAAGTTTCCCTAACTTTCGCTATAGAAGATTTGGCTTGTTTTGGCATTCTTTGCTTTGCAAGCTACTACTTAAAAGACCACGTGTAAAGAGCGCAAGGCTTTTATAGGATTAGATTAATTGTCTAACAATTATGTATTTATGCATCAACAATGACGTTTCATTCATAATAGGTGCTATTTCCTTCTCAATTACCGCACGCATTATTGTGACGATAGTGCAAATATTGCAACTATTTCAAAAGTTTAAAATCAAATAAAACTGCGCATAAAATTTTAATAGCAGCTCAAAAATTCAAAAAAATATTAAAAAAATGTAAATTTGTTCGTTTTTGTAAGGAAATTTTTGATAAAGACAATTTTGACAAATTTTGACTTTATGCAAAATTTTGACTTTATTTTGACTAATAAAATCTACCAAAACAGACTCCTGAACTCCTGAAACGAACGTTAGTGCACATTTGATCAAAGGTGGGCATTTTTTCTGAATAGACTGAAGCGCAGCGCAAGAAAGCACAAAATTTTTTAAAAGCAATGAAACGCAATGCAAATAGCGCAATCTGTTTTTTAAATGAATCGAAGCGCAACGCAACTTTTGCAATCCAATTTTTTAATTGCATGAAGCGCTGCGCAACTTCCGCTATTGATGTTTTACAGAAATAATAGCGCAGCGCAACTTTTGCAACTAACGTTTCTTTGGCTTTAAAACGCAACGCAATTTTTGCCTAAAAAATGCAACAAAGCGCAATGTGTGAAGAAGCGCAATTTTCAGTAAAGTCATTTTATACGTATTAAAGATACGTAAACTGAGCGTGATAAGCGGCAGTGATCACTGATTGCAACGATTATTAGTCAAACTGTAAATGGCTTTCGTGAAGCTGGCAAGCAGAACGACATAAACATTTAAGGTGCAAAAAATAATCGCGTTGTCGCTTCATCACGCTTCTATAAAAGTATCCCTCAAAGTAAATTATGTACATAATTATGAAATTCAGCACAAACAAATGCGATTTATTTTACTTTACCGCATCACACACAAAGTCATAACTCAACGCCGAAGAAATATTGTTGAAACTTCCGAGAAAAAGGCATCGCAAGCGAATTCAATGAATCTCATTTCTGATTGGCTGAAATCTGCTTCTAGGCTCTAGAGCAGAGGTGACGAACATGCGGCCCGCGGGCCGCATGCGGCCCGCGAAATAATTTCCTGCGGCCCGCGAACATTTTGGCGAGACCAGTATTAATCAAGCGCGTATCACACAGTAATTATATAAACGCTCAATACAAGTCATCTGTTTCAGGATTCAGCAGTTAACTCGAGTCCGTTGCAGCTTCAGCATAGTGCACCAGTTTACGAGTAACTATTCGAGCGAGAGCTTAGCTTGCCTTACAGTAGTAGGAATTATGTGAGTTTGCGGAAATGAATTGGTGAGGTGGCAGTATTATTTATCATATACAAATTTTACTGCTTTCTTAAGGTATTTGTTATTCTGTTTTTTAATCAATATTTAATTAGCCGCTTGTCTTCACCGATGTCTTCAGCGAAAAAACGAAATACTGTAGATGAAAAAAGAGTATTTCAAAAAGATTGGACCGATATCCGATATGTATATGACCAGGAACGTATTCAGAGGGGGGCCATTGTGTCATCCTTCCCTCTTTTTGACTCTGCCTTTTAGTAAAAAAAGAACAAAACTAATGGTGCCAAGTGACTGAAACATGCCAGACTCTTTTGATGGTTTCTGTAGCTTATGGCCAGTGGCTAATCCAAGGGTTAGAATGAGAGGTATGCATCCTCCCACCAGCCATTTTCAAAATAGTTTTTGATGTATACAATTTTTCCATAACTTCGAACCTCTTCGAGAGCGATAAGCCTTACGCCTTAAGCACGCATAATCGAAAATGTGGGCGCCAAATGCATCACATTTGGCAAAGCACTCAGAATCAGGGTCAAAAAATTTAAACAAAATTTGCCTGAGAATTATTCAAAAAGCACTACAAATAGCCATTACAGCATGTAAATTTTCAAAAATTTTCCGAGAGAGCATGCCACCGGACCCTCCAAGAGCTTTTCTTGTTTCTCAATCATTTATGACTAAAAAGTTATGCGGCCCGCTTGCTTATTGGTAAGTAACAAAGTGGCCCGCGACCGCAAATAGGTTCGTCACCCCTGCTCTAGAGAATAAAGCTACTATACCTTTCGTGCACGCTTCACCACTTGAACATTGAGTAACTTGCGCTTATATCGGACGAAGCGCAGCACAATGAAGAACCTCAATTCTTTAACAGTTCGCAGCGCAATAAAGCGCAAGCTCTTATATTTTATTCAGTTTGCAACGCAAGAAAAGCGCAAGCTGTTAAATTTGTTTCATTTCGCAACGCAATTAGGCCCAAGAAGCATTTATTTTAATTGAAGTAAATTCTTCTTGGGCCTAATTGCGGAAGTTGCGTAACTTGCGCTTTGCGCTTCAAATTGCGGAATGCCCACCTCTGCATTTGATCATGTAACAAGGTCCTGAAAAAATTTTGACTCTATTGACTTTAGCAGGCCCTAGTTATGATTTATTTAGGCCTAACTGCAGGCATTTAAACTTGTATCGCGTCTACTTGCGCTTCTACACTGGTTTACAATGTATTCGCACCTTACTAACTGGGCGCAAAGCGGGTAATTCCAAAATAATGGATCGAAGACTTCAAATTGTTACACTTTTTCTCGCGCCATGCGCGATCTAGTTATAGTATTACTTCTATGTTTGTGAAAAAATAATGCGAGTAGGCCAAATGGTGAGGTTTTTAGTTTTTCAATGTACAACAAATTTTATTAGTCGGCAACGTGGCCGAGTGGTTAGGAGCGTCGTTTTTACGACGGGTATAATCGCAAGGTAGATGGTTCAACTCTCATCCTGGCCTCGGTGTTGCGTCCTTGAATAAGATGCTTTACGACAATTATCTCTGCTTGGTAGAATCTAACAAGTAGGAAATTGAAGAGGTCAGAAGCAAACCTCAACTGAAAAACTCGGAAACAAGGGTAACTCCTAAGCTAGTCTGGATTCGTCCTATGCACAGCGCCTCCGTCGCTTTCTCGTGACAGGAGGATAAAAAGTGAAGCAATAAAATTCAGTATTAGTAGGTAGTAGCACAGAAACGTAACTTTTCGAGCTTTTTCTTTTCATCGCTTCTCACCCGTTGTTTCCTGTAGGCGAGCAGCAGCTGTGACGGTGTTACCATGTGTAAACATGCGCGGATTTATTCCAAAATTTTTATTAATTTTTACTAGTTAGCAAATGCCATAATTAGAATCAAAATCTAAAATCTGAAATGCTTTAAACTAAGATTCAGGAAGGTCTTTTGAGTAGTAGCGTTTTCTGTGATCAAAGTCTTTTCTTATTAACGGCTTGGCTGCTATTGTTACTTGTTACGCCTACATCATATTCCACATGAAAGTCAGAAATAAATTCATGATGAAAAGGTTGCTTGGACAGCCTATTCGGTGAATTAGTATTGCAAACGCACAATACAGATAAAAAGTTCGCTTATTTTAGTTGTAAGATCAAGGTCGGCGCCAAGGGGGACCTGGCCCCCCAATCGAGATACTTGGCCCCCTCAATTAACAAGCTTACTCTTTTGAAGACAGTGGCTGTTGGGCTTCATTTCAAACTTTGGCCCCCCCTAATAAACGCTAACCCCCCCCCAAGTCGACTGCTCTGCCGCCGGCTCTGAGTACGGTATTGAAGTAGCCTACTGATATGCCACTGTGCTTTGGAAATCTAGGAACTATAGTTCAGCTCAGTTGCGTTCCTGTAATACGATACTATAAGCAGAGTGTTTAGAGCCGACAAGCCCTATTTCTGCCAATTAGGATCTTACCTTATTTTCTTTAACTAGCATGCTTTAACCAAAAGAGGGCAGTTATACTCGTTTCATTACACTCGCTGTAGTACCAAAGGGCGGTTACGAGTGGTGAGGCCCGACCCCTCGGCTTATAGCGCTTAGGCAACGCAGCTCCGAAAAAAAAACGTTGCAGCGGTGGCGAGCCGTTGGCTATAGTGTGTCCGATTCGACCGGCCCGGGAATTAAATCCAAATCTTCCGCATCGATAGCGACATCTTTAACACTATGCCATAACCGGCCGGTTTGTTGAAAAATTATTAAAATATAAAAAACTTAATTGACCCTGCCGTAAGTGCTAAAATCAAAATAAAAATATTGCCAAGGAAGACCAGACCAACAAAAGATTTGAAGAGGCCCAGGGGCGGAGCGAGGGAAGGGGTGGGCAAAATTATTTTTACACACCGTAACTGTGTCAGGAGCTGAAGTGCTTCGTTTTTCAGACATTCCGATTATGTGTTTAAAAATATGTGATGATGTCGACGTTGTGATATGGGTGAAAAATGCTTGGACAATATCGACGCTGTTTTTGACCATAATTATAGTTATAGGAGAAACTGCTCCCTTCAAAATTAGTGCATATTAAATATTTATATCAAGGTTTATACACATTGTTTACAACTTTACGTCAATGTTGGTTCTTGAAAAAAAAAATTTTGGAGGGAAGCAATTAACTGTTTTACCCCCTGGCTTCACCCTGTTTGTGACGTTGCGAAAGCTGACCTACTTTAGTCGGTCAGCCTTCCTATGACCCAAAAATGAGGTCAACTAAAATTTGTTCAGTAAATTTTTAACCACGGCTTCACAGCATGAGTTTCTGTGAAACCTTTTCTCATCCCTGTCTTTTCTCCCTTTAAATGAAGCGCTAAGCAAAAAGCAAAAGTGTGAATGAAATATATCTTGGTTATTTTCTTAGTTATGGCATTATATAGCTTAATCATGGTCAACTGCAATTGCGTAATAATTCAAATTAGAAACATTACAATCCGATGCACTTTAACACCTTTGAACTACTGTAATTGTCGTATCCTTGCGTCATCACAATGTGACGTCACTGAAACTCCCTCCATTGAAAAACCTGCCACTGCTAGATAACGTACTTTAATCATAGACTTTTTCTTTCAGCTTCCTAAAAAGGCCTTAACATATTAAATTTCTGGCCTCCCCTTCCCGAAAAAAACTGTTTAATCCGCGCCTGCGTGTAACTGTACAGTTAGTGTAAAAGTTTAAGAACGGCGAAATCAAAGAATGCACATTCTCGTTCAATATTTCTCTAAGTGTCTTACTCTCAGTGACTATAATTTTCTTTAGATTGATAATGGTTAGTGAAACTTAACCGAAACGTCTCATTTGAATATGTATCAATTTGTTTTCGCTTTATTATTTGTGATTAAAGTGCATAAAATTTCCATCAACCATGCTCCGATTTAAATATCGTTTACCACTTTCACCAGAAAGCATTCCTTTGACTTCGTTACAACAATCGTGCCTTGACTGCCTTTGCTATTTCTGGTTTAAAACATCTCTCTTAAAATTTGAGGCCATCTTTTGTTATTGTACTACCCAGGGGCGGCTCCAAGGGGGATGTAGGGTATGTATGCATTTCCCCACCAGCCATTTTCAACAATGTTTTGGATGATTAAAATTTTTCCATAAACTCGAATCTCCTCATAACGATATGCCTTAGTCGCCTTAAGCACGCATAATCGAAACTGTGCGAACAAAATGCATCATATTTGGTGGAGCACTCAAAGTTAGGGGCCAGAAATATGACAAACTTTCCTTAAAAATAGTTCAAAAAGCACTAGAATGGCCATTGCAGTATGCAAATTTTCAAAAATTTTCCGGGGAAGCATGCCATCAAACTCCCCAAGAGTCGGTTTTGTTACTGAGGATAAGTTGCTTAAATTAATCTGTCGAAAAAAACTGCGTTTGAAAAATGACGAAAATTGGTGTTCCCTCCCTGAAAAAATTTCTGAATACGCCCCTGACATGAAACTATTTTCAAAAATCTTATTTGCGCCCGTTTCCGGGTCTAAAACATTTTTGCATTTAGTTAACATTCAAACTGATTTAAAAATACATCTACCCACCAAAACTTTGTGGATCCGCTTCTGTATACAACGTATGGTCAAATGTGATGTCATTCTCAACCCCCCCCCCCTAATTGCAAAACCCTGGCTACGCTAGTGGATCTTTACAAATCAGAATTGTTGATTTTTTCAATTTTTTAAGCTCATCAGCGTTATTTTTGATCAAGTTCAGCGAAATTTGATTTTTTTTTTCAGTTCAAAAACTTTAAGTTTTCAAATTCGAGTTTTGCGAAAAATATCTTTCAGGTTTGAATTTGCAGCCTGATACGTAGGTTGGTGTATTTGAGAGCAGCAAAAAGCAAAGCAAGGGGCCTATAATGTAAATCATGCCTATTAAGACAGCTGCTTACATGGGCGTGCCACCCGAGAAAAGATCGTTAAATGGCGTCCTCTAAAAAAGTTTGATACTAACGTCACAATCAGGTCTGCAAAAAAGCATGGGGGCCTCCCGGAAAATTAGCCCCGGGGCTCCCCTAAGCCTTAATACGGCCCGACTGGCTAGCGCCTAGTCTAGTGCTAAAACTGTGCTAGTATTACCAAGTTGGGAGGGTTTTGACTTGGTTACAGGTGAGAGTGTAGGCTATGTATAGGTGTCTACATATGAACCGGTATAGGCTTGTTGTGAGGTGCTAGACCAGCAGCTGCTGTTTGCTGGCTAGCGCCTAGTCTAGTGCTAAAACTGTGCTAGTAGGCCTATTGCAAGCATGCGTTGACTGCAGACTTAGTCGGAGCATTGGTCGGAGAGTATGAAGTAATGGTATCTTCCACCAGTAACTGTGTGAGGCCATGGCCAGCAACTGCTAGTCTAGCACCTCACAACAAGCCTATGCATCTGTAGACACCATTACTGCATACACTCTTACCTATAACTAAGTTAAAACCATCCTAACTTTGTAATACTAGCACCGTTTTGACACTAAACTAGGCGCTAGCCAGCAAACAGCAGCTGCCAGTCCAGCACCTCACAACAAGCCTATACATACCGAGCAGTTAGCGAGACACTCGGCTTTACCGAGTAACTGCTCTTTCTGCAAGCGCAACCTGTAATCCCAACTTTGCGAGCACGTTATCTCGGCTGCCGCTCGGAGAATTTCTCCTCCGAGGAGAATTAGCGAGAGAAATCGCTCGCTAACGCATAAAATCCTGTAATAACCCCCCTGGTTCTGGCTTGGATGATCAAGTTCTAATGAGCTGTAATGCATGAAACGTCAGAAAACAGTGCTTTGATCGCGGGTGGTTGCAAGATATTGGAGTATTGCAAGTTGGACATTTTATAGAAAGGTTTAGACAATTGCTTTTAGAACTTAGAATAGTCTAACATTCATGTTAACTTCGCCACATTTTCCAGGCTTTTGGGACTTTCAGAGATCAAGTCGAGATCTGGGTTCGCACCGGTTCCACTTATGGCTAGTATTACGCTGGCCTGCAGTCAGCTGATTTCTGACAAAGTGGCTCCAAACATCGTTAATAAAATATTTTCGGTATATGCGAAAAAACGCATTCACTAAACATTTTGCAACACCCCATGCTTGACTTTCCCATTTGACAATTAAGTTATTTTGTAAACCAAGATAAAAAAAAAAAGTTCTCGGAGCCATAAGTCAATTTATTGCTTCTTTTTATGTCGAATAAAGTACCGGTATAAATCTTTACAAAGTGTATTCAGCAAGAAACATCAATGCAGATAAAGGTCGTCCTAAGAAACATAAATCCTGAATATTCTGCATCCGAAGGTGAACATCTCAAGTGAACAATTGGTTCAGTTTCGAGATATTGAAGGTTATTCTCTGCTGAGCTGATCATCACTACTTTGCATATCCTACTATAGGCTAATAATGCTGATTCTGACTCAGATCATCAACCACTTTTTGCGAAACTTGTGGAAAACATAGGATTGAAATGCTCTTAAACTTTGAGATTTATTAGTCTAAAACAACCCCACCTTATTATCTTCACAATAGGATATGCAAATGCTATTGAACTATTTGTAGCATCCATCAAGATGAACGAGAAGATGGCGAAGACGAAAGTCGGAAAACTAGGCCATTGGAACTTGAACATCGAAGAGCCACAACCAGCAGAGATGGGCATTTATCGAGATAATTTATCCGCGAAAATTTATTGCGTATTATCGTTATCGCTGAAAATAGTTCTGATTTATCGATTACCGATATCGCTTTGTAATATATTTTGTTATCGCCGATAACTTATCGCGATAAACGATTCTTTATGCACACAGTGATCAAAATTAGTGAAGTGAGTTAGCGCTATAGAAAAAATACACCTGGGTTCCTTAAGTGCTGTTGCAGTTTAAAAACATCTCTCTTTGTTTTATTTGATGCCACAGCAGAGTCCATAAACTGCTCTCTTTTCTTGAAAAATCTGGAAACACAGTTTTGCAATGTGACTTGCAAAAAAAACTCGTCAAACTCATTGAAAATTTACCACAACAATTATCGGAAAATTTATCAATTACCGATATCGCTTTAATTGAGATTTATTGATGATCGGTATCGCCCAGAGCTTTTATGAAGATATCGAGTATCGCTTTAGTACAGAAAGGTTTATCGTGGCCATGTCTGACAATCAAGCCGTGTAAAGACAAAGGTTGTGATTAAAGCCTCATGGTAACTGGTAGGATATGGGAAAAGAGATGCACTATTTCGTCAAAAACCGAAATCGTGCATAATCATAAAGAAGTTCAATGCTTAGTATAATTTGTGGTTGTACCAATAAATACTGACCTAGCGTAACTTGAATAATAATTATATTGTTTAATTTGACAGCTTTTACTTTTCTGTATGCTTGTGTACCAGTTTCATTTCAGCCAAAATTAATGTCTATTGCCAGATAATTTCTCGATATTCGCAATATCATGCTTTTTGGAAAATTGTAGTTGAAACTTTGACCAAAAACTGCACCCCTCAAAAAATTAAACTTTTTTGGTTGTAAGAATAGGTCGTCAATAGCTTCAGATTTAAATCAAAGTGTATATATCCACACATTTTAAGCTCTAACTTGACCTTCTAGCATGAGTGGTTAGAAATTTTTAATTTGGGGAAGTATTTGGCCCGGTTGTTAGGCCGTTTAGGGGGCAACACCCCAAAACCATTTTCAGTGTCATTTTTGGCCCATTTACCACAAATGAGGAAACCACTTTTTTGAAATTCCAAAAAAAGTTTTCTTCACTACACCCTAATAACCGTATGGCTGCTGACTCAAATAATGCAAGCTCACTTCGCAGTTTTCCACAATCACTGTTGAATTTTTTGCTCAATATAATTTGAAAATAACCTCTGGTCTTACCCTCTTCACGAGACTGGTTACAGGTCGCGTGAATTTAATGCAACTCACTTTCAGTACGTCAAAGAAGTCCTCTGGGACGCTCTCGGGTTGGCACAACTTGGCCACAGTCTCTGGCGCCCCCTTGAGGAAGATGATGAGGTCTTTAGGACCGGACTGAAAAGGTTTCACGATGACACTTGCTCGTTGTAACGCAGATGAGAAAGGAAATTGCCGGACGATACCCACGTCATAATGAGATGATTGTGACGGCACAGTGTCTCCGTTATTCTAAATATTGCAATATTATTCACAACCGCTCAGTTGCCGAAGTGGTTAAACACATTGCTATCGACTCGGGACGTCCGGGGTTCGATTACCGGACCAGTCAAATCGGTCACAGTGTCGCCACTGCTGAGATGTTTCTTCGGAGCTGTGTGGTCCAGGCGCTAAGCTGCGGAGATAGAGCCCGTTGCACGCTTCGTTGTAGTACTGTGAGTATAATGAAGATTGGACATTTTTTTACGCATAACCACCAGGTATCTTCGCACTTTCACCAACGTCCAACTCCCCTCGAGCAGTGAGCTGTTCTAATATCATAACGCAAAACTGTTACACTTCTCACTCTCTCTGTGTCGCTGCTGTAACTATGTTCTTCTTGGTGTGATGAAAACACAAAAACAAGATGACTTGTTATTAAAATTGCATGCTTAGCTATGGTCTGTGGTTGCAGTAGACATCAAAATCAAATTTTCATTATACTCGCGGTATTAAGCCGAGGCGTGTAACGAGTAGCGGGGCTCAGCTCATCTCCGTGGCTTAGCGCGGGGAACACAGCTCCGAAGAAACATCGCAACGGTGGCGAGTCGTTTGCAACAATATGACGGATTTGATCGGCCCGGGAATCGAACACCAGATCTTTTGCTGGGATAGCGATGTGTTGAACAGCTGAGATAAACCTCACTAACATTGTGCTGCATCCTATAATTTGTACTACCCTCTAGTTTTTCCTCAAGGACATTCACATCAAAAGCGTTTAACAAAAAATAACGAAAACCAAAACAGTGGAAACAGTAGATAAAAAAATATGAATGGTAAAGACAATTACAACGCTATGATAGATTTGAAGAAAACTGCTCACCGGCAATCAGTACTCAGTTAATGAGCTTACATGGCAAGAATGCTTCCAGTAAACTAACATCTATACTTTTAAAGCCACCTGATTATCGAGAGCAACCGGAGAAGCAGTGCTTTCCTGAAAGTCCATGAGGGGGGGAAGGTTTGCGAGGAAGTCAGATGGGGGCCGGAAATATGTTGATTGCAGTTGGTCGTATTTTGATTCGTCCTCAACCTGAATAAACATTAAAAACTGGTCACAAGACTGTTAAGTTGCCCATCGTGCAATCAGTAGTAAGACGAGAAATTATAAGGGAGGGAGGGGCATATGCTGCAAAAGTCATCATATGAGTCTGGCATAATTCAGCTACTTAACAACTTCTTTTACTAAAAGGCAATGTCAAAAGAAGGGGGGGCATGGCACAATACCCCCTAATTACCCTACTGTGTACAAGCACAACTTCGGAACAGTTTTGCTCATTCAACCATAACCACCATCATCAAACCTCTCATGCTTGAATCCACTTTATTTCCGTGAACTCCCCACGCAAAAGTTCTGGCATATTGTGTCATCTATCAATAAGTTATCGCCCATCACCCTGTCCACACGTCTAATTTTAGTGGGCTTTAGGGTTCTTGATTCTAGTTTCTGCATCACAATCAATTTCTTGATGCCATAGTTAAGAACACGGATTATGACATCAAGAAACTGATTATGACCTAGAAACTTGAACCGCGGGTCTAAAGTTCACTAAAATCGAACATGTCGACACGCTAAATATCCATCAACAATAATTTAATCGAACTCTGGCAAAGTGGCCCGACTAACGATAGACGGTTCCTGCATTCAAAAAGGAAGTCGTGAATGCTATGTTCAAATGTTTTAATGCGACCAGATCAGGAATACAACTACAAGTTTCATGGGCTAAAAGGTGAAAATTCGAATCCGATACTTCAAGCGCCCGTAGTTGTAATGATGGCAACTTTTTACCACTTCTAGCTTCCACAGATGCAACAGTAAATATACAAATTTACATCTATTCTAGAATTAAATCAACGTTCGAAACATGCAGCAAAATCACTAACTTGCATCTACAGAACTAGACAAAATTCCACTGAATAAGTAACAGCAATTAGTGGTAACAAACGCTTACGACTTTCGAATACAATAAATATGGAACGAAAACAGCTTTAGGAGGGAAAAAAGTCATAGTAATTCTTAAAACTGGACGTTTCGACAGCATACATTCAGCCGTCATCATCAGCTAAGTAAAGCTGAAATGAGTACGGCCTTATTTTACATTGCTGATGATGATAGCTGAATATATGCTGTCGAAATGTCGAGTTTTGGGAATTACCGTGGTTTCATGCTTCCTCCTTGAATTACAACATTGCAGCGAGAACTTACCGAAGGTTCCATCATGCGCCATCCAGTGGCCTCAAACATCTTCACATCGAGGGGATCCCCGGACAGCTGGCCATCAATAGTGGTCAGCGTGTGGCAAGAGACCATACAGCGGACCAGTTCACTGTCCACTCCCAGGTCCTCGTTCAGCTGCTCAGGTGGAATTGGGGTCATAAACTTTTGACCCCCTGACCCATGACTGTCAACTTTATGGTTAACAGGAAGCACAGAATACATGTCCAGCCCGTCCTCGGTCAAGGTACCGGTCTTGTCAAACGCGACCACGTCCACCTAAAACAAAACAAAATCACATCTTCATCATACTCGTGGCATTACGCTGGAACGTGTAACGAGTGGTGGGGCTCATCTTCGCTGTTTAGCGCCTGGACAACACAGTTCCGAAGAAACATCTCATAGTGATGGCCAGCTGTTTCCGACATTGTGTCCGATTTGATTAGCCCGGAAAATGAACCCCAGACCTCCTGCACCGTCAGCGATATCTTTAACGTTCATTTATATCACAATAAACATTGTGACATCACAATGGCAGTGCCAGGATAGTCCTGGCACATTGCCAGCAATTGCGCAACTTATTTGCCTGCACGGAAAAGCAGTACGTGACGTCATAAGCAAAATTGCGCTGCGAGTGAACTTTGATCAACTGTGACGAAACATTCCAAATTTCACACACACGAACAGAGCATGAATGTTTGCGCATGTGAATTGTGGATGCAAAATACAGTGTTTGTAGAAGAAAATATGCGTTGCCGGCTTCACGATTATTATCAGAAATTACTAGTCTAATAAATGAATCTACAAGTGCACGAAAGATTGCTGACGGTCATGAAAATATATGTCAAATTAAATCTTCATTGTACTCGTGTAATTGCGTAACTAGTGGCGGGGCCTGTTTCACTGGCTTAGCGCCTGGGCAACGCAGAAACATCGCAGCGGTGGCGAGCCGTTGGCGACACCGTGACCGACTTGACCGGTCCGGGGATCGAACCCCAGACCTCCCACGCCGTTAGCGTTGTCTTTAACTACTTCGCTAAACGGATGAAATCTAGACACTGAAGAAGCAACATCGAGATTCGAGTTAAGTTGCGTTTACAGACACGCGACAAAATTTACAATGCAAGTGAACGCAGAAGGTTGTCGCAGGTTTTCACGTGGTCGCCTAACAGTAACATAAAACAAAAAAAACTAAAAAATAAAATCCTTTCAGGCCTACTGAAAGAGAATTATCACATCCTCTTGTCTTGAGTGAGTGTGGCTTAAACCTGAGTGCGGCTGATGAGACCAATCGCCCGGAACAGCGCAGTCCCGCTCTACGGTTACGTTACAATAAAACAAGGTGCGGCAATGAATTGTCGCGTTGTCGCATGCCGCGTATCGGTAAGAATAACATTTATCGCAACACATGTTCCTACCTGTCCACTTATATTGATGCGCTGTGGACTGATACAGTGGATCTTCTGCCTTCGCAGACGAATCTGAGCATATATTATCCCGATGGTCATCGCCAGAGGAAGTGCGGGAGGTACCGATATCGTGATGAGATCGATAGCATTGAACGCGATATCACGCGGGCTTTCACCGCGGTAATACTGAAAATAAACCATGTATCTGAGACCATATTCAAATCATTGAAATGAAAATTCAAAGTGATTGAGGGCTGCTAAGTGAGCTTGCGCTTTCGAGTCAGCAGCCATCCGATGTACGTCCAATACGATCGGCTGCAGCCGTGAATCGAACCCGTCACGTACGATCTGCAACCTGCGCGCGGTGCCGCCAGGCCATGTCGCTGAAGGCAATAATAAAATGTGACAATGAGAGACGGAGTGAAAATTTTTAAAGGGGGAGGGCCATAAAACTAGAAAAGCCATCAAAATATCTGGTATATTTTAGTCACTTAGTAAAACTTGTTCTTCTTTTACTAAAAAGCAAAGTCAAGGGGGGAACGCCCCTGCACTAAATACGTCATAGGTCACAACCATCTCACCATTAATATCACAGTGTACACGAAGCCACACATAGCCATGAAGAAGAGAAGACCAACGAAGCGATAGGCGTCGCGAAGAAGTTTCAAGTCCACCGGCTTGGGAAAAAGAATACTAAGAACCAACCTCCCTTTTGCGGTATGGAAACCGGTTTGTACCACAACCGCTTTCACAAGCTCGCCTCGGTAATATCTGCATAACATCAAACAATCAAATCTTCATTATACTCGTGGTATTACGCCGAAGCGTGTTGTAAGTGGCGAGGCCTGTCTCCACGGCTTAGCGTCTGGGCAACAGAGCTCAAGAAACGTGGCAGCGGTGGCGAGCCGTTGACGACACAACGTCCGACTCCACCCGCCCAGGAATCGAACCCTAGACCTCCCGAACCAATAGGAATGTGTTTAGCTACTACGCCAGCAGGTCGGTAATTCCAATCTTTCATACTGGACAGGCCCCCACATTCCAAAACTTGTGCTTTCCCTTATTGCAGCCTCATATAATCTACTTTTCCTACCTAGTTTGCAGAACTTGCGTCCCGCAGAAAAGTGAATGACGTTTATGTGTGTCGAGCTCGTAGAGATGGTCCAATTCCGATGTACTGCTAGGCAAGGGTGTCTTTGTCACTGGAACACTTTCTCCAGTCAGCATGCTTTCATTCACAATACAAGTGCCTGGAAAACACACATGTCCGTTAGCAAGTTGTTGTTCAAAGCAGTAGATAAAATTACAAAGCACATCGCTATAGGTGCACGAAGTTTCGGCTTCGATTCCCGGGCCAGTCATATTTCGGAATGGTTGCATTGAAAATTTTCACTTTGCTCTTCGGCGACGTGATTGGCTAGAGCAGTTGCACGAGTATGCTGCGAGTAATCTTGTTTGTTTGTTCTATTATCACTTCTCTGCTTCTTCCCGAATTACGCGTTCAAGAAACCAAGTTAGTTGAGAATAAAATAAAAACCTAGAGCAGCATCGTACTCAAACCCTACGAATAGCAGACCAGCGAAGTAACCGCTACACCACATCGCTGTTGGCAAATCCGAGTCCAATCTTTCTACTTATACTCATTTCGGTCGAGCCTTATCGTTCTCCAAGCGCTCTCTTCGCAAATGCTCTAGCCAATCAGATCGCTGGGGAGCAGAGTAAGAGCAAAGTAAAAATTTTCCATGCAACCTTTTCGAAATCTGCTTCCCGGACCAGTTATATCGGGCACATGGTCACCAACTGATGGCGGTCCCATCTCCGTGGCAGAGGGCCTGGGCAACACATCTTCGAAGAAGCACCGCGACAGTGGCGCTACTATATCCAATGTGAGCGGTCCGGGAGTCGAACCAACGACCTCCCACGCCGATAGCGATGACATTAACCACTACGTCAAAGGGAGCAATACCATTCGTTATTGAAAGTATCGAGGTATTGCTATAAATCACATCCAGGGCTTAAACGATTCGTTCATGTAAGAAATCAACGAACGGAGATTGAAACAATTTAAGATTAGCTGAGCGACATCAACGTTAATCGCTGCAAACGCAGTCAGTGCCAAAGCCAGCATTCTAACCACCAAAGGTAAACATACGACGATAACATTACGTTGAATATCAACAGTTTTGGCAATTCTACAGTAAATAAACAACAACTTTATTGTCAGCAGTGTAAGCAAGGTAGTACCGCCTTGCTTACACTGCTGATGATGACAGCTGAATACATGTTGTCGAAACACCCAGTTTTTTGACTCCTATTTGTTGAGAAATTCCTACCTGATATGAGGGCAGCGTCGCACGGCAACTGTACGCCACCTGGTGGTATAACAAGCACATCTCCAGGCACTAGGTCTTTGGACCAAACCTCAACCTGTTTAAGCTGACCGTCCAAACAGCGTAGTACATCGATCTTCATTTTGTTGTGATATTCGACCATGTCATGGAGACGAACCCGTTCTCTCCGTACCTGCGAGACACACGGTTTGGAACGAAGCTGATTTGTAGATCAGAAAACTTGGCGTAGTGGTCCAGGACATCGTCTTCAGCGCGTATATCTGGGATCGATTTCCAAGCTGGTCAAATCGGGCAGTGTCGCCAACAGCTCGCCATTGCTGCGACGTTTCTGTATTGCCCATGCACTAAGCAGCAGAGGCGAGCCCCGACAATCGTTACACGCTTCAGCGTAATACCGCCAGTGTAACGGAGATTTAATGAACCAACTTTTTGTAGCATGTCAGCACCAATTTACCAGCAACATAGCACGGAAACTAACACCACAGCCAAAATTGCTACACATACGAACTTCCTGCTTACATTACTTCAGTATGTGCTTACATGTGATAATGCGTACAAATTTGTACTCGAATATAAAAAAACAATCACAAAACATTAGTGTGCAGTTTGAGGTGGTGCAGGCAGGAAGATAGGAAGCCACGTAGCCAAGATTTTAAGCTGGCTCCAGCATGGATTATCAGCTCCGGACAAATGGAATGAGGTCCAGGAGCTTTGCCTGGTTTTAAATGTTGGAGGGCAGCAGCGAACTCCCGATGGGAAAAACTCCCGGAGACATTCGCAGGATGTAATGGATCAGCCCTCCAAAGGTCAGACACTTCCTGTAAAACGAGCCGAGATGAGCGTCAATTCACACCTTTGTATTTCCCGTTTTTAACCAGCTGAGAAGCAATAGCATCAGCTGAAACGGGACATTGACGAGGGGATTGTTGTGACCTACCAGTCAAGTTGTTTATAGTATTCCATGCCAGCCGGCTGGAGTGCGAAAAGTCAATGTTGCGGACCGTCTCTGACCAGCGATTTCTCCGCTTCCCGTCGAGCCTTGTGAGTAGGGCTGTGGCAGCCATATCCGAATCAGGGCCCCCAGGTGACTGCAGGAAATGCTGATAGAGGTCTTCACACTCCGCATCCCAGCAAGGTATGTGGTTTGATCGTCGACCACGAGGGATACATTTCTTCGCCGCAGTGCTTATTACCTTGCAAAAGCACTGGTAAACCTGATCGATGTTCTGAGATTCAGGTGGCGGTATACTCTTGGCCAGTTTGTTGGTTAGGTTGGAATAGTGGTCCCAGTTGGCCTTGCGGAAGTTCCATCGCTTTACAGGCTTGCTCGGTTTTGGATGAGCAAGTTTGGGTGGACTTATAAGCGAGGGTCGGTGTTGTGACCTTGGGAACTTTCCTAAGATACGTCTGTCAGGTAAGCGACTGTCCAAATCGACACTGGCAAATGCAAGATCTGGGTTGGTGTCTGTTTTCCAGCGGCCAGAATGGAAACTGGCAGCCTCCTTGGGGCTATATAGCAGGGTGAAGTTGTTGGCACTGGCCCAGCCAGCCAGGCATTCACCATCTGGATTGTTATTATCATAACCCCAGTCAACATGGTGGCAGTTGAAGTCGCCAGCATAGAGGCAGGGATGGGGGAATGCTGGAAGATCAGATGCTTGCATTCGTGTTGGAGGGGGTTTGTAGACGTTGACTATTTTATAGTTATCAACATCCACGCACACCCACTCGATCTCCGATGTTGGTGGGGACTGGTCGGTTAGGATCCACTTCAGACGCTCATGGACAAACGTAGCAAGACCATGCTTCCTGCTCAAGGAAAACCCAGCTAAATGGTAGCTCGGAAGATCTAACCTTTCTACCGAGGTGCAATGGGTTTCCTGTAAGAGGATGACGAGTGCCTCACACTGTAACGCAAGATTATGCAACACGCTCATCTTGCTTGCAGTGAGGCCTTCGATGTTCAGTTGGAGAATGCTGGGCCTGTGGAACTTGTTGACGGTGCGCCGAAGATGCGCATCGCCCCGTCCTGAAAAGGACGTTTGCCGCTGCCCAGCTTGAACATCGTTAGGTGTCCCGCCGTTAAGGCAGATTCGGTTTCTGTCAGCCAAATTAAATAGCGTAGACAGAGTAACGCTCCGGGCTACGGGAAAGCATCTGCCATCCGGAGCAATGTGGCGATGTTACCTTAATATATTTAACTGGAAAAGCCCGATAAAATTTTTTTTTTGACAACCGGGAATTTAAAGTCTTGTCTCAGTGTAGGCAATGTAAATTTTCGATGTATGAAAGTGTGGCAAAGTTACCATGTGACAAAGTTACTGGCAACCATTTCCAAAAAAATCTTCATTTCAGCATAGTTCTGAGTTAAAGCCACTGTCCCCTCTAAGGTGCACATTTTGAGAAAAATGAGAAGTTTTGGGCAAAATTTTGCTGTTTTCTTCAAAGCTTGCAGACTGGAAGGGTGATTTTTGGCCAAACTAGAATCCAAGTGTTCAATACTGTTATGCACAACAAAGGTTTCATGTGTACTGTAGAAACTCAAATTTGAGGCAAAAATTGAATTAAACTTTCTTTTAACCTTCTAAATTTTTGGCCATGTTTTTTATTGAAATTTATGTTTGAAAAAATTCACATTTGCTAAAATTTTGGAGGGAACAGTGGTTTTAACCATTGATACCAATTTCTTTTCAAGGGTGCAAAATATGTCTGATCCCAGTTCAAAGAACAGATTGCACGCAAAGCTTTATTTTGAATCATTTGCATTTTATGTAGATGAAAAGAGTATGCAAAGCCCCATGGCACAATGCTCATGCAAACAATGTGGATGTATAAAAGCATAGTGTAAAGAGAGTAAAGGGGAAGTTGGTTAGCACAAAGCAGTGACTTAATTTTGTTAGAATGCCAACATTGCAAATTGCAAATCTTCATATTGCAAACGTTGAAAAAAAGCAACTTCTGCTTTACTCAGATCGATATTAAAATTTGACTGTGTTATATAAAAGTAAAAAAATATGCATACTTTTGGTTGCTAGGGTTTTGTTTCATATTGTGAGTATGAAGAAAAAGTTATTGACAACTTGTAAAGTATATAGATGCTTAAATACTTTGTGAAGTTTTAATGTGTTGATGTGATTTAAAACAAAAATACGAAAGGTCGCTTTGCCGATGCTAAAATATTGAATTGCTGCATCACTAAAAGTTTAGGTGCGAGATAAAAAAACATATAAGAATCAAAATCAAATCTTCATTATACTCGCTGTGTTACGCCAAAGCGTGTGACGAGCTGCGGGGCCCATCTCCGCGGTTTAGCGCCTGGGCAACACAGCTCGGAAGAAACACTGTGTAGATTTGACCAGCTCGGGAATCGAACCCCAGACCTCCCGCACCAATAGCGTGCGCTTAGCAACTGAGCTGACAGAAGTATTTGTTAGTAACACCAAAAAATCAATGTTTATGGTTGTAACTACAAAATTATGGTTTCAACTACAAAAGTGCTTGCTGTAAAGAGACTTTTCAAGTCATGCCCCCTCTCAAAGATAAGGAATAACTGCCAGTGATGGGCATTTATCTGTTTATGGTGGTAATTAATAACCAATAGTACCGTTATGTATGTGTATAGCTTTGTATAAATTTTGAGTTACTCCCTAATATTATTGTTTAAGCTTTTGATTTTGTCTTTAAGAACCACTTGTCTAGAGCACCAGATCGGTTTCCATTATCAAAACGCTGCTGCAGCAGACTGCTTGCTCTTTCTTTGCATGTTATGCTAGTATGGCTGGTATGACATCATCATCAGCAACTTGAAACGTAAGAAATAGGGGTATTTGAGTACAGTTAATGGTGAGATTAGCAGCTCAGATGGCTGAGTGGTCGTAGATCACTGCCTTATATTTTCCAAAGCTTTAGATGTGAGTTTGCTGGCATTTCCAGTTCAAGTTATGTGGTTGAAGGGAATTTTTAATCTTTTTCCTAAAAACTTAATTGATATTGTGAGTATGCTCAGAGAGTGACTTTGCTTCTGAAAAAGTTTTTAATCAGGCCAGTAGTAGGGATGTGCCTCAAGAAAAATTACTCGAACCTGCCGAGTAACGAGTATTCACGACATTACTCGGCCGAGTCCGAATCCGAGTATCTACGACGTCAGATTATGAACTCAAAATTAGATGATGAGCAAAAAAAAGGTCATCACGTTCGTAGAAGTCCCAATTTCGACTCAAATTCGGATAAAAGGTCAAAATGATAATGGTTTAATACTTGGACTCGGCCAAGTCCGAGTAATGCCTTATTACTCGGCCGAGTACTCGGACTCGACTCGACACATCCCTAGCCAGTAGCAAAAAATAACAAGGGCGTCCTACAGAAGAGCTTTATTTATTGGTGACGACATTATTGAGCTTTATTTATTGGTGACGACATAGAAAAAATTGACCAAGGTATTTTTTAAAAATAATAGCCTCAGCTCAAAAACTTTGAGAGTCTTTGATTCGAGATTTGAATCCTGAGTCTCTGTTGAGGAGGTGCAGACACGGCGACCATGCAGCCTTCGACTGCAGAATAATGGTCTTCTGCGCTATACCTTGACACGTGTGTTTTTAGTTTCATAATAGCTAAATCGAAGTGTGTGTGTTGCCCGCGTGTAATAAAAGTTCTGTTCTGTTCTATGGTTTGAGGCAAAGTCTTTAAGTCTTAATGACCAGGGCTTAGGGTTGCCAGAAGTCCTTGAATCTCAAGGACAGTCCTTGAATTTGCCACTAAAAATGACAGTGTCCTTGATCCTTAAAAAACACGAAAATGTCCTTGAAAAAATTTGGTCTATCTTGATCAGAATCTATTTCGAACCAGCTCGAAAAAAAATATGCTGGCAACACTGATTTGTCACGCTCGCATACAGATTAATTCGTAGCAAATTAGCAATTTCTAAGTTGTTCCGAACTTCGACTATCACTGCTTGGGACTTTTCCGTTAGTTAAGATGACTTTCTGTGGTTGGGTGTTTTAGGCTGAATAACAATGCTGGTTGCAGGAAGCCATACTTTTTAATGTAGACTACAATATCAAGTGTGAAAGTGGAAGCCTACCAGTACCAAAAGCTGTGGAGGCTAGTTTAGCTAGCTGTTTCATTTTTTTTCAACTTTTACTATTTGGGTTCCGAGCAGATTTGGTGGGCAATTATGCTGTTATTACGAATTTTCTTCTTGTATATACTGTGACTGTGTTACTGTTTTTTGGATGTAGGCTGTCTACAATATCAAGTGTAAAACTATAGGTATCAGTTTAATTAGTTGGTGTAAATTGCAGTGAGCTAATGAAATGGTACATAGTAGCCTACCAGTACCTAAAGCTGTATAGTTTAGCTAAACTGTTGGGTAATAAAATAGTCCCATATTGTTCAGTTTTTAGGCGTGCCTTTTGCCGCTTTGATCTTAAAATGAGTCAGTGCAGCTGAAATATTGTTAAGTGCAGCTTAACTGTGTATTTTATATTTTGATTGCCAGTGCCCAATTACACTGATCGAGACTATTCAACTAGGTGTGTTATTTATAGCAACCTGATTCGTTTAATCATAAATTTTATTCCGGCACCAGATCGGTATCGTAATACTTCTTTTACAGAAAAATGTAATTCAGTGCAAGAACTACTTTGCATTTCCGCTTATTTCTCATTGCTTGCAGTTACAGTGCACAGCTTTGCGCTAATGTGTTAGAAGTAAGAATCGGTGAAACTTGGATTTCACAAGAAGTTGATATGATTTACGCATGATCATAGTTACGTATGATCATTATACACGAGACTATTTGAAATGCTAAGACGTCCTTGAAAAGGTTTTAAGTGATTTGGTAACCCTACCTTGTAAAAAAACTTCTGCCAGTTTAATTCAAAATTGTCAATATTGATGTGATGGAAAATACCTAACAAAACGTCCACGTTACCAAAGTACTGGCAGCCCTTGTGACGCTTGGTGTCATGGCATGATCATTTTTGGTACAATTTCACAGGTTTTTCCAATTTTTTTTATACCATCTCCGATTCAGCAATACCACGCTTCTTAAACTTTTTTTGTGACTTGGCAAAAATAAACTTTGTTTACACTGTGCTGCGCTGTTTTCATCTTTGAGAATCATTCTATGTAACGGTACGATCTCATTATCCAGTCATAAGATTTTCTCGTTTTTGAAAAGTTGAAATTTCGGCCAAACGTTCTTTAATCTTCAGAAGGAAAAATATAACCGCAGTAGTTCTTAAACTGGACGTTTTGACCACATGAATTCACCTGTCATCATCAGCAGTGCAAGCAAGGCAGTGAAATCTTTCAATTTTGTACTACCTTGCTTACACTGCTGATGATGACAGCTGAATGTATGTTGTCAAAACGTCCAGTGTTAAGAATTACATTGGTTTTATTTTCTTCAGCTATTTTCGTCCTGTATATATTGTATTCTTCAATCTACGGTTGAAATGGGTACAGCTGCAGTATTTAATGATTTTATAGATTGCGTAATTACTTAAGAGACATTAATGTGTTTTGTTTAAATTAATAAAGAATTTAAGAATGGCTTGGAAAAGAAGTGTACGCGAAAACAGCTCTTTTCAAAGGTATTCTCAAGTTCTGTACCGCCAATCAATTATCAATGAAGAATGAATTTCAGCTTCGCCACGAAATTTAACTGGTCAAATATTTTGGCAAGTAGCTGTGTACTTTATAGCTCAGACAGCAGTGTAATGCTACAAAGATGGTGCTGTGTCAAAAAAGCATTTTTTTCCGTTAAAACTTCCGTGAAAAAATTATGGTGCAAAATATAACGTTTTGTCTTGTGGTTTTTTAATTGTATTATAACTGTAGTTGCGCATTTGTCCTCCAATCATGAGAAAGCTATCAAAGCGCTATGACGAGCTCGCTTTGAAGTTGCCGGCCACCGGTCTACCACTCTATAGATGGGGAATGCCCAAGGGCACAACTAGTATTTAGTTGCATATTTATCCTCTTATCACGAGAAAGCGACCAAAGCGTTATATCGAGCTCGTTTAGGAGTTATCGACCATCGGTCTACCACACCAAGATGGGGTAATCCCGCCAAGTGCCTTTCCCAACGGCACCACAAGCAAACTTTCCGGCTTGTTTTTCGCACTGTCCCTTTAATGCAGGAAAGCTGTGAGTTGCAATTTTAGAGTAATTGGTTTGCCCCGACTCGGTATCAAACCAGAGTCTACAGCTCCAGAGATGGACGTTCTTACCACTCGGATTGTGAGCTGTTATAGTAAACTTGCCCTCTTGTTCTCCACGCTGTCCCTTTATTGCTGAGTGTCGAGCAGGGAAGCTGGTAATTTTAATTTTACAATGATGGTTTGACCAGGGCCAGATTAAGCAATTGGCAAACTGGGCAGTTGTCCCGGGCACCGCACATTTTCTTATTTCTAAATGCTTGAATGTGATGTGATGATATCATATGTAGTATATATTAATTTCGGCTCAAATTATGGCCTGCGGACGTGATGACCTTTTGTTGGGGTCCTCACTAGGTTTTGGGCGGAAAATTTGGCATCTGAGGATGTGTGACTTTTTATTTTTGTTCTTCACTTGGTTTTGGGCGGAAAATTGTGGAGTTCACTAATATCTGCCCAGAGCCCCGGGTTCTTTTAATCCGCCCCTGGGTTTGACTCGACTCGCAATCAAACCCGGGTTTAAAACTCCAGAAGCAAACGCTCGTACACTCGGCCATCGGAGCTGTTAGACTGCCTAACATTTTTTATTAAATCAGAATGATTATTATGTAAATGAGTTGATTTGCAAATATGAGTAGAGGTCGTATTTTACCCAACTTTGCTCGTGCGATTACTGGTGAACTTCGCGAAGTGGCAATTGCAACACCGGATATCAGTAACGTTTCGAATATTTTAATCAAGTTTTCACCTTGGAATGAAAATTCTGTTTCAACTAAATTTGTATGGAGACAATTATACGATGAAAAATGCAGAGAAACAAACCGATTTTGCAAATACAAGACTGTGGTTGACCATAATAACGATGAGCCTCTTGTCGAACTAACATTTAATGATGGAGAAAAACTGCGACTGATAGGAACATACCTCAAGCCAATTGAAATGATGTATTACATAAACAGTTTTTGTATTAAAAAAGTAGATATTACAGAAGACAAACCAAAAGTTTTGTTTTAAGTGTTTATACGCCAAATTGAATGTGGGAAATTGAGAGATTTGTAGTTTGTAAAGCAGCCATCTGAAATCGTGTTTGGTTGATGTCCATTGCATTTCTTCGGTTTATTGTATTTATTTTGCATGTTGTGAAGTACAGTAATTTGAAACAAATTCATTTTTGTGCACTCGTAATGCGTAGGCCTAGATGTTGCATTGACTGTAAAAATGAAATACCGGTATAAGAAGTTGCACTCACATGGGCAACTTTTCGGTTAGTTAAGTTGTTAAGGACTCCGTTTTCGGTGCGGGAGGTCTGGGGTTCGATTCACGGGCCGGTGTATTCGGAAGCAGTGTCCTACCGCTGCGACGTTTCTTTCGAGCTGTGTTGCTCATGGGCTAAGCCGCGGAGGTGGCCACCGCCACTAGTGCAGTGAGGCACAGTTTATTCTAGCATCATTATCTCACCAGCAATTTTTATTCATAGTATTCAATGACAAAGAGAAGCAGTGCCCATATAAGCAAGGTACAACTTCATGGAATATTTTTAAATTTGTTGTTTACAAAATCCATACGCATATACAAAAATAAAGTATCTTCATTGCAGACATCCTCTTCTAACTTGTGAGGTCTCCAACTCGATGGAGATTGGCTCCAGAGATGAAAGACGCTCTTTTGCGGTGCGGTTTCCGTACGGTGCGATACATGCGAACATTTTGATTAACTGGTAATAAAAACTTAAGAATTTCTCGGTTTCACGGTATGTCACGTATACGGTCACGGAAACAACGAGAGCAGTAAGCTTTTTGGAGCATACCCAGGGCCGGATTTACAAATAGGCTACGCAGGCTGAAGCCTTAAGCCTCGGAGAAAATGAGGGGCCTCATCACGAGCAACAAAGTCCTTTTTTTTGGTCTTCACCGATATCTTGTATGAAAACACATCTGAGGACATGAAGATCTTTTTTTGTTGGTCTCCACCGATTTTTAGTGGAAAAAATAGAAATTGCTTAGGGTCGCACTTGTCTAAATCAGGGCTGCGAACTCGATCGAATTTTATTCGAGTTCAGCCTGTTTTAGCAGTCCGAGTTTAAGTTCAAGTTCTCTAATTTACTTTTTACGAGTTCGACAAAAATAAGCTTTTTCGAGATCAGGCAGATGAATATCCAAAATCGAGACAACTTTTTCACTGCCCGTGCTCATGCAATTAAAAAGATAAAAATATTGGTCGCAATGGCATGAACAAATAAACGACATGCAACTTTTCTTTTGGTAAATTCATTTCAATTTACACGGATTGTGACTACTTGAATAACAAACTATATCGTAGAGTGGTACAGCGCTGTTTCGGGCCATTAGCCCTCATCAGCCGCCCTCAGGTAAGATGCATTCATCTTCCAGAACGAATGATCTTGCCAGGATCACTCATCCCTTCGGATAGGCTAAATATATCTCGAAACATGTGCTGTCCCGCTCTACGGTACGATTCACTGGAGTGCTTTGCACTGTTGGCGATGGAGAGCTGATATTAGTCTCCGATTCAACAAGAGGATGTCGTCATGACTTCCCGCCAGTAGGCCAGGAAGGACATTGCTTTTTTACTTAGCCTACAGCAAACTAATTTTCGTAGTAATCTTTTATTTCTTTTCAACATTTTAAATATCTTTTTAATGAACTCGAACAGTTTTGTTTGAGTTCAGAAAAATATTTTTTCGAGTTTGGTAAAATAATTGAGTTTGTTCAAGTTCGAATTAACAGCCCTGGTCTAAATCCCGTCCTGAGCATACGCCTACCGTTTTTTTCTTACACCGATAAGGTGATGTGTATAAAAATAGTAGAAATTCATAAATCGCTTCGCGACCCGTAAAACTAGAATGGAAACGTTTTAATTGCTTTCTCTGACTTCAAAAAGCAATTTTGTTAGCAAAGAATCGAATTGTTAGGGTTACCACTGCCCAGCAAAACAAAGTTAATTAAAAAATTTAAATACCGCTACATTTAAAAAAATTTGAAAACTAGGCTGCAGTCCGCCGCTTTTATTTTATGACAGCTTCTTATTCTATCGATTTTTAAAGTTAGTGGTTAACGTCAAAATTAAGTCTGAAAAAAGTAAAGCTCCCACCTCCCCTAGAATTAGCCCCCCCTTACCTTATGAAAAATTACACTGCAGACACAGTATTGACTACATTTCTTTTGAGTGACTGTATAGCGCGCAAGTTATTCTGACTCCAGCGACCAGTAGCCTATGCTATCAATCCTTTATTAGTGATGATACAGTCATTAATCACGTCGAAGAGTCATAGGCTAATATAATCACGTCGGGTAATAATAAACGTCGAATCGCAACAGCGTTGAATAACATGAATGATGTTCGAACATAATAACTTCGAGAGGAAATTGAAAGAATCCTCAAATAATAATCACGGCGACTCCTATCTTATCAAATACCTCTTTCATCACAACTCCCAAGCAGCAATTTCTAAAGTGGGGGGGGCCCAAAACCAATGAACAGGTTTTCTTTACCAATAATCAAGGGCGGCAGTGACGAAGCGAGAAATTTCAGATAGGGGGGGGGGGGGCATAATTTTCACATTTTTTGTCGAGCGTATTTTTTCGGCAGAACTAATTTGAAGCTGATTAAGAAACAAGAAAAGCTCTGGGGGTCCGGGGGCATGCAGCTTCGGAAATTTTTTTTTTTAATTTACATTCTGTAACGGCTATTTTAGTGCTTTTTAATCAATTTTCAGGCAAATTTTGGTGAAATTCTTTGACCCTAGTTTTGATTGCTTCGCCAAATATGATACATTTTGTTTTTACATTTTTGGTTATGCGTGCTTAAGTCGTATATGACTTATAGCTATTGAACAGGTTCGAAATTATGGAAAAATTGTATGCATCAAAAACATTTTTGAAAATGGCTAGTGGGAGGATGCATATCCCTCATCCTACCCCTTTGGATTCGCCCCTAACCATAAGCTAGAGAAACCATCAAAAGAATCTGGCATATTTCAGTACCTTGGCACCATTAGTAGGCGTATTGTTCTTTTTACTAAAAGGCAGAGTCAAAAGGGGTGAAGGGCATGGTACAATAGCCCCCTCCCTAAATACTCTCCTGAGGGCCAAATTTAGACAATGAGAGTCCCTAGGCTATCGGATCAAACTGATTGAAAGAACAAAAAAAGGCATACACGTTCTTAAATGTTCTGTTTTGCATTGAAAGCATCATTGAAGAGAAAAAAAAGTCTTCATTGTTCGTGATGAAGCTCCCCATTTTCTACAAGGCTGTAGGTTTCAGCCTGCTTAGCCAATACGTAAATCCGGCCCTATGCCTACAACCCATATTTAGCCTGTCCACATGTGACATGTCCAATTGATGTGGGCTTCAGACCCACGGTTCTTGCTTCTAGTTTCTGTTCCCTCTACCCCACGAACAAAATTTAAAGGAGACATCTCTGGATTTAAGGTCTTTCCTGGGTTTTAGTCTCGATGGTAGGCCTATTAAGTTTCAAATACATTCATGCAGAGGCAATATTGTAGGAATAATTAGGGCTTCCCCTGAAAAAAAAGTGGGGGGGAGGCAGGGCAACCCCGGCCCCCCCGGTTCCGCCACCTATGCTCCCACTTATATGTCAATGAGATCTGTATGGCGTATGTGCATAGATGGGCATTTATCGTGATAATTTATTACCGATTATCGTTATCCCTCAAAATGATTGTGATTTATCGATATCGCTTTTCTAATCAAGTTAAACACTGCATAGTGGGGAAAATTTTGTTGTAGTTGTATTCCGGGCATCGTAGTCAAGGCTAACTCAAGTTCTGCGTTGTTTGTTCTTCCGGTGCGGTAACAAAACGGAGACAAAAAATCTACTCTCCAATTTTATTTTTGACGTTTCGCTTGGCAATGAGCGCCAAGCTTCTTCAGAAAATAATGTGGCGAATGGTTTTCACTGATCTCATGGCAACACCGACTCCTGCCTCGTTCAGAACTAGTCTACTTCTTTCCCTCCCAGCCTTTGGTTGAGGTATGTGGACGACACGTTTTGTATTCTCGACAAGAAACACGTTTCTGGATTCCACTCTCATCTTAATTCTATTTGCTCTCACATTCACTTTACTGTGGAAAACGAACACGATTTTTCTCTTTCTTTTCTTGACGTTCTGGTATCCCGTAATGTCTGCAAAGAGTACAACACCGCAAACACATCATTCATTACAGCCATTGACAAAAAACCCACCCACACGGACAAATATCTCCACTACACTTCACATCATCCCAAACACCAGAAGCTCACTGTGACAAAGACACTACTCAACCGCGTAGAAACACACATCTCTCATACTGATAAAAACCAAAAAAACGGTGAATTACGGAACATATGTTCTACTCTGCAACTTAACTGATTTCCTACCAGAGCTACTTTTCTCTCTCGCAAAAAACACACGCTCTCAAACTCACAACTCTCAATTCAAACAATTCACTTCTATTCCGTATGTGCAAAGTACATCAGAACAGAGTTGCTAGATTATTTTTACTTAAAGAGGCCAAAAAGTAGCCAATGCCATTTAAAAGTAGCCCAAATTTTTGACGCACTCTTCAGAACCACGAAATCAAGAAAACAGCATAATTTTAGTAACGATATAACATTTTTGTCAAGTCATGCAGATATTTCGTAAAGCAAGTTTTTCAAAAAAGCATTAAAATATTCTCAGTCTTGTTATTTGTCATGAAAACAAAAATTCATGCTAAGCTGAATGCATTTGTGCATAAACCGTGCAGCTTAATCCAATGTACTATCTCTTTGCATACTTTTTGCAATTTTGCCTCTTACCCTTGAACCTGCCGGTATTGCTAAAACCTGCAGGAGCGCAAGAAGCACAAGGACCGCCTTTGCAAGTGAGTTAGGAGCACAAGGACCGCTAGTGAGTTACTAAGAATTAGGGTTTGGTTAGGGTTAGAGTTAAGAGTTAGTAGTAACTCACTAGCGCCCCTAGCTGTCCTTGTGCTACTAACTCACTTGCAAAGACGGTCCTTGTGCTCCTGCAGGTTTTGGTGGGACCCACCTAATGCGCTGGTAAGAGTTGGCTGATTGGCTCAAAAACCTCACGTGACCTCAGCAGCTAGTAAAAAGGCATCCAATTATTCCTTCTCATTGTCACGTAACAACAAATTAGTGATACGAACACCTCATGCGCACTACCAGTGTTGCAAAGTCAAGCATTTCTCTAACCATTTAACGTTGTTTTCTTTAAAGAAACATTTTTCAAAAGTAGCCACTTGTTAAAACAAAATCGCCAAAACTTGCTCGCAAGTAGCCCAAAAAGTCGCAAGTCGCCAATCCAAAAATTTCAGTCGCCAATCATGATCAAAAGTAGCCCAATCTGGCAACACAGCATCAGAAAGAATTAGACGAGTTCTGAACGAGGCAGGAGTCGGTGTTGTCATGAGACCTGTGAAAACCATTCGCCACATTTTGCCCTCCCCTGAAGATTAGTACACCTCAGAAGATGAGAGTTGTGTTGTTTACCAGATTCCTTGCTCTGACTGTGACTATGTTTATATTGGTCAAACCAAACGTGGCCTTAAGTCACGATTGGCCGATCATAGGCGAGCCACAGGTGTGGGGATGCTGGCAACAACTTCCCAGATTCTTTAACTTGCAAAGCAAACAAAGTATGATAACAGCTTATTACTGTAGTTCAGAGTTTTTGACAAATTTAGTTTTTAGATTGTTCAAATATTTTAAAGCAAGCATTCGGTTATTTGGTAAACAAGTCTTTTCCCTTTTCCACGGCAAAGCAATTTGGTAGTGATGACCGACCTTGGAAACTAAATTCTCGATGATGTTGAGCGCTTGTCGGTCATCTCGAGAATATCCTAATTGACCAGTGTTAGTACTTTCGCAAAAATCAAAGGAAAACATACGGTCCTACTGATCGTACAATATGTCTCTTTCAACATTGGTAAAATGTATGGTTACATTGTCTTAATGACAACCTTTGTCTTCACCCAGAAGACCCCAACCCAAGGCAGTTCCAATAGCGCGTGGTTCATCGCTGCGGCCGCTGTGCCGCCTCTCTTTTACTTCAAGCGCTATCAAATTGTCGGCGCCAATTAGCAGCTCGATCTCGCCAGCACCGATAGCCGGAAAATCAAGTCTCTGTAAGTACGGAAGCCTTTGAACGTCGTCATTAGTTGGAATATCATCAGATAGAGAGGGAAGTACTCGAACAGGAAAGACATCAGTTAAACTCAAAACTTGTTCTTCATTAACACCCCATGCCTTCAAATTCACTTGTTCTACCTTCTTCCTTTGCATACCGTTGACAGTAGAGAAAGAAATAGCGCTAGGTCTTCCGTTAATTTGCAGCCTTTTGAGTAAACTCGTTTTGCATAATGTAGCAGTTGAACCGATGTCCAGAAAAGCGTAGGTCTGAACAGCCCTGTTAGAATGGTTTGACCACACCTCTACTGGGATCACGTTTAAACGAACCCGTAATCCCCGTTTCCCGTGTACCTGAGTAGTTTCCGTGCTACCAGTAGTTACCTGAGTGTCGTCATCTTTATCATCAGTTGACCGCGATTTGGGTCCTTCCCCCGTCGGCTTAGGATCGGAATCCCGTATGGCTGTTGATACAAAGGAAGTGTCATGCAGAGGAGTTTGATGGCGTTGATTGCACCCTTGCAACTTGCACCTTTGTCGGCTTGGACAATTTCACACTATATGCCCTGAGTTTAGACAATTCCAACATAAATCTTGACTGACAGCCATCCGACGTTTGTCTGTCCGAGACTTGCGTTTGAACGCAACACATGACCAGATGTGATGGTCTTGTCGGCATTCAAGACATCGTAGTGATGCCTGCCTGGCCTCTTGGCCACCGATACTTGGTGTTTGCATGGAAAACGTGTTAACTCGCCTGTTGGAGTGTTTGAGACTTTGTGGCGATGAAGAACTAGTAAGTTTTCCCGAGCTCGCTAACAGATTTCCAAACCTTGTACTGGAAAGAGCAGCACTTTTCTGCTCGAACTTCATCAAATCCTCAAATTGAAGCGCCTTGCCATGGGCATAAAAAGATTGGGAGCGACGATGAAACTCCCGCTGGAGTGAGTATGGCAGTCTCAAAAAGATTTTATCGACTACTTCATGATTGTTTAAGTCGGACATGTAGCCGCATTCCGAGAGCGCGACAAAACAACTATTCATGTCCGCGGCAAGTTTGTACAGCGCTTTAGGATCGTTGGATTTTAGAATAGGACCCTCCATAAGCCCTTTCACGTGCGCCTCCACAACCTTAGCCTATATTTGTAGCCAAATTGCTCAAAAAGAATTCGACGGGCAGAAGCGTATGCAAACTCCGGGTTTCGCAAGGCTATTGTAAGACAAAACTTTATAGCGTCGTGAGCCTTGCCAGTGCAATTATTAACCAGAAAACTTACTTTTGACGCAGGGTCGGTTACGCGGTTTGCGTAGCTAGTGTCGAAGTCCACAATAAACCGATGGAAATCCTGCACATCGCGGTTAAACTTCTTGACTACCATTGATGGCAGAGGTCCTTGCTGTATTGTTTTAGATAAATTTTTGAACACTTTAGCTAGTTCTGATAAGCCATGTCGATCTTCCGAAATTTCTGGGTTTGAATTACGCATTTCACTGGAGCTATTTTCAATTTCATGATAACGATAAGTCGCTGGTTTCTGAGCTCTTTCTTCCTCCGTTCGATCACTTGGTATGGTTTTATCATGTTTAACCCTGACTTCTTGGCTGGGCCCGGAAAAACCGAAGTTAGGTTCTTCGGCTCCTTCGTCGGTGCAAAAATCCGCCATTTGGTTGCAAATTTTCGCTACCCTTAATTCAGCGCGAATTCTATCCTTTTGGACTTTAAACTGCCGCTTCACATCTTCCAGCTCTTCTTTCTCCAGCAAAGCAATCCTTTCTTGCTGTTGAAGCGCATTAAATCGAACTTGATGACTTTCGGATTTAAACTCTTTTACACTCTCAGTAGCGTCGTCATCCAAATCAATTAAATTCCCGATCATTTCAATTTGTACTCTAGACTTGGTGACGTTAGTTTTTGTAGAGTTTGTTCAAACTCCACTTTTCCGGAGAGTGTGCTTCTATTTGACGGGGTAGGCGCTTAGCTAGCCAAATTCGCCACCACTTCTTTAAACTGTATTTTATATTGAACGAAACACAGAATTAACATACAGGCAAGCAAAACAATCGTCAATTTGGCAGAATAATGACAGCATAGCAGAATTGATCCAATTAATGATTTTGACCTTGGCAAAACTTCAACAAATAAAACCAGTTATGGAGATGGAGTGAAGAAATAACTTGGAGAGGAGGTAGAAAATAAGATGGAGAAGAGAGGATGGAGTGGAGAGAACAATTGGATGGAGATTTATTATTATTAAAGGACGGTGGTGCCAGAGAAGACTGACCAGGTTCAATCCTCACTGGCACATTGTGTAGGCCATTATTTAGGCCCATTACACCTTTCACCGCTTTCTTGTTTATTCAATATTTCAATGTACTACTGGCCGTATTCAGCAATTCTTCCGGCCTGCTGTAAATACTTTGCCAGTAGATTTATATTTAGTTTTCGACCACCGACTTTATTGTGTTTTTTTCTTTACCAAAAACCTTCTTTCGTAGGGCTTGGTAGTAAGTGCATTCTCCAACATGGTGATTTGAAGTTTCTTTTTCCAGGTTACATTTTGGACACGTCGATGATACGTCATGTCCCATGGTGCACCTGTGTTTCTGTAAGTTGCAGTGACCTGTGAGGACTTGCAACACTTCATTTATTCTAGGTCTTTTGAGACTCAAAAGTCGTTGAGTTAACTGGGGCGAAGCCCATCCTACATTTTCTTTTGTTCTCAAGCAGTCCTTTCGTTCTGTCCAAGATGTTTTCCATCTTTCAACACTCCAATCCTTTATTGCAGCGCGACAACTAGCATATGAGATGGAAATGAAAGGTTCAGGCCCCGAGCAGTTTAATGCTGATTCTGATTTAGCTAAGATATCCGCCTTCTCATTTCCTTGGATGCCAGTGTGGCCCGGCGTCCAGGCAATAGTGACGTCATTGCCTTTACCCAATATATTCAGGTTTTTGATGCACGTTAATACTGTGTTAGATTTCACAATATTATTTTGGATTGTTAGAATTGCTGCTTGGCTATCCACTAAAATTAGAATTTTTTCATTTACAATTCTATCCATGATCAGTTTCTTTGCTACTTCAGCTATAGCAAAGACTTCTGCCTGGAAGACAGTACTATATCTTCCCAGATGGAAAAAATTTTGATCTATTTGAGAGCCTGATGCGTATTCTATGTAAAAACTCGCACCAGCTCTTCCATTTAACTTGGATCCGTCTGTGTAGCATCTGATTATGCTTGGTTCTAAAGCATTCTCATACTGCACTGCGTCCTTGCGTTCCATAACGAGGCATTTGTACTGTTTTCCTAATACCTTTGTTTTAGTTATTACGTCTGCTGGCATACTCAGCAAAGGCAAGTTTTCTTTTGCTTCTTTGCATACGCCTACGTGACTTTTGGTTTTTCTTGCTGAACCAAATCTCTTGGCAGGCCACAAGCTCACACGGGATAACCGATATGATCCTTTTACTGCCTCTGACAGCATGAATTCATTAATTGGCATGATATTCAGCAGCATCTCTAAAGCTCCTGTGGGGGTGCTGGGAAATGCTGAAGAAATCATAAGACACTCTTGAAAGTTTTTTCTCTAGATATTATTAATTTACTCCACCAACCCAGGATGTACACGCGTATGTGATGACGGGTCGTATCATTGCAGTTGCTGGACAAAAGACCAACCTCGCCTCCACGTGGTGTCCGGTGGAAACAACATTGTAATGTTGGCTAAAGAGGCTCTGGCATTTTTACTTTTTATGTTTGCCAACTTAGTCTTAGCAACGGCCTTACTTGTTGAATTCGCTCCTTGAAGCATTTCGGCTTCTTTTCCTGGCGGATGAGAAGTCGAGCTGTGAAGTAGGGAGTGGATAAATCAGATTTGGCATTAGCGAGGATGCGGGTGGTAGGCACCAAAAATTGTTTATATGGGACATGTCAGGATTTCGTGACTGGATTTCAGATGATTGCAATGGAATCTCATAGTTGTAGAGGGTACCGGTCTAAAACGCGCTCCGTACCGCGGCCGCAAGATAGTTCAGAGGCCCGCCCCTGATCTAGCCAATTGGGGGGACTGCCTCCGTCAGCTTGTGGAAATCTCCATGCAATTGTAGCTCCAGTTGGCGACTGGGAGGGGGCCTGCAGTTGTATTGGGGGGGCATTCCTGAGGCCACTGCACAGAATGACAAGTCTATTGCACATAGTCGCCTGGGTCCAGCTGCGGGACTTGACGTGGCCTAATAACAATTTTTTTTTTTTCAAATCTGGTCTTTAGGTTTTTCCCAGTTATAAAGAAAAACTAAACTTTATGAATGAAAAACAAACGAAAAAAGAAAACGTACGGTTTGTTCCCCTACCAAGGAAAGAACCACTGTCGCAGCGAACAGTTCTTGAACTATTAAGCGGCAGTGAGAGTACTCAGCTAGTCAAAACCTCTACTCCTGCAAGGGTTGAGGTGGAGACAAGTGCGAAAAAATTGCCTTCAGCCTGGACTTCTCTTCTGTTGGAGGAGAAGCCTCTGGCAAATCAAGAGGCAACAGTTTTAGCGGCATTGTCGATTGAAAAGTCGAATACCGCTCAAATATCCGGATCGCTCACTCAGAATCCATCAATGTCTCTGAACGTTGGTAGCACGTCTGAGTGGCGTCGACGAAAAAAGTATGAAAGAAATCAGAAGCGGAAGCAGCGAGAATGGTTGTGGAAGGGGTTAGAGGGCTTGAACCTCACTAACCCTGGAGATAATCTTCAAACTGCCTGCAACTCTGCATCAACGAAAAGGTCGATGGAGTCTTCTAACACTCAATCGAGAACGTCAGAGATGCTTCGGAAGGAGCTGAGGAGCCTCAGAACCTTGATCAGGGTTCGAAGGCAACCAGTTCCAACTTAAGTAGACTGACGATCAACACCTTAGAGCAAAATTGTTGTATTTTCAAAATTCATACCGAGTATGAGTAATAGATCTGCAACAAACGCTTTAAGTAATCAAAAACAAATTCCAGCACGAAAAACCAAGTCGAATGGATTTGAATGCTGGCAGATTAATCTTCACAGAAGTAAGGCCGCTAGCTATAACTTATGTGAAGTAACAAAAAACATTCGTTCAGGCATAGTCCTAATTCAGGAACCCTGGACTTATGGAGGTGCAATCAGAAGTAAACTCAGGGGATGGAAACTTTTTCAAGGTAGTAAAAAAGATAAACGTCCCCGAGCATGTATTTATGTCACTTCTGATATGACATGCTCTCTCATACCACAGTTTTCTAGCGAAGATGTGGTAGCAGTGAGAGTTAAAAATGTAAGACGAGAAGGAGATAGCTTTGTCTTTGTATCGGCTTACATGGCTATGGAAGAACCAGCTCCACCAGTAATTCTGAAAGAGCTGCTGTCATTCAGTGACAGAGATAAAATTCCTACCGTTATAGGAACTGATGCAAACGCACATCACACAGTATGGGGCTCCTCCAACGTCAATACAAGAGGTATGGATTTGCTTATGTTCTGTGCTAGTGCGAACTTGCACATCTGTAATGTGGGCAGTAAACCCACCTTCAGAACGAGAAAAAGAGAAGAAGTGCTAGATCTGACTCTAATAAACCGAAATGCTGAGAACTGTATAAGTGACTGGCATGTCAGTGATGTGCCATCCTTTTCAGATCACATGTATATTGGGTTTAGAGTTCAAAGTGGCACCAAAAGAACAAAAATGATCAGGAACGTTAGACGTACTTGCTGGAATAAGTATGCAAACGAACTTGATCACAGGTTACATGATTTGAATAGTACACCAGTTAGCATATCATCAGTAGATGATATAGAAAAACTGGCATCAACTGTTCAATCACAGATAATAAAATCTTACAATGTATCTTGCCCTCAGCGTAAGATCCGTCGTAAAACTGAGAATATTTGGTGGAATACAGAGCTAACCTGTCTCCGCAGAGAGGCTCGTAAAGCCCAACGTAAAGCCATCAAATCAAAACTTGGAAACGATTGGGAAGCTTTGAAGCAGGCCCAATTGATTTTTAAAAATGCCGTAAGAAAAGCCAAGAGAGATTCTTGGCGTCTTTTTACGGAATCGATGAATAGCCACTGTGCAACCGCTCGGCTGGCTAAAATTATGCGTCGAAACGAAACGGTGCAACTGAGCAACGTTTTAAGACCTAATGGTCAATTCACCGAATCTTCTGTTGAGACTATGAATTGCCTCCTAGACACCCTAGCACCGGGAAGTCCAGAGGTAAACTATAGTAAAGCAGCAGAAGAACCAAATAATAACACTGCTGTGTTGCCAACGCATGACGAAATTGTTAGCTCCATCTGTTCACTCGAAAAGATGGAAAGAGCAATAAACGAATTTCTGCCGTTTAAGGCGCCGGGACCAGACGGTATTTACCCGGTGCTACTACAAAAAGGCTGGAATAGTATTAGAAATATATACCAAACCATTTTCCAAATGTGCTTGAAGTACAGTTATGTGCCGAAAGTATGGAAGGAAGGGAGTGGTATCTTCATCCCTAAACCCGGTAAAGAAAACTATCATGAAGTTAAGTCTTTCCGGATGATCACTTTAACTTCCTTTCAACTTAAATGGTTGGAAAGGTTAGTACTGTATCATTTTAATGATGATTCTAATTTGCAAGCAAGGTTTTCTGCGTTCCAGTATGGATTCAGAGCAGGAGTTTCAACTGAAACTGCACTGCATGAATTTGTACGACGCATAGAACTAAGCTTGGCAAAGAAAAGAACAGCACTAGGAATATTTCTGGATATTGTCGGTGCTTTTGATAATATCACACATAATGGCATTGCCGATGCTCTGCGAGAATTGAAGGTGTCGCCTTTTCTCGTCCGTTGGATTGAGAATTTACTGAGACACCGCACAGTTCAAGTAGAGCTAAATGGTGAAAAGATTAAAAGAGAAGTAGTAAAAGGGAATCAGTAAGGTGGTATTTTGTCCCCTTTTCTATGGAACTGTATATTAAACTCCTTGTTGGTAGACCTACGCAATAGGGCTTTTCATGCACAAGCCTAATATAATCAAGCTCATAATCAAGAGCTTCAGTTCAGCAGTAAAAAGACTAAAATAGTTCTGTTTACTAACAAAAGGAAGCCGGATTTTGGAACCTTGCGTTCAAACGGACGCCAGCTAGAAATTTCCAAAGAAGCAACACTACTAGGTGTAACCCTTGATAGTAAGCTTACCTGGAAACCTCACATAACACGTATTGCTCGCAAGGCGACTGCGGCGTTATTACAATGCAGACAAATAGTGGGCAAAGCGTGGGGATTAAATCCCACCAACATGCGATGGATATACACTGCAATGATACGACCTGTTATCACATATGCGTGTACATCCTGGGTTGGTGGACTAAATAAAAAATATCTAGTGAAAAAGCTTGCTAGAGTACAAAGACTAGCCTGTCTCATGATTTCTTCAGCATTCCCCAGTACCCCCACAGGTGCTCTGGAAGTGCTGTTGAATATCATGCCAATTAATGAATTCGTATTGTCAGAGGCGCTAAAAGGTTCATACAGGTTATCCCGTGTGGGCCTTTGGTCAGCCATGACAATCGGATCAACAGGGAAAACTAAAAGTCATGTTGACGTATGCAATGAAGCAAAGGAAAACTTGTCTTTGTTGAGCATGCCCGCAGATTTGATAAACAAAACAAAGTTATTTGGAAAACAGTACAATTGCCTTGTTTTAGAACGCAAGGACGCAGTGCAGTTTGAACGTGCTTTAGAACAAAGCATAATCAGATGCTACACTGACGGGTCCAAATTGAATGGAAGAGCCGGTGCGAGTTTCTATATAGAATACCCATCAGGATCTCACACAGACCAAAGTTTTTTCCATTTGGGAAGATATAGTACAGTCTTTCAGGCAGAGGTCTTCGCTATAGCTGAAGTGGCGAAGAAACTGACCATGGAAAAAACTCTAAATGAAGAAATAATAATTTTAGTGGATAGCCAAGCAGCGATACTGGCAATCCAAAATAATACTGTAAAATCTAGTACAGTATTATCATGTATCAAACACCTAAATAAATTGGGTGAAGACAATCACGTCACTGTTGCATGGACGCCGGGCCACACCGGCATCCACGGTAATGAGAAGGCGGATACACTAGCTAAATCAGGATCAGCATTTAATTGCTTCGGCCCTGAGCCTTTTGTTTCAATCCCATATGCGAGCTGTCGCGCTGCAATAAAGGATTGGAGTGTTGAAAGATGGAAAACATCTTGGATAGAACGAAAGGACTGCCTGAGCACAAAAGAAAACGTGGAGTGGGCCTCGCCCCAATTAACTCGTCGACTTTTGAGTCTCAACAGATCTAGATTAAATGAAGTGTTGCAAGTCCTCACTGGTCACTGCAACTTACAGAAACACAGGAAGACCACTGGACGTGACGAGTCACCGACATGTCCAAAATGTAATCTGGAGGAAGAAACTCCAAATCACCATATTGGAGCATGTACTTATTACCAAGCCCTTCGAAGAAAGGTGTTTGGTAAAGAAAAAACCACAATAAAATCTGTGGTACAAAAGCTAAATATAAATCTACTGGCTAAGTATTTGCAGCAGGCCGGAAGGCTTGCTGAATACGGCCAGTAGACTAATCTGAATAACACAAAAAAAAAGCGGCGAAAAATTGTAATGGGCCTAATTGATGGCCTACACAATGTGCCAGAGAGGTTTAAACGTTGTTGTTCCTCTTTGGCACCACCGCCCACTAATAATAATAATAATAATCATTGCAGTTTATATCCATCGCATGCTAGTTGGATTTAACCCCCACGCTTTGCCCGCTATTTGTCTGCATTGTAACAACGCAGCAGTCGCTTTGCGAGCAATTCGTGTTATGTGAGGTTTCCAAGTAAGCTTACTATCAAGGGTTACACCTAGTAGTGTTGCTTCTTTTGGAAATTTCTAGCTGGTGTCCGTTTGAACGCAAGGTTCCAAAATCCGGCTTCCTTTTGTTAGTAAACAGAACTATTTTAGTCTTTTTACTGCTGAACTGAAGCTCTTGATTATGAGCTTGATTATATTAGGCTTGTGCATGAAAAGCCCTATTGCGTAGGTCTACCAACAAGGAGTTTAATATACAGTTCCATAGAAAAGGGGACAAAATACCACCTTACTGATTCCCTTTTACTACTTCTCTTTTAATCTTTTCACCATTTAGCTCTACTTGAACTGTGCGGTGTCTCAGTAAATTCTCAATCCAATGGACGAGAAAAGGCGACACCTATTCTCGCAGAGCATCAGCAATGCCACTATGTGATATATTGTCAAAAGCACCAACAATATGCAGAAATATTCCTAGTGCTGTTCTTTTCTTTGCCAAGCTTAGTTCTATGCGTCGTACAAATTCATGCAGTGCAGTTTCAGCTGAAACTCCTGCCCTAAATCCATACTGGAACGCAGAAAACCTTGCTTGCAAATTAGAATCATCATTAAAATGATACAGTACTAACCTTTCCAACCATTTAAGTTGAAAGGAAGTTAAAGTGATCATCCGGAAAGACTTAACTTCATGATAGTTTTCTTTACCGGGTTTAGGGATGAAGATACCACTCCCTTCCTTCCATACTTTCGGCACATAACTGTACTTCAAGCACATTTGGAAAATGGTTAGGTACATATTTCTAATACTATTCCAGCCTTTTTGTAGTAGCACCGGGTAAATACCGTCTGGTCCTGACGTCTTAAATGGCAGAAATTCGTTTATTGTTCTTTCCATCTTTTCGAGTGAACAGATGGAGCTAACAATTTCGTCATGCGTTGGTCACACAGCAGTGTTATCATTTGGTTCTTCTGCTGCTTTACTATAGTTTACCTCTGGACTTCCCGGTGCTAGGGTGTCTAGGAGGCAATTCATAGTCTCAACAGAAGATTCGGTGAATTGACCATTAGGTCTTAAAACGTTGCTTAGTTGCACCGTTTCGTTTCGACGCATAATTTTAGCCAGCCGAGCGGTTGCACAGTGGCTATTCATCGATTCCGTAAAAAGACGCCAAGAATCTCTCTTGGCTTTTCTTACGGCATTTTTAAAAATCAATTGGGCCTGCTTCAAAGCTTCCCAATCGTTTCCAAGTTTTGATTTGATGGCTTTACGTTGGGCTTTACGAGCCTCTCTGCGGAGACAGGTTAGCTCTGTATTCCACCAAACATTGTCAGTTTTACGACGGATCTTACGCTGAGGCATAGGTGGCGGAAGCGGGGGGGCCCTGGCCCCCCCCACTTTTTTTCAGAGAGGGCCCTGGGGGGCCCTAATTTACGCGCATATTTCTACAATATTGCCTCTGTGTGAATGCATTTGAAACATAATAGGCCTACCATCGAAATTAAAACCCAGGAAAGAGCTTAAATCCAGAGATGTCTTCTTTAAAATTTTGTTTGTGGGGTGGGGGCAACAGAAACAAGAAGCAAGAACCGTGGGTCCAAAGCCCACATACATTGGACATGGCACATGTGGACAAGCTAAATATGGGTATAGGCATAGGGACGGATTTACGTATAGGCTAAGCAGGCTGAAACCTAGGGCCTCGGAGAAAATGGGGAGCCTCATCGCGAACAATCAAGATCTTTTTTTTTCGCCTCACCGATACTTTCAGTGGAAAACAGAACATTTGAGAACTTGAAGACCTTTTCTTGCTCTTCCAATCAGTGTGATCAAATAGCCTATAGGGCCTTTCATTGTCTAAATCCGGCCCTCAGGAGAGTATTTAGGGGCGGGGCTATTATGCCATGCCCCTCCCTTTTGACTCTGCCTTTTAGTTAATAAGAACAACACTAATGGTGCCAAAGTGACTGAAATATCCCAGATTATTTTGATAGTTTATGTAGCTTATGACCAGGAGCGAATCCAGAGGGGTAGGATGAGGTGTATGCATCCTCCCATCAGCCATTTTCAAAAATGTTTTTGATGCATACAATTTTTCTGTAAATTCGAACCTCTTGGATAGCTATAAGCCTTACGCTGTATGCACGCATAATTAAAAATGTGCGAAAAAAATGTATCGTATTTGGCAAAGCACTCAGAATTAGCTTCAAAAAATTTAAACACAGTTTGCCTGAAAATTTTTAAAAAAGTACTAAAATAGCCATTGCAACACGTAAGTTTTCAAAATTTTTCCGGGGGATCATGCCCCCGAACCCCCTAGAGCTTCTCTTGTTTCCTAATCAGCTTCAATTAGTCTGCCGAAAAAAGATGCTAGAAAAAATGGGGAAAATATGCCACTCCCCCCCCTTTTAAAATTTCTCGCTACGCCACTGCCGGCCCTGGTTGTAGGTGAAGAAAACCTGGTCATTAGTTTTGGGCCTCCCCACTTTGGAAATGCTTCCGCCATCGCTGCGCTGAGGGCAAGTTACATGGTAAGATTTAATTATCTGTGATTGAACAGTTGATGCCAGTTTTTCTATATCATCTACTGATGATATGCTAACTGGTGTACTGTTCAAATCATGTAACCTGTGATCAAGTTCGTTTGCATACTTATTCCAGCAAGTACGTCTAACGTTCCTGATCATTTTTGTTCTTTTGGTGCCACTTTGAACTCTAAACCCAATATACATGTGATCTGAAAAGGATGGCACATCACTGACATGCCAGTCACTTATACAGTTCTCAGCATTTCGGTTTATTAGAGTCAGATCTAGCACTTCTTCTCTTTTTCTCGTTCTGAAGGTGGGTTTACTGCCCACATTACAGATGTGCAAGTTCGCACTAGCACAGAACATAAGCAAATCCATACCTCTTGAATTGACGTTGGAGGAGCCCCACACTGTGTGATGTGCGTTTGCATCAGTTCCTATAACGGTAGGAATTTTATCTCTGTCACTGAATGACAGCAGCTCTTTCAGAATTACTGGTGGAGCTGGTTCTTCCACAGCCATGTAAGCCGATACAAAGACAAAGCTATCTCCTTCTCGTCTTACATTTTTAACTCTCACTGCTACCACATCTTCGCTAGAAAACTGCGGTATGAGAGAGCATGTCATATCAGAAGTGACATAAATACATGCTCGGGGACGTTTATCTTTTTTACTACCTTGAAAAAGTTTCCATCCCCTGAGTTTACTTCTGATTGAGCCTCCATAGGTCCAGGGTTCCTGAATTAGGACTATGCCTGAACGAATGTTTTTTGTTACTTCACATAAGTTATAGCTAGCGGCCTTACTTCTGTGAAGATTAATCTGCCAGCATTCAAATCCATTCGACTTGGTTTTTCGTGCTGGAATTTGTTTTTGATTACTTAAAGCGTTTGTTGCAGATCTATTACTCATACACGGAATGAATTTTGAAAATACAACAATTTTGCTCTAAGGTGTTGATCGTCAGTCTACTTAAGTTGGAACTGGTTGCCTTCGAACCCTGATCAAGGTTCTGAGGCTCCTCAGCTCCTTCCGAAGCATCTCTGACGTTCTCGATTGAGTGCTAGAAGACTCCATCGACCTTTTCGTTGATGCAGAGTTGCAGGCAGTTTGAAGATTATCTCCAGGGTTAGTGAGGTTCAAGCCCTCCAACCCCTTCCACAACCTTTTTCGCTGCTTCCACTTCTGATTTCTTTCATACTTTTTTCGTCGACGCCACTCAGGCGTGCTACCAATGTCCGGAGACATCGATGGACTTGTCATTCTGTGCAGTGGCCTCAGAAATGCCCCCCCAATACAACTGCAAGCCCCCTCCCAGTCACCAACTGGAGCTACAATTGCATGGAGATTTCCACAAGCTGACGGAGGCAGCCCCCCAATTGGCTAGATCAGGGGCGGGCCTCTGAACTATCTTGCGGCCGCGGTACGGAGCGCGTTTTAGACCGGTACCCTCTACAACTATGAGATTCCATTGCAATCATCTGAAATCCAGTCACGCAATCCTGACATGTCCCATATAAACAATTTTTGGTGCCTACCACCCGCATCCTCGCTAATGCCAAATCTGATTTATCCACTCCCTACTTCACAGCTCGACTTCTCATCCGCCAGGAAAAGAAGCCGAAATGCTTCAAGGAGCGAATTCAACAAGTAAGGCCGTTGCTAAGACTAAGTTGGCAAACATAAAAAGTAAAAATGCCAGAGCCTCTTTAGCCAACATTACAATGTTGTTTCCACCGGACACCACGTGGAGGCGAGGTTGGTCTTATGTCTAGCGGATAGAGATTTAACAAAAACTAATTACCTTACCCCGAATCGTTCCTTATTCAAATAGAATCAACATTAGATACGAATAAAAACGCAAATTAAGCAATAAGCATCAATTACAATAAACTGCACAAATCTACCGTATTTAACTGCTTAACTACATGCATCTGCGCACTAACAAAATCCCTATCTTGAATCCTTTTGTCAACGACACTGTGATAACGAAAGTATAAACGACAGGTTTAAAAACGAGGCTTCGACAAATACAAAAAAAGCAAAACTATGAAGCTACAACACTTCATCCGCTAGAGGGTAATAAAGAGCAACAAAAAAAATAACTGTAAAACGTATAGTTTACAGCATAATGTTCAAGAATGCAACAACGAGGCTTGGGCGGGAGTTAAACCGTCAACCTTACGATCATGGTCGTCGTAAAGACGACGCTCGGAACCACTCGGTCACGCTGCCGTCCTTCATCAGAACATGATCGAAAATGGAAAGCTAACGCGCCCTGGGCAAACTAATTCAAGTGAAAAGCAAAACCGCTATGGTACGACACAACTCGTACCCTTACTGTTTTGCTTTTCGCTTATTAGTTTGTCGTGCGTGAACTTTTTATTTCTCGTTGTCGTCGTCGTCATGTGGTTGGGCATCCTCTTCCGACGGTTTAGATGTTGACAGCGTTGATTTTAAGCCAGCGTCGGGTGTCATCATCCAGGACCAACAGACCTTGTATTCCTATTGATGCACGATGTAGGGGGCATGTAGTAATGATGTGGTCTGCAGTATTTCTGATCATTTCTTTTTTCTGATCACGCTGTAATGAAGGACTGACGATTAGTCCGAAAACGTTCAGCTTATTTTCTGTATCGGCATGTTATTTTGTAAATATTGTTCAAGTCCATAATCGTTGAAGAAGTTCATGTTCATAGTCTCAAAACTTTTGAAACGAGATAACGTGCAAAGAGGAACAGAGGTGGGGGGTCTGGGGGACTCCACCCCCCAGAAGTTGACACGGTCTTGACGTTTTAGTTGATGGTGCAATGCTTCATCACCCCCAATAATTTCCACAAATGTAACCACTGAGCATGACCCACCGGCCACCGCAGAAGCCTTAAAACTGCTTCAATAAGCACTTAGATTTCGAAGATATAAGAACCATTGGAGGTTGGATTATTGTCAGAAACCAGGAAATAGCAAAGCACAATCAGTATTTCCGCTCGCAACAAAATTTGCCAAAAAAAAACAGTTTTTTTGAGGTTATGTATTTTTTGAAAAAAAAAACGTTTATTAAAAATAAAACAAAGGCAAAAAAAAACATTTATTTCAGAAACTTTGTTCTTCCGGTAATAGTCAAAGACGGAGGCTAACGCAAAAACTCCAACTTTTTTATTGACGTTTCGCTCAGCAATTCACGCCGAGCTTCTTCAGAAAAGCAGGTACCAAAAAGTTGGAGTTTTTGCGTTAGCCTCCGTCTTTGACTATTACCGGAAGAACAAAGTTTCTGAAATAGTTAGCCTAGCCTGCTATGCCCGGTAAACAAAACCCCCTAAAAAACGATTCCTACTACGCAGTGTTTAAAAAAAACATTTATCGGTACATCTCGAAGTAGGGCCTTCGGAGTTCCTCCGTGCGCTCACTTTGCAGTAGTTCAATGTTCTGTCAATCGTTCAATGTGATGATTATCACGCATGCCTTTGACAGAAGCCGTTTCGACTAGAAGACATTTTGTCGCTTCACGGCTTCCTGGTCGCAGCAATTTCGAAAATATATTTATTTCCACTTTTGTTGTTATGCATTGCGACAAATAAAACTTGTTATAATTGTTGTTGCAGTTGATTCTGCAACAGTGCGAGTGACTGTAAGTATTGTAGAGGAAAAAGTGGATTTTGTGTGGCGTAGCAGTAAAACATTCGGGCAGTGGCGGATTAAGAGGGGGGCGGAGCGGGCTGAAGCCCGGGGCCCCATAACATTTAGGGGCCCCACAAATTTACATTTTTCTAAAAGTTTTTTTTGACAAAAAATATTTTCGATTTTTAAAAAAGGTCTTCACTTGCAGAAACTAACAAAGTTTTTAAAATTTTGGCGCTGAGGAGTTGGGGTATTGGGGGTTAATGCGCTATGTTGTTAGTTAACTCAATATTAATATTTATAAGCAAAAATCTTCTCAAAGTAAGAATCGCAGTAGTTATCAGCTAACTTTATTGCTTTGTAGGTCGCGGACAGCAATTTTTTCAAAGAAACGTTATCCGCTTTTTGCCGATTCAAACATCACAACAAAGAATACGATAAACGTTAATTTAGGTAGCAATGAACAAACGATGACGCTTAATTGCCACTTGCCAGCAAGAGTGCCAGACTACATTTGAGGTTATACAAGCAGAAAATGTTTAATGTCATTGAAGAATCTAGAGTTAAAAATTATTGCACCATCGTACAACGGTAGGCTAGCTACAACATCTAGGCTTCATAACTTTACACTCTAGAACAGACATGGGCAAACTACGACCCGCGCGCCAAATCCGACCCGCCGGTCCTTTTATTCTGGCCCGCCGGCACTTACACAAACTTAAACTCCCACCGTGAATTGAGCGGAAGACCTTTTTTCCTTCAGAGATCATGGATGGCAGTAATTTTCAACAAAATAAGCCTCTACGGTGCAAAATTGGAATAAAAAACGAAGTGAAAACCTTTCATTTTGGAGATCACATTCGTACGTGGATTGTGATCTCTAAAAAAGAAGTCTTCACCTTGTTTTCCAATCAGCGTGCGGCCCGCGGCTTCAACAGTTTTTCCAAATCTAGCCCTTCGTGTAAAAAGCTTGCCCACCCCTGCTCTAGGATAAGTGGTAGTTCCAGCTTTAATGTGAAAGAATAAAATCTATTGCAGAGAGCAGTAGCATGGTATAGTTTGGTTTTTATAAATAAGATGTAGCTATATTTCAAAACAGAATAAAAACAGCAACGGCGCTAGCTTCACGCTAGTGATAGGAAAAAACGGCGGCACTGACGCTATCGAATTACTAGCATAACGGGTAGCGACGCAAGTGCCCAGCTTTCCCTATACGTTATTAATATGATTAATGACTGTTATCAGTTGATCAGTCGCTTTATTTCTTCATGGTTTTGAGTAAAAGATAAAGCCATCTAGGCTTTACCGCATTTCCATTGAATCGATTTACCGAATCTTTGTTTATTATAAGACTATTAGAAATAAAACTTCTTTTGAATTGATTTTCCATTTTCATCCTCCATTCACGAGAAAGCGAGTTGTATTGCTTCATGCCAGATCAGGTATCCTCACTCGCTTGGGAGTTAACTTTTCTGAGGTTCCTCTTCTTGTCTTTTGTTGAATTTGCTGCTTGTTCAAGCCACCATGCAGTGACAAATATCGTGAAGTACCTTATCCAAGAACACAACAACATGTCGAGGGTAGTAGTTGAACCGCGTTCTTTCGATTCATTATGGTCGCCATAAAAACGGCGCTTCAGACCGTTCGGTCACGCTGCCGACGTGACTAAGAACAATTTTAAAATTATTCAATTTTTTTGGTTCTTTCATTATTTAAGTACCGCACGCGTAAAAACGATTGTAAAATTAAACAAAGGAAAATATAAACCCATTAAACCGATTGGGTAAATCGATGTAATGGAAATGCACTAATTGTTTTTAACAAAGAATAAATTATATTTGATCTTACTCAGTAGGACTCAAAGACAGTAATTGAGCGCGCTGAATAAAGCACAAGAAATCCATACTTGGTCTTTTTACGCTCCTGATCAATATTGGGATTGTTTTGTTTTTTGAGGCTGTTTTTTCGGTTTGTTGTTCTTTTCATTTTGTATCGTAACTTTTAAGCTTTCGCTGAACTTGAGAAAGAGGGCCCCATTATTAAATTAGCCCAGGGCCCCACGTACTGTTAATCCGCCCCTGCATTCGGGTCGTTAGGTTAAGAGTTTGATGCGTCTTACCGTTGCTACGTAATTGATAATTGTGCTACCTCTGTTTATGTTGGCATTGTCCTACGTTGGTGCTTCATTTCTGTTCTCCGTTGTTGTTTTTTTAATGAAGAACTTTTTGAGGCGCCGATTGCAAAAAAATAATTTAGGTTTTCCACGAGTTTTTTTGGCCAATTTAGGCTACATTTTGTCCAATATATTAAACAGGATGTTTCCTGTGAGGACAAAGCGTGGTAAAAAAACTAGCGCAAAATATAGGGCCTATGCATGGGAAATTTTCGTTATAATATATAAAACAAATTATTGCATAAATTAGTCAAAAAAGGCAGCGCAAAACATAGCCTATAGCAAATTTCCTTCATAATATATGAGACAAATTGCTTTGGATTGCCTGCCTGCAGGGCATAGTTAGAGGTAACCGTTTTGGTCGGGCTCAACATCTTCGGCCTGTTGGCAACTCTGCTTCCAAGCAAGCCTTTTTTTGAGAAAAGAGCTGTATGATTTGATTTATTTTGCATATTTATCCTCCTATCACAAGAAAGCGATCAATGCGGTATACGAGCTCGCTCAGGAGTTGCCAGCCATCTGTCTACCACACCAAGATGGGGGAATCCCGCCAAGTGCCTTTCCCAACGGCACAAGTAAACTTGCCGGCTTGTTCTCCACACTGTCCCTGTAATGCGGAGCGTCAAGTAGGGAAGCTGTGAATACCAATTTTAAAGTCATTGGTTTGACCCGACTCGGAATCAAACCCGAGTCTACAGCTCTGAGGGGAACGCTCTTACCACTCGGCCATCTAAGCTGTTTAGTGAATGCTAAAACTACAATATCACTGGACTGAAGTCTGAACATACCGGGAGATATTATGGTAGGCCAGAAGACTTACTAACTTAAATAAAGCCTGTAAAAACCAATTCAACCACTAAAATTGCATTGAAATGAAAATCCTGTAGGCTAAACCCGGTGGCCTAGTGGTAAGAGAGTTGACTCTCAATCACAAGATCATGGGTTTGAACCTGACTTTATCCGATGAGCACTCTGAGATAATATCTTATTTTTGTTCATACATACATGTATGTTGACACTCATGACTCATCGGCTCCACATATTTCAATTTTATTACCGTACTGCAGCGTTTCTCAAACCACGGGTCGCGACCCAGATGTGGGTCGCCATGGCTTTCCAAACGGGTTTTTGACAAAAGTAGAGGGTTCAAGTACATTGTTTGTAACAGCGTTTGCTTTATTCGTAGGTATTAATTTTTTAACATTTGTGTTTTTAATCAAGTTTGACAATAATAATGTGTCGACAACGTCACCTTACGTTGGTGCGGTTGTTTGCAAGCGGCCCTTAAATCAATATCATGATAAGAACCGTTTTGAAAAAAGCTGTTTTCGCGTTAGGCTTGAAGAAACGCTTTGACACAACTTTTTTGTGTAGCTTTAGAAAAAGCTGTTTATCCCAGAAGCTTTTCGTGACGCTTTCGTCAGTGGTTAATCACGTCAAAGTGAGAACGAGAATTAAGGTCGACGATTCATGAATATCAGTTTCGGACGCCTGCGAAGTGGTTGTTACTTTGGACAATCCAATCCAAGGCGGGAAAGTCACGCGCGGCTCTGATTGGACAAGTCGGGCGAACCCAAAATCTCTTTGATCAGTTCAAAAGTATAGACAAACTCTTTCTGTTTGCACAGATCAGGTAGCCGTAGGCTACTCTGATGTGGCCAAAGCCCTTGATGTTACTGGCTTCAAGCACACTGATAAATGATACTGCGCGCAGTGTCGAGCAGAGAAAATTGATCGAAATTGTAATTGGCAGCACATTGGTCTTTTCTACTAAGCATCAAGCCGCCATCCGATTGCTGAGTCTGGGACAAACAGCTTTTTTCAAAGCTACAAAAGCCATTTTGGTTCGTCGAAACGCTTAAAAAAAACACTGGTTTTTGTGATTTTCTTGTGACAAGAAGATAAAAATGAAAAAAGTTAATAATTCTGGTCCCTAGCTGTCATTCAAATCTATTTTAATTACCAGTCATTACTCGATGTTTGTAAGCATGTATAATATTTGCAGCACAAATACAACGTTTGTAAACATATCAGAGCGTGAAGTCAACAATATCCAAAAGTTATATTACATAATGATGTTTGTCGGCTACAAGATATCGAAATACAGGGTCAGTTCAAAGAGGCAGTTCATAATATTCTAGCACATTATAACCTAACTCTTGTGTTTGCATGACTAAAATTGCACATCACAAGCGTACAAAAGTCTATTCAGGCCGATTTCATCACTGGAAAATGCGATTTACTTTGTGTAAGCGGAACACACCTTCTGTATCCCTGTTGGTTTCAATAGTATTTATTACCATTTCGGCAAAGTGTCCTAGCAATAACATCCTGACCACCAAAATGAGAAATGCATTTTAAGTGGCGTCAGCAAAGCTCGCTAAAGGTATAAGCTCTCAAAAATGCGACATTGTAAGCTCACAAAAATGGAACATACACGAGCAATTGGAACCAGTGCTCGAGTTGTAAAACCACTCAGGGGGGATGGTGCATTGTTTTTCACGCAGACGTAAAAGAGGGATGGTCGCTTTTTATATAATGTTTTACCGGAGGATGGCATCCTCCCCTCAACTCGAGTACTGATTAGAACCACATTCATGCGCACTGACAAACCAAGCAAATTCAGACGAGCGAGTTTCTAGTACAGTGGAAGTTCGAATGGAACGATGACAGGACCATGTTATGAGCGAATGAACGAATCTAACGTCAAAATCCTGCAAAAAAGCATGTGGCTCCACCAAAGACTCTATACGGCTCTGGGAAGTATAAAAGGCCGCATGAATGACAACTTCGTACAATAATGTTTTGATATTCTTTTGGTGGTCCATAACTATTCTCAGCATTAAACTTTCAGTCCAATGTATATGTGTAAGTGAACCTAAAACCGTAACATAGCCTCAAGTAGTTTATTCAGTTCTACTTTTTTCGAATCTTTCGCGAATTTAGTTTGCGCAAGCCCAACTACACAAGTAGGGCTACGAAATAACAATACTTATGGAAATACAGGACGCCTTAGGGCAGCATTCTTGACCGCGAAAAGATGTCGATTTTTGCTCACGTAATATTATCTGAATCAACATTTACACGAAATCCTCTGAACGGTCGAGTACAGCGTTGAGAAACAACTTTCTTAAATTGACCAGCGATCAGTTAACGTTTTCACTGTTACTTTTACTGTATTTTACGGACCATAAGGGGCACTTGAAATCCTTTTTTCCACATAAATTAATAATCCGCCGTAAATATGGATCACTGGGTCAGGTAGTGCTTTATTGCCATCAAAATATCGAGCATTTTTAGATTAATGAGCTTTATACGATAATCTGATACTTCTAAAAAACCACAGCGTCTTATAGCGCGGGGAGACTTTAGCGATAAAAAAAGAAAAACAATCAAAACAATTCATTGATAGTGCGCCTTATGGTCTGCGAAATAACCTAGAGGCCAGTTGGTAACACACTTAAAACATAGGGAACCTCAAGAAAATATATGACGAAGTAATACACAATAGCTTGCACATAAATGATGAAAATGGGCACAATAATCACAAGACGTTGTTGTCAAATGCAATAATCAACAAATTAAACGATTATAATCGTTTATTAACAATCAAATGACGTGATTGCTCGGCTTTATAATGGCACGCATACGTAATAACGATTTCTGGCTGACACAGCGCTTTTGTTTCAACCAAGGTAGCGAACTCGCGAGCATTTCTAATCGAGTTAACTAAAAATTTCCAAGCCAAATTCAAATTCTTGATTTTTAACTTGGCGAGTTCAAGTTTGGAGATTTCTACCGAGTTTAAGCCAAGTTCAAGCGATTTTTGTCAAGTTTAGGATAAGCTTGAAACCCACTTTTGTTCAGATCGAATTCAAGTTCGAAGCCCTGGTTTCAACCGAACTCTCACAAGTCATCATTAGTTACAACAATATGAGGATAAATAATCATGAATCTGCATTGTTCTGTAGATAAACACGGATTAAAATCGTTTGGTAGATTCTTCGATACTCCGGCCGCCTTGTTGCCGCGTAACTCCACCTTTTCTCCATAACACGATCTCCTAAAACGTCGCAACCGTGACGAACAAAAAGTTGCATTCTTATTACGTTAGCTCAGTTGCTGAGCACATCGCTGTCAATGCGGGATGTATGGGTTTGATTTCCCGTCGGTTAAATCGGGCACAGTATCGCCAACAGCTCACCATCGCTGCGACTGGAGTGGTGTTGCCCAGGTGCGAAGCCGCGTAGATGAGCCTCGCCACTTAAATCACGCTTCGGCGCAACAACTCAAGTATAGTGATAATTTCTTTCATTTCGACTGGACAGCCACGACAGCTGGATAGATGGCCACCTCAGCTCCAAGGCAGCCAGTCGAAAGAATATCATTGGAATCAGCTTGATACCGCGTTTACTTTAAAAATCAGAGCAGACGTTTTGTGGTAAAGTTTGAAGATTGTTTGAAGTAGAAGATTCGTCTCATTTTCCAAAGCATTTCGCCTGACACTTTTCATGGGATATCGCAAAAATGAAGAATATGTGAGACGAAATAACGTACAAAGCAACAGAAAGAATTCTGACTGGTTCAAAAGATGAAGGGTTCTGATTAGTAAGAAAAAGAGACATCTATCAGAACCCTTTCCCCTTTGAACCAATAAAGACTCTTTCATCTTTTGAAGTAGTCAGAATTCTTCCCTGCTTTATAAATCAGTTCAGCTCACATATTCTTTATTCTGACGATATCCCCCGATAAGCGGCAGGCGTAAAGCTTTGGAAAATGAAGGATTTGGCTACTTCGGGCCATTTTCATTGTTCAACAGCCAGAGCTGGATTAACTGCTGCCGTAAGCCTTTAGCTCAGAACTGAATTCGCCACAAAGACAAAACCTCCTTAAGCATCGTTTTCGCTACCGCAGGATGTGAACTTGCCCGCATGCTCCTCACTGCTGAACGTTAAGCATAAAAACTGTGACTACGAATCGGAGATTTTTTTTTCGGCCAGACTCGAAATCGAAGCCCGCGTCTGCCACCACTCCAACAACAGATGCTCGATTCACACATAACGAGGCCAATTTCTTTGCGCAGTGAACAAGGAAACCGGACAACGTGTTTCGGTCTTGCTGAATATTTATTAAAGAGCATTCTGATTTCTTCATTATCATCCTCTCGTCTCGAGAAAGCGACAAAAGCGTTATTCATATGACAAATCCAGACTCGCTTATGAGTGGTCTTTGTTTCCGAGTTTTCCGGTTGAGTTTTGCTTCAATTCTTAAAATTTGCTGCTTGTTAGATTCCACCAAAGAGAGATAGTTATATCGTGAATCATCTCATCCAAAAGCGCAACAACGAACCTTGGGCAGGAGTTAAACCATCAGCCTTGCGATCATGGTTGCCGTAAAACTGAACTACCACGCGACGCTCATACAAAAGCTGTATTGAAGCCCATACCCTTTCTCCTGCGCTGAGACGCCGTAGCTATACACTTTTTGTCTTCACTTACGTGTTGTTTGAAATATCTCCTATCTTCTTCATCAGTGAGAACAAGATTAAGAAAGTATCGAACTGAAAATTTCTTATTCACATCCCGCATACTTGGTGTGACGTCATAACCAGCTAGGAACAAGCGGATGGGAATTGATTCTCCTGTGAAAATAAATATATTTCTTCAGCAACAAGTCAAAGCAAGGCCCAGTTTTTTTTCTGGCAGAGTGCTTGAGACCTGTCTCTAGCTCAAGCTTATATTATACAAAAGTCACTGAATCACGAAACCACTACAGCCTGTTTCGCCGTTGTCGGCTCCTCAGGTAAGTTATCTTATTCAAATAGAAATTGTATCAGATTCGAATAAAACAAGCACCTAAAAAGCTGACAATGGCCAAACAGACTGTAGTGGTTTTATAGTTTAGTGACTTTGTTTTATGGTTCAACAACAATACAATAAAGCAGAGGCGAATTCACAGCATTCGATGAAAAAATGCGAAATACTACTCAAAAGTATTGCATTGGAATGCAGGTGCTGGTAAATCTAGTGGCGCAAGAGAGCATTGCCTAAAAGTCTTTATCATATTTCGAGAATATAACTATTTTCCTTCCTCTTTTTGGCAACAACTCGTGAACTTGACAGATAACAAATCTTGCTAACAACCTTACAAAGCTACTGCCTACTAATCCAATTTTCGCTTAACAGCAAACTTATAGATGACAAGCTCACCTTTTACCGGGGCACCGTCCATGATTTCGAATTTGGCAATAGTGTCATCCTCGTGGTAAACGTTGGGGCCCGAACCCGTGGATTCTCGTTTTATAATGTGGACTTCCATCTGTTTTATCTTGACTCGGACCAAAAGGAAATAAATTTTGCCAATGATTGCGTCTTTTAAGTGATACCTGTACAAATATACATGTATTCTGCCCAAACGTACATATTTAGACGAGGTCAAATTTGACGACAGCTTTTTCTCTTTAGGTTTAATATTTAAATGCTTTTATTTATAGACCGGTACTTTTTAATGTTGAAGACAGGGTTGGCAAGTCGTAGTAAAATCGATACGACTCTGACTCTCAAGTACTTTTTTTAGTTCGACTCCAACTCCGTCTTTTTTTTTCTGTTCGACTTCGACAAAGTAAAATTTCGGCTCTGACTACTTCAATTTCAACACAAAACTTTTACTTCATTTTTTCCCTGCTACCTCGCTTTGTAACCTGACTTGACATGTGCGCACTTACTCTACTTTCAAAAGCTATAGCGCCAGTGGCGTAGCGAGAAATTTTAAAAGGGGGCTCATTATTTCCACATTTTTTTAGGCGCATTTTTTTCGGCAGAATTAATTTGAAGCTGCTTGAAAAACAAGAAAAGCTCTAGGGGGTCCGGGGCATATTCCCCCGGAAAATTTTTGAAAAATTTACATGCCGTAATGGCTATTTTAGTGCTTTTCGAATAATTTTCAGCCAAATTTTGTTTAAACTTTTTGATCTTAATTCGAGTGCTTCGCCAAATATGATGCATTTTGTTTCCACATTTTTGATTATGCGTGCTTAGGGCGTAAGACTTATCGCTATCAAAGAGGTTCGAAATTACGAAAAAATTGTATACATCTCAAACATTTTCGAAAATGGCTGGTGGGAGGATGCATACCCTTTATTCTACTCTCTGTATCCGCCCCTGGCCATAAGTAAGAGGAACCATCAAAAGAATCTGGCATATTTCAGTCACTTGGCACCATTAATTTTGTTCTTTTTACTAAAAGGCAAAGTGAAAAGGGGGGTGCCATGGCACAATGCCCCCTTAATACGCTACTGTATAGCGCATAATTTGGAATAAAAAGTAGAGGTTAGGCTATTTCCCATCTTGAATGCTTTTATTGCTATAGCTTTATTTTTTCACGGCATCCCCATTTTGTACTCTGGTTTGAAATCTGTGTTCCTGGGCTATTTTAAATTTTACGTCAGGCGGGTCCCCGGCCCCGGTGTCTACTTTTACTTAGGACAACAGTATGCTTTGGTAATTTGTTCATGGCATAAAAAGCCTTCCATTCCTGCGAAAGATTGAGAGTCAGAGTTGAGCATAATTTTTCGACTCCGATTCCCAAGAAAAACCTCGACTCCCACGACTCCGAGTCGCCAAATATTTATCCCCCATTGGTGCAGTTGTTAAGGCGTCGTTATTGGTGCAGGTCTGGGTTCAATACCTTGGAAGTAAAATCGGACTCTGGTCAACAACGACCCGCTACCGCTGCAACGTTTCTTCGGAGCTGTGTTGTCCAGGCGATAAGTCGCGGTGATGGGCCCCACGAATCGCTACACGCTTCGGCGTTGACTTTTTCACTATCAATACCTTTCATTTACACCACATGCGTGCGTCTCGCAGTGTTTACAATATACAACATTACAAGACAGGTTTATCTGCTATTCAACGTCTCCTGACATTCATTAACTTTTCCTCTTTGCAGCATTCTTTTTTCACAGTTAAGAAAAAAATCTGGTTGCAGTAAACATTTTAACAAATGTGTTTTCAGTTGCGGAATTACACCTTTCCAAAATTGAAGCCACGGCTTATAAATAGGGCATAAAAGTAACGAGTGGCAACAATCACACGGTGATGTATTGATCCTTTTTTATAGGAGCAATTTGCATTCGGTTTGAGTTATGTTTGGGCAATCGGTATAAGGATAAGCCAACTCGAGTACTCGCCCAAATACTAAGGCATTTTCATAACTTGGACTCGGCCGTGCGATAGAGCACTCAGAGTTCTCTGGGGGTGCTACGAGCGTAGGAATAAACGCATTTCTATTTCTACACAGGGACTTTCAAAAATTCACTCAAGGGTAAACGGTTTTTTAGTGCCGCAGTAAAATGGGCCACAACTCAGAAAAGGTCGAGGATCACTGAATTAGGACATTATTTTACCTTGCATGTTCTGAAGTGGTACCGACCAGTTAGCTCCATTGTTAAGTACAACGTCATCGTTGCGGAAGGTCTGGAATTCGATTCACAGGCCGGTCTAATCGGACACTGTCGCCAACAGCTCGTCACCGCGGCGCAGATGAATCCCCACCCCGCTATTCATTACACGCTTAAGGTGCGTTTACCGATACGCGTTTTTTGGGTCGCGATTACCGCGCGCGAGAATTATTTTGATCGCTCTCATTATTTTTCAAGTAACCGTTCACCGAACACGCGATTAACGCGCGCAATGACCGCGCGTCAAAATGTGCCCGCGATCTTTTATCTTGGTGAAGATGAAAAATCGCGCGACGCGCGCGAGAAGTTTCATATTTGAGATATCTGTAGCTAGACCTACTGGTAAAATTTTGATTTTACAGCAGCCTAGTCTACAGTATTGATAAATAATGGCTGCTGAAGCGATTGAGATGTTAATAGAGCTTAGACAAAATATCATTTTTTCTACAGTAGCTTGGCATTTATTGGTGATGGCTGACAAACTCATAAATTCGTTGCTTTGCACACAAGCGTTTCAAAATATAATTCTGTAGAAACAGCTGATTTCGTTTCTTTACCAAATGACGACAAACAATATTGAGTGATGCAGACTAAAAATGTAAAAGCGGCGCAAAGGTTCTTTTCGTATGAACCAGCGCTGAGTGCTGTCTACCACGCCAACACAATGCAAACTTTTCAGGTATAATTTGTAGTCTTCACTCTTCAGTCAGACTGAGCCAACACAACGGGGACGGCCTCAATGGGAAACAGATTTTTCCGTGTCTTTACCAAGAACACAACTACGTTTTCGGGTAACCAGCCCGGAAAACCTTTCGATTACCAGCCCGGCGCTCTAACCAACGCAAACAGTTCACTACGAAAGATGCAGCTCTAATCCTTCATACTGCTACTTGTTATTACTCGCAAAATGCAACGCTCTTCATGCCGTATTGCAGCTTTATAGCAGAACAACGAAAAACTTTTGGAAGTGCGCCATGGCCTCTCTGATAGTTGTTTGTTTCTTTTGCTGTCTGCTGGTCGAGACAACTCGGCAGTTTAAAAGTGCTTGATCATACCCCCTGCTTTTCGAGCTCTGCAAAATCGCCATCCTCATCGCTACTTCGGTAAACACCACCGCGTTTTTTTCCGGTCGCGTTTAACGCCAGCGTTTATCGCTATTAAAAAAACGCGTATCGGTAAACGCACCTTAAAGCTACGTTTACCGAACACGCGTTTTTTGGGTTGCGATTTTCGCTAGGCGCTAAACGCTATAGAAAGAAACGCGGGTGTGTCCACCGAAGTCCGATTTTTTCATTTTTATGAAATGAAACATGGCGGACGGGGAAGAGGGTGTGATAATTGCTGTAGGATGTATCTAGTTACTAAAAAGAAAAGGTAAGAAAAAAGGAGAAGGTGGACCGTAAGTATACTCAATCAGGGAGTACTTCCACTTGAATCACTTCTTTGGTGGATCACCACTTTTACTAACTTTTCTCTCTCGTCTGTGCCTCACATAACTGACCCGTAAATTTTTTCACTTTGCTTTGGATGCTTGCCTGTGAGTGCTAAAATTGAACTAAAAGAATTTTTGTTGAGGGGCATCACATTACGTCATTACAAGAAAAATTTCAAACCTTAATCTTTATTTGGGCAAAGAATTTAATCAAATAAAGCGATTTTGCTAGCGGTTTAGCAACTGATCAACTGATTCAGGTAATGAATCTAGTGATAAATAATTTTTGTTTTTCTGTTATTTACAAAAAATTGAACTATATAATAGGTTTGAATTGGATAGTTTAATCTGTCCGCACCTCATCAGAATTGGCTTTAATCATTTCAAACGTAACTATATTATAGGTAGTCAAATTATTAACGTCAATCCAAAATCTCCTATTGCCCCCCTTTGGTTGATATTATTCAAAATTCCGTCTTTCCTTGATATTATCCTCTGTTGCGAGCAAACAATAGGTAAAAATGTTGGCTTGTTCTCCATATTGTCCTTTTCAACGTTGAACGTCAAGCAGGGAGGCTGTTTAGTTCCTCGGCTCTTAATTGCAACGATTGTATTGATGCTGTAAGGGTATTAAAAGCAAGGTTTTCATGGCATAATCATAAGCATGTGCCGGTTTGTGCCACGTAATGATTGGCGGAAGAGCGATATAGCAGACTATTGCAGTGCGGCTGCGACACTTGTCCACATGTCCAATTTGAGTGGGCCACAAGCCAACTGTTTTTTTGCATCATAATCAAATTTTTAAGGTCATAACTGAAAAAAAGTGATTATGACGTCAAAAATTTGATTACGAAGCAGAAAGGCAGTGGACTTTTGACGCGCTTAATTGGATATGTGGACAGGGTGGCGCTGTGAACAGACTAACTAGTTTGTTTTTGATTCGACCAGACTTGTAATCGAACCCAGAATTTATAGCTCCACAAGCTGGCGCTCCACCCACTTGAATCGCTGAGCGGTTGAGATTTTCTCCAAAGCGTGCATTTTCGCATGGTACAAGCGATTTTTATTTTTACCAAGATGAAACTTCGCGAGGACAGATAACGCGAGGTCATCGCGCGCGTTAATCGCGTATTCGGTAAACAGTTGCTTGAAAGACAAGGGCGATCCAAAAAACGCGTGTTTTGTAAATGCACCTCTTAGGCTCAGTATAGTAATGATTTGATTTTTTAACTTACTTCTGCTTGTTGTATTCAAACTCAATGTGTAGACAGTCTTCGATGCCGACTTCCATTTTGATGCTATTGTGACTGTCCGGATACATGCTCAGTGTGTGAACCACGAACTCGACTTCACGGGTTAGGTCCGTTAGTCTTCTGCCAATCGTCAGACGAAGAAAATACCTGCGCAAGAAGAAAGACCATCCTAAGAGTGAAATAGCACAGAACAGACTAAAATCGTGCCATTAAAAGAAGCTGAAACGTAGAAAATATTTTTTCACTGAAGGTGTTAAAAAATACAACGAATTCAAAACTGAGTGTACAAAATTTTAGATATAATCAGTTAACCAAAATTAAGTGCTTAGAATTTAAGCTGATGACATACCTCGGTTTTATTTCCGCATTGAGGAAAGCAAGAAGTACAAAGAATGCTTGTCAACCCAATTCGCTAGCACTGATTAAAATCTAACGCCTTGACCGCATTTATTACTAAGGAGAAAAGCGTTTGACTTTTGACAAGTGAAAGCGAATTGCGTTGACAAGAATTGCAGCTGTAACTCTTGCACGCCTCAATGCATAAACAACACCCAAGCACTTCATCAGCAAAAACTTCGAACGCTTATTTTCAGTTAACAAAATACATTTATTAAAAAATTTTTACTTTTAGTTTTGAATTTGTTGTATTTTTAACACCGTAACTGAAAAACAATTCTACACTACCTACGTTCCACTTTGATGACCAAGCAAAAAACTCACGCACCAAAGACGAACATTTGTTCCAAAATACGACTCGTATGGTTTTTCGACGTGGGGAAATTCGAAGGAATATATTTTGCTTTGATTCAGAGTTCCAGGACTAGCCAGCTGTTTGGTTAAAGTCGTAAACTCGTGTTGATTTGTCCGATCATATAAAATTTCTGATAAATAATGAAAGCAGTTAGCTTATGCATAGCAGACGATCAACATCAATATTCAAATGTTACCAGGAAAATGTATCGAAAAAGCAAAATCAAATCTTCATTACATTCGCGGTATTACGCCGAAGCGTGTTACGAGTGTGTTTATACCTGATTTACGGACCATAAAACAAACTTTAAATCCTTTTTTCCTCAAAACTTGATAGTGCGCCATATAAGCCGGTGCGCCCAATGTATGGACCAGAGTTATTTTTTGTTTGACGGTTTTATACAAGAACCTGATACTTTTCAAAAACCGTTGCGTCATACAGTCCCCGGTGCGCCTTCACGAATAATATAAAAAAACGAAAACAAATCAATTTATTAACAGCGCGCCTTACGGTCCGCAAAATACGATAGACAATTTCATAATGACAACGTGAGAACATGGGATAATAATATTTGTTTACCAATTTGACCAATCAATTCCATTTTGATTCCTTTGTGTTCCAGCTTCGCTCCAGGCTTGAGTTTGACACTGACAGCACCTGAAACTGTTTCCCCATCGTAGTAAACACATAATTCCGCCGTCTTGTTCTCGGATACCCTGTGTTCTATCTTCTTCCTGAAATTACACATCAAAAATCAAAACTGCGTTTCTTGAGAGGAAAAAATAACGCCACAGTAATTCTTATAACTGGACGCTTCGACAACATAAATTCAGCTATCATCATTAGCAGTGTAAGCAAAGGTGAACAATTTTTTTGTGCTGATTATGTGCTGCTTTGCTTATGCTGTTGATGATGACAGCTGAATCCATGTGGACGAAACGTTTAGTTAGAAGATATACTGCGGCTTGGTTTCCTCCATAAGATGCCGGATACCGATACGCGGCAAGCGGTAACACCAATACCGGGACATAATTCTTTTTTGTTCATTTATGTTGTTGCATATTTATCCTCCTATCACGAGGAAAGCGATCAATGCGCTATACGAGATCGCCTTAGGAGTTGCCAGCAATCTGTGTACCACATTAAGATGGGGGAATCCCGATAAGTGCCTTTCCCAACGGCACAACAATTTAACTTGCTGGCTTGTTCTTCACACTGTCCCTGTAATGCTCAGCGTGAAGCAGGGAAGCGGTGAATATCAATTTTCAAGTCATTGGTTTGACCCGACCCAGAATCCAACCCAAGTCTACAGTTCCCAAGGCGGACGCTCTTACCACTGAGCCATCTGAGCTGTTAATCGGTAAATTTCATTTTGACGTTGACCTTCGGCGCGGCAATGCGATAAAAACCTCGCGATATCTCGGAATTGTACCTGTAAGGAATTGCTTGACGCAGGCTAGCATCAAGCGAAAACCTGCGAAATCCTTCTACATCATAATTTCAGTCGCGTATCGGTAAACGCGCCTTTAAGCGATTTTGCTCCCATATTTATTGTATTCTAAGTTCTTAAAATTTTTAACAGACAGCAAATATCCTCAGGGCTAGCAATTAAAGACCTAATCTAATTTTAAAACATTAAACTGATTTAGAAAATTTATTCGTCAAATTCAAACTGGTGCAGAGCAAAAAAAGCAGTGAAGAATTCTTGCAAAAATCTATTTCTCACCACATTCAAAAAACATTCACTGATGAAAGTTTTTGAAAAAAATAAGATGCCACTCAGCTTGTAATCATGGACTTTTCCTTAAAAGCATTAGTGCGCAGTAAGAAAAATTCTAGGCTATAGTAGGTCATATGACTTATCTATAACAAAATTGTAATGCTATGTACTGTAATTTATCGCGTGCTCCACAATGATTGTCAGTACTGACACGCTAAAGCCCTAATTGCAGTTTATACGCAACCTGTGCAGGAATAACTTTCCAAAAAATTGCATTGAGTTCTGAATCATGTACTCATTTAGATCCATAAACTAGTGGTTCTTACCCGAGGGGCATGCCTGCCAGTGGGATATAACCACGTAAATTTCACGGGATCCGGAACCCCACGTATAATAATGCTTTCTTCATAAATTCAAGAAGTTTTTTGCCCATTTATATTTGTTAGTGTTTAAATTTTCTCGAAGATAACAGCACGATTAATTGTAGCTTTCCATAGTTCACTAACTGGTTTGTGATTACAATACATGCATCATTAAAATGCAATATTGAAATAATACTTTCGCCATAAGGGACCAGCGGGTGGGCATAGTGGTTAAGACATCGCTAGCAGCCTGCCAAGTTTTGGTTGAATCCTGGGACAGTCAAATTGAACACTGCCGCCTATAGCTCACCATTGCTGTCATGTTTTTGAGTTGCCCAGACGTCATGCGACAGTGACAAAGCCCACCACTCATAGCATGCTCTCGCGTGTTTAAAATCAATCTTCATCATACTCTTAGCATAAACTGAAGTGCGCAACTAATGGCGAGGCCCATCGCCATAGTTTAGTTCCTGGGCACCACAGCTCTGAAGAAATGTAGCAACGGTGTTGTCTAGTAAGCTGTAGACGCTGTGTCCGATGTGACCAGCCCCAAAGTCAAAAAGTGTTGTCATTAACTACTTAGTTAATTTTTGTAGCTTTAGTACGATGTTGAGTAGGGTGCATCCATTTTTTATCATTTTTCAAGAGAGTTATGGCCCAGTGATATTCTTGTTCTCTAGCCAAAAACATGATAACATGTAAATTTTTTGGGGTGATCGGTCACCCCTAGACCCCCCTCGCTTCACCCTACCTCTAGCAACACCCCCAAAATTTTGAAATGAAATAATTGCTTGTCGTTTGATGCCATATTTTAGTAACTGTAGCTAAGATGACGTACTTTTAAAATAAAGGCTGCCCACATTTTTAGGATATATAAATTCAGTTTAGTTTTATCTTTATACGCAACATTAGGGTGCATTAAATTTTTATTATTTTTCAAAAAAGATATGGCTCAGTGATATTCTTGTTCTCTAGCCAAAAACATGATAACATGTAAATTTTGGGGGTGATCGGTCACCCCTAGACCCCCCTCGCTTCACCCCACCTCTCGCAACACCCCCAAATATGAAAAGTTTGTTTTGCATTGGTTTTTCAAGATAAGTAGGTCATGTTTGGTATCAAATTGATCAGCATTCTACCAAATATCACATAAAAGCATTTCCAACACGAAATATTGCCGTTTGATTTTTGCCCTATTTTAAAGCACACCAAAAGCCTGAGATATTAAAACACTTTTTCCATAAAAGAAAAAAAACAAAAAAAAACAGGCTAGCTAATAATATGAGACATAGTGTTAAGATATGTACATGTTTAAGAACCATCATCACAAAATCAAAAAATCTTTCATGAAACTAGACAGACATGGAAATTAGAGTTGTGTAGTAACAAACAAAAAATAAGGCACTACTTAATAGGTACATTCAGATGAACGTGATTGTTGGGCGGCATTAACTCGCAATGCAGATTTCAGTTAGCAAAATATAGTTACTTTTGTAGAAAGTTACTTTTATACTTTGGCTCGTCTTTTCTTTCGCAGATCGGGGTAGTCTTTGCGTTTTTTTTTCAACAATCTGTAAAGTGTTGCTCAAACTGGAGCTTTTTTAGCTGTGTTAGCAAAGTTAGATACCAATTTAACTTCTCTCTTAGCACAGTCATTGACCACGTTTAATCTTTGCGCAATGCTTTTTGAAGTGCGATATGTTTCACTTACATTCCACTCTTCAATTGGTTTGCCTACAAAGGATGCATCAATGTTAAGGAGGTTAAAAAAATACCAGGAATCTGGGTCGATTAAAGATGCAAAGGTTGTAGTGGTACTGAGGACAGGAAATACTGGCTTTCCAAATGTTCCTCCATGTCTTATTATCGGAAAAGATGTGGGACTACGCTCACACACTTTCAAACTGGACACCACAACTTTTCTCTCCATGTCCTTGACTTTGTCACTCAACAGTGAAATCGAAACATACTCTTCGCTAAAAATGTGGGGAGCCTTTATGTTAAAAGTGCGTCATCTTAGCTACAGTTGCTGAAATAATATGGTATCAAACAACAAGCAATTATTTCATTTCAAAATGCACATAACTATTGCTTTGCATGGCAATTGCTTCAAATCATAAATGCTTATTTTTTGTGATGGTGTATCATAGTTCAACTTCCAAAAGCTACACTGAAAGCAAGGGAATAACATTATCGCCTAAAATATTGCTAAATCAAAACAATCACAAGCGACAAGTGGAGTCTATTCGCCCAATGTGATCAAAAATTAAGAGACTAATGTATAGTACAGCAAAATTTTCAAGCCAGCACTTTACTTAATTTTTTAATTCAAATAGCACTGTGATTTGTCACATGGTCAATAACAAATGATCAGCCAAACTTTTATGTAGGCCATAATAAACTTGCTAACACCATTTGAGTGAAGTGAACAAACTGCGGGTAACGTCTAGTATCCAAGGGTGGAAACCTGGCTACTTGGCGTTAGGGTGTCAGTTTCGGTGCGTTAAAATCCAGATGTAAGGTTTCAGTTTTGGTTTGGTTTCAGGGCTGCTGAAAAATAGGTTCCAGTTTTGCTTATGCACAGCTTCGTTTCTGAGTTTCAGTTTTGGTTTACGTTTTATCCAAGAAAGCTACTTCAGTTTGAATTCGGATGATTTATGTTCTCTAATTTTTGACGTTTTTGTTCTATTACAACAATAAATAGCAGCTCAGATGGCCGAGAGAGGAGAGCAATTGCTTCAGAAGTTGCGACATGGGTTTATTTCCAAGTCTGGTGAAACTAAAGACTCAAAATATAGTATTCACACCTTCTCATTTCACGCTCAGCATGAAAGGAACAGCATAATACTGATAATGATGGTGATGACAATTTTTAAAACCCAAAACCTTAGAAAATTTTGAACGGGTTTTAGTTTCAGTTTTGACGTTTCAAGAAAAAACAGTCTTGGTTCAAGTTTAGGTTTTTGAAAATTTGGCTGAGTAGGTATCAGTATCAGTTTGGGTTTGAAAAATTTCCTGTAAAACCAGGTTTTGGTTTCCACCCTTGATAGTATCAGCCAAATAGGTTTGGTTACGGTCAGGCTTGGTCAGGATTAAATTTAGTTAGGGTTTGGTTCAATTGGTGTTAGATTTAGTTAGGGTCAGGTTCATTGGCACCGACTTACTCTTTAAAACATGGGGAAGTTTTTATTTCTCATGCTCAAATCAAATCACTGTAACCGTTGCGCTATGTAAAGCATTTTTCAAACTTTTGGTATTTGGAATCAGCATCTAATTCAACCGGAGACGAGCGAGTTAGCAAGTTTACTTTTACAGTCCCTAAGATTTTAAAAGCATCACATTTCTCGTACGTTATTTTTATTTCAACACAACAAATAATAAGCACCTTTCGAACCAAACCATAGCAATGAATTTCGAGCTTGCTTATGGTGAATTAACACAAACAAAATTATGAAAAATTTTTAAAGATGACACATTGAAATGGCAAGTAATTACGCTCAGCATTAGGAGTACACAGGAAAGCTCGGCAGCAATGTTCAGGCCCTTACCTTTGGCTTCCTCTGATACACACCAAAAGATTTTATCGCTTAGATTCTACCAGAAAAAATTGTACCGGTACCCTAACGTGGAAAAATTCCTTCACCCCCTCCTGAAAATTTTTGCGTACGCCCCTGCTAAGCATATTTGATATTCCAAGGTTCGGAAAATTCCTCATTATTTCGTGAGTTTGGAATTGCTAATACTGTGCAGTATTATGGAACAGCTTTTCTGCAAGTGTTTTTTCGCATTTAACAATTCTGATATTATCTTAGCACCGCTGCTTGAACGAGATGCTGAAACCAAAGTGTTTGACATTGTGCGAATGCACTTATACACCTGCACACACACATAAACAGCAGACTTTAGATTTTAATATTTCATGAACAACAACTAAAAAGCAATGTCATTCCTGGCCTACCGGACGGGAAGTATTTATCCGAAGGGATGAGTGATCCTGACAAGATCATTTGTCCTGGAAGATGAATGTTTCTTACCTGAGGGTGGCTGATGAAGGCTAATAGCCAGAAACAGCGCTGTCTCGCTCTACGGTACGATTTACTGGAGTGCTTTGCACTGTTGGTGATGGAGTGCTGTTATAGCCTCTGACCCAACAAGAGGAAGTCGTCATGACTTCCCGTGCGGTAGGCCAGGAAGGACATTGCTTTTTTAGTTGTTGCTCTTCACCCTGGTCACGTAAAGAGTTTGACTGGAATGGTGACGTAGCTACACGAGTGGATTGCGTACCACAAAGGTTAAATTCTTCAAGAAATATTCATCCGAAGGGATGAGTGATCCTGACAAGATCATTTGTCCTGGAAGATGAATGATTCTTACCTGAGGGCGGCTGATGAAGGCTAATAGCCAGAAACAGTGCTGTCTCGCTCTACAGTACGATTTCATGAACAAGGTATCAAATATCATTTTTCAGCACATACAGTAAATGAGAGAGATTTTTACGAGGTTTTTGACCATGCTGCAAGCTTCCTATCTCCCCGCAAGTCGGTGTCAGTGGTCAGGTTATAGGTTAGGTTAATCTTAACGAATCTAATCTTGACAATTCTAACCCTACCTGGGGGCTGATACTGAATATTACCCCAATCTGCAGGGTGCAATTTTTCTTGTTTCACATTCTTCTGAGGGTTAGAGTTAACCTTAACCCTTAGTTGCTCGAAATCAGAAGAACAACAAACAAGAAAAGTCACTGATGGCCGATTAAACACTGACAGCTAATTGTTCACTTCACCTTAACATTCTACTGCTGTACCTTTTTTCTGCACCATCCAAGAGTATTTCCACATCTTGCACAGCTCCATATCCAAAAAAATTCATGGTTCACACTATATGCCTCGTGAGGCTATGCCAAAATAATAGTTACAAAACAATCTGCCAAAAACTTACATACCAATTTTTTCTTCAATACAGAATAGAGGCCATGGCTTCTATATGTATCATTAATTTTTTTAAACATTTTGTACGGTTTCAATTTCAATGAGCATTCAAGTTAATCTATCATAGTGACAGGAGAATGGAAGCACTAAATCAGTTGCAATTTGGTTGTCTCTTTTGATTTGGTTAATTTAATTTAAGATACAACACAATGGTGTTAGGTCAAAGGCCAAAGCACACTAATATGAGAGAAAAAAATAACACAATATCAAAATAAAATAAATCACCTGCAAAGTAACAGCACAGAGTAGCAAAATCTAATAATGATGAGAACAAAGGCAACTGTACAATAAAAAATCATTCAAAAAGTACCAGTAAGAGATGCAATAGAACAGAGGTTAAAGTTTCATAAACGCTTATTAAATAGAACAATTACTGAAACTAAATCATGAGATAGATTATTCCAAACTTTTGCAGTCCTACTAAACACCACAAAGGACAACAAAGGACTCACTAAACATCGCTTAAAAAAGACAAACGACTTCAAATTGATCAACTAAACATCGCTAATAACAACAAAGGATTTGGAACCATACCATAACAAAGAACGACAAAGGACTTTCAATTAGGGTTAGGTTAGAGTTATCAAGTCCTTTGTCATTCTTTGCAGTGTTTAATCCATTAATTTGAAGTCCTTTGCGGTGTTTAGTAGGACCCCAAAGTTTTGTTATATGCATAAAGAAATTGCGAAATTGGTCAGGATTGCCACAAATTTGGATTTAAGTGAAAAGTTATGAGAACGAAAGTTAGTGTTTAAAATAACCATCCAAGTGCAAATCAGAAAGATTGTGATAAAATTTAAACCTAAAAATGACATCAAATTCTAGTCAGCGATAGTCCAATCATTCCAGTGACTTAATGCCTAGTTATATAACTCTCATACGGCAATCACATTTTCATTCGCATTAAGTTGTTTAGGGTCAGATTTGACCTGTTGACCTTACTGTTTTTTGTATTAATGACGGTAAATGAACAACACCACACTGCACATAAGTAGTGGTTGGGAAAGGCAAAGCCACTATGGGAGCCCATTTTTGTTACTGAGCTAACGTTGAACGCAATCAAGCTAAGGTTGGAAAACATCAGTCATTTTTAATGGTGTCAAATTTGACCTCAATTGACTTTCAGGCATGTGCTGCAGAAATATCATACAGGCTAATATCATGATAAAAAAAACGTAAAATCAGAGAATATTTGAAATGATTAACTAGTGGTGAAAGTTAGCCGGAACAGTCCAGTACGTTGTTCCGGTAAAAGATTTGCTGCCGGATCGCCGTACCGGTAAAAGATTTTAAATCCAAATCCAACTTATAGCACATTCCACAAGTCAAATCACAAAAAAAAAATACATATAGAGTATATCAAAAATGAGCTCACTTTTATTTAATAACTTTATTTTTGTACAGAATTAATTTCAAAACTTTTCATCAAAATCAAAATTCTTTAATGCGAATAACTTTTTGTTCAAAGTGCTCCTAAGCTAAATAACTGGGTTTGTTCAAGTGTCTCGTCTGCAGCCCAAAATTTTTTTGAAGTTTTCTAGGACTCGCCTACACTAGACAGTTTTTTACAAACGTTTGGATACATTGAAATTGATATTTTCATGAAAGGAATTAAGCCTATTTGGAATATGGCAGCAGAAACGGACAAATTTACTAGTCACTACCACTATCAGCGTTTATGGAAATTTCTTTGATAATTGAGTGTTTGATTTGAATTACTGTATGTGGGTATCTTCTTGGTTGAAAATGTGTCGTTACATTCAGTGTTACCTCTGGAGTGAGAAATTTTTAAAAAATGCGAAATTTTTGGGCAAATTTTACTGATTTTGAACCAAAAATTAACATCATAAAATGCAAAACTGAAAAACTTGAACAAAAAACTTTAATATTCTAATGCAAGACTGTAGCTTGTATCTTGGAAAAGCAAATTAAAGCAAAAAATTTGTAAAAGGGGACCTCAAAGTAGTCAAATTTTTGGGCAAAAATTTCAACAAATTTGTCATTTGGGCGAATTCACACTAGCCTAGTCAAAATCCTAGAAGGAACACTGGTTACGTTTGTGGTTATACATAAAATAATAATTTTAGAATAACAAGTTAAAAGTGAATTTTGAGAATCTTTTGCACTTATCCCCCCCCCAAATAGTTTTTTCAAAGTTGGTGTCAGAACCCAGAATAGTTCTGCGGCAAATTTTTTACTCTCCAATATGCAGGCAACAGTATGCACTAAAGGACATTGTTTCGACTCAATTAGCGATTAATTCTAATCCAGAAACAAATTACTATTGTTATTTGCATTTTAGCCATTCCCGAATTATGTGACATTTCATAGTTCGTTAAAATTTAGTTTTAGGTATATAATTAAGGCATTTAGGATTTTGTGACGGCATAAATGAATGCCTATGGCTCATTTGTCTTCTTTTATCAGCAACTACGAAAATGTTTTTTCCTTTTACCACTATTCTGAGCAGGGCTGCAAACTCAAACTTGAACTCGCTTGTATTTGCCCAACTTAAACTTGAAAAATAAAACTTTTAGAACTCGAAAGTAAACAATCGAGTTCCAGCTCACAAATTAAGTGTTTTAATTTTATTGATTCAAATTTCTCAAAACGAAGTTTGGCCTACTTTTGATTTTTTGTTACACTGTAGATTGAATGATTGCAAACTTGGTACTGATACTGCACTGGCATTACATTTAGCGTGGTCTCATTGAAACTTATTTATCAGTTTATTGCATCATAAACGGTGTTCAGAGAAATTTTTGAGAAAACGCAGCTGCACTGCAGCAACAGTTACCTGTTGTTCGTGCGGTGCTGCAATCTCTGTTCCAACTGTTACTAAATGGGTCAGGGGCGGATCCAGGGGTGGGGGACCTTTTTCAACAATGCTATTGATGAATACAATTTTTCCATAATTTCAAACCTCTTTAACAACAGCAATTCCTACGCATTATGCCCTGTGCTGGTACACAGAAATCGAAAACGTACGAAAATATTGCATCATACTGGAATTTGATAAAGACCTCAAAATTATGGGCAAAAAATTCAAATACAATTTGCCTTAAAACTTGTTTAAGAAGCACTAAAATGGCCATGATACAATACAATTTTTCAAAAATTTTCCGAGAGAGCAAGCTCCCAGACCCCTAAAAGCATTACTGTTCTCATTTTGCTTCAAACTAGCATAACTCGGCTGGGAAATTCACCGATTCGCTCAAAAATGTTAAACTATGGTGCCATTCCCAAAAAAAAATTCTGGTTACGTTCTTGGCATGAAAATATCAATTTTAAATAGCTTAAACGCCCGTTCTCGGATCCAAACGTCTTTGTAATTAGGCCTAGCTAACATTCAAGCTAAATCATAACTGCATCCCCCACCAAAATTTTCTGGATCCGCTCCTGGTTCAGTGGTTAGGGTATGTCAGTTTAACCCTTAAACTCCCAGGTGTTTCGCCAACCACTATTACCTACGTGGGTCGCCAGCAACCCAGTGGTTAAATATTGGTAGTCCATTTTTTAGGATCTTTAGGATTCTTAGGATTTTGCGGAGGGGTAGTCCATTTTTTAGGATCCTGTAAACGGTTTGCTTTTTCCAACATTTTTTAGCATTGTCTGCTCCATTATGATGAGTTATAGCCTATTAACACCGGAAATGATCGATTTTCTAACCGCAACCGAACCAAATCAATATTAAATGCGTAAAACGAAACGCGTCCTAAAAAAAGACCACCAGTAGGGGTAGTGCACTTTTTAGGATCCCGCAAACGGTTTGCTTTTTCAAACGTGTTTTAGCATTGTCTGCTCCATTATGATGAGTTACAGCCTATTAACACCGGAAATGATCGATTTTCTAACCGCAAGGTACCAAAAATCAATTATAAATGCGTAAAACGAAACGCGTCCTAAAAAAAGACCACCAGTAGGGGTATCCATTTTTTAGGATCCTGTAAACGGTTTGCTTTTTCAAACGTGTTTTAGCATTGTCTGCTCCATTATGATGAGTTACAGCCTATTAACACCGAAAATGATCGATTTTCTAACCGCAAGGTACCAAAAATCAATTAAAAATGCGTAAAACGAAACGCGTCCTAAAAAAGACCACCAGTAGGGGTATCCATTTTTTAGGATCCTGTAAACGGTTTGCTTTTTCAAACGTGTTTTAGCATTGTCTGCTCCATTATGATGAGTTACAGCCTATTAACACCGGAAATGATCGATTTTCTAACCGCAAGGTACCAAAAATCAATTATAAATGCGTAAAACGAAACGCGTCCTAAAAAAAGACCACCAGTAGGGGTATCCATTTTTTAGGATCCTGTAAACGGTTTGCTTTTTCAAACGTGTTTTAGCATTGTCTGCTCCATTATGATGAGTTATAGCCTATTAACACCGGAAATGATCGATTTTCTAACCGCAAGGTACCAAAAATCAATTAAAAATGCGTAAAACGAAACGCGTCCTAAAAAAGACCACCAGTAGGGGTATCCATTTTTTAGGATCCTGTAAACGGTTTGCTTTTTCTCACTGTTTTTAGCATTGTCTGCTCCATTATGATGAGTTATAGCCAATAAACACCTGAAACCATCGATTTTCTAATGGCAACCTAACCAAATCAATTACAAATGCGTAAAACGAAACGCGTCCTAAAAAAAGACCACCAGTAAGGGTATCCATTTTTCAGGATCCTGCAAACGGTTTGCTTTTTCCAACATTGTTTAGCATTGTCAGCTCCATTATGATGAGTTATAGCCAATAAACGCCGGAAACCATCGATTTTCTAATGGCAACCTAACCAAAATCAATTACAAATGCGTAAAACGAAACACTTCCTAAAAAAAGACCACCAGTAGGAATAGTCCATTTTTCAGGATCCTGTAAACGGTTTGCTTTTTCTTACAATTTTTAGGATTGTCAGCTCCATTATGATGACTTATAGCCAATAAACACTGGAAATGATCGATTTTCTAACCGCAACCTAACCAAATCAATTACAAATGCGTAAAACGAAACGCGTCCTAAAAAAAGACCACCAGTAGGGGTATCCATTTTTCAGGATCCTGCAAACGTTTTGCTTTTTCGAACGTGTTTTAGCATTGTCTGCTACATTATGAAGATTTATAGCCAATTAGGGTTGCCAACTGTGCCGGCATGCTCGGGACAGTTCCGAATTGACGTTTGGCGTTCCATGTCTTCGACCAGGTTACGTTTGTTCCGGAATTTGCCGGCAACAAGGCGTTGTAACATACAAGGCAACGCAAGCAAGTCGGTTTCGCGCAAAACTGAAAATGGATGTAATTTACGCGGATATTTGTGTAACTAAAAGCAGTTTGCTTCATTCTATAGGCGTCAATCAAATAAAAATGGGTTGAAAGTGCTGATGTGGACAAGACACTTCGTGAACTGTGACGTCTTGATGGTATGACAATCAAATAAGTCAAACAATCGTAAAATAGAGGATAAATCACAAGTCACTTTAATTTGAGACGATCATTTGACTTCGTTTATCGATTGAAAAAACGCAGGTGCATTTCATGATTAGTGTCATGCAATGAGTTGTATGACTTTCTTTTGCTTCGTTGTGGTTGGTAATGTAGTTGGTCAATCAAGTTTCTTTTCAATTAATTTGTAAACAGTTTATCCATACAAAACATGAAAGCGACTTGTGAAATAACGCTGTCCTCAGCAAAGGTTTTGCACGGGTTTCTCAGCAAAGCAATCTTGAAGGCAAAATCAAGAAAAATTTCAAGTCTGAATCTGAAAGAGCGAAGTTACGCGCTCCTTATGGTTAAGACAACCCAACGTAATTCCAGCTAACAAATACCAGAACCACCGGCGTCAAAAACAAATTAAAAAAAAATTCTGACTTTAACTGTTTTATAAAACATTAATAAATGAATATCTTTTGAATTACACTACAAAATAGATTTCATTTCAACAAAAAAGACAACGCAAAACAGCAATTTTACTATGGTTTACCATATGCGAACTCACTTTGATGGCAACTTTTTGCTAAAAGCACTTCATTACACTTGATTGAGCGTTGGTGTGAGAAGCGTCTATTGCCGTTCAACTTCAGACAGTGATTGTTAAACACAATGCGCTTGCTAATTTTTGCACACGGCACGCTTTTTCTTTTTTTTCGATTCTCTCGTTTATTCTGCCAAGATCATAGTGGTGGTAACACCACTGTAATTCTGGCAGAATAAACGAGAGAACTTAAATTCTAGCGGTTCAAATCGAGAGAGAAAAAGAAAAAAGAAAAGCACTGCAGCTTTTACGTGAAATAATGTGCTGTTAAATAATGCGTTCAGGACGTTCAGACACAACAACAAAAATACCGGACAAAAACAACACTATTTGGTTTGTTTGTTGCTTTATAAACACTTCTTAATACATTTTTGGATCAAAAAAAAAAAAAATGCAAAACACGTTTATGCAAATTGTAAAGGTGACTGTGATTGTAAAATGTTGACTATAAAAGCAAACCAAAAAAAAAAACAGTCTAAATCCAAAAAACTACGAAACTTCAAAAAAATCATAATATATTTGTGGCGAAGTGATGCCCAATAAATGAGGTGCAAAGGCTGGGCGTGTCAAACATCAATTAAAACTTAAAACAAAAACCGAGGAAAATTACATTTCTCCACTCGACCACAAATTTCCATTAAAATGTCGTGGAAAAAATAAATCCAACAATAACGCGTGAAAACTATATCCTAAAAACATCAAAATCTTTTCTAAAACTTGTAAAACGAAACCAAATATTACCCAAAACGTTTCCACACAATCAAAGATTAAAAAACTTTATTGCAGAATATAATTTTTAAACTTTCAAAAAGTACATTTGCGTTTCGATATCAACCTCATTAAAAAAAAAAAACAATGCTAAACAACACCCAATTAAATTCATCACATTTGTGACGTTTTGGCACAGCGTTTGATCAAACACGAGCAAAAACTGGAAATTTCGGGGGCCCGCAAAAACGTCTGATCTCGTCAAAACACACTGCAAACTTTTGGCGATTGAGCTGCTTTCCGACGCAAGATTATCATGTTGCACACATGTTTTGTACACTACATGAAATTTCCTATTCGGTGGGTATTGTCAAGTTGATGGCATTTTATGCCTTCTACCAGCAGAATTGCGACGAAGTTGGATTGAAACTGCAGTTTTTCAGTTTTGGCAAAAAGTTGATTTTTGACAAAACTGGTGTGCAAACATTGCGCTGTTTGAACGTTTTGCGTTTCGATATCACCACTTTAATAACATGGGACATGAAGCTAATTAAATTCCAAAACGTCTCCACATGGTGAGATTGAGCACTTTTTTGTTGATATCATTTGACGCGGGTTCGAAAATGAGTGAAATTTGAAAAATCGTTTGATCACGTCAAAACGTCATTTTGCTAAAAACGCTGTGCAAACTCTGGGCAAATGCACTGCTTTGCGTTTCGATATCGGACTGGTTCAAATATGATTTTGAAACGGAATGAAACGCTGAACAGCATACACCCGGTTAGATTGAGCACTTTTGTGACGTTTTGGTACAGCGTTTGATCAAACACGAGCAAAAACTGGAAATTTCGGGGGCCAGCAAAAACGTCTGATCTCGTCAAAACACACTGCAAACTTCTGGCGATTGAGCTGCTTTCCGACGCAAGATTATCATGTTGCACACATGTTTTGTACACTACATGAAATTTCCTATTCGGTGGGTATTGTCAAGTTGATGGCATTTTACGCCTACTATCAGCAGAATTGCGACGAAGTTGGAGTAAAACTGCAGTTTTTCAGTTTTGGCAAAAAGTTGATTTTTGACAAAACTGGTGTGCAAACATTGCGTTATTTGAACATTTAGCGTTTCGATATCACGATTTTCAAAGCATGGGACATGAAGCTAATTAAATTCCTAAACGTCTCCACATGGTGAGATTGAGCACTTTTTTGTTGATATCATTTGACGCAAGTTCAAAAATGAGTGAAATTAAAAAAATCGTTTGATCACGTCAAAACGTCATTTTGCTAAAAACGCTGTACAAACTTTAGGCAAATGCACTGCTTTGCGTTTCGATATCGGACTGGTTCAAATATGATTATGAAACGGAATGAAACGCTGAACAGCATACACCCGGTTAGATTGAGCACTTTTGTGACGTTTTGGTACAGCGTTTGATCAAACACCATGCCGTCCCCCCTGAAAACAACACCATCCCCCCATAAAACATTTTAGCGTAAACCATTCTCTTACAACTATAATGACCATCTCTTTTTAGGTCTGCGTGAAAAGTTGTAGCCTACCATCCCCCATAAGTGTTTTCGCAACTCGAGCACTGCCGATGATTGTTACTAAAATGGAGCTAGTACGCCTACCTAAATACCTATATCTACACATCTCATTATGTTAAAAAATGGTTCAGTGCTTTATTTTGATTGTGTGTTTTTTGTTATTTTTAAACCTCAATGGGGCATTGTTTGTTGCATGTAACTCTGGTCAGGAAAGCAAAAGTTAAATGGGACAAATTTCGTTTGCCTACCTTTCGGTTCTGTCATTGAGGGATTTGCATTTTACAAATACTGTACATGAGTAGTAATTCGAGCATGGTTAGAAAAGCCTAATGGTAGTAAGCAATCTTGTTTTCCATGATAAAAAATTATCCTGAAAAAATTCCGGTCACTTGAGCGGGCATGCAATTGATGTCTATAAAAACAGGTCTGCTGAGTGTCCTGCTCTTAAAAACGTGCGTTCGAAAAAAGGGGGGTCTGGGGGGCGAAGCCCCTTATACGTTGACACGATCTTACTTTTTTGAGCCCCCCCTGTCCAAAAAACGTTCCCGCGCCACTGGCCCCTTCTGAACATTGGCAGCAGCTTGTTACTGTGAGCCACTGCATCCTGCAAGTGAATTACATCCTGGGATAACAAATTGTGTTCCTTGCTAATTTTCGATATATTTGTCCCAAAATGATCATATTCGCTAGCAATGTAGGTCAAACTTCCGAGCATGTGGTCAGTTTTTTCGCTTAGATTTGCAAGATTAGCTTGGATTTTCCCCCAGCTGGTTTTCAACTCGTTGATATCACGCTTTACGTCCTGGTCGTTAGCACTTGCGAGATTAGTGGCCCCAATTATTTCTCGACATTTTTCCGAAATAATTTTGTCGATTTTGTGCATCACTTTTTGGGTTACTTTATCTCCTATTTGTTTTAATACTTCTTTTGGTATTTTAAAGCTCTAAACTGTTTTCTGCGGCATTCTGGCAATAATGGTGACGTAATAGTAAAACAAAATGGCTGTCTCAATTCGCACTATTTCACTGAATTTACAGGTTTGTTAAGCTGCTCTTTCTTGAGGATAAATTTGGGAAATATCAGTTTTAGTTTAGTCTGCAACTCCACCAAATCAATATCTGATAATGCTGCCGCTTTTTTTTGGTTACAACATCTTTTTTTAGTCTAACAATAGTTTTAAGACCGCAGTCTGCAGAGCAAAATTAACTCCTCCATCTATGACGCTTCCTCAACGTATCTGTTTTAGATTGACGAGCCGCCACTTTAGACTCACGAGCCGCCACTGCCCTGTATGCTAATTCCTTCCTTTGAAGTATCACCGTCATATGTAAGGCGGAAAGCTTTTGCCATTCTTAACGATGCTGATTAGAACTTTCTACAATTAGTTCATTGAATATATAAACACAGAGATTGCGATTGTGGCAAGAATGGTCCACAAAATTGTGACGCAATAAATGGCATTCCGGAATTGAGCAACGCTTGTGGTTCTTGTGAGCTCACGCTACGCAGTTACTACTAGGGATGGCAATCGCATCGCATCGAAGAGGTTCTGCGATATTTGTAATAGTGACTGTCAAACTGCGATGCGATGTGATACTTCACTTAAACTGCGGATGCGATTTTTGTAGTGATTATCTAAATTTTTTCGATGCGATTTTTTGTGTTGGCATTTGCGATTTTCGATCATTTCGATTTTTTGAGTAATTTTGAACTCTCATATTTTACGCATCGTCACGTTAGTGCAAAAACTGCGTAAGTCATTTTTTAGTGAAATTGAGTTTTTAGCACCAAGTTGTTCTGCTGGGCCAGCGCTAACGCCCAACACACCTTTTGGAAAAACATATCGACGTTTTCGCGAGTTATGCTCTAGTTTCTAAATAGCGTAAGTCAGGGCATTAAATTGACAATAAGTCATAATAACACGATGCATGCGATGAAACCATTCAGTCTTTCGCCTATTGTTAATTTGTTGTGACACAATAGTAAATACAAACAATCACATGTTTTTGCGTTTTTTTGAGAACACAAAAAAATGACTTAAGCAGTTTTTGCACAAACGTGACAAAATTTTTTTACAAACGGTCAGTATGATCTCACACGTTTTGTGTAACAACGTAAAACATAAAGAGTAGGCTACATGCAGAAAACACAAGTTGTTCTATTTTAACTATTAGCACGAAGAACCAGAATGGCATCAACTACATCATTCTCAAAACGCATCCTTAAATGATTTAGCACATATTTCAAGCTCGAACAGACGCTCTCGACAGAAACTTGTGTCGCTGGCAACTGCAGCCAGGGGCGGATTAACAGTACGTGGGGCCCTGGGCTAATTTAATAATGGGGCCCTCTTTCTCAAGTTCAGCGAAAGCTTATAAGTTACGATATAAAATGAAAAGAACAACAAACCGAAAAAACAGCCTCAAAAAACAAAACAATCCCAATATTGATCAGGAGCGTAAAAAGACCAAGTATGGACTTCTTGTGCTGTGTTCAGCGCGCTCATTTACTGTCTTTGAGTCCTATTGAGTAAGATCAAATATAATTTATTCTTTGTTAAAAACAATTACTGCATTTTCATTACATCGATTTACCCAATCGGTTTAATGGGTTTATATTTTCCTTTGTTTAATTTTACAATCGTTTTTACGCGTGCGGTACTTAAATAATGAAAGAACCAAAAAAATTGAATAATTTTAAAATTGTTCTCAGTCACGTCGGCAGCGTGACCGAACGGTCTGAAGCGCCGTTTTTATGGCGACCATAATGAATCGAAAGAACGCGGTTCAACTCCTACCCTCGACATGTTGTTGTGTTCTTGGATAAGGTACTTCACGATATTTGTCACTGCTTGGTGGCTTGAACAAGCAGCAAATTCAACAAAAGACAAGAAGAGGAACCTCAGAAAAATTAACTCCCAAGCGAGTGAGGATACTTGATCTGACATGAAGCAATACAACTCGCTTTCTCGTGCATGGAGGATGAAAATGGAAAATCCATTCAAAAGAAGTTTTATTTCTATAGTCTTATAATAAACAAAGATTCGGTAAATCGATTCAACGGAAATGCGAAAAAGCCTAGATGGCTTTATCTTTTACTCAAAACCATCAAGAAATAAAGCGACTGATCAACTGATAACAGTCATTAATCATATTAATAACGTATAGGGAAAGCTGGGCACTTGCGTCGCTACCCGTTATGCTAGTAATTCGATAGCGTCAGTGCCGCTGTTTTTCCTATCACTAGCGTGAAGCTAGCGCCGTCGCTGTTTTTTTCCTGTTTTGAAATATGACTCTATCTTATTTATAAAAACCAAACTATACCATGCTACTGCTCTCTGCAATAGATTTTATTCTTTCACATTAAAGCTGGAACTACCACTTATCCTAGAGCAGGGGTGGGCAAGCTTTTTACACGAAGGGCTAGATTTGGAAAAACTGTTGAAGCCGCGGGCCACACGCTGATTGGAAAACAAGGTGAAGACTTTTTTTTTAGAGATCACGGTCCACGTACGAATGTGATCTCCAAAATGAAAGGTTTTCACTTCGTTTTTTATTCCAATTTTGCACCGTAGAGGCTTATTTTGTTGAAAATTACTGCCATCCATGATCTCTTAAGGAAAAAAGGTCTTCCGCTCAATTCACGGTGGAAGTTTAAGTTTGTGTAAGTGCCGGCGGGCCAGAATAAAAGAACGGCGGGTCGGATTTGGCGCGCGGGCCGTAGTTCGCCCATGTCTGTTTTAGAGTGTAAAGTTATGAAGCCTAGATGTTGTAGCTAGCCTACCGTTGTATGATGGTGCAATAATTTTTAACTCTAGATTCTTCAATGACATTAAACATTTTCTGCTTGTATAACCTCAACTGTAGTTTGGCACTCTTGCTGGCAAGAGGCAATTAAGTGTCATCGTTTGTTCATTACTACCTGAATTAACATTTATCTTATTCTTTATTGTGATGTTTGAATCGGCAAAAAGCGGATAACTTTTCTTTGAAAAAATTGCTGTCCGCGACCTACAAAGCAATAAAGTTAGCTGATAACTACTGCGATTCTTACTTTGAGAAGATTTTTGCTTATAAATTTTAATATTTAGTTAACTAACAACAGAGCACATTTACCCCCAATACCCCAACTCCTCAGCGCCAAAATTTTAAAAACTTCGTTAGTTTCTGCAAGTGAAGGCCTTTTTTAAAAATCGAAAATATTTTTTGTCAAAAAAAACTTTTAGAAAAATGTAAATTTGTGGGGCCCCTAAATGTTGTGGAGCCCCGGGCTTCAGCCTGCTCCGCCCCCTTCTTAATCCGCCACTGACTGCAGCGCTATTCGAACAATCTTGGCGAGATCCTCGTCTAAGCCCGCTAACACTAACCTATTTGATAAAAGTCGCCAGGGACTCTATCTACCTAGAATAAGACCGCAGTATCCGCGACGCATAGCAAACCTTCCAACCTATGTGCAAATTGTGCACCTTAAGTTAACCGATGTAGGGAAATGGTTTTGTTTTTTCAATTTTAACTGATTGTCTTGCTGAACCACGACTTTTTTAAGGATTACCGCTTGCCTACCGCATTGACGCTAACCCGGTCATTTTATTTTTTTACGTTTTGAGAATCATTTTTTCAAATATTGTTCAAGTGTAAAACCCAATTCTGGTGGACAAAATTCTTAGCTTAGTTGACACGTTTCTGTAAATGCGCAGACTGCAGGTTGCAGAATCTCAAAAAATTTGTAATAAGTCATTTGCCTATGTGTGTAGTGAATAGCTATCAACTATGCCAGGGGTGGGCAAACTACGGCCCGCGGGCACTTACAAAAATATAAACCTTGCTCCATAGTCCTTACTCAGACTCTATATACCTTACTGATATTGAGTGAAATATTAGGACATTTGCCGACGTTTGAGAGAAAATTAGGACATCTGCGCGGACGAGAGGACTTTTTTTGCTCTTCACTTGATTTAAAGTGGAAATTAGGACATCTGCGTGGACGTGAGGACCTTTTTTTGCTTTTTACCTGATTTAGAGTGAAAATTAGGACATCTGCGGTCGTGACAACCCTTTTAATTTTTCCCTATCAATCAGCGCGGCCCTCAGCTTCAAAATTTTTTGCAATGCGGCCCAACGTGCGAAAAGTTTGTTCACCCCTGAACTATGCGATCCCAAAGAAGCTTTCGCGCACTATATGTTGGAAAATGGATTTACAGTACTTAATTTCCCTTGACAATGAAAACCTGAATCGTGAAAAAAAATCAAAACAGCTGTGATTATTAGCTCTGCTGGCTTTTTTTCCATCTCTTCGCGTTGCGTGAGTTTGCACTTTAAAAGCACTCGTTCACATTAAATCTATCCGCAATTAAAATCAAAGCAATATCAAAAAGGTGTAAAATGAAAATCGCTGTCGTAATGAAACTAATTTAGCAAAATATCGGAGGCGTGAAAACTCTTTCGCCAGAAGCTGCAGGACGCCGCCAGGTTTTAAAACAAAGTATTTTGCTTGTGGGCAGCTTGTTTTAGTGATGAAGTCGAATAAATTTCACTGCCACAAAATGACAAAATAATTACCGTATTTCACTTTTTTAAAGAAATGGAGCTGGAAAGTGAGAGCAATGGGAAGCATTCTGCCACCTACAAAAATCGAAAAAAAATCGCAAAAATCGCAGAATTTATTTTACTCATTTATGCGATGCGATTACTGATGTGATTTTTTTTATATGTATCGATGCGATTCTTGGATGCGATATTTTTGAAAAAAAAAAGTTTGATTCGATGCGATTTCAATTACGATGCGATTGCCATCCCTGATTACTACAGCGGCACAGCCCCAGATCAAGGACCAAGGTTAATCGATAAACCTGAAAAGTTGACGAACCAATAGGGAGGGGCTTTGAACTCACGAACCCCCCTTGCCTACGCACTTGGTTATCGTATATATTTCTATAGCTACAACCACCCGTCGAAATTTTACCAAAACGGTCGTATATTTCTTGCATTGGAAAACTTATTAACTCTAATTTTTTTCTTGTTTTACCCAGTAGGCTACTGGGTCTGGCTACAATACATTTTTTCTTGGCCTATTGTAATCAATCAATCATTTTATTTCTAAACACCTATACGCTGGAAAGTAACGATAGCACAAGCACACAAATTTCACACTAAAATTGATAAAGTCGTAGAAAAGGGCGCAGGCAACAAAACAGGGAGGTGTTGAAACAGGCAAGTCAAGATTGACTTATAAGCATGGTTGCATATATTCGTTATAAAATCCATCTTTAGACCTAAATTTTGTTACTTTAAGTCAGAGCAACGACAACTAGATTTGCGTTTGGATGTTATCGTCTTTATCCACAGCTAGCTGAGTTGGCAAGCCTGCTATGCAATAAAAATAGCCATTGACAAGAGGCCGGCCTTGAAATTGAAAAAAGCACTAACTTCTACGTTAGGCAAAATAGCCTTTTTTAAAGGCGATTTAGCAGCAGTGGGCTTTGCTAAGACATGCCAAATCAAATGACTTCATCAAGATAATCATTCTCACTTTAGAAATAAACAAAACTCAAAACCAATGACAAATTTTTGCTTTGAAATTCGTGCCAGTTCGGATTTGGATGAGGTAAAGGCGCAAAAAAAAGCACCCTAAACCGATTTGAAATAAATTTCGGCTCATGTTACTAACGCGTTATCTGTTTATATCCTCGCCTTGTTATATTTTGCTCATCTGAGCTCGGACCAAGGGTGGAAACTTGGCTACTTGGCGTTAGGGAGTCAGTTTCAGTTTCGGTGTGTTGAAACCCAGATGTCAGGTTTCAGTTTTGGTTTGGTTTCACGGCTGTTGAAAAATCGGTTTCAGTTTTGCTTACGCACAGCTTCGGTTTCTGGGCTTCAGTTTCGGTTTCATTCGAGAAAGTTGTTTTACTGTGAATACGATTTATTTAAATCCTCTACTTGTTAGCGTTTTTGTTTTACTACGGTGATAAGTAGCAGCTCAGATGGCCGAGTGAGGAGAGTAATTGCTTCAGAAGTTGTGGACTTGGCTATGATTCCGAGTCCGATGAAACCAAAGACTCAAAAATTAGTATCCACAGCTTCTCCATTCGACGCTACGCGTTAAAGGAACTGCGCTGGAGTCCGGAAGCTACGAGAAGCTAAATACGCGAAAAATCATTTTCAACAAAACCGCCACAGCGTTTTTGAGAGTCACGTGATGCGTAAAGAAACTATAACAACAAAAATTTTGCGGTCACATGGCAATAGTGAGGTGGTGTAGGGGTTAGTGTGAAGGACTCCCACTCGCAGGGCAGGGGATTAATGCCCTCCTGGGTTTTAGTTTTTTGTCAGCGCGTTATACTGAAGTCGCTGCAGCGATTCTGTTGAAAATGATTTTTCGCGTATTTAGCTTCTCGTCCGGAAGCTTAATGAAATTTCGATGCGAGGCAGTGTCGGAGCAACTTTAATTGCGCCACCTGGCGATAGCCAAACACTTTTTGCTTTTGGATATATGAAAGCAATGCAAATAAATGCAGGTTGGACGATTCTAGGACAAATGGGTCCCGAACAATTGGGCACCAAGACAAATGGGTCCCGAGCAAATGGAGGCGGGATCAGATAATGGGGGCTTGGAGCAAATCGGCACTTGGGAAAATGAATATTTGGGCATATGGGTATGTGGGGAAATGGGTATTTGGGGAAAATATATATTTGGTGGAATTGGGCACCGGGGGAAATGGGCACTGGTGCAAATAGGCCCCAAGGCAAATGGACATTTGGGGAAAAGGGGTACCCCAAGTGCCCGGTGTTCATTTTCCCCAAATGTTTACAAATGGGCACTGGGGCAAATGGGCACTTGGGGCAAATGGACATTTGGGAAAAAGGGGTACCCCAAGTGCCCTATGTCCATCTGTCCCGGTGCTCGTTTGCCTCAAATTCTCATTTGCCCCAAGTACCCAATTGTCTAGGACTCAAATGTCTGGGATCTAATTGTGCGGGACTCAAATGTACAGGCCCCAAGTATTTGGGACCATTTGTCCTGGTGCTCATTTGTCTGTGATCCAAATGTACGAGCCCCAATTGTCCGAAACCCATTTGCTTGGTGCCCATTTATCCTGGTGCCCGTTTGTCCTGGTGCCCATCTGTCCGTGTCTCAAATGTCCAAAAATCGCCTGCTACACCCCACACCTCCATTTGATTACCAGCAAGCTTTTGCAAAAGTGTTTGGCTATTTCCAGATCGCGCGATTTAAATTGCGTCGACACTGCCTTTTCCACTAGCCTTCCAGACTAGGTATTGTAGAGACTGTGGTGATGACAATTTCTAAAACCTGAAACATTAGAAAATTTTGAACAGGTTTAAGTTTCAGTTTCGGTTTTGACGTTTCAAGAAAAAACGGTTTTGGTTTAAGTTTAGGTTTTCAAAATTTTGGCTTAGTAGGTGACAGTTTCAGTTTGGGTTTGCAAAATTTCCTTTAAAACCATTTTTTTTTGAGGTTTCCGTTTAGGTCTGAGTTTCCGCCCTTGGCTTGGACACACAAATCGGTATCAAACACTTTTAAATTGCAATAAGTAACGAATAAGCCATAACAAACACATTATAGGCGCTTACGCAATTATTCTCGTTGTTTTACGATACCCTAACGCCGACCGCCTACATCTCTTTAACCTTTTATAGTTAGTTTGCAATAAAAATGTCTGCATTTTGTTGTGATTTTCAACCGACCCCCATCCCCCCATTCCTTCAGATAATATGTTGCAACACAGTTCCACAAAAACTTGCAAATATACCTAAGTTACATTTAATTTTGCTCGTTTTTATTTTTTTTTTGTGAGGCTGCTTTAGGGGGGGTCGCCTTTCATCCCCCCCCCCCTAAATACGCTAGTGGCTGGACGACCGGTAGCTTGGAATACACTGAAATTAAAGAACTACCACGAAACGCAAACAAAAAAATCGGTTAACATCGAACCATGCCAAGTCCTAATCAACTTTGCATGGCTGTACGACCAGTAGCATCAAATACACTGACATTAAACAACAAGTTCATTGAAATACACATGCGAAAGTCCGGTTAACATCGAGTCATGCCAGGTCCAAATTAACTTGGCATGTTTATACGACCGATATAGCATTAAATACACCTACATGACGTATTACAACTATATAGCAAAACACACAAACAAAAATCCAATCAACATTGAGCCATGCCAAGTCTAAATCAACTTGGCATGACTGTCCGACCGAAAACATTAAGAACACTGAAATTAAACAAAAACTGCCATGAAACACTTATACGAAAATCCGATTAAAAATCGAGTCATGCCAAATCCAAATCAACTTGGCATGGCTGTCCGACCGGTAGCAGTAAACACACTGAAATTAAACAACAACAACAGTCAAACACTCCTGCAAAAAATCGGTCAACATCGAACTAGGCCAGGTCCCAATCAACTTGGCATGGTTCAGAGCCGGCGCAAAAACGAAGTTGCCCCGCCGATCTACATGCTTGTTCCCCCAAAAAATACCAAGTTTTCTCTGTCGACTATATAAACTTTTCTGCCAAAAATCAAGTTTTGGCCTCCCCCTAATAAAAACTTGTTCCCCCAAAACTCGACTACTCGGGGCCCCAAAGTTAATTCGACTGTTTGTAATGCGTTTTGACGAAATCAGACGTTTTTGCTGGCCCCCGAAATTTCCAGTTTTTGCTCGTGTTTGATCAAACGCTGTGCCAAAACGTCACAAAAGTGCTCAATCTAACCAGGTGTATGCTGTTCAGCGTTTCATTCCGTTTCATAATCATATTTGAACCAGTCCGATATCGAAACGCAAAGCAGTGCATTTGCCTAAAGTTTGCACAGCGTTTTCAGCAAAATGACGTTTTGACGTGATCAAACGATATTTTTATTTTCACTCATTTTCGAACCCGCGTCAAATATAAACAACAAAAAAGTGCTCAATCTCACCATGTGGAGATGTGTAGGAATTTAATTAGCTTCATGTCCCATGCTTTGAAAATCGTGAAATCGAAACGCTAAATGTTCAAATAACGCAATGTTTGCACACCAGTTTTGTCAAAAATCAACTTTTCGCCAAAACTGAAAAACTGCAGTTTCAATCCAACTTCGTCGCAATTCTGCTGATAGTAGGCGTAAAATGCCATCAACTTGACAATACCCACCGAATAGGAAATTTCATGTAGTGTATAAAACATGTGTGCAACATGATAATCTTGCGTCGGAAAGCAGCTCAATCGCCAAAAGTTTGCAGTGCGTTTTGACGAAATCAGACGTTTTTGCTGGCCCCCGAAATTTCCAGTTTTTGCTCGTGTTTGATCAAACGCTGTGCCAAAACGTCACAAAAGTGCTCAATCTAACCGGGTGTATGCTGTTCAGCGTTTCGTATCGTTTCATAATCATATTTGAACCAGTCCGATATCGAAACGCAAAGCAATGCATTTGCCCAGAGTTTGCACAGCGTTTTTAGCAAAATGACGTTTTGACGTGATCAAACGATTTTTCAAATTTCACTCATTTTCGAACCCGCGTCAAATGATATCAACAAAAAAGTGCTCAATCTCACCATGTGCAGACGTTTTGGAATTTAATTAGCTTCTTGTTCCATGTTTTTAAAGTGGTGATATCGAAACGCAAAACGTTCAAACAGCGCAATGTTTGCACACCAGTTTTGTCAAAAATCAACTTTTTGCCAAAACTGAAAAACTGCAGTTTTACTCCAACTTCGTCGCAATTCTGCTGGTAGAAAACATAAAATGCCATCAACTTGACAATACCCACCGAATAGGAAATTTCATGTAGTGTATAAAACATGTGTGCAACATGATAATCTTGCGTCGGAAAGCAGCTCAATCGCCAAAAGTTTGCAGTGCGTTTTGACGAAATCAGACGTTTTTGCTGACCCCCGAAATTTCCAGTTTTTGCTCGTGTTTGATCAAACGCTGTACCAAAACGTCACAAAAGTGCTCAATCTAACCGGGTGTATGCTGTTCAGCGTTTCATTCCGTTTCATAATCATATTTGAACCAGTCCGATATCGAAACGCAAAGCAGTGCATTTACCTAAAGTTTGCACAGCGTTTTTAGCAAAATGACGTTTTGACGTGATCAAACGATTTTTTTAATTTCAATCATTTTTGAACCCGCGTCAAATGATATCAACAAAAAAGTGCTCAATCTCACCATGTGGAGATGTGTAGGAATTTAATTAGCTTCATGTCCCATGCTTTGAAAATCGTGATATCGAAACGCTAAATGTTCAAATAACGCAATGTTTGCACACCAGTTTTGTCAAAAATCAACTTTTCGCCAAAACTGAAAAACTGCAGTTTCAATCCAACTTCGTCGCAATTCTGCTGATAGTAGGCGTAAAATGCCATCAACTTGACAATACCCACCGAATAGGAAATTTCATGTAGTGTATAAAACATGTGTGCAACATGATAATCTTGCGTCGGAAAGCAGCTCAATCGCCAAAAGTTTGCAGTGCGTTTTGACGAGATCAGACGCTTTTGCTGGCCCCCGAAATTTCCAGTTTTTGCTCGTGTTTGATCAAACGCTGTACCAAAACGTCACAAAAGTGCTCAATCTAACCGGGTGTATACTGTTCAGCGTTTCATATCGTTTCATAATCATATTTGAACCAGTCCGATATCGAAACGCAAAGCAGTGCATTTGCCCAGAGTTTGCACAGCGTTTTTAGCAAAATGACGTTTTGACGTGATCAAACGATTTTTTTAATTTCAATCATTTTCGAACCCGCGTCAAATGATATCAACAAAAAAGTGCTCAATCTCACCATGTGCAGATGATTAGGAATTTAATTAGCTTCATGTCCCATGTTATTAAAGTGGTGATATCGAAACGCTAAATGTTCAAATAACGCAATGTTTGCACACCAGTTTTGTCAAAAATCAACTTTTTGCCAAAACTGAAAAACTGCAGTTTTACTCCAACTTCGTCGCAATTCTGCTGGTAGAAGGCATAAAATGCCACCAACTTGACAATACCCACCGAATAGGAAATTTCATGTAGTGTATAAAACATGTGTGCAACATGATAATCTTGCGTCGGAAAGCAGCTCAATCGCCAAAAGTTTGCAGTGCGTTTTGACGAAATCAGACGTTTTTGCTGGCCCCCGAAATTTCCAGTTTTTGCTCGTGTTTGATCAAACGCTGTGCCAAAACGTCACAAAAGTGCTCAATCTAACCGGGTGTATGCTGTTCAGCGTTTCATATCGTTTCATAATCATATTTGAACCAGTCCGATATCGAAACGCAAAGCAGTACATTTGCCCAGAGTTTGTACAGCGTTTTTAGCAAAATGACGTTTTGACGTGATCAAACGATTTTTTTATTTTCAATCATTTTTGAACCCGCGTCAAATGATATCAACAAAAAAGTGCTCAATCTCACCATGTGCAGACGTTTTGGAATTTAATTAGCTTCTTGTTCCATGTTTTTAAAGTGGTGATATCGAAACGCAAAACGTTTAAACAGCGCAATGTTTGCACACCAGTTTTGTCAAAAATCAACTTTTTGCCAAAACTGAAAAACTGCAGTTTTACTCCAACTTCGTCGCAATTCTGCTGGTAGAAAACATAAAATGCCATCAACTTGACAATACCCACCGAATAGGAAATTTCATGTAGTGTATAAAACATGTGTGCAACATGATAATCTTGCGTCGGAAAGCAGCTCAATCGCCAAAAGTTTGCAGTGCGTTTTGACGAAATCAGACGCTTTTGCTGGCCCCCGAAATTTCCAGTTTTTGCTCGTGTTTGATCAAACGCTGTGCCAAAACGTCACAAAAGTGCTCAATCTAACCGGGTGTATGCTATTCAGCGTTTCATATCGTTTCATAATCATATTTGAACCAGTCCGATATCGAAACGCAAAGCAGTGCATTTGCCCAGAGTTTGCACAGCGTTTTCAGCAAAATGACGTTTTGACGTGATCAAACGATTTTTCAAATTTCACTCATTTTCGAACCCGCGTCAAATGATATCAACAAAAAAGTGCTCAATCTCACCATGTGGAGACGTTTTGGAATTTAATTAGCTTCATGTCCCATGTTATTAAAGTGGTGATATCGAAACGCAAAACGTTCAAACAGCGCAATGTTTGCACACCAGTTTTGTCAAAAATCAACTTTTCGCCAAAACTGAAAAACTGCAGTTTCAATCCAACTTCGTCGCAATTCTGCTGGTAGAAGGCATAAAATGCCATCAACTTGACAATACCCACCGAATAGGAAATTTCATGTAGTGTACAAAACATGTGTGCAACATGATAATCTTGCGTCGGAAAGCAGCTCAATCGCCAAAAGTTTGCAGTGCGTTTTGACGAGATCAGACGTTTTTGCGGGCCCCCGAAATTTCCAGTTTTTGCTCGTGTTTGATCAAACGCTGTGCCAAAACGTCACAAATGTGATGAATTTAATTGGGTGTTGTTTAGCATTGTTTTTTTTTTTTAATGAGGTTGATATCGAAACGCAAATGTACTTTTTGAAAGTTTAAAAATTATATTTTGCAATAAAGTTTTTTAATCTTTGATTATGTGGAAACGTTTTGGTTAATGTTTGGTTTCGTTTTACAAGTTTTAGAAAAGATTTTGATGTTTTTAGGATATAGTTTTCACGCGTTATTGTTGGATTTATTTTTTCCACGACATTTTAATGGAAATTTGTGGTCGAGTGGAGAAATGTAATTTTCCTCGGTTTTTGTTTTAAGTTTTAATTGATGTTTGACACGCCCAGCCTTTGCACCTCATTTATTGGGCATCACTTCGCCACAAATATATTATGATTTTTTTGAAGTTTCGTAGTTTTTTGGATTTAGACTGTTTTTTTTTTTGGTTTGCTTTTATAGTCAACATTTTACAATCACAGTCACCTTTACAATTTGCATAAACGTGTTTTGCATTTTTTTTTTTTTTGATCCAAAAATGTATTAAGAAGTGTTTATAAAGCAACAAACAAACCAAATAGTGTTGTTTTTGTCCGGTATTTTTGTTGTTGTGTCTGAACGTCCTGAACGCATTATTTAACAGCACATTATTTCACGTAAAAGCTGCAGTGCTTTTCTTTTTTCTTTTTCTCTCTCGATTTGAACCGCTAGAATTTAAGTTCTCTCGTTTATTCTGCCAGACTTACAGTGGTGTGGTAACGACTCACGAGAAGCAGTTGCGTGTGGCGGATTGGAGATGTCGATGGCATCGTCTATGATGGCATAGGCTAGTCAGATTGTAGAATGTGGATATGCAATGTAACTCACTCATCATTGAAAGTGGTAGGTAGTAGATTGTGGGTTGGCGTTTAGAAGAAAAGATTGCTCTCGAGTTGGTGCAGAATGAAAATACTTTTTGCAGGGTTAGCGTTAGACTAGCTAGGCTAGACTACCTATGAGACAATGCTGTGGGTCACTTCCTTGATCGATTGATCATTTTTTTTAGTAAATTTGGTCAAAAATTCATTATTCTAGTGCAGAGTAAGTAGTTAGTTGCATATTTATCCTCCTATCACGAGAAAGCGATCAAAGCGCTATACGAGCACGCTTAGGAGTTGCCAGCCATCTGTCTACCACACCAAGATGGGGGAATCCCGCTAAGTGCCCTTCCCAACGGCACAACAAGTAAACTTGCCGGCTTGTCCTCCACACTGTCCCTTCAATGCTGAGCGTGAAGTAGGGAAGCTGTGAATACCAATTTTTTAATCATTGGTTTGACCCGACTCGGAATCAAACCCGAGTCTACAGTTCAAGAGACAGACGCTCTATACCACTCGGCCATCTGAGCTGTAAAGTACCGTACACAGTACTGGTAAATTGAGAAAAAATTGCCAAAGTTTCTAAACTTTTTTCAAAATTTTTAAGATTGACCTGCAACTGGTGCCGGTACCACATGGTACTGAATCTGTGGATATAGGTGGTACCCACTATACTCTAGCCTTGTAGCCTAGCATGATTTATATTTACGTAGACTTACTCCTGAATTCTGCAATACGATATTTGATACTGCAGCAGTGTAGTCTGCAGGTCAGTTTAGGTTTACCAGCCAAACTGAAAAAAAAGGCAGTGTCTGTTTTGCCATTAAGAGCCTAATAGCTTTTAGTTCTATTTTGCCGCAGCTACATAACCTCATGTCACACAAATATTGCATCTTATTCGATTCGGTTGCCAGAGGATTCGCCACATGGAAGATTCGCCACAAAGAAGATTCGCCACACAATGGGTGGACATACAAATGTGACCGAGAATTTGAGAGTAAGCGTCGGACAAACGTTTGCAACAGTGCCGATGTGGACGATTCGCCACGCAACGATGATAGGTTGGGGTCGGGGAGGGTTGGGTTAAGGGGTTTGAGGTTGGGGGGAGGGGGTGGAGTCGGGGGGGGGCAATCCCCCGACCCACCGACCTCAACCCCCTAACCCCAACCTCAACCTCCTTAACCTCAACCCTGCCGACCCCCCCCCAACCCCAACCTATCATCGTTGTGTGGCAAATCTTCCACATTGGCACTGTTGCAAACGTTTGTCGACGCTTACTCTCAAATTCCCGGTCACATTCGTCATGTGGCGAATCTTCTTTGTGGCGAATCTTCTGTGGCGAATCTTCCATGTGGCGAATCCTCTGGCAACCTTCGATTCTACTGTCTTCACAAACTCAATTGTTAACCCCAGGTCACACGAATTCGAAGTGATTCGAACCAAAGCCACCGAAGCAAAACGAACCAAAGCCACTAGGGAATTAAACCCAAAGCTAGTGCAGCGCTTCCCAATATATGCTGCACTCTATCCACTGAGCTATCGAGAAGTCGTGGCAATCTAGCACAAAATGGTGCTTAAAAACCCATGACGTCACTTACGACAAAATAGATTTAAAAGCTATTTTGCTGTCAACGGCAATACAACTGTACAAGAATCGATATCACCAGTGTTCCCTCTAGAGTGAAAAATTTGAGAAAAATGCGAAATTTTTGGGCAAATTTTATTGATTTTGAATCACAAATTAACATCATAAAATGCAAAACTGAAAAACTTGAACAAGAAACTTCAATATTTTAATGCAAGACTGTAGCTTGTATCTTGGAAAAGCAAATTTAATGCAAAAAATTTAAAGGGGTCCTCAAAGTACTGAAATCTTTGGGCAAAAATTTCAATGAATCTGTCATTTGGGCAAATTTGCACTAGTCACAATCCTAGAGGGAACACTGGATATCACTACTTGTATTGTGCACAAGTTTTGCTGTCAGTAATCAGAAAATACCGGTGCAAATAGGCCTATCATGTAATGGTATCTGGGTATCGCTATGTATCTATTTTATTATTATTATTATTGGCATATTTATCCTCCTATCACGAGAAAGCGACGAAGCGCTGTACAAACTCGCTTAGGAGTTGCCGGCCATCTGTCTACCACACTAAGAAGGGGGAATTCCGTTAAGTGCCTTTCCTAACGGCACAACAAGTAAACTAGTCGGCTTTCTCCACACTGTCCCTTAAATGCTGAGCGTCAAGCAAGGAAGCTGTGAATACCATTTTTAAAGTCATTGGTTTGACCCGACTTGGAATCGAACTCCACTCTACTGATCCAGAAGCAGACGCTCCATACCACTCAGCCATCTGATCAGTCAAATATGACTGGCGCTAGCAGGGATTAGGTTATTGGTGTTGGTTAATCTACAGTCTAGACTATATAGTATATATATATATACCAGTACTGGGTAATTGTTTTACTGTACAGCACGTACCGGTAAAAGTTCTACACTAAACTGCTAGAGCAACAACTCTTGATTTACCTGATGCAGTAGTTCAATCAATTTCGTATCAGTTTATGATGGGAAAATTTAGCCAACAAATTCGATGGGATATTACTCGATCTGTGACTTTGGCAAGCTTGTTTTACTTCTTGTATCATGCTGGCAAAGCTTGCTTATTTCCATTTTTAACATTATACTTTCGTCAACTTGGACTAACTGCAACACAAAGTGGTATTGTTTCTGGCAGCAAAGCATTGATGTGGTTATTGGCAGCACCAATATGGACTGTAATGGCTAAAAGGTAAAACTTTTGGGGTTAATCGCTTTTACGTTGTCTTGTATTACACTGTGCAATGAATGCAGAGTGGTTTACTTTAAAACGACGGGTGGGAATTTCCCAATGCGTCATTACATAACTGATATGAAAACTCAGTGTAAACTTTAGTCTACATTGATCTATGATTTCTTGTGCATGAATTTTTTTTATTTATCGATAATGAAACACAACTAACAGAACATGAATTCCACACAGAAATATTAATTTACTACAACTTCATGCCTTTTTATGGAAGCTGTGTAGCTATTAGTGTAAACTTACTTTGATCGTGGCCAAATCCCTGAAGTTTGGTCGAGACCAGTTTAAGAACCACTGCGCTAGGCCATGTTGCTGACAACAGTTTTTTCTAAGCAATATACTTGCGAATTTCATGGCTGTATGCTTGTGAAGTTCCATTTAAAACTTCGTGCCTGTTCTTAAAAGTAACTATTATATTTCCGATTGTCACAGTATATGTCATTTTTTTTGTATTTGTAGATTTGGCAAAACAAAGATCATTTTAGGAACAGCTCTTTTAGCGATGATTGCCAGTAATTTATCATTGACAATCGTATCACCTGCTGATGAAAAACAATTCTTCAGTGACTGTCATTCTTCATCAATTGTAGAAGTAGATCAAGGTAATTAGTGTTAAATGTTGTTTGTTATGGCATGCTGGAGTCGGAAAAAAATTGAATGTGATTAGGTAAGTCGGTGAAAAGCCAAGTATAGCTTGAGCTAACTTCTGACTTTGTGTAAAAGCTCGCCTATAGCACCACGTAACAAGTTGAAACAAAATCAAATCTTTATTGTATGATTCACGTTATTGCGTCGAAGCGTGTAACAAGTGGCAGGGTCCATCTCTGCAGCTTAGCGCCTGGGTAACACAGCCCTAAAGAAACGTTGCAGAGGTGGCGAGGCGTTGGCCATACTATGTTTGATTTGGCTCACCCAGGATTCAAACCCTAGATCTCCCGCCCCAATAGCAATGTCTTAACAACTCAACTAACCCTGAAACAAATGACCTATAAATGAAATTTATCTCTGCTTGCGAGGAAGGGAAGACTAGGGAATGGTCCTGTTACTGGAAATACTAAGAAAACGTTGTATGCGTAATAACACAACAGAGCTAGTACAGCTCAAATATTAAGTCAATGGTAAAAGGTAGTCTTTTGCTTAGTGATCGTTTCTGTTAAAAAGATGGATATATAATATATACGGATAGGCTTCAATGCAAGATGTTTTCTACAGTACCGTACTTGAAACTGATCGGTTAGCTCAGTTGTTAAGCACATGGTTATGGGTTTTACTCCTAGGCCGGTCAAATCAAACGCAGTGTTGAAAACGGTTCGCTGCCGTTACGACGTTTTTTCGGAACTAGGTAGCCTAGGCGCTGAATCGCATAAATGGGCCCAGTCACCAGGTTTTTTTTTAACAGCTAGGTTCTTTGATGTTTTTTTGGTTAATTTGGATGTTTTTTAATGCCAACCCTTCCAGCCACTCATCACGCACTTTCGGGGTAATACAGCGAGTATAATGCAGATTTGAATTTGAATTTTTTTTGTCTTGAGTAGTGTATTTGTGTAAGTTTATGAAATTTTAAAACCACATGATGTTTTTAAACCGGCCGTTAGCTCAGTTGCTAAGCGCACGCTATCGGTGCGGGAGGTGTGGGTTTCGATTCCCGGGCCGGTCAAATCGACACAGTATCGCCAACGACTCGCCACCGTTGCGACGTTTCTTCGGAGCTGTGTTGCCCAGGCGCTAAGCCGCGGAGATGGGCCCCGCAACTCGTTACACGCTCCGGCGTAATACGGCGAGTATAATGAAGATATGATGATATATATGATATGATATATATATGATATATATATATATATATGTATATATGATGATGTTTTTACTCAGTTTTTAAACTCATTTTTGTAGAAGTCGGCAATATTCTTTTGCCGACTAAAGAACCTTCCATTCAGCCATCAACAACCTTATTCGTTTCTACTGCTGGTAATTCACATCCAACAGTTGTTTCCCAGGACAAATCAAGATCACGAGTAAATCTAACTGCTTTAAAGGAAGGTGAAGTAACATCAACAACCACATCAAGCTTGACTTCTACGAGCATTGCTTTAAAGCAAATAACCGCAGGTTTAATCACTAAAAGCTCTGTGACTGCCACCACTGCAACTAGTAGTGCTACCACAACGTCACTAAAAACTACTACATCTCAGCCATCTTCAACCACAACCACTGTTTCTGCCTCATTGTCCCCATCAGAAATGGCCTCCCATTTACTCCCTCGTATAATAGAAGCTGATCCGCAGGAACCAAAAGATGTAGAGAGTCTTCTGTCCCAATATCATGAAACTCGTAACTGGCCACGATGGAAACTACGAATATTAACCCGAAGAATAATTGACTTATTGGACCAACAAGACGAGAAACGAGCTACAGTTCGATTCATAACAGATCTAGATAAAACAAGTAAACGAAAGCCCACCCCACCTAACCTTACAACAACTTCTTCAGTAGATGCTACAGTGAAAAAAATTGCTCGAAAATTAAAGCCAATTTATCGAAAACAAAAAGCCTTTCAACCGCTGTTGACTGTATCAGAGTTTGTCGATAGCTACCCACAGTTGTCCGTACTTCCACAGGATGCAAAAGAGGTTATTGCTGGCTACATGAATGATTTACTTATCGATAGTGGTGAGCTGGTTGCTTATCCCTAAAAGTTTGTGCTGTGTATAATATATTTTACTATATTTTTGCGAAATGTTTGTGGCTGTGTGTGGCATAACCTGCAAATAGTGTGTACTATTTCGTCTATTCATGTCATATCAGTGCAGTTTGTTGACTTACACATCCGGAGGTTTAAAAAGCGGAAAAATTATTTTCTGCTTGTTGTTCCAAAACTAGGAATATCGCATAGCGGAAAATGCTCTCTGCGGAGTCTATTCACTGCTGATCAATGGTGCAGACTGCAGGCTCCACGGCAAAGCGATCTGCTGAGATACAACTGGAGGTTGTTAGTTTCCTTTGTCCAGGAGCCTGCGGTTTGCGCCACTTATCACCGGTGATTCGTTTCCGCAGAGAGCATTTTCTGCAGTGTGATATTCCTATTTTGTAATTGCAAATTAAGCTGATATCATACTGAAAAAAATGTCTGAAATATTAAATTGGTCAATTGTCATTAATTATATAAATGGTAGTTTTAGGTGAGGTGTCAAAATGATTAGTGACAGCGTTAATCCTTTTATATCTGAAATGATGTCTCTTTTTGGTTGGCACAGTGGTGACGTCGCCACTCGTGCGTGAGATTTGGGGTTCGGTTGCCGGGTCGGTCAAATCGGACACGGTGTCGTTTCTTGGGAGCTGTGTTGCCCCGGTGCCAAGACGCGGAGATGGCCCCCGCCACTCGTTACACGCTTCGGCGTAATACCGCGAGTATAATGAAGATTTGATATTTTGATGAGCTATCTTTTTAGTTCCGCAAGTAAACTCATCCTTTGCAGATGCAACGTCGAGAAAAAAACGAAATTTGGCTGATGAAAACTCGTTGCAAATCAATGTAACAAACATCAGTAATGCATCGATACAGGTGGGTCGCTAATAATAACATAATAATTAGAGCTCGACCGATATATCGGTCAGCCGATATTTATCGGCCGATAACGAGGTTGGCCGATATATGGTATCGGCCGCTTTCTACCGATGAATTATCGGCAATCAACAAAAACGTCTTGTTTACGATTTTGCTAATAAATGCAAGGTTTTTCGGCGCTTTTGCGTGCGCAGTTGCGCACACATTTAAGCACGAAAACGACGCTTTAGAAAGAGCGTGCACGCACACTCAAATGACGAGTAGGACCTTCAAATTTTCAGAATATATGCATATCAATATGTAGAACAAAAATATACCCAATAATTGTCTTCGACCTTTGACCTGGGGTAATGCTTTTGACCTTTGTAATACTACCGACCTTTGACCTGAGATAATTGTCTTTGACCTGGGGTCAAAGGTCGAATAAACAAATCTCAACAGTTTTTTGTGCAGCCTAAGGCTTTCGAACCGCTCATGCTAGAAACTTCAAATTTTCAGGGATGATAGACCTTAATGTGAACTTGTGTCGAACAAATTTTGGGGGGTGGCGGTCAACAGGTTAAAGGTCAATTAAAAAATTTGAAAAGAAATCTTTCCAAAAGCCAATAACTTGTAAATGGAATCAGTTAGAACTTTCAAATTTATCAAGTATACGCAATGCATCTCGACAAGGGTAAAAAATATTCACTATGAATATTTGCATGTGACGTCACTTGGGGTCAAAGATCGAATAAGAAAATATGTTGTTTGAGTTATAACTATTGATTAAAAACAGATAGAAACATGAAATTTACAGGATTGGTGTATCTTACCAGGTTCTTGCATTGTACCAACTATAAATGCTTTATGTCACGTGACTCGGGGTTAAAGGTCAAAAAATTGATAAAATTTGCCAATATTGTGCAGTCTAAGGCTTTTGAACTGCTGAAGCCAGAGACTTGAAATTTTCAGGGATGGTAGTTCTCAATGTGAACTTGTGTCTAACAACTTTTGGTAGTGGCAGTCAACAGGTTAAAGGTCAAAAAACAAATTTTATCAAAACAAAAACGAAGTCTTCAGATATCGGCCTTTAAATTTTAAATATATCGCTATCGGCTATAAAAATTCATATCGGTCAAGCTCTAATAATAATGAATAATGCTGTTTGTTTAGACTAGAGTTTCTTTATGATCGCACAGCATCGCTCTTTCTCAACAGCTACTAGCTGTTGGCGTAGTGGTTAAACACATCGTTATCGGCGCAGGAGTTGCTGGGTTCCAGGTTGCTCAAATCAGACACAATGTCGACACCGCTGCCCCGTTTCTTCGGAGTTGTGTTGCCCCGGCGCTACGCCGCGAAACCCGACATTTGGGCGCAAAGACATTCGGGCGCAAGACATTTGGGCGCGAAATGCGTTGCAGCGCACTTTTTACAATCATCTTTTAATACACAAAATAACTAAAAAACAAAAAATATCTTGAATGAATCCAAAACCTTTGTTTGTTTTTTATTGCGCGAAATAATAATTATGATTATCGCAAAATCCTCTGAATTATACAATTAATTAAACATAGAAATACGTCTTTGCTTATCGGTAACTTGACCTTGACTTAGCATTAGTTTTTCCTACAACGTTTTCGTAAGTATACATCAGTTGGTTTGTTCGCTTATTGTTTGCAGTAATTAGGAAATCAGAAAAAATTAAAACACTAACGCCGTTGCAAATGTAAAATTTTTGTGAAGATGGGGTTAATAAAATTTTTTGAAAATAGTAGGAAAATAATTGTGAAAAGTGCGCTACAACGCATTTCGCGCCCAAATGTCTTGCGCCCGAATGTCCTCGCGCCCAAATGTCTCGCTAAAATGTAGACCGCGAAGCCGTGGAAATGTTCTTCGCCATTCATCGGTATCGATTAATATGTACGTAGTATCGGTACATCACTAGTCTGGTTAAACTGTAAAGCGAAACAGTGCTGTCTCGGGGCTTTTAGCCCTCATCAGCCGCTATCAGGTGAAAGGTACATCATCCTTCGGAATGATTGGTTTTACGTGAGTCAATTATTTCTCCGGGTTCTATTGCTGGAGTTGTTTTGCAACGGTTGGTAATGGATGATATTCTATTCTCCGACCCAGCACGTGGAAATCTTGATGGCTCTCCATCTAGCAGGCCAGAAAGGATGGCGTCGTTTTAGTTGGGTTAAGAATAAAATATTTTGCTCCGAGTTGGTGGTATAAACTGTTCGGGTTCTGCTGCAACGAATGAGTTTCGTTTCTTGCAAACTGTTGTATTCTGGGTATGAATGTGTTGTGGTTAAACTGAAATGAAGTGTAAAACTACAATAAACATGCAATAAGTATGGGACGAAAACAGCTTATAGAGGAAAAACAAAACCACTGTAAATCTTAAAACTGAACGTTTCGACAACAGATTCAGATGCGGTTATCAGCTGCGTACGCAAGGCAGTGCAAAACTGAAAGGTCTTTTTGAAAGAATTGACAAAGCTTTCAGCTTTGTACTTTTTTGCTTACAGTGCTGATGATGACAGCTGAATCTATGTACTTCAGTCGAAACATCCAGTTTTAAGATTTACTGTGATTTTACTTTTCCTCTAAAATAGAGATATTGTGGGAGCAGCAATGTCAAAATCTTGCTTTTCTCTTAATTGGTTTAAGCTTGAACTGATATATTTTGCGCAGAACAGCGATGCTGGAATGGCGGACACGTCCTCACATTTGATTGGCGATTTGATTCCCAGGATAACTGATCACGTGTTCACGTTTGTTATCGTCCTGGTGATAGTGATTGCTGGTGAGTATGGCAGAAGAAATTATTCAGTTTAGCTCAGTTATTAAGCATATCGCTATTGGTACCAGAGGTCTGGGGTTCGTTTCCCGGGCCGGTCAAATCGGACACAGCGTCGTCAACGACCCTCCACTTGTTCTACCTTCGGCGTAATATCGCGAGTATAAGGATGGTTTGATTTTATTTTAATCCATCGTTTCATCTGATTCGTGGATGAATTTTAATGACCAATGCACTCAGCGTAGCTGTAGAAGCAATGCAGTAATAAATGACCGAAGTGGCTGTTCATAAATCTTGCTATTCTAATCTTCCGTTAATTGATGATTAGTTTTACCGTTATGTTAGAAGCTGACATGGTCAGTGTAATTGTATATTGTGAGGAAGGTATGAGTTAGAAATCTGGCCAAAACGTCATTGCAAAGTCACGTTTTTGGCCTTTTTGCGCCCCTTTCAAACGGCGCCCATAGCACAAGGCATGGCTGCCACACTCTAAACGCGCCAGTGGCGGTGTTACACTTCCCCTGTCCACACGTCCAATTTTCGTGGCCAGTAGTCCCGAGGTACTTGGTTCTAGCATCTGCATCACAATTGAAATTTTGATGTAATTATCATTTTTTATATTATGACATCAAAAAATGATGACGATACAGAAACTAGAACCGAGAACCGTGGGCTCAGACCCGTAAAGATTAGACATGTGTATAGGGGAAGTGCTACTTCGGTGGAACGATTAATTTGACAGTGTTTGGACTCTTAATGTGGTTTACGGCGGATTCAAGTGCGGTTTTATGGCGGTGTTAGCTTTTATGATAGTTAAATATTATGAACAAAATTTCTGCTTCCAAGCTGGTCATATTAGCTATTTTTACTGTATGCAGAATTAGGTGTCGTCTATGTACGCTAGACTAGAGCATGGGTTCCCAGCCGATGGAAATTGTCTACTAGTGGGGAATTTAAGGTTTTAGGAAGGACATTAACCACCATTTGAAACTGTGAATATCGATTATCACTTTAGCGTTGAAAATTTGTTAGAGAGAAGTTATTGGTGTTTGTTTGTTATGTAATACTATACAGGAACATTGTGGGTAAAATGGTGCATTTGGTTTAACGCATTTATGCAATAGGTAATATAGAAAACATTAGAAATGGGTAATGTAGAAAAAGGTGTTAGGAACCACAGCGCTGGAGTAAGATCGTGGAATGCAACCGGCCTCGGTTTGCTAAACATTATTTCTTTAAAGTGCGTTTGCCGATACGCGACAAGCGACGTGCGGAAACGCGACAAAAATCATAATGTAAGACTTTGTAAGTGAATGTGGAAAGTTTTCGCTTGATCGCTAAACAGTGAAATAAAGCATACAAAATGCGACAAGAAATTGTTGCATGTCGCGTTGTCGCCTGTCGCGTATGTGTAAAAGCACCTTTCTTCCTGCAGGATACGAACAAGTGTAATTGCGAAATATTGCTTCAGTGTGAATACAGCACTCATTTTTCGATACCGCACTGTAGCTCAATGAATTTTTGATCTTGAAACACAGTTTTTTTGCTCCCTGCGAATTCGCTTGTTTTTATAAAAAATCGACGCCTATCACGAGAAAGCGACAAAAGCACTGTACCTACTCCCAATCCAGACTCGCTTAAAAGTTGTATTTGTTTCCGAGATTTCGGGTTGAGTTTTGCCTCTGACTTTAATATGCTGCTAGTTAGATTCCACCAAGCAGGGTTGATTAATGATTATGTTAAAGCATCGTATTGAAAAACGCAACAGCGAGGCTTGGGTGGGATTTGAACCATCGACCTTGCGGTCATGGTGGTCGTAAAAACGACGCTTCGAACCGTTTCGCCTCGCCGCCGACCGATTGCTGGTGTAGTGATACTGCATTTGTCGGAATACAATCAATATGGGACGAAATGGCTTTAGGAAGAAAAATATAACCACAATAATTCTTAAAACCAGACGTTTTGACGACGTAGATTCAGCTGTCATCATCATTCTTTCAGTTTTGGACCGTCTTGTTTTCGCTGCTGATGATGACAGCTGAATCGATGTCGTCGGAACTTCCAGTTTTAGGAATTACTGTTGATTTATGGTTATTTAGATATGTCATCAGTTGAGATTTGAGTTAATTTGCTTTGTAGGTGAGATGGTTTCCGCTCCTATCGAACTCCTCAGTGACAATTCCTTTCACGAGCTATTAGATGAGTTGGATAGTTTGAACCGATACGGCGAGCACAAAATTGCTGCAATAATCGGTGTCATGATAACTGGTATTTCAGTCTCAACTGCTGTGTATTTTTCACCTTGCTATCTGGCTGGAAACATTTCAAGGTGAGAAAACAGTTGCCAGAAAAGATATTCTGCGATTTGGCGGCTCTGTTGGGATTTTGAACGCAGATTTGCCGCTAAACTAAATGAACAAAGCGAGTTTGCAGTTTGACCGTCCGGTTGGCGTAGTGCAGATTAAAGACAGCGCTACGGCGCTGAAAGTTCTGGGTTTAATGTGATGTCGCCAACAGCTCGCCACCGTTGCGATGTTTCTGTGTTGCCTTGGTGCTAAGCCGCGGAGATGGACCACGCCACTCGTAACACGCTTCTGGGTAATACTGCGAGTATAACGAAGATTTGGTTTTGAATTAGCATTTTTGACATCAGCATCTCTTCGTTCATGATGTGGTTAATATAAAGTAATAATAAATAAATGCAAATAATACAAAGTAGCATAACAAAGTACTTGACATCATCAGCAGTGTGAGCAAGGTAGCACAAATCTGTGAGAACTGGAATTTTGCAATCTTATTAGAATTCTAGTTTTTTCAGTTTTGTTTTGCCTTGCCGACACTGCTGAATCTATGTTATCGAACCGCCCAGTTTTAAGAATTATTGTGCTTTTATTTTTCACTCCTTTATCTAAAATAGTATATAGTTGTGAACGTGTGCCAGGCTGGCACTGCTGTCGCATTCTTTCACCACCCTAAAAGCAAACACTCCTTATAAGTAAACTGAAGCCGTAAAGTTTATAACTTGCAGTCAACCTGATTCAGTTTTTGGCTAGATTTGTTTAACAACTTTTTGAATCGTAATTCTTAAAAGCGCTGCTTTGTGTTGAAGTGTTGAAAATTATTGATAACAAACGAGCTGAAGCGCAGTTGTTTAAACCTCTGTGTGCATAACATATAAAAATTTTCGGTTGGTTTTCAAATTAGATAAAGTTAAACGAGTTTTGTTTTTTATAGGATGACATGAAAATATTATTATTTGACGGATAATATTTTCATGTTGAAGGAGTACAAATCACAGGGCAATAAGGCACGCTTATGTAACGCATGCGTGCCCAATATAAGCTCTGACGTGGCACCCAAACAGTGATAAAAAAGATTCTAGCATTTATAATACGTAAATCGTTATCGGAAAAAAACTTAATATGTCGAAATAAACTCAAATCACAACGCATTGTGTCAGTAAATACTTCGTCATTTTTGTGATAATTTTGAAGTTTGATGTTAATTGTATGTATTTAACGGCAGTTTGTATACAATACTAACAATTATTCGAAAGTGGCGTGGCACGCGCCAAGATTATTCCGTATACTTTGGCACGTATCCACATTTTGATTTTGCACCCCTGCAATAGGAGACAATATAACTGGCACCAACATGCGCGGGGACGCCTACCGAGAATGAAGTTGTGCACCCCTCCATTAAAAAGTTATTGAAATGCAGGGCGGCTGCTTGACTTGATGGCCGGAAAGTCGCTATACATTTTAGTATTTCTAGTAATGCTATAATATTTTTAGTCCTCAGTTTACTATGTTTTATTGATTTTTTGTGTAAATTGCAAAAGCGCATAGTATGTGTGCAATTCTCTAAACAGACCAGTGTCTGCTTTTTCTGTTTTCATCTAATCGTCCGTTAGTTCAGTTGTTCAGCGCATCGGTGCGGGAGCTCGGCTGTTCAGTTCCCGGCTCGTTGTTAGATCAGACTCAGCGTCGCCCGCCACCGTAGCGACGTTTCTTCGGAGCTGTGTCGCCCTGGTGCTGAGCCGCGGAGATGGACCCGCCATTTGCCACACGCTTCGGCCTAACACTTCGAGTATAGTGAAGCTTTGATTTTTTTGTGTTCATATACGTTATTTTAAGTTTTGTGCAGATTCAGTCTCTACTTTTATTCATTTGCTGGCGTTATTGGGATGGCTTTTCTCATCGTTCCCTTTTACCCCATGTACCTAGAACGTGCGAACCAGCGCCCCCGAACCCACACTGTTTCCTTGTGTCCAGCCTGTCATGCGAAGTTGTGTGTGGATTGCAGGTAAGATGCTATCACTTGGCATTTTTGCTATCTTATCCTCAGTAAGCGCAATCGATAAGCCCACCGCTGTCGATCGGGAGGTCTGGAGTTTGATTCCCGGACCAGTCAAATCGGACAATGTCACCAATGCTTTGCCACCGTTGCGACGTTTTTTCGGACGTGTGCTGCCCAGGTGCTAAGCCGCAAAGATGGGCCCCGCCACTCGTTACATGCTTTGGCGTAATATCGCGAGTATAATGAAGATTTGATTCTTTTTTTGTTTTAATACATTAGTTAGCAGCCCACGTCTTCGATAATAATACTACAAAGGTGATTTGGAATGTATTCAACAGAAAATTGAACTGTTAGTTGAGGGAAACTGAGAAGCTTGCGTCCTTACAACATAACAAAACTTGACGTGTCGTGACTATACGATTGGCTCTAGCCGAAAACTGAACCCGCCACCTATCATCTTTCACTCGCGCGAAAACGCTTTATGTCTATGTAGCTGACGATGGGCTACTTCAGAAGCACTCAGATGGCCACTCCTCAAATCGAACCCAGGTCTCAGGTCAACCCTTGTTTTTCTGCTAACACTTGTAACTTGCAGACGCATCTTACTGCTATTCACGATGTTGTTAGTTGGTGTTGTGCAAGCCGGCTTGCAAGACTTCCTTTTCTGGGAATTGCAAAATTTACCTGGAGCATCCGAACTCGTGTATGGGGCCTATGTATCTGGTAAGCCCTTATATAACATACTACTGTTTCTTTTAAGTTTTCGGCAAGTGTGAATTTGCTCTAATATAAATTTCTATGAAAGATTTACTCGAGATTTAGGGGATTTAAGGAGAGTTTGGTCCAATGAGTATGAAACTTGTTTTGCTCCAAAATATTGAACACTTTGATTCAAATTCGACCAAAAATCACCGTTGCAGTCAGCAGTCTGAGAAAATTTTACCCAAAATTTCTCAGTTTTCTCAAATTTCGTATCTTAGAGAGCACAGCGGAGTACAAATTAGTACAAGCTGACTATGTATCACTTGGTTTACGTTTTGTAGAGGCCAGAGTTTGGCACGTTTTGGGCAAATCGTATAATTATTCCCAACTACTCCTGCTCTGTTTTGATCTTGTGCTTTCCTTTAAGTTTGCCTTCGGATAACTCTGGATGAGGAGAAAAGGAAAAGTTGGTTTAGAAAATATCAAACCTTCATTATACTGGCAGTATTAGTGCGAAGCGTGTAACGAGTGGTGAGCTCCATTTCCGCTGCTTAGCGTCTGGACAACACAGCCCCGAGGAAACGTCGCAGCGATGGCGAGCCGTTGGCGACGCTGTGTCCGATTTGACCTGATCGGGACCTCTGAATCGAACCCGAGACCTCTCCTGTCAGTAGCACAAAACCTTCACCACTAAACTCACCGACAATTTTTAACTTGGTGATAATCATTAACTTTTCAGTATATAATTAGGGTGAGTTCGCAATTAATGTTAGTTTACACGCTTTGACGCTATTCGTTACACCCTTTGACATAATATCGCGAGTGTGGTGAAGATGTTTTTAATTTGGTGTTGTTACAGTGAATGCATTTACTGCCCTGCTTGCTGTTCCTCTTGGCCGTCGCATGACGTCATCGCTTCGTGTCACCATTACAGTCCCCATCTCTCTTTTGTCAATTGCTGCCCAACTTTTAATTTATTCTTTCATTGGAAAAGCATGGATGGCTCTACCAGCTCAGGTTCTCAACATTTTTGGTGAGTTGTGATATATTTTCCATGTACCGCATCTGCAAGAGAACAACTTGTAATGTGCCCGTTAGTCATTCGAATTTTATTTGAATACTTTTAGCTTAGTTGTTAAATGCACGCTATCGGTAGGGAGGTCTCGGGTTCAATTCCCTGGCCGGTCAAAGTGGCACAGTGTCGCCAACGTCTCGCCACCGCTGCGACGTTTCTTGGGAGCTGTGTGGCCCAAGTTCCAAGCCGCGGAAATGGGCCCCGCCGCTGGTTACACGCTTCGGCGCAATAGCGCGAGTATATTGAAGATTTGATTTTTGATTTCAGTCTATTTTTTCTCTGATGATTTTCGTCAAAAACAAACTTGTTCAAATTGAAGCAACTACATTTAAAACATTATATCCTGCTTCAATTGTAGTAGGACGAAAAGCAGGCTCAAAAATTGCGTTGACTGATAACTTTCTTCAGTTTTGTTTCGGTTAGCTGATGGTAGTGTAATGACTGGTACCGTAGTTTACTGAGCATTATGCACACTGTCAATCAAGTACTTCGATTGCTTTTTTTTGTACATAAGGCGCTCCAGAGTCCAGGCTATAAGACGCAACGGTTATCAGAATATCGGATCAAAGCTCATGAAACAAAAAAAAAATATATTTATTTTAATGGCAATAATGCACAAAGCACTTCCTGTTCAATACATTAGGCGCACCGGCTTACAAGGTGCATGACCAATTTTTAAGAACAAAACGGATTTAAAGTTCGTCTTATTGTACGTAAAATAAACTTCAATTATTCTGTATGTCCAGTTGTCCATGTCTGACAGAAAATCAGACGCAGTTTTGGTAACGACTCGCCACCGCTGCGATGTTCCTTTGGAGCTGTGTTGTACAGACGCTAAGCCGCAGAGGTGGATCCCGTCACTCGTTACACGCTTCGACGTAATACCGCCAGTATAATGAAGATTTGATTTTTTTTTGATGTCGTCAGGGTTTGCTCGGGTAGAATGCTGCATATGATAGAATTCTTGGTAAGATCAAGTATGAGCTGAATTGAAATCCTTCTGCTCCTCTGTTCCATTCATGAAAGGACTTTTAATCATGCCATGTTTTTTGTTTACTTTCAAATATGTTCTGCGATTATATTAATAAAAAAAATCAAATCTTCATTGTGCTCACGTTATTACGCCAAAGCGTGAAACGAGTGTCGGGGTCTATCTCCGCGGCTTAGCGCCTGGGCAGCACAGCTCCGAAGTAACGACGCAGTGGTGCCGAGGCGTTGGCGGCGCTGTTTCCGTTGTGACCGACCCTGGAATCAATCTTCATACCTCCCGTGCCGATACAGATGTCTTACGACTACACCAACTTTTTTCCACCTTCGTATCGTTTCTGTTTTGCTAGGTACCCTGTTTTCCGACGCAAAGTCTGAACATTATTATCAGGTGCAATTGAATTTTGGAGCAAAACAACTGACCGCTTTGAACGTTTATTATAAAAAACTGTACTTATCAATGGCCATGACAAATTGATTTCACTTGACATCTAAGGCTGCCAACCGTCCCGAATTGACGTCCTCAGGCGACGCGTGTTCCCAGCGGTACAGATTTGTACCGGAATTGAAAAATTACTGACAGTTCTTCGAAGCTCCTGTGGGGCCAAACTACTTCCTGTGGGGCCAACCGCTGTTAAGCCCTTTTTTCCGTAGAAACAGTAAAAACCTCTTTTTCAAAGAACGCCTCTTTTTTAGAGGATGCCCCAAACATGTGTAGTATAAGTTTTTGTTACATGAATCTGTTTACATGTCCTGGATTGGCAAAACCGAAAGTTGGGAACGTTAAGGAGCGTTTACCGATACGTGACATGCGAGAAGGCGAATGCCATTATAAACTGTACTAGCCTGCGATTAAGGTGATATAAAAATATGCTAGGCTACGTCAAGCAAGGTAATTGTTTGCTGATGTTGTAACAGTCAAGCGTGCATTGTTTCATTCCCTCGTTAAGGTTATCTCAAACATTTTTTTGATAGCGGGCGATGAAGCGAAAGAAATTGTGCAGGAGCAATTCGTTGATTTCGCATGGTTTTTGTCGCGTTGTCACACCAAAGTTCAACGTCAAAAATAAACAAACAATCGCGTAGTCGTCTGTCGCGTATCGGTAAGCTCGCTTTTACGGTCATCATCCACAATAACTGTAAGGCAGTATAAAATTGTTTGGTTTATGCTGTCGATCGAGTTTGTTGTTTTTATTAGGTCATTATGTCACAGAGGTCGATTGTTATCGTCAAACAAGTTCTATGATATCATAACATTGCAACTGTGTGATTTTGATCATTGCCCGTTTCCGCTGAGTTCAACACTTGCGCTGACGGGCTGTTTGAGACATAGTTTCGTTTGCGTGTTCCACACCATTGTGTCGAGCTTGTGCGAAGCAGCTTTTATTGTTGCAGGAATACCATTTCTTTGGATGATCGTGAGTAGCGAGTTGAAGACTTTAATGACCTGGCAAGACGAGAACACGTCACTGCGAGCACTTGACCAGGTGCACGTGTTCGCGAGATCATCACAGAAGCGAGCGATTTACATCGCTTATTTGTGCGTCTACCAGGTGACTTGCTCGTTTGTATCAGGGTAGGGGAACCTGCGGCCCGCTTAAGTTTTGAATGTGGTCCGAGTCAGAACTTGGTCAAGTGTACAACACACCGGTAGAATAGAAAACATTAATTTTTCTAAAAAAACTGCCTCAGATTCATTCAGCTACATGCTACATTTGTGGCATAAAAGCCGCACGAAATCTTCTGATTTTACGGTAAAAAAAATAATTCATCGTAAATGGTTGATAAATTTGCAACGTAATATTGTGTATTTTTAAAGCGAAATTGAAAAGTCAGAGGTAAATGTGGCCCGTTTTGTTTTGCTGGTTCCCGATTCTTGTTGTAAGAGAATGGTTGGGTAATAAATGAATATAAAGCTTTTTTCCGTTTATCACTACTAAGTTGAAACCGGCGAAATCAAGACATGGATGAAGCATTGAAACAAGTTAGGATTAAGGTACAATAGGTTTTTCTAGCTAGCTATGAACCAAATCACATCCAACGCGGTCGTCGCACAATCTTTGTGCCTTGCGTGATCTACTGCAGAGGTGTACATCTGAAATGAGGATACGTGTTTGGTATACGAAATCATCTTGTCACTTTCGAATAATTGTATTGTGAACGAACTTCCGTGAAACTAACGCCAGTAAAATCAAACTTTAAAGTTTCAACACTCAATAAGTATTTACTGAAACAATTCAACGTTCAGAAATGTGTGAATCAACGTGATGACTTTAGTTTATTCGATAATACGATTTATGATAAATATAAGAATTACTGTTTACCGAACTGTTCGGGTGCCACGTTTGAAACAGCGGCGTGCCAAAGTTCCCTGTGTCATTGCTGGCCTATGAAGGCCGTGCTGCTGATTTGAACTTGAATTTTTTCTTACGGTTAGTCGTTTACGGTACTGGTTCGGTAATTGAATTACAGTCATTTTTTTCATGCATTTGGTTCGTTTTTGCAGGGGATTTTGAAACTGTTAAGTTTAGCGCTTCTTCAGTAAAACATATCGTCGTCATTAGTCGCAATTTCAGTTTGAACCTAGTCTTCTATACTACGCACATTTTCGGCGCTTAGGCATGTCCAGCTTTTCTGCTGCATTATTTCTGACCGTCAGCGCTAAACTAGTTTCGACGATGATGAGCTTCAAAAAGTCTGGGGTTTGGAGCTGAAGCGAGCCAATCAGAATGGGTTTTAAATTTATTTTAATGAATTTAGTGAAAAATAAAAGTAAGCTTAGAAATACCAACAGGCTACCGGCCATTAGCTCAGTTCCTTGACGCACACGCTATCGATGTGGGAGGTCTAAGGTTCAAATCCTGAGTCGGTCAAATCGACACAGTGTCGCTAACGGCTCGCCACCGCTGCGACGTTCCTTCGGAGCTGTGTTGCCCTGGCGCTAAGCCGCGGAGGTGAGCCCCGCCACTCGTTACACGCTTCGACGTAATACCGCGAGTATAAAGAAGGTTTGATTTTTAGTGCTAAAATCATTGTAACCTTTTAATCTTTGTAAGGTGGCTGTAATCTTGGTATTCACAGCTTCCCTGCTTGCTGCTCAGCATTGAGGGGACAGTGTGGAGGACAAACCGGCAAGTTTACTTGTTTTGTCGTGGGGAAAGGCAGTTAGCGGGATTCCCCCATCTTGGTGTGGTAGACAAGTGGCCGGCAACTGCTGAGCTCGTTATAGCGCTTTGATCGCTGTTTCAAATCAAGAGGAAAACTATACTAATCAATCATTATATTTCAGGGAATAGCCTTTGCTCTTGGCAGCGTCATTACCGGTGTATCTTTCGACGCTTCTGGCGGCTCTCTCCTTCCATTTCTCCGCGTAGCAGCGTCATTGCTTACTGCTTGGGCGCTTTTCTATTTGGTAGTCCAATGTTTTTGCGTCAGAAAACCTAAACATCGGCGATATTCGAAGCTACTTGACGATAGTGACGATGAAGTCGAAACGTTCAATTTGAAAGACAGAAATGCCAGTTGCGCCATCGGTAAGCAGCGTGTTTGACGTAAGAAGTGTGCAACTGTGTAACGCAATGAGAAGCGTTTTTTGATAGACCGGTTAGTTCTGTTGTTAGCACTTGTTTCTCGGTACGGAAGGTCTCGAGTTAAATTCTCAAGCTGGTGAAATCGAGCACAGTGTCGTCACCGCTGCGATATTTCGAAGCAGTGTCGCTCATGCGCTAAGCCAGGGGTCCGCAAACACTTTTTGGCGCGACCCCCCAAAAAATTGCCCTAATCCCAAAAAATTTGTTTGCTTCATTTTTATTGAACGTTATTTTAGTTATCAATTTTAAGGCTGCTGTCAAATGCAGCAATTTTTACAAACAAGAGAAAGTTAGCACAGTCGTAAAGAATGAATCATTGCGTTTATTCATTTGGTGAGAAGTATGAGCTTTGATTATAGAAAACACAATAAATAAGCAAATTCGCGGTTTGATGTGGGAGGCGATCCAAAATGAAGAGAATGGTTTTGAATTGGCGTGAAAATACGTAAACTGTGGAAAATCCAAATCAAGTATTCCAATAATATTCAGTCATAAAATCTTCGCTGTTCTTTCGTCTATGAAGCGGGTTAGTCCGGTGTCCGTTTTTTTTTTTCAATCATTCGTTATTAAGCAGTTTCTCAACATTTGTTTGTGACGACCCAAATACCGGTAAATAAAGTTAATTAATATAAAGTTATGTTCAAGTCCAAGACATATAGGTCGAGTTTAAGTCCGAGACGACGAAATGTTACTTATACCAAATATTTCTAAATTTATGCAAGGCTTATCACTAGGCAGTACGAAAGTTGCCACTTGACTAATACTTTTTGATGTTCTGCTTGCTATGTTATTGTCAATACGCACTAAATACGAAACAAAAAAGTTAATTCCTATCTCAATTCATGTAACAGTTAATTCATATAACAATTGACACTTGTCACGTGAAGAATCAATTTTTAAGACTTATGACTCAAAAAGATCCAAAAATTTTACATTATACCATAAAGTCAAAAAGTTTCAAAACCAAAAAGTTAAAAAAAAAAACTGAAGCAAAAAATGTGATTCCGTCAAACGATTATGTAGACCATCGTTTAAAAATTTTGCAACCCTAAGTCGATGGGGTCGCGACCCACTATTTGCCGTCCCCTGCGCTAAGCCACGGAGATGGCCCCGCCACTCGTTACATGCTTCAGCGTAATATCGCGAGTATAATGAAAATTTAATTTTTTGATGCAGATCACATGAATGGTTGAACGCTGTAGTACATCTATTCGAAACACTTTAATAATCTCATCTCATTTGCCTGATGAGTTCCATGAGGACAAAACGCGTCGCAAATTGAGAGTGTTCGTGCTGTGTTATGTTTTGTTGTTAATTTACATTGAGTATGTATATGTTACTAATGCTGCATTTTCGTCATTATCGCCTACTTCATTATGTGATGTTTCCACCTGTCTTATAATTGATCTCATCTCCAGGAATCGAACCTGGATTCCTGTCCCGGGATTACAATTTGCTTTTTTTGTTTTAGGTTTTCCCAAACGCAAGTCCGGACGCATCGAGAACGGGCGTCGTATCGGCGAAAGTCGGAAGAAGAAGAGGACGAAAGTTTTTGAAGAGCTCACTTCCTCGTCGGAGGAAGATGAGCTGGAAAGGGAATGGGTGTCTATGAACACAAAGAAAAGTTCAAACCATATTTAAAACTACAAAACATGTCGAGAAAATTTAGCTTTCGACCTCTATAGTCAAGACTTTAGTGACCTCTCAGACCTGCTGCTGGTAAGAGCATCTCTTTAGAAAAGAAATGATTATCAGGTGGGCAGAAAAAAGTGATCACCTGTTAAAATATAACTCAAAATACGATAATTATTTGGGACGAAAAAAAGCTTAAGGAAAAGAATAACGCCACGGTAAATCTTGAAACTGGACGTGTCGTCAACGTAAATTCTGCTGTCATCATCACCACCGTTAGCGAGGGAGTACAAAACTGAAAGTAAATACTTGAACCTTTCAGATTTGCGCTGCCTTGCCTACACTGATGATGATGACAGCTGAATCTATGCTGTCGAAACGTCCAGTTTTAAGAATTATCGCGGTTTTATTTTTCCTACTTAAGCTAATTCTAATTTTTTGAGTTATTAATGTTCAAACACAGTTGTCCCTTTTTTTGCCCTCCAGGTATAAGCACATATTTATAAGTGTTGTAATAATCCCTACGTGTGCTAACTTTGCTTAGTTTTGTACATCTCTTTCTGATAGAAGTTTTTGATGTTACAGATGTCTGATATGTTTGTAATAGACGCCTCACTAACGTGATATGTAAGCTAAAAGACTTAAGTTAAAATTTTGACTCTAGCCTTATAACCGGTCCTCTGTCCATCGAAACTGTGATTTAACGTTGAATTTTTGAAATTTTAAAAACCGTTTAATGAAGCTACTAAAATACTAGCTTTTGCCTCCTGGAAATTTTATGTAAGAATGTTATAAAATTGGCTGGTTTGTGTTGGGGTTATTGACAACGCTCTCGGTGCAGGAGATCGGGAGTTCGATTCCCGAGCCGGTCAAATCCGACCCAGCGTTGCTTTCGCTCGCCACGCTGCGACGTTTCTTCGGAGCTCTGTTTACCAAGCGCTAAGTCGCTCAGATGGGCTTTGCCACTCGTTACACGCTTCGGTGTAATAGCGCGAGTATAATGATTTTTTTGAGTAGCTGTGGTAAAACTGGCAACTGAGGTAGTTCTTGCAGTTTCGTATAAACACTTTTTTGGAAGCATTGTGACTATTTTTTGGTGACTTGACGTTTTCTGAGATTATTTTCTTCAGTTTGTTGTTGTGCAGTTATCTTTTTTGCTTTTGCACCGTTTTGTTGTTCTTCTGTTGCGTGCTTTCGTTATTCAGATGTTAGTGCTTGTATATTGTTCAAGAAGCTTATTATTGAATCTCGGGGATTGCTCTGTGCACGTTGGTACGAGTTATTTTGTCGAGCAAGCAAGGCTCCAATGCAGGGATGCACAACTCAAATGTGGATACGTGCCAAAGTATTCCAAATAATTTAGTAGCGTACCACACCGCTTTCGAATAATTGTTAGTATTGTGTACCAACTTCCGTTACGTACTCGTGCATACAATTAACACCAAACTTCAAAGTCACAACAAAAAATATCAAAAGAAGTGTTTACTGACACAATTGATTGTGATTTTAGTTAATTTCGATGTGAACCAGAGTTATTACAAATTATTACTAATACAAGAATTACTTTTTATGAAACAGTTCGCGTGCCTCGTTAGAGCTTGTGGCGTGCCACATTTGGCACGCGTGCCCTGTGTTGTACACCCCTGTTTTAAGAAACCAGGCTTATTGTGAGTGCCGTCAGTACAAAGAATTTTATGCAGACATTTTTCTTCCATATGTTTCTATGCCGTGTTGGTGTTCCTTAAATTTTCTATTTTTGTGCAATGAATTTTGTTGCAGTGCTGTTTGCGGTTGGTGCAAAGTTAATGGAGAGAATAGCATACCTCGCCTTATTTTGAAAGATTTCTTAGATTTATTTACGTTGCTCGGAAGCAGTGGCGTATTTGAGGTGGGAAAGGGGGAGTATTGTGTCATGGTCCCCTGCCCTTTTGACTTCAAGTGACTGAAATATGCCAGACTCATTTGATCGTTTTGTAGTTAATGTCTTCTCTTTTTTAAAACTTAACGCTACGCCTCTGGTTCGGAAGTCAAAAGTGTATGCTAGTGTCTCGCTTAATTCCTTCCGAAAACATATATTAAATCATGGTAAACACATATTTGAGAACAATTAGCAATTTCATTCCACCGAAGTTATTTTTACTTCAATGCTAGACTACCAAAATGCTTTTTTTCATAAGTCTATTTCCCAACAGTCTGCTCGTCGGGCAATTATAGTACGGTACTCAACTAGCTAATCTATCTTAAATGGTGCCCTATATTATTGCGCTGATTTAATAAATAAATTTTCGTGCTAAAACTAACGCAAAATAGCTCGTCTTAATTGAACAATAAAACAATTGCTTGATCATTGCAGAGTTTCGATCAACTTATTACGTGCTAAGCCATGGGTTTTTAAGTAATTAAATTGAAAAATTCATTTCCTTCCGAACGTTTTCTATCTTACTGGGAAGAAATTTAGGACATAAACTAAAATTGCTCAAATCTTTGCAAGTATTTAACCGCTTTTTCACAGCTGTATTTTTGTACTTAAATGTTAATGGTTTCCACGAAATTAGTTTTTCATTTTTGATCTTGTGAAAACCTGTTATCTAATAATGCAAAACTTCCTTAGCGGTACAGGAGGTCTGGAGTTTAATTCCCTGGCCGGTGAAATCGGGCACTGTCTCGTCACCGCTGTGACGTTTTTGTGTTGCCCTGTCGCTAAGCCGCAGAGATGGACCCCCTACTTGTGACAAGGTTGGGCGTAATACCGCTAATGTAATGAAGATTTGAGTTTTTGATGCGAAGTTCTTTTATAGCATTTGTTTTTTTGTTAATATTCCGAATACTTCGATGTCGATTGCGGTTTTATGCTGGTGTTAAGTTTGATGCTGTTGTGTTTTTGTGTCAATTCAAGAAATGTTTTGTTGAATTTGGTAAGAATAAACCTAGTCAGTGAGGATGTTTGTCTGTTTGATAGTTTTGTTGGCTGCGGTTTGGTCCCTCGTCAGCACTTGCATGACCCCGCTTTCGACATCCTCTTTGTCAAAAAAGAGAACGGATGTTGCTTAGTGACTGAAATATACCAGACTCATTTGATGGATTTTGTAGCTTATAGTTTCTTTTAAAATTTCTCGCTACGCCGCTGAGCAGTGAGCACTTGGGCAGGAAGATGAAGACCAGTGATTCCACGTTTTTAGTTTTGCATAAAACAAACCTAATGATCTCGCATTATTTTCAGTGTATTCAAATTGTATGCGATTTGCCACGAACGCATAGCCCACTGGTTAAATACACCGGTGCGGGGGTCTGGGATTCAATTCTCATGGCGGTCAAATCGGACACTGTCGCCATCGCTGTGACTTGTGCTGCTCAGACGCTATCCGCGGAGATGGACCGGGCCACTCGTTACACGCCTCCGCGTAATATCGCGAATATAATGAAGATTTGATTTTTTAATTAGAATCATTCTTTTCTGTTTCCGAAATTCTTTCAAACGTTTTGATGGTTCAGGGCGTGGGGCTTGCCATCTAGAATAACTGCGAGAAAAAAGCATAATGTAAATAATACTTCTACTTACCGGTACGTAATTTATCAAGTAACGCTGCTTCAGTGACTTACCAGGCAACGAATGATAAGTGTGGTTGTTAAAATTGAAAAACGTATCGTGCAAACGATGAAATAATGTTACAAAATAAAATTGGGAACAGCACCAGTATGGTATTGTTTTTTCACACAGAAGCTTTCTATTTTCGTAATCTCGGTAGAGAGGTGCTTTTTCTAAACCATAGAGCACCTCGTGCAAGTAATACCACTGGATGTAACAGGCTACTTCAGTTAACACTGGCACATTTTCGGCGATACATGACGCCCTCTTCAGGACCTAAGTTACAACACAAACAACGACACTGCAAAACTAACAGCAAGGAATTTCATTAAAGGGAGAAAAATTAACAAAAATGCTGAATTGGCTTAAACCTTAGGGCCTTAGGTTTAGCGATCTCATTTTTCAGCAACTAAATTCATCACGATACTATAATTACAATTAAGAGCAACTGATTGACGTTACAACAATGCGGCACAGCATGAAATTTCACAACACTCAGATATTAGTCGGCTCGGTTAAACGGTAAAATTGAAACCCTTTCTGCTCGTAATATTAGGATGCGAATCAGAATTTATTCTCGAGATTTAAACTTAACATCGATTGAAGCAGCTATCTTGAAAAAAAAAAGAGCCACTGATTTAATATACCGTCATCATTTCGACATCAATAATCATGGGAAAGGGGGAGGGGGGTAAAAATAAATTCTGGGGGGGATGATGGGGCTTATACCCCAATAGCCCCCCACCCCCCATGGCTTGGCTCTTCCCCCCCTTTCTACATTCGACACTAGCCAAAGTTATTGCTGTTTGAGTCTTTCGATGTACGTTTGGATTTAGGAAAGTGCCGATTAATCGGTGTCGGAACCGGCGAGTATCGGCAATTTTTTGAGAATCGGAATCAGCATCGGTAAAATTTGGCCGATACCTGATTCTTTAAAAAAATTCTTACTGGATTTTGACTGCTTTTTTTTACAAGTTCCTTTGCCTAAACCGTCTAATTTCATTTCCTCTAATCGCCAGCAATTCTCATTGCCCACTTCATTTGCTTTTTAATGTGAGTTTGCATCACATTTGGTTTCCTATCTGAACTCAACACAACATGCTTGCTTCAGCGACTGGTGAAAAATTGATGTTGGTACATTTTAACTTGCGAGTTTTCAATGTTGAATATTAAAAAAAATAGTTGCTCGTTCAATTATGTTATGAAATTGTCACAGAAATAATGATCCAAATGGTAGTAATAGTACAAACAGCAACCTAATTAGAATCTAACTGGCTGCTTCCCTATAATTGGTATTAGGTTAAGGTTTACGGATTGTTTCATTTGCCGAGGTTAATTCATGCAGGAGACTACAAAGGGATCTTATTGTCTTCGAGACAAGCTGCCACTTGCCACCTGGCTGCTAGACATTAATGGGGTAATACCATTGAACCCAAGCTTACAGAATGACTCTTTATCCACTCAACCATCTGAGCAGTCACAATGGCACCGCTGTGTCGCGCCAATTAGGCCTACCTCAGTTTACATGATGTGCGAAAACTTTGGCTGGATGCATTACTTCCCGATAATTGAGAGATTTCATTAAACTGCAGAAAGGTATCCTTTTTAGCATGTGTTAAGCATGCAATAATCGAAATTCATTCGAGTATGGAAATCGGAAAAAAAATATGGAATCGGTACATCTCTATTTGGATATTGTAGGCCTATTATTATTCTGCGATCGGGGATTAAAAATAAAATAAATTGTCCAAATTTGCATTACCTACAGCTTCCACCTCCACTCGCGTTCTGACACCGGCAAGCCATACTTTCAACACCACATGAATACGGTTTGCCCAGGGACGAATTAGCAGGCTGAAGTCTACAATCCTGGTAGAAATGACAAGCCTACACACAATTACGGAAAGGCCGTTTTTGGAAATAGACTATGAAAACTTTATTTAGAGAAGAGTCATTTCATTGATCACGGGCGACAATGAGAAGTCTAAGCTATTTACATTTCACATCTACCACAAGTAATGAATGACCGGACTCGTCGTCGTCACGGTAGGTCTTAAAAAAAGAAGAAGAGGTTTTCCATGTTCGTGACAAGGCTCCTGATTTCTTTGAGGCCAAGGCTTCACCCTGCCCGGCGCTGCTTGGCGGCAAACGTGAAATCAAAGTAGCCTAAGGCCTTTCATTGTATAGATCCATCCCAAGATTTGCCGTGTTCACACATCAAACAATGCATTCCACGCGTAACACACTCAGTATAGTCTAATGATTTATTATAAAAAGTAAAAAAATATTTGAATTACTACAAAAACACATCAATACACTGCAAAAAGTAACTCATCGCACACAGTAAGATTTTTAGCGTACACCACACAGAGACTGTGCAATTTGCAACAAAGCACCCAATTCAATCACTTTTGTGACTTCAACGTTGAAGAAGATGATAGGAAACTTGCACCACGTAATAACCTAACGTTTCAAAAGCAAAAATCAAGCTGCAGGAAATCTCAAAACTGGACGTTTCGACAACATAAATTCAGCTGTTATCATCAGAAGTGTAAGGCAGTACAGTTACAGTTTTGCACTGCCTTCTTACACCGCTGGTGATGATAACTGAATCTATGTTGTCGAAATGTCCAGTTTTGAGAATCACTGAGGTTATATTTTTCCTACTTAGGCTATTTTTGCCCCATATTCATTGTAAGGGTTATCAAATGGTCCATAACAAGAAATTGAGTTCAACAAAAAGAAACAATTTCAAGTCTCATATTACACAGCAGCGACGGGTGTAAAGAAATAGGGAAATAACTCAACTTCATAAGCATAAGCACGCTATCAACAATTAGGCTACCCTGTCCAAGTGTCTATACGTCCAATTTCGCGGGCTTTAGTTACAGGGTTTTTGGTTTTAGTTTCTGCATCATAATCAATTTTTTGACGTCATAGTTACAAGAGTGATCATGACATCAAGAAATTGATTATGACGTAGAAACCAGAAACAAAAACCGTAGGTCTAATACCAACTAAAATTGGCTATGTGGAGTGGACAGATTAATAATTTTTCAAAAATAGCTGGAAGGAATGAATTGCAGGCATTGGCTTATATCAGTCAATGTGGATGCTACTACTAACCAGTAATGGGAATTTTTTGCCAGACGGTTGTATTACGAAATTCATGTTTTCAGCAGTTCTGTTTCAACTAATGATGCCATTATAAACAGCAATGCTGGCCAGTGCGCTGATTTAACAAAATTCCGTCGGACGATTCTATAGAAACGGTGCAAATCCCACCACTGCTACTAACAAACATATTTGATAAACCGCTACAATGTAAAAGCTCACAGTCGCGTTAAACCGAGCCATATTATCCAGATTGAAAATGTTCTATTAACTGCTCGCAGTATGCTTGTGTTCGATGCTTGCGTTTGACTTTTTCGATTTCGTTGCGGAGGATGGTGGGACACAATCGCCCGCCTTCTTTCAAAACCGCTGCAATAAACTATGCGTTAAACGAATGAAGTGCTGGGAGGGCTAGACAATTTTCCAGTCTGTGGGATGAGGAACCATAGTTTTAACATATATACGAGAAATTCGGCTCCTTCGGCATCAAATTACGATGGCCGAGAGGTTAAGGCCGCGTCTACGGTAGAGACTTAACCCCGGAGACGGGTCCCACAGAGGTGGTTTTTCAACGTATTTTTAAAAGTTTTCGTTTATCGTTTTAGGAAGGTTATTCCAAATTTTAGGACCTTAATTTTTGTTGATCTATCTGTTTTATTAGACAAGTGGTGGGACCCGTCTCCGGGGTTAAGGCCGCGTCTACGATCGGTATGGGCGCGGGTTCGAATCCCACTCGTAATCATGCTTGAAGTTGCTATGGCTAGAATCTTGAAGGGACTGTTTACCGGTAGCCTACATGGTTGTGTATGACACTACAGCTACAGCCCTTAGTACAACCCACCTTGCACAGCAAGCTGGATATCTGTGCTAGGATCATCCATGTGCACCAATAAACCAGCAAACATGCATTCCAGGTGAGCTCGGTACAAACCGCTGTCGTATTCGGAAGGAAAGCACTGCAATGAATGCAGGAGGTTAGCAAAAAACAGTGACGTCGACGATGCGAGCTGCCAAGTTGTGCTTAGCTCAATGGTTGTCAAACTGCGGACAGCGGCTCCTTTGAAGTCGGTGAAAAAACAAGTTTATGGCACCGCGAAGAGCTTGTGGAATTTAATACTGATATACCTTATGTCAAACGTTCTGATTTGGCACAACACAAATTGAAGGTTAAAATTCCCTTGGACGTTTTTTGCTTGTACTAAACCCTCAACAACGTTAATCTTTATATTTACAGTAAAAGCTGTGAATTATCAAACTTTTGAAAATCTTTATTACACTCGCGGTGTTGCGCCGAAGCGTAACGAGTGGCGGCTTCGAAGAAACGTCGCAGCGGTGGCGAGCCGTTGGTGACACTGTACACGATTTGACCGACCCAGGAATCGAACCCTAGACTTCCAGAAGCGATGACGACGTGCTTAGCAGCTGAGCTAAATTAAATTTTTCAAGATGTATGAATTCATGTTTTGTGCATAGTTTCGTTTTGTGACGCGAGATAAATGAGAAATGTGTCTTTTCTCCATCAGATTTTCACAACAAGCAATATGGTACAACCTTGAAATATTCCATCCAAGTTTTGGTAACAGTCAGTCTGATCTCATCGCTGGCGTCATCCAAACGCTTGAGAAGTTCCAAGTAGATTTTATGAAGAAGTTCATCTAATGGCAAATCTTGGCCGCAAATATGAAAGAATCTGTGACAAAAAGACGCCTCGTTATTCTTGCTTCATACGTGTCACGACTCACGAGCTCAAGATGACCATTTTTCAACACTTCCCTACACCACTTTGATAAAGCTACTTGCTGCGGCAGGTGTCACAGGTCACAAACAAAATTTGCTACCATAAAACGATTTAAATCAAATCAAATTGTCATTATGCTTGCGTTACTACGCCGAAGCATGTAACGAGTGGTGGGACCCGTCTCCGGGGTTTAGTGCCTGGACAACACAGCAACGAACAGCGGCGAGACGTTGACGAAACTGTGGCCGATTTGACAGGCCCGGGAATTGAACCCTAGACCTCTCGCACCGACAGTGACGTGCTTAACAACTGCGATCAAAGAGATCAAAGCGCTTGACAACTACGCTAAGTGGCCGATTAAGCCACAAAAAATCTGAAGTTAAACTACGCAAAGTCACTGCTCTGTGACACAAGAACATGGCTGAGTTGTCTTTAGTTGAGGCCGAATTTGTATTTTTTTTTTTTGTATTTAGTTGCGTATTTTTGTCCTATTACGAGAAAGCGATAAAGCGCTATAGCAAGCTCGCTTAGGAGTTGCCGGCCATCTGTCTACCACACCACGATGGGAGAATCCCGCTAAGTGCCTTTCTCAATGACACAAGTAAACTTGCCGGTTTGTTCTTCACACTGTCCCGTTAATGCTGAGCGTCAAGCAGGAAAGTTGTGAATACAGAGCAAACAGCTTTCTGATCACTTCTGCAGCTCAGTTTCTTTGACATCTTCCTGTCACGCTTTCTTCATTCGCAGCGCGGCAAATTCAAATTTTTTTCGTACCAGAAGCCAATTGAATAAAACAGATAGATCAACAAAAATTAAGGTCCTAAAATTTGGAATAACCTTCCTACAACGATAAACGAAAACTTTAAAAGAGGTAAGCCTTTTAAAAATACGTTGAAAAACCACCTCTTGCATTCACAAGAATTTTAACCATCGTCGAAATTGTTTTCTATTCATTGATACAAATGTGATAGAAAATCCATTGTTGTATTGCCTAATGTGTTACGATTCGTTTGTTCTTTTTTTCGTTCTTTTCGTTTTGTTTGTATTTCATTTAATTTTAGCTTGTCGTTCATTGTTTAATTTTCGCACGCTTGTTTCGCTTATATTAGTGAGGTGATGCAGACCCGGCGACCTTCCAGCTTCTATAGCTGTCATGGTCTTTCGCATCTCCTCACGGGACACTATTGATGTTGATGTTTTATGTTGTAACCTTTTTGAAATATGATATATTGCCCGAAAAACATAAATTATGAATGAATGTGAATACCAATTTAAAGTCATTGGTTTGACCCGACTCGGAATCAAACCAGAGTCTGCAGCTCCAGAGGCAGACGCTCTTACCACTCGGTCATTTGAGCAGTTAAAATGAGCGTAAATTCGCATACTTCTGCTTTCAACCTATCGATTTACGAAGCTATATCAAACGATAGTTTTCGCAAAATTGTGCAAAGTTACTTGCCAGATCTACGACACTGCTTCCGACCATTTCGTAGCCTACGTCAAATTACGAACGAAACATCGTATCATTTCATACAACAAATCTTAATGGGAAACTTAAGAGTAGAATTATTTTTTCAACAAAGGTGTTAGAAAATGCAACGAACTCAAAACTGACAGCGGGTGTTTTCAAGTGCAGTCAGTCAACCAAAAATAGTCGTTCTAAGTTAAAGATGAAGACGTACTAAGGTTTTATTTACGCATTGAGACGTTCAAGAGTTACAGCTGCAATGTTCATTTACCAAATATGCTTTGTCTGATCAAAGGTACAACGCTCGAGTTGAAACGTTTGATCTTTGATCAGCCCCAGCAAATTTGGTAGACAAGCATTGCAGCTGTAACTCCAAGCACGCCTCGACGCGTAAATAAAACCTTACTACGTCGTCACCATACACTTTGAACGATTATTTTTTGGCAAACTAAATACATTCAAAAATTGTTACTTTCAGTTTAAGATTGATTGCATTTTTAACACTTTTGTGAGAAATAATTATTTTACACTTCAGTTCACCTCTAACTGGGTTACAATAGCAGCAAATTTTGTTTATACATGATAAACATATCTCACTCTGATGAGACCGTACCTGGTCAGAACCTTTACAGCGGTCAAACGTGTGGTTCGTGCGTCATCTTCCAGTGATGATGTCAGCTGGGTTAAGAGTCGAGGAAACATTTCAAGTGAGGTTTTCTTGCTCACAAGGCCACTTCTTAATAAAGCCCATAGTGTTGCTATAGCAACCGTCCTGACCGCCGCTGCTTTTTGTCCTGCCTTCCACACTAGATTAGGAGCGACCATGTTAAAAGCTATTGTAGCCACATGTTCCGGTGAAAAACGCCTGGAAGCATAATACACGTTGTTAGTGAAGGAGCTTGGACAAACTCCAACTGTTTTTTTCTGCACAATCTTCGTAGAAAAATTTCCGCTACCATCGCAGTATAACGCGATGGTAGTGGTGCAGCGTGTGGCGGCTTCATCCCAGTGGCTTAGTGCCTGGGCAGCACAGAAAAGTCACTGCAGTGCCGAGACGTTGACGAAATTGGGTCAGATTTCACCGGCCCAGGAATCGAAGCCAGGATCTGCGTTAACAACATGGGCTTAATCGTATTGAAATCAATTTAATCTCAGAGCAAACTCGCAAAACTAGCTTGTAATTTTTACAAATTCATGACGTTTGTCTTCCGTATGAGCAACCCACTCTAGTAGCAGTCTTTCTTCAGAGAGGGATACCCTGGTGAGTAGATTGCGCGGCTCCACTCCAAATTTATCCTCTTTTTTGTGAGGGAGCAAGTTCGAGCAACGGATGTGGAGTAGCGAGCTCGCCTGGGAGTTGTCGGCTAGCTGTCTAATACTTTAAGACGGGAGAGTTACGCAAAGCGCTTTTCCCAAACAGCACAACAAGCGAACTAGTGTTCTCCACATTACCCCATCAACGCTGTACGATGCGCAGAAAAACTGTGATTACCAATCATACAGACAATGGTGGGACCAGACTTCCAATCCAACCAGAGTCTATTGCTCCAGTTACAAGTCTATCCACTCGGCCGTCCGATTGCTTTGCAAATTTATGTTTACTCGTTTCGCTTATAAATTCAAACGTGATTGATATAATTCACGAAAAAACAAGACTCCTTACGTCAAACGCAATATCGAAAGATGAGGCAAACTGAGGGGAGCGGACTAGCATGGACTCCTCATTATTTCCATCTTACAATCGTTTACATTACGTTCACAATTATAACCGGCAGGTTAGCTCAGTAGTCAAGCACATAGCTATCAGTGCGAGAGGTCTGGGGTTCGGTTACGGGACCGGTGAAAGCGGACACAATGTCGCTGACGATTCGCCACCGCTGCGACGTTTTTATGTTGCCTAGCCATTTTTTTGAAAGTTTTGTTTCGGTCATTTGACCGATTTTAGCTTTTCTTACCCATTGTTCGTTATTTCGTTGTTTTTGACGTTACTAGAGTGACAAGACACAATAAAAGTATTCTGATAAACTTGCCCAATTTCTCTTGGTCAACTCGATCATTCGACCGATTTTCGCTAAATCCGCCCAATTTTTTTCGGTCAATTTGATAATATTTCGGTCAAGTTTCATGACGTAGTGATCTCAAAAAAAAAAAGATCTTCACCTTGCATATGGCAACTATGCAGCCTTCGTCTGTAACATTTCTTCAAAACTTCAAGTTTTTTTTCGGTCATTGTGACCAAAGGGGCCCAAAAAATTTCGGTCGATAACCGACAAAAGGCACCGGCCGGTTAGCTCATTTACTAAGCGCACACTATCGGTGCGGTAGGTCTGGGGTTCGATTCCCGAGCCGGTCAAACTGACACAGTGCCGCCAACGACTCGCCACCGTTGCGACGTTTCTTCGGAGCTGTGTAGCCCAGGCGCTAAGTCGCGGAGATGGACCCCGCCACTCGTTATACGCTTCGGCGTAATACAGCGAGTATAATGAAGATTTGATTTGACTGACAACTGGCAAAAAAAAAACCTAGTGCCTGCAGGCACTAAGCCACGAAGATGGACCCCGCCACGCGTTACACGCTTCAGCGTAATACTGCAAGTACAGGGTGTTTCACAATTATTGAAACAAAGCGATTGGACACAAATTAAGGATTCTAAATGATACCACGATGATGATTACAATTATTGAAAGGTGAAAGAATAACATTTTATAATCTGAAACTGTTTATCTTCAAATCAGAAATAATATGTCAAGAAGATTCCTAGACTACATGCTTCAGATGTCCACCGTTCTGTCGAAGGCATTCTTGAATGCGGCGTGCAAAGTTGTTGATAACACGCTCACATTCCTCCTGTGTAATGGCCTGAATTTTCTCGGAAATGGCTGCTTTCAAAGCTGCAATAGTGAGTGGGTTATCCTGGTAAATGTTGTCCTTGAGGAACCCCCACAAGAAATCTGGAGGATTCAGGTCAGGCGAGTGAGGTGCCCATTCCGCTTCAGCTTTGCGGCTGATGACACGCTTTCCAAACTTTTCACGGAGCCAAGCCATGGTGACATTAGCAGTGTGAGGAGGGGCACCATCTTGCTGGAATCACTGTTCTTTCTCATCAAGGTCCTCACGCTTATTGAGTTCTCCCCAAAACTGCTCAAGCACTGGAACGTAGCGCTCTTTTGTCACGGTTACTGCAATATCGTGATCATCTTCAAAGAAAAATGGTCCGATGATACCATGCTTGGAAATGGCAACCCATGCTGTGCATTTTTTTGAATGCAAAGGGCGTCCAACGATTCTGTGAGGGTTCTCACTTCCCCAAGACACCCAGTTTTTAGAGTTAACGAGACCATTCAAGAGGAAGTGGGCTTCATCTGAAAATCAGACATCATTCAAGAATTCCTCGTTATTGTCGATCATTTCCGAAAACCACTGGCACATCGCTACCCTCTTTTCCTCATCAGTCTCGGTTAGTTCATGCTTTATGTGGATCCGGTATGGATGAAGTTGTAGATCCTTAACCAGCATGCGCCTTACAGAAGAGACGAAATGCCAAGTTCTTGGCTCCTTCGATGGAGAGATTAGCTCGGACTCCGACCGACTGACTCTTGAACCCTGCTGACATTGTCGGGGGTGCGGATTGTTATTGGAGGCCCTGAGGGCGATGAGTCCGCTACCCTACGATCTCCACAAGTGCTATGAGCTTCAAACTTCTTGACCAACTTGAAAATCTGACTCCTGTTTGGAAATTGGTTGAAGCTGAACTTCCTTCTGAACCTTGCTTGAACAATCCGGAAAGACTTCGTTTCGTAATATGTCTTTACACAAAAGACCTTCAGCTCCATCGACCAAGGCATAATTAGACTATTTTTTGTTTAACGTATAAAAATGTTAACTATTTCGCTATGACAATCTGAAAACAGAAAAAGAATAAGGTCATTGGTAAAGGTTTTAGAAGCTGCCGCTTTGTTTCAATAATTGTGAAACACCCTGTATAATGAAGGCTTAATTAAGAACAATTACAACCAAGCGTTTAATTTCTATTTTGCTAAGGCCATCTTACTTGTGTGAATCGACAGTTGAGTTCGCATTCATGAGAAGCTTAGAAAGCAAAGTAAAGAGCCGTAATTTCAACTCTGGTTCCTTTTCAGGTTTCAAGTTCGATTCCAACATTGGAAGCATCTCATCCAGCACTTGACCGACTACTGGACCTGAAACACAATACAGCATGATTAAAAAAATCAAATCTTCATCATTCTGGCGGTATTGCGCCGAAGGGTGTAAAGAGCAGCTGGGCCCATTTCCGCAGCTTAGCGTCTGGGTTACACATCTACGAAAAAACGTAGCAGCGGTGGCGAGCCGTTGGCGACACTGTGCCGATTTGACCAGACCGGGAAACGAACCCTACACCTGCCGCACCGATAACCTTTGCGCTTAACAACTGAGCTAACGGCCGGTAAACATGATTAAAGAATAAAGAAATTCAATTAATGAATTGAACTTGAATCTAACCACCAATGTTTTCTATATTCATTTACAAGCTTGAATCACTCGCTTAGCCTAATAGCTAGACTGGATAGACTTCGGTATACGGGCTTTCATTGCTTAATCGCATCAATATAACATGATTTTGAGATTCAAAGGACTTATAAAGACATCTACTTCCTCTATTTTTTTCGTTTATTTGAATTTCTACCATAACAGTAAGCGGTGAGAGGACAGTACCAGCAACTTCACGCAAAACCTTATGCAAATTTGACTACACTTATAATCAGGTTCGCCATCGTCTCGAACCCAAAAATAAGGACAAAAAACAACAAATTCAGCATAGCCTATATTTCGTTATTCGACATTGCTCGCAATACTTAAGTTATTTAGTGGCATACTTTGCTCCAAAAAAGATTTCTCGTTTTTTGATGAATATTAGACATTTTTGCTGAAAATAAGACAAAATAAAAATATATGTTCAATAAAAGTATACTGATCGTTTCTACGGCACACGTCTTCAAAAAAAGAAAATCTTAGAAATAAGCACGCCATGGCAGCCCTGCTTAAATTCCTTGCACTCACCTGCTCTGGACAAGAGGGTGTCAAACACTTGCTGTTCTACTGAATGTACGGTCCAGGATTGATACGACCCGCCCATGTTTTCCAGTACCTGCTTGGTGTGACGAGCAAACAAGTCCTCGACCGATACTTCCATGGCTTGCGTGATCGATGACAACACAGCGTTGCACTGCCAACACGAAAATTGTTATGGCGTATTTCAAAAAAAATAAAAATTCATTATAGTCAGTATTACGGCGAACTGTGTAACGAGTGGCGGGATCCATCTCCATGGCTTAGCGTCTAAGCAACACAGCTCTGAAGAAACGTCGCAGCGGTGGCGACCATGTATCCGATTTAACCAGCCCGGGAATCGAACTCAAGACGTCCCGCACCGATAGCGATGTCTTTCACCACTACACTAATTGAGCGATGTAAAAGATTTTACGTGATTTTTCGTTGCAACGGAGAATTTCAATCCTGAATTGCTAAAAACCTCATCAGCAAGCTGCTATATACGACACGATTGTTCAAAGAGTACAAATTGCAAATAACGTAGATTCGTATTCGAGTGAAACAAATCAATTTAAAACCGGCCCATTAGTGCAGTTCTTAAAGACATGACTATGAGTGCGGGTGGTCAAGGGATTGATTCCCGGGCCGGCCACACCGGACAAAATGTCGTCAACCCTTCGCCACAGCTGAGCCTAGGCGCTACGCCGCGGAGATGGACCCGCCGCTCGTTGCACACTTCGGCGTAATATCGCGCGCACAATCAAGAATGATTTTTTTCAATCCATTTCAACTATTTGACTACACGATTGTTATTTAAAAATCGAACTCGCGGACTTCAAAATCTAAACCAGTTTTTAATGTCTTGTATTACTCTTTGCAATTGGTAAGAAGCGACACATAATGCGTTGCACAGGCTTAATGATGCTGAAGCACATACACAAAGTTGAAATACTGTCTACGTAAATGATAAAGTTTGTTAATCACAATGATCTTGGAGAGCTAATCATCTGCATTACAAAACACAGTCGGTTGCCTGAAAAAAAAAAGGCAAATCTACACTTTCTGCTTCATTAAAAGAAAACATCGGCCGAGTGGTAATAGCATCCGCCTGTGTAGCTGCGCTCTCGGGTTTGATTCCGAGTCAGGTTAAACCAATGACTTCAAAACTGGCATATTCTAAGCTTCCCTGCTTGACGTTCAGCGTTACAGGGACAGTGTGGAGAACAAACCGGCAAGTCTGCTTATTGTGCCGTTGGGAAAGGCACTTAGCGAGATTTCCCCATTTTAGTGTGGTAGGCAGGTGGCCGGCAACTCCTAAGCTAGCTCGTTATAGCGCTTTGATCGCTTTCTCGTGATAGAAAGATACATAATATGCAAACTGATCTTAACACCATAAATTGGCGGCACACACATTACCTTTGCCTCAGTCGCTTGGTTTCCACTGAGCGCTAGGACAGTGATGGTTACGGTGAAAAGTGGAAGCGATATCGAGTCTACTCGATTAGTGCAGACCACCACGATCGCCTCGACACAAGCAAGAAGGGAGGAGTGGTAGGAAGCCTGGAAGATTGATGAAACAGCTGAACAATCACGCACACGACCAACGCTTGCGTGAGATGCTGAAGCATGCGATGAGCCAGCGGGGCCTACTTCTGAGATAAAGCTACAGCGGCAAGTCATTAATAGCACGGTAAAGGTGTGTTTACACAGAATACGATGCGATTTTTTGTACCAATAGTGACGTGGGTTACGAAACAGTGATAGGTTATGACGTAAAGTTACGTCACTTTGGGCGGCATTCTACAAAACAATCGTAAGGTGCTTTGCAAAACAACTGACAGAAAGCAAAATTGTTTGGGTTCGAATTGCGAGAAAGATATTTCCGTCAACTGCACACGTCAAAAATTAGATAAAATTTCGTACGACAAAATCGGACTAGAATCGCATTTAGGGTAAACAGACTAATTATCAGCTTTCTTTAACTCTATTACTTTCTACTGTCAAATGCAAGTTCAATACAGTGAGCTGGAAGTTCCACACGTTTTTAAACCTTCCGATCGCACAAAAAACAAGCTAACCGACCTTTTCCGATGCTTGACAAACTTCGCTAGAAACTAATAATTCGACGATATCATTCAACTTATCACCAAGTACATCGTCCCGACAACCTCTGACGACGGAAGCGAGAACCTGAAATATGACGTCATCATTTACGACCACTTTTTGTACGTGAGTCTGCATTTTATATTTTAATTTTTGAAATCGATGCACTGAAGTTGTGTAGCCATTTTGCGATGTTAATCTCTGCTACTCAACACCCAGAAAGCACAACTACGAATGTAAAAGACTGCTGCAGACACGGTGAACTACTGCGACTACCGTGCTTCATTGCTTATCAACTGAATATCACAGCTAGTCCTCCTACTGCAAAAGGTTTATAATCTTTGTATTTAGTTGCATATTTATCCTCCTATTACGACAAAGCAATCAAAGCACTATATCGAGCTCGCTCAGGAATTGCAGCTTTCCGTCTACCACACCAAAATGGGTGAATCCAGCTGAGTGCCTTTCCCAACGGCACAACAAGTAAACTTGCCGGCTTGTTCTCCACACTGTCCCTTTAATGTTGAGCGTCAAGCAGGGAAGCTGTGAATATCAATTTTAAAGTCATTGTTTGATCCGATTCGAAATCAAACCCGAGTCCAAAGCTACGAAGGCGGACGCTTTTAACACTCGACCATCCAAGCTCTTAATCAGCAGAGTCGCACTTTATTTACATAACGCCCACAATGCTCTTCGATGAGAGATTCGTTGCCATCTGCCACGTTGAAAGTGATTTCCGTATCAGGGTTAGAGATGGCATGGGTTGCTCAGAGACCCACTAACAAGCCGTTAACTGGTCTTATCTGTTTCTACGCTAACGAACCCCTAACAAATAATTTCTTTTTAAACTTAGGTTGAGTATCATTAGGGGTTCATGAAAAGAATGAGGTTTGGGAGGGCTGGGCTTATTTTTGGGATGAGTTGCCGGGTCGGTTACGGTTACTGGACTAGGGGTCAGAGGTACTCGCTGTTCGGACAGCAAAAAAGTCGGCCCGTATCATCTTTAACCTGGGTGCTTAAAAGTCGTTATTTAGTTCCTTGGTGTGACAAATAAAACCCTCTTGCATGGAGCTATACAAATACAAGTCCAACATAGCTGAACAGGATATCATTTACTCACCATTAGAGGAGGAGCCGCTCCGTAGTGGAGGTGGATGGCTTGGAGGAGGATGTTACAAAACACTTTCGGCTGCACAAACGCACCAATCAGAGTCGCGCATTTCAAAGCCTGCCGATTATACCAGTTAATTAGTGTTAAAATGACAAACTACAAAATTTCAAGCAATATCATTTATAAACAAGATCGGCTTTTCTCAACATTGCGTCTATTTCTTTTCGTATGTGGATTGGAAGTGGCGAAAATGAATGGCAGTTTCATAAATACCAACTTCGTGACTTTGTTCTTGTCGGAATTACGATGACATGTATATGAAGTATAATATTTATTCAGATCCTTTGATATGCAATGCATATACAAGTAATTAAAAAAATTTTTTTAAATGCAAAACATAATTTTAAAAACAAAAAAAAAAACAATAAAATTCTTTAAAGGGGAACTAAAGTAAAGTTATTTTTCATTAAAGGTGTTGAAAATGCAACAAATTTAAAACTGACAGTAAAAATTGTTACAAGTATTTAGATGGCCAATTATTAGGCGTTTTAAGTATGAGGTAATGACGCACTAAGGTTTTATTGATGCATTAAGGTTGCCAGTTTTGCATTTGGTGTATTTTTTAACATCTTTTGTGAAAAAAATAATGCTATATTTCAGTTCCCCTACAATGTTTGATTTAGATACAACACTGGTTTCTCACATATGTAACGACAACTGGCTGTTCATCAGCACCAGCTTTGATAAGAGCCTGTACCAGTGGCTGCATGTGTTGGGTTGTGTATTCCTCAGCATGAAGCAAAAGCTCATACAGAAGTTGCGAAGTCTTCACGCGCGTTTCCGCTACCCAGTCGTCCAAATCGCGAAGAATTGCAGACGTCAATTTGCTCAAATTTCGATGCACCAGTTCGCGACAGCCCAGGCACGGACGCTCCACTGTAAACATCAAGCAAATGAAAACCAAAACTAGGACGAGCATGTTAACTTGTCCCCTTTACGCAAGTTATTCTGGGCCTTTCAATTTCCACCGATATTGCAAAAATGCGATAAAGTGAAAACCCTTCAAAAAGCAAATATGTGGTCAGGTAAACTAGCACTATGTATATCTACAACATGCTTGTTTCTTTATTTTGCTAAAAAAAAATAGAAATAAATTTGCTGAGTAACTAATTGCAATTTAACAACTAGGTGCCTATCCCGTTTCCCCAATTTACCTTACGAAAACCTCACTAACGATTAAGTTAAGCCGAAACAGTGAAAGCTGGTCAAAGATAACATACCGTAGATTCAAGTAAGAAGTGCAAATAAAGGGAACACAACTTATAACATACCAATCAACATCAACATAACGCATCATACATTACACTGGCAGGTAGCGCTGTTGTCAAATCAGTGCGGAAGGTCAGGGTTCACAATTTTCGAGCGTGTCGAATCGGTCACAGTGTCGTCAACGGCTCGCGACCGTCGCGATGTTTTTTCGGAGCTGTGTCGTCCAGGCGCCAAGTTCAGATTGGTCCTGTCACTCGATACACGCTTCGACGTACCGTAGCTAACGAACCATAAAGCGCACTTTAAATCATTTTTTCCTCAAAACTTGATCGTGAGCCTCATAAGCCTCATGTATAGATCAGGTAGTGCTTTATTGCCATTAAAATATTGAGTATAATGAACTTGATACGATAATCTGATATTTCTGAAAAATCGTTGCTTTTTATTGTACGATGCGGCTTACGTAAGAAAAACAAACAAACAATCAAAGCAATTTATTGACATTGCGCCTTATTGTCTATTGCATCTGCTAGTTCGTAAAACATAGTATTAGCGCGAGTATATTGAAGACTGGACTTGATAACATATCATCACCACTTCTGACCTCCAGCAGGATAGAGCTCTGGTAAAGGTTGAATGAAATCCAACTTATCTTTCAAATCTTTTTCATTCTCATCTTCATAAAGTTTGCCAGCTTCATACCACAATCGTCGAGCTTCGTTTCTGAAACATCATCGCATTTACTCACTCTCAACTTCATTTGCATCAAAACAACCCATCGTGAGTTATAAAAGTCCAATGCCGAAACATAATTCAGCTGACCAGAGTTGGTTCAATTATAGCAAAATCAACCAAAAACAGAACTGCAGACAGTGAAAACTGTTTCAACTTATCAGGTCTCAGCAGTGCAGTTGGTGTGACCGACATTTACTCAAGGCAATATATAAACATCTGAGAAACCTTGAGTAAATGTTGGTCACACCAACTGCACTGATGAGACCTGATAGGTCCAAACAGCGTTCACTGTCTGCAGTTCTGTATACATACTTGCGCATTTGCGAAACCAAAAACAGTAATTACAATGGTAATTTACCAACCGGTTGGAGCAGTGAGTAAGCACACGGCGCAAACTGACATGAAAAAGTGAAATAATTACAGTCAATTACAATTGTAATGGATCAGACTCCACCGGTCGGTTAGCACAGCTGCGAAGGCCAGACTATTGGTGCAGGAAGTCTGGGGTTTGATTCCCGGGTCGGTCAAATCGGCACAGTGTCGCCAACAACTCGCCACCGCTGCCACGTTTCAGTGTTGTCCAGGCGTTGAGCCGTGTAGATAGGTCCTGCCACTAGCTACACGTTTCGGCGTAATACCTCGGGTATAGTGAAGATTTCATTTTTGATTAGATGGATCCGACTCGGCTGCTGACCCAGAAAAACTTTAATAAGAAATTGGCATACTACCGTAATATAAAGGCCATATTACAGCATATAGCACCAGCAGCCACATCAACACGGCTACTTCGTAATTGACCGACAGAGGCCAGTGATACCTAATAAGACTTCTTCAGCACATTTCCCAACAAAAAAAAAAAAACATTATTACCTGATATCTGGCATTTCGTCGTTGAAACTCGTTAAAATTAAAGGAATAAATTTGTAGAAAAACGAATATCTGTCGGGAAGTTCTAGAAGCCATCGTCCAATCATTCGAGTCACACACATTCGAACCTGAGCCGAAGATTAAGGAATTACTGTATTATTATGGAAGAAAAATATAGCAACAGTAATTACTAAAACTGGACCTCACGACAACACAGATTCCGCTGTCAGGATCAGCAGTGAAAGCAAAGCAGTACAAAACTGAAAGAACTAAGCTGATGATGACAGCTAAATTTATGCTGTCAAAACGTTTAGTTTTAAGAATTACAGTGGCTTTATTTTTCCTCCTTAAGTCGTCCAATATTCATTGTATTACTGTGGTTAGCAGCATAAAAATGCTGCTGAGCAGTGATGGAAACTGAGGAAGGCTTGCTGTCTTCCATTTAGAGAGCCACGTCATGTCGTTGGCAGTTACAGATTACGCAAAGGAAACATCACAAAACAAGAGCTAAGTCTTATCAGGTCATTTCAAGTCATTTTCTTTTCCTGTGTAAGAACTCATGCTTGTATTATAAAACAAAACCCCTAAATCCTAAAAATACCACTACAGCCTGTTTCGTCGTTGTCGGCTTTTCTGGTGGTTATTTTCTTCAAATAGAAAGTGAATCAGATTTAACGAGATAACCACCGGAAGAGCTAATGCAAGGGCTTTATGTATCATTCAAACGTCGCTGATCAGCGAATTTTTAACACTTAATTAATTCTTTTGAACCAAATTTGTAACTGGCACATAGCAGCATATATGGATGCTCTTGCCAGAATAACCTGTGATGCTTAGCTTCAAGTTTGATCTCATTTTGATTGACCGGACTCAAAAGTCTTACCAAACGGTGGTTCTGCATTGCCACTAATCATTGTAAAATCATTACACATTTTGGGTGAAACAATTTTCTGCGCCGAAAAAGAAACAATTACCGTACTTCACGAACCACAAGACGCAACATTTTTCGAGAAAAATTGGGTTATCACGTAACGCTTATCAAGCAAACAAATCGATATTTTAATGGCAATAAAGCATAAAGCACTACCTGATTTATGCATTAGATGCACCGGCTCATAAGACGTACGATCAATTTAGAAAAAAATCAGAAGAGTAAATGCGTCTTATGGTCCGTAAAATACGGTAGTGGCATCCCAAAATATATTTAAAAAATATAAAGTTGATTACATACCTGAGACGAAGGATCGAAAAACCTTTGAGCAAGATGTGATATGACATCATCGACACTCTTACCATTTCCGAACTGTATAACATCAGCAGTGGCTTCAATCACAGCGACGCGAACCTGATTGAAAGTAATCTAGTTACTTCATACGCTGGTGGGTGCTGTAAGTTGCCTCAAGGTGCGTGTCTCAAGTAAAGTAACAGCTCAGGTGACGGAGTGGTAAGAGCGTCTGCCTCCGAAGCTCTAGACTTAAATTTGATTCAGAGTCTGGTCAAACCAATGACTATAAAGTTGGTACACCCAGCTTCCCTGCTTGACGCTCAGCATTAAAGGGAGAGTGTGGAGAACAAGCCGGCAAGTTTACTTGTTGTGCCATTGAGAAAGACACTCGGCACAATTCCGCCATCTTGGAGTGGTTGACCGGTGGCCGGCAACTTCTAACCAAGCTCGTTATAGTGCTATCTCGTAATAGGAAGATAAGTATGCAATTAAATACATAAAAAGTTTCGAATGATCCATGATGGAGAACATGGCAAGTACCACAAAAATGACAAACTACTTAAGATTTCTTAGGATAGTGGGGATGGACCAGTCAGCACAGCTGTTACAGGTATCGCTATCGGCGTAGCAGGTTCAAGTCTCAGACCAGCCAATTCAAAACAAAGTGTCGCCAATGCTGCGGCGTTTCTGTGGAGCTGTGTTGCCCAGGCATCAAGCTGCGGAAATGGGCCCTGCTACTTTCATACGCATCAGCGTAAACAGCGAGCATACTGATCATTGAATTTTTTCATTTGATCAAAATTATGGTGCATTGAAATACGTATTGGACTTCTTACTCCTCTAGAATGACAACTAAACAGACGCAGTACCGGTAGTCGAACAAGCTACGATTATACCCTGCACCTAGTCTAGTCTCTTTTTTCATCGCAAAAAACAAAAAAAAATCGATCAATTACTTTTGAATGCTGATGAGTAATTGAGAGCATAAGTGGTTTAATTAAGGATTCGGATTGCATGTGAAAGTATTCTGGAATCGCCCGCGCAATTTTGCTTGCGAGCTTACAACTGGATTTTTTTACTTCAGCGTATGGATCGAGAATTGTTTTCGATAAAATTTGAATAAGTTCATCAAGATAACTGCTGATTTTTTTGCCACTGTATTCAATACATGGTAGTAATATATCCTCCAGTATCTGAAGACGTAATTCTTCTGATGGCTCGGCAATTTCTTTTTGAGCTAATCTTTGAACTAACGTAGGAATCACATAAGGTAAAGTCAACTCAGGGGAAGGTATTCCGGATATATAATCAGAGATAAACAAAGTAGCAAGTTCGCGATTTTTTTCTGAAGGGTCAGCAATGCATTTCAAAGTAGGTTTCAATACTTCAACAGCAATATCTTGTAACAATGTTCCTCCTAATTTCTTAGCAATAGTTTCTTTTCGAAGATCAATTAGACCTTTCTTGCGAGTAAACTTTCCATCATCGGACAAGCAATTAACATGCCGTTGAATCTGTTTTCTAACGGACTCCGTTGTTTCAACGTCGGCATCCCCATTCATAATGCAACTATTTCGATCAAAAGCAAAAAACAATTAACAAAAACTATCAGAACCTAAAAAACGAACAACATTCGAATAGCAGTTTGAACAACCTCTATAAAACGAGGTTATCATTCAACACACACAAAAACATGTTTAAACAGTATCATAGCTTCCACGATTAAATCAGAAGGAAGAGTTAATATAGCATCTGGTTCTAAGGCAGGGACGCACAACACAGCGCACACGTGCCAAATGTGGCACGCAAAGGATTTGTAAAAATTCTTGTATTTATAGCAAATCGTAATGACTCTGGCTTATACCGATTTATCGAATAAACTTAAATCATCACTGGGGCGATTTTTTATTGACTTAAAAATCTCCAAAAATTGACCTTCTTTTACCAAAAAATTGACTTTATTGACTTAACGAAACAATGAAATGAAAGAACCAGTCCATAAGGAAAAAAAAAAACACCATGTCACTTCAGTTAGTGCTTAGATTATAATGTACGCATATACCGCACGATTTCTGGCAAAAAGTTTCGGTCCTTGGCAAACAGCTTATATTTAGCATCGAAAAGCTTAACTGCTCTGCATAATTGCGCAGAATCCAGAGTCGTATTCAAGTGTTTTGCTATTCGCTGTATTGCAATTTTTGTAACATCAAAGCATGTTTGAATAACTCGGTCTACGACATTTGGGCGCAAGATGCGTCGTAGCGCACTTTTTACAATGATTTTTCTATAAACATTATTTTTACAAAAAATGTATATTTGCAACCGCGCTGGTAAGTGTTTTAATTTTTTCTAATTTCCTAAATACTGCAAGTAATAGGCGAACGAACCAATTGATGTATACTTATGAGAGTGTAGTAGAAAAAACTAATGCGAAGTCAAGGTCAAGTTACCGATAAGCAAAGACGTATTTCTATGTTTAATTAATTGTATGATTCAGAGGACTTTGCTATAATCATAATTTTATTATGCAATAAAGAACAAACAAAGGTTTTAAATTTATGCAAGACATTTTTTGTTGGCGCCGATGTTTTTACTTACTTAACCTAAGCTACTTAATTGCTGCAGGAAACAAGTGAACCAAATAAGAGATGTATACGTACGAAAACGTAGTAAGAAAAACTAATGCGTAGTCAAGGTTAAGTTACCGATAAGCAAAGACGAATTTCCTTGTTTAACTAATTCTTTAATTCAAAGGTTAAGTTTCCATAAACATACATCTCTTATTTGGTTCGCTTGTTTCCTGCAGCAAATAAGTTAGCTTAGGTTAAGTAAATAAAAACACCGGCGCAAACGAAAAATATCTTGCATAAATCCAAAATCTCGTTTGTATTTTAATACACAAAATAATTATCGCAAAGTCCTTCGAATTATGCAATTAGATAAACATAGATATAAGTCTTTGCTTACCGGTTACGTTAACCTTGACTACACATTAGTTTTTCTTGCTTAAGTTTCCGTAAATATACATCAATTGGTTCGTTCGCTTATTACTTGTAGTGATCAAGAAATTAGAAAAAATTAGGACACTTACCAGCACGGTTGCAAATATACAATTTTTGTAAAAATGCCGTTAATAAAATTTTTTTAAAAAAGTAGAAAGATGATTGTAAAAAGTGCGCTGCAACGCATTTCGCGGCCAAATGTCTTGCGCCCAAATGTCTGCGCCCAAATGTCGGCTTTTGAAATAACTAATGCATTGTCTTTTCAATTCTAATGTTTTTAACTACCGATACGTAGCGACAAAATTATGCAACAAATGAAAACACAACGAAAAGTTTATTTAATCATAAACCAATTTTTCTAAGATTGCAATCTTGCAAAGCTGTCTGAATGGATCTTTACAATCGAAATCAATCAAATCACATCAAACATGACATTAATAAATTAAGCATGTGTAAAACTGTAATACCGGTAACAGTCTGGCGACAGTATACACCACCCTGGTACCACCAACAGTTACGAACCTCCATCTCTAAATCATCTGAGTCATCTCTTTTTGAATATAAAGTAGAACCGCGCAAAAAATGTAATTTATTGACTTTACAACTTCATCAATACTGATCCTCCGACAGTGAAATTTTGTTTCCATAATTTTAGAGTTATTTTCTTCATCAAAAAAAAAAAAAAAAATTTACTTTATTGACCGTGAATCGCCCTAGAGTCATTCTATGCATAATGTGAAATGGCTTGTCACCATATCAGCAAATGCGAAATTAGGTACTTTAACAAAAAGAGTATGAAAAATGATAATAACTAAAGAAGTTTTTCAAAAATGTTATATTATACGGTTTTGGAGGTATCGCGATTTGAAATTTTGGCCACTAGAGGGAGATTTTACTGACGCGTTTTTAAAAGTTGGTATAATTATTTACTTAGAAGAGGTAAATGCTCAAAAATTGGATCTAGGGATTTTTTTGGGATCGAGAAATCCATTTTTTGATGTCAAATTTGCAAAAATATAACTCCTTCATGAGATAAACTCAATTTTTACGTTTTATTTTACGTAAACTTTGAATTGAAATTTCGAGGTGTTGGCGCATGTCTGCAACACAGTTTTTTTAGATCTGTACTACCTTTTGCTCACTTTGACATCATCACTGTTTTTCATTTACTTTTAATGCTTAATAGCCATTTCTTCAAACTAGGCTATAAGGTTTGTTAAGTAACCATGCTGTTTTGAAGCCCACGTAATTGGAAAAGCAGGATGCGGAGTCTAAAAAACGCACTGAGCTGTTTAAACCAACACTGCTGTTTTATTTTAGTAGTAATGCTAGTCAATTACACACTTGACAAACCTTATTAATACCATATATACAATAGCATTTCACAACCAGAGGCAGCTGACTCAAATGACTTTGCAAGCACAGCAACTATCGATATCTTCAAAAATGTAGTTAGTAACACCTCCTTCAAATAATTAGAATGTCTCTGTTAGCATTTCTGATTTCAGAACAGAAAAAAATGAACTGAACACAGTACTGGTATCCAGTCATTGTAATAAACTGTCACATTTTAAAGATTACCTTTCAAGTCAATGCAATCACCTTGAGTTTGATATTCATTTTTGCTTTGCAAAACCTGGCATTTGGCCTTGCCAAATATAATTCAAAGAATTTATCTAGTTTAGACTAACTGCTAAAATCATTGAAATAAGTGGAGCCAATGTAAGTCTTTATGAAATATAATTTGGGTAGGTCTTGAAGACTTACTAAATAAACGCTGTAATAACCAATTCTGAGTGGTTAGATGGCGGAGAGGTTAAGGAGATAAAACTCTTAATCACAAGGTCCTGGGATTGAACCTAAATCTACCAGATGAGCGGTCAAACCGCGAAACTAGTCGTAGAATTGGTTTTTACAGCGTTTATTTAGTAAGTCTTCAAGGCCTACTATAATACCATAATTATATGCTAAAATCCTCTCACTCAGTGGCGCACCCAGGGGGGGATAACTAGAAGTCTTTTTTTATATTTGTTTCAGTCATTTGACTAATTTTAGATTGACAAAGTGAAGGTACATTTTTCTAGCCTGAAATTTTGGACAAATGTGCGATTCGGACATTTTTTGCCGACTTTAAAGACCAAACGATTTCTAAATTTAGTAATGCTGCAAAAACGCCTGACCATTTTTTCAGAACTAAAATTTAATTTAACAAAGCTTAACTAAGGTCACGCAAAAACGTTTACTGTAGTTGTGATACGAACAGCCAAAATAATCCAAGAAAAAAAGAAACAAGAAAAGCAATAAACATTTTCATGCAACGTTAATGTCCTCGTTATCGATATATTGTAATTTTTTAATACTGCTTGTAAAGTCAATTTTTTTACTGATTTTACATGAAAGTACTTTTTTCTGATCTACTTTATTCCAAAGACCTTATTAAAAGTGTGGTACGCGGTCGTCTTTTAAATCGATTTTTACAATTTGACTCGAGACATCAAAAGAAGTAAATTGTTTTAAGTTGACATAAAAGGCAAGGGAGTCCAAAGCAATATCACAGACAGTGCGAAAGCGATATCACAGTTGCAAAAGTTCCAAAGATAAGAACTTATTCCTCCTCTCCCCTATAAGCGCAGATGATGCGAGAGACGTACGCGACATCACACTCACAATGGATAGTTTGGCCAAGTAGGCATTGATCCGGCAGGTACAGGGGGGCCTCCTCCGGTTTAATACCAAACAGGGCAACATATGTCTGACCCTGCGGTGTTTTGATAAGCCTACTGAAAGGTAAATGCATGCACAGTAGCTAAAGCAGTTCTGAAACATACAGCGCAAAATCACGGTATTGTTTTGTCGCAATTTTACACTTACGCCATATGTAAAATGAAAAGAAAACTATTAGCATGTGGTCAGCGACGATGCTACTAGTACCTCGAAAAATCGTTTTTTTAACATAGAAAACGAAGTTCTCACCCCCCCCTGTTATCTGCCTTTTTTTAGAAATAAATCGACGCCTATGCAAAGGCTAGCAATTATGATTATGTCAACTGTGAAGTTGGGAACTGAACAACATATTAAAACACAGTTTTCAATTTACGTGTTTTGCTTCTCCTTGTTTAGTTAGAATCATGAACTTATTGCAGCCACAATAACTCATACGAAGAAGAATGTGGCTCAAAAATAAGTATTTGCGTCATCATTTAAGCTAGTGAGAAGCTTGACACACGATATAAACTAGAAGAAAATGCATTGCAAATTCCTTTGATTATTGTGACAAAACAGGACAATAAAAACTCGGTTATTTGCTAATTGCAGAAAAAATTAGTTAACAAAAATCAGTTAAGTCAATGATCGAAAAAAAAAAAAAAAAAAAACTAGAGATAAACCTCGACAATTTAAGGGGCACTAGTTGTTTAGACCCCCCCCTTTAAAATATGCTGGGTGCACCCTTTATCTCGCGATTGCATTCATTGCATAATACTACAATCACCACAGCTCTGCCATTAGCACCTTATTTACCCTGTCAGCCAGTCCACAGGTCCAGTTTTGTGTGCTTTAGGTCAACGGTCCTTGGTTTTAGTCTCTGCATCATCATCAACTTTTTGATATCATAAATCTTTTTGATATCATAATCATTTTTAATATTTTGATATATTTAATCATTTTGATATCATACAACTTTTTGATATCATAATCACTTTTTTAACTATGAAATAAAAAAACTGATTATGATGCAAAAATTTAAAACCAAGAAACAAAGCCCATTAAAATTGGACATGTGAACAAGGTAAATACGGACTTGTGCAAAAGGTATCCATCAAGATTGATTCAAAAAAACAAATTAGAAGTAAAAGTGAATAAAAAACGTTATTACTATGGCATTATGCCACAATTATTCAGTAGTATATACATCTATATAATTTTTAAGAATATCATGCTGCAACTATTTGCCAACACACCAAAATTTGTTCTCAAAGTTTTTGTCAAAAAAAAATTTAAAAGTTTAGTTTATACCATCAAGGACATATATTTCTGTAAATTTGACATCATTAATGGATTCCTTGACCCCAAAACCCCCCAAGACCAAAATTATGGACGTTTAGATCTATTAAGAAAGCGATTATAATATAACAAATTATGGTAAACGCGTCAGTAAAATCTCCCTCTAGTGGCTAAAATTTCAAATTGTGACAACTTAAAAACCAATTAACATATTTGAAAAAGTTTTTTTTATTGGTCTTGTATTATAATCGTAAGCCTTTTAAAAGATAAAATACAATTAAGTTAATTTCTAAATGCATGGTTACAAAAATAGTTTTAAATGTTCAATTAAGCATGAAATGACCCCCTAATCATCACGTTTATTCACACATTTCTGGACATTTAATTGCATCAGCAAATGCTTATTCATGATGTGTTGAAATTTTGAAGTTAGATGCTACAGGTGAGAGTTATAGAAAAGTACGTTTCTAATCCCAACAATTATTCCAAAGTGTCATTATTCAAAAAATTTGGTCGAAAATACACGACAAGATGATTTTGAAAACCTTGCCCCGTATCCTCAGTTGAGTTGTGCACCTTTTCTCTAGAGTAGCCTACTCAAAGAGATTAAGTGGCAATCATGTGGCCACCAACTTCTACGTGCGCTTGTTAAAAAGTACATACAACTTTTTACAACGAGAAGATGAAAATACAATTCCAACTTCAAAATAGATCCACAATTAACCTACTGGTACTTTACGAGATTCGAACTCACTTGAGGTCTGGAATTATAACCGTCATTTATGTCACCAGTTTTCTAAATTACTACCGGTACGCAGAAAAATTAGCAATGACAATGAACAAATCTAGGACACACAATGTGCACACTGAACAGTCAAAATATTTGTCAGAAAAAGCAGAAAAACGGTATCTGCAAACATATATGATCTTCACAAATTTTACATAACTTACAGGAAGCTGTACGAGGGTAATGTGATTGATATTTTAAAAATGATTCCCTAAATAAACTATATACATTAAAATTAAAATTGTAAAACTACTACAGTCTGCTTTGCCATTGTCGGCTCTTCAGGTAAAATTAAGTTTATTTTATTCAAATAGATACATTTCAATAAATCTATTTGAACAAGATAAACCTTACTTCCTGAAGAGCCGAAAATGGCAAAACAGGCTGCAGGGGTTTTATGATGATTTAGTAATCTCATAATATACACTTTAGCTATTGACAGTTATCAAGCATTCTTCCAGATGAAGCTGAACCTTGCTTTAATTTGTAACTTCATTAACTGCAGTGCTGACAGCGAGGTAGCTCCACCAAAAACAAAATATAGCAGAGAAGTAATCAATTGATTACTGGCAATGCACTAAGTGTGTATCTAAATTACACCACTTCGTAGAAAAATAATATAAGCCAGTCAAAAGACGAAATATCATAATAAATATAATCCGCATACGCAAAACGATATATTATGTCGCATGCATGTTAACTTTACACTACATCAAGACCATGCTGCTGACAAAATCCTTAATCGATACCCTACAACTTGACCAATGTTTCAAAAAAGTGACTGAATTAAAAAATTAAAGCCTTGATTTACAATTTTACTAAATGCTGTTAGTTCAGGACTTAATTTGTCCCTTTCAGATTAGAATCAAGGTCCAGGAAATTGAGATTTTGTGTTAGTTAAATTTGACGAACTTTAGCAACAGATGACATATTTTGATGCGGCCAGTAAATGTTAAGAACAGTAAATTTGCTAATCTGGCACTAAAAACATTCATAAAAAAACCAACGTTTCGACAGTATAAACTACCTGCCTTCGATCAGGGTACAAAAAAGCAATAAAGACGAGTATCAAAACAAGCCATACAATCGGAACATGAAATTGACTGGGAAAATTCTAAAACTCTTGACCTTGAAAATGATTATGCTAAACGAAAATTTATCGAATCATATTTTATTAACTCGCAAAATAATTCTTTAAATGACAGAGATTCTATAGCTTTTCCTCAGGTATATCAAAATTTGTTCGCTCCAATTGTTCGTCCCAGTTCTGCATGAGAAGCTTCATAGTAGCGTTGTTAATTAATTTGGTTTCTGGCATTGCTATGACGCAGCGATGTCCTGCTGATCTACTTGGTTTTGATGTTTCAATTGGTGCATATAAATTTAATCACAGGACTTTGTTTTTGTTCTAAACACGTGACTTTGTTGTATTTAAAGCGCTGACTCGTCTTTATTGCTTTTTTGTACCCTGATCGAAGGCAGGTAGTTTATACTGTCGAAACGTTGGTTTTTTTTACGAGTGTTTTTAGTGCCAGATTGGCAAATTAACTGTTTTTAGCAACAGATTACCAAGAAATTTGAAAAGGATGACATAATATCGAACAGACTTACGATAGGATGGAAGCAGCGATCTACACACAAGGAGCATATAGCACATTATATCAAGACAAAAGAAACAACGTCAACATACAAATATATTGTAGCGTATATATACACATTGTATTTAGTTGCATATTCATCCTCCTATTACGAGAAAGCGCATTAACAAGCTTGCATAGGAGTTACGGCCATCTGATTACCACATCAAGATGAAGGAATCTCGCTAAGTGCCTTTCCCAATGATACAACAAGTGACTTGCCAGCTTGTTCCCCACACTGTCCCATTAATGCTCAGCATCAAGCAAGGAACTGTGAATTTTTACGTCATTGATTTGACCAGACTAAGAATCAAACCAGAGTCTACAACTTAAGAGGCAGACGCTCTTACCACTCAGCCGTCTGAGCTGCTAAAATGCATAAATGCAACAGAAATACCAAAACAACACAGAAACGGATAAAGCAAATTCTGTGAATTCACCAAATTCAAATTAGCATAACAGTTATCATATTTTACAAAAGTACGGTATCTAGTAGCAGAAAGTGAAAACTTTATTACCTACCGTAAGATACTTTACCAACCATAAGGCGTAACAGACTACAAGAAAAGACGCAAAGGTTTTTGAGAGTAAGCAGAATATCATTAAACAAAAAAACTCTATCTTTTAATAGCAATAAAGCATATAGCACGACCTAATCCAATCGTTAGGCGCACAACCAATTTTTGAGAAAGCAGTATCTTCTAATAAATGCTTGTTTGACTAACAAGATCAATATTCTTTGATTTACTATGTTTACAAAAAGCATTAACAAACAACCATATATAACTGCCACAGTTGCAGTGTAAGTGATACCAAGAGGAGATAAGCCATGTACCGCCAACTTGTTAAAACTTTGCTTCATCAAATGCACGCCTAGCTTTCTTTAGTTCTTCATTCATTGTTAACAAATCTTTTACTCGCGCATACTTCTGTGGATCTTTTTGAATTAAATAAACAATGTCTTCAACTTGAACCCGACCTGGTCGGCCAATCTGACAAGCTTTATGAGTTAGATCAGTTATAAACTCAATCACAAGTTCCTCTAATAGTTCAGCAGATTCTGTGTAAGGATTCTGATCATCTCCAAAGCCATACATCATGCAACGAATTTCTTTAAAAAACAATCGTTTTTTCTTTTCCTCTACGTTTGATGAACGAGAAGTACCCGCGACTTCATGTGAAAAACTGCTTAGTTCTTCAGACATAATTGCTTAAATATAAAATCATGTATCTAGCGATCAAACTCGATCAGCTATAAAAGAGTGATTATTAGGCACAAAACAGTTTGATAATAAATTGATATGCTTACATTAAAATCCAAGTACAACACTATCAAAATTTGAATGCGAAAACTTGGAAAAACAGATCGATAACAAAAGTTTTGGATTACATTATAATCAAGTATGTTACACATGCTCTACTTGCATTGTACATTATGTCATGGACAGGTATATGCGTAGGGGTCAATTTTTATTTGAAAAAGATAAATAGCAAGAGAAACGAGAATTTTTATAAAAGTTAAGTTTTATGTGTAAAAAAAAAAATGATTAAAGGTACCAGTGGCATCATCAAATGAGTTTTCTTTTTAAGTGATGTATAGCGTGAACATAAGCAGTAAAATATGGACAAAACAATGTTATAATTTTGTGCTGTTTTACTTTGGAACTTTGACCTACTGCGCATGCATTTAACTTTTAAAAAAGTCATCAAAACATTGCGAGGGCCAGACACATGTACCCCCTTTACCTCAGTGTTACACCCAAGAAGGCGCTGCCCTCTGGTGCTCCAGATCACTGTTCCTTCTAAGCTTTTCTTAGCAAGTGCAAATTTGCCCAAATATAAGTTTTGATAAAAAATTTACATAAATAGGAGCTTATAAAAAGCTAGATCCAATTTTTGCCTCAAAGCTGAGTTTCCAGAGTATGTTTTGCACAAAAATATTGAACACTTTGATTCAAGTTCAACCAAAAATTACCATTTCACATTTCCAGCTAATAAGCTTAGAGAAAGATAGGAAGAGTTTGCCCAAGATTTTTCATTTCTCATAAATTTTGTACTAAACACCCCCAAGTGTCTGAGCATTAACTCGGGGTAATGGAAAGAAGAAAGTGCAGAAAACTTACTGACAGACAATGTTCCCCTCGAGTTTTTAGCAAGGGTGAATTTGACAAAATTTAATTTTTAGTAAAATGTTTGCCCAAAAATTTAAGGGGGTAAAGAAAGTTGGACCCATTTTTTCTCAAAGTTGAGCTTCTTAAACTCCATAGTTACTTTGTCCACATGTCCAATTTAAGTGGGCTTGATGTCATAATCACTTTTTTAAATTATGACATCAAAAAATCAAATGTAATACAGAAAGCCCACAGCAACAAGCCTACATCAATGGGAGTTAAAAGCCCACATAAATCGGACATGTGTACAGAGTAAGTATGGAACTTTTGTTTGACACCTAAATATTTAGCACTTTGATTCAAATTCAGCCAAAAATCACCATTTTAGTCTGCAAGCTTAAATAAAAAATTGGAAAATTTTGCCCAAAATTATTATCCTCAAACACCACACCTTAGATCAAAATTCATTGCAGATTTCAGCAAATTGTAAAAACATGGCAAAAAACAGGAAAATCAGTGAACTTCCATACACTGACACTAGCCTACAGGGAGAGATTCATAGAGTTGCAAAGTGACCACACAAAAGGGTCTTCTAGTCAGCAGATCCTGGACCTGGTTAATAAAAAAACAAACAATCAAATGTTTACACATATCGTATGCAGCCTAAAATAAACAAGAAACACTCAAGCTGGGGAATAAACACAATGAAACTAGGCACAATGGGTATTTGGTTAACCAAGTCACATTGCACAATTGATAACCAAGTCAGATTGCACTAAATCATTAAAAACATAGTGCATAGAGGGAACAGTGTTGAAAGATTCATCGGACTATAATGAGTTTCCACCGTTGAGTAATGGACTACGTTTGGTTTAGGCAGCAGAAATGAACAAATTACAATATGCTATTTTACATTCCCATTTAAATATAACTAAAAAAACTAGATTACTGTGTGGTAGACTTACCACACTGTACAGTGGAAGGCTTTTGTCAAGAGTCTAGACGCCTGCATAACCAGTTTTCTTTGGACAGTGATTTTCTAATGCCAAACCAACTAACTAGATGAATGTTCAAAATTTTTGGGTTTTAGCTCCCCACACCCCCCATTTTTGAACCGAGAGGGGTCAAATTCATAAAAATGCTATTACTTAAGCCAGGATTATCGTACATTGCTCTATTGGCATCAAACAAACCGGAAAAGGCAAGTTTACACCCAATTTCCATAGGAACTACAGGTCTAACTCCTTTACATTGGGAGATATAAGCAATTTTGTTAATAATTTTGAGCAATTTTTCAGGGCTTTTTTTAGCATATACAATGGGAACAAAAGTTAATTTTTGATGAAAAATTTCCAAGATGTCACATGTTACAGGAATTAGTTTACATATGTGAAAAGTGATTAAATTGAAGTCCATTCATCAGTGCATCTATTTGTCTACGTCACAATTATTGCGCTGTGAGTCACAATACAGTTGCATTTAGTTCCAGAATGAAATATCATTATTTTTTCAAAAAAATTGTGAGTTGCAAGTTTGCAACCGAATTTTTGAAGCTTCAGTAGTTTTAGTTAAAGCAGAAACCTCTTTGTCTGATTGTTGCTTTTTTATTCCAGAAGGAATAAATTTAAGTCTGAAATTTAAAACATTCAAGTTGGTCACTTAAACATTAAGCACAAAGCAGCGATGGCAGAAGCATTTCTAAAGTGGGGGGGGGCCAAAACCAATGAACAGATTTTCTTCACTTAAAACCAGGGCCGGCAGTGGCGTAGCAAGAAATTGTAAAAGGGGGAAGGGCATAAATTCCACTTTTTTTTTTCAACAGAACTAATTTGAAGCTGAATAAGAAACAAGAAAAACTCTCAGGGGTCCGGGGGCTTGATCCCCCGGGAAATTTACATGGTGTAATGGCTATTTTAGTGCTTTTTGAATAATTTTCATGCAAACTGTGTTTAAATTTTTTGACCCTAATTTGGAGTGCTTCGCCAAATATGATACATTTTGTTTGCACATTTTTAATTATGCCTGCTTAAGACGTAAGTAAGGCTTATAGCTATCGAAGAGGTTTGAAATTATAGAACAATTGTATGCATCAAAATCATTTTTGAAAATGGCCTTTGGGAGGATGCATATCCCTCATCCTACCCCTCTGGATTCACTCCTGGCCATAAGCTAGAGAAACCATCAAAAGAATCTGGCATATTTCAGTCACTTGACACCATTAGTATACTGTTCTTGTTTACTAAAAGGCAGAGTCAAAAGGGGAGGGAGTCATGGCACAATGGCCCTGCCCCTAAATACGCTCCTTTGGGCCGGATTTAGACAATGAAAGGCCCTAGGCTATTAGATCACACTGATTAGAAGAGCAAAAAAAGGTCTTCACATCCTTAGATGTCCTGTTTTCACTGAAAATATCAGTATAATGAAGAGCAAAAGAAGGTATACACGTCCTCAAATGTTCTGTTTCCCAATGAAAGCATTGGCGAAGAGAAAAAAGTAAGATCTTCATTGTTTGTGATGAGGCTCCCATTTTCTCCGAGGCCTTAGGTTTCAGCCTGCTTAGCTTATGTGTAAATCCGGCCCTATGCTTACAATCCATATTTAGCCTGTCCACATGTGACATGTTTAATTTATGTGGGCTTTAGACCCTCAGTTTTCGCTTCTAGTTTTTGTTCCCCCACCCCACAAACAAATTTTCAAAAAAAACATCGCTGGATTTAAGCTCTTTACCGGGTTTTAATTTCGATGGTAGGATTATTGAGTTTCAAATATATTCATGCAGAGGCAATATTGTAGAAACAAACGTGTAAATTAGGGCACCCCCTGAAAAATAAGTGTTTCCGCCATCTATGGCACAAAGGGTGGAGAGATAGTATCATGAAACTCTGTCCAAGCTAATCACATACACACTTGTTTTAGCTCTACATTCTGGAACATTCCAGAAAAAGTATTGGGAAGATGCAGTATGAAAAAGTATTTTTTTTATGGACAGGAAGCTTGGCACTGTTCCTTTTAAGGTGCGAAATTTCAAATTTTTGAAAGATTTTAAATTTCAAAAAGATTTCAAATTTTTCTTCAAACTTGCTGACTGTAATGGTGATTTTTGGCCGAATTTGAACCAAGTTATTTATTATTTAATTGTGTTATGTGCTGTAGAAACGCGATTTTGATGCAAAAATTGGATGAAACTTTCATTAAACCCTCTAAATTTTTGGGCAAATTTTTTGTTAAAATTTCCCACTCGCAAATTCCCACTCGCTAAAAACTTACAGGAAACAGTGGTTATTGGCCATGCCAGATGGTTGACTACAGCCGGTGGATACCTATGCCCTAAGCCAGTGGTTCTCAAACTTGTCGGAAGTATCAAACCCAACAGGTGTCATGCAAGCATACATCGAACCCTTAATTATAACCAGGAGCGGATCCAGAAAATTTTAGAGGGGGGATGCAGTTTTGAATTAGGTTGAATGTTAAATGAGTGCAAAGACATTAGACGTCTAAACCGGAAAAGGGCATAAGCTCTTTGAAAATGTTTCACGTCAGGGACGTATTCAGAATATTCTTAAGGCGGTGGAGGGTGGCATAAAATTTTTACATTTTTTAAGCGTATTTTTTTTCTGGAAAGTTAATTTGAAGCAAATTGAGGAACAAAAATATGGCTCTAGGGGGGTCCGGGGGTATGCTTCCCGGAAAGTTTTCAAAAATTTAGACACTGTAATGGCCATTTTAGAGCTTTTTGAACAATTTTTATGGCAAATTCTGTTTGCCTTTAACCTTAAGTCCTTTACCAAATATGATACATTTTGTTCGTTTCCTCTAACTCTAAGTTACATTTTGTTACATTTTCCTCTAACTCTAAGTCCTTTACCAAATATGATACATTTTGTTCGCACATTTTTGATTTATGCGTGCTTAAGGCGTAAAGATGATTGTTACCAAATAGGTTTGAAATTATGGAAAAATTGTATTCATCAAAAACAGCGTTGAAAGAGTATGGTGGGGGGATGCATCGTTCCACGCAGAGATAGTCATTTGCTACAACTGTATGCCTTTTTGCAAAAACTTATTCTGATCTTAGTCGAACCCCTGCTACAGCCTCACCGAACCCCTGGGGTTTGGTCGAACCCAGTTTAAGAACCACTGCCCTATGCTATTTGACATATACGATTTCAGCTCTGAGCAACAAGCTTCATTAGACCTAGTTGTCCAGTATATTGTTGATGCATAAGTCCCCGCATTTTTTGAGATTTTCTTCAAGCCCACTGCAATCGAATAGAGAGTTGTTTTGGGGCACCACTGACCAAAGAGCCCAAACATATTTTTGCCCCGGGGCTCAAAATTTCCCTCGGCACCCCTGACTTGGAGTTTTGCAAGTGGACATGGACACATCTCAAATAGCCATCCGGACACCAAATACGAAAAAGCTGCTATGGTCAAATTGTCCACTTACAGCATTTTTGAATGCTTAATCAAGATCATTGCCATGCCTAACCAAAGGAAGTAAGAATGACTGGAAATCTTTTTGGAACCACTGTACTTGCTGTGAAAGGCTGATTGGACAACCTAGACTAACCAAAAATAAAGCTCACACATTTGGACGATATTGACCACAAGATGAAGGGTCATATTACCATGCCTACTACCGGTATGTTAATTGAACTTGATGAAATGAGTGACTGTGTAATTCAGGGTTTTTCAACCTCTTTTTCCTCATGGCCCAATAAAATGATAAAACAAAGCCGTGGCCCATAAATTATCTCGATAAATGCCTATCTCTGACCACAAGGATGCCATTTTTGCCCACAAAAAGGTTCCAGTAGTATGCATTAGTACGGTAACATTTTTCATATATTATAAATTTTACTGCCAAACATACCGGTAGCTATTGGCACCTGCTAATACAAAGCAATCAATGTTCACCAGTATTAGGAGTGAACTTGTACTAGTAGGAGAAAACTGCAGTATACGCAAGAGTACTAACCATATCAAAAAATAAAATATTAATGCCTTAATTTGCAACAGCAAACACAAATACTAAAAGTTTTCGCAAATGTTTGGTAAATGTCTACAATCATTTTCCACCACTTGCAAAAGATTTGATATGATCTTTAGATTGCGCATATGGTACAAAACCTGCACCTAGTTTTAGTCCACATTCAGAAACCTCAGTGAGTGTCAGTCAGGGTTGCCAGGTTTTGCAGAGTAAAATATACCAAAATGCTCCAAATTATATACCAAATATATACCAAAATAAGTTATCAAAAATATACCAAATATATACCAAAATTTCGAAAAAAAGTCATCAGTTTATCTGTAAAAATAAAAAGTAAGTGTTGCTTAACATTCAACCCCAGAGGCGTAGCGTAGGGGGGGCAGTGGGGGTACATATGTCCCCGGGCGCCAAGGTACAGGGGCACCAAAATGGGGCATGCAAAAATTTCACAACAAGGGTAAAAAGCCGGTCACAAGCAAGATTGCACCGGCGGCAGACATCGTCTGATGGTAGTAGACTGGTACGCACCGTAGGGGAAGGTGGGGCAAAACGGGATACGGGGCAAAACGACAGTGGCGTAGCAAGGGGGCAAGTGGGGGCACGTGCCCGGGGGCGCACCACCTAGGGGCGTACCAAGAAGTTCTTTTTATACTCTTTTTTCAACGTATTCTCACGGATTTTAAAAACTACTTCGTGGATTACTGTATTGTAATGTATGCTGTTCGCAAAGGATTCAAATCACGCCTTACTTCCGACCACAAATCACGCACCAAAGGGGCGCACAAAACAGTGCTTTTATACACTTCAGTTTCGACGTAATCTTTTAAACTTTAAAACAATCAATTTGTTGCAATGCAGCTGACACCTGTATATGCTTTTGGCAGAGAAGTGAAATCACTCTTTACACCCGATCACAAATCGCCCGTTTACTCTATGATGACATCACGAAGAGGTTTGAAACTGCGCGTACATAGTTATTCGACTTTGCAGCAATTAAACAGAAGGAAATAGAAACTCCATTAGAAGAAAAGTAAAGAAGCGATAGGTGTCTACAGTATTAGATTTTCATTATTTTAGCGTTAGGTGGATGCTAAAGATTGTTGGTAAGTCGATTAAGATACGCGTATAGTCGCTCACTGTAATACTGTGCTAAACCTACACCACAGTGATCCTAAACTTTTTTAACCAATAGCCCCTTTCTGATAATACAGTGGACAGGTGCCGATCGAAGCATTAACTAAACTGAACCTTAGCGTCAATGGTCTTTTCTGGGTGTTTTGTTTTGTAGTTTGTATTGTTTTGCTACCGTTGGTGTGTAGACTGTGATTTCTAATGCGGATATTTGACAGCAATCACAGAATGAGAAAATAGGGAAAAATCTGGCAATTTAAGGGTTGCGAAGCGCAGCCCCGTTGCTGCTGCTGAGATAATTTTGTTAAAAATGTGAAAGAATTACAGTATCGTAGGATAAAATTGCAGCTCAGCGCTTGATTGCCCTATATGAAATGCAATTCCGTTTTCTGGATAGCCTTTTTTTCAGATCGACGGTCACACTTCTTGTTGAGATTTTGTGCGAAAAAGCTTTGCAGTTTGATGTGGGCAGCTTTCCCCAGTGTGGGCCCCTAGCCGACCGTTGGGATGTTGTCGTCTCCAAAAAAGAAAAGAAAGGTCTTCACCCACAATTCTCGGCCCTTGAATGGAATCTTGGTCCCCTTGATGGCTAAGTGGTCTCCGAAAAAAAGATCTTCACCCGACATTCAGTGACCTCTAATGGAAACCGGGGACCCTTGACGGCTATGTGGCCTCTCCAAAAATAACAAAAAGGTCTTCAACCATAATTCGGGGCCTCCAAATGGAATCCGGGACTCTTCGACAGCTAAGGGAATCTCTCACCACACTATTTTGTGACCTCTATGATGGGCCCCTAAAATGCTCTTTCATGGACTCCTACACACTCATGGGCCCGGGGCAGATTGCCCCCTGTAATCTCCAGCCCCCCTCTTTTAAGCCCTGGATGGGCGGGTCCTGTAGTGTGTCTTTTGTATCCTTGACTTCAGTTGGGACGATTTATTCTACAGTATTAGAGCAAATATTGTAATTTTGGCAAAAAGCTGCCAATTTCGTTCTGCATCTCTCTCCACAATGTCTTCTGATTGTACTCAAGGGATTGCATGTGATAAGTTTTCACCGGCCCACCTCTGGCTCAGAAAAATTGCCGCACCGTTAAATAAAATATCTCTAATTTCTAAAAACAGATCAGCGTTTTTAGAGTTTACATTGTTAGCGATTTAACTAGTAGGAAGATTATGCCAAAAAAAGAGAGTGGAGCTCAGGGTTGAAAACGGCGAGCCCAATTTGAGGTGTTTTTGAATGAATCTAAAAAATTTATGAAAAAAAAATTTGAAAGTAGTGGCTATGCAAAAAGACTAATCGGCCGATATACGATGACAAGACAAATCTGCTGGTACAGATAATCATAGAATTGTAAAACACAGGGGGCGCAAAATTTTTGTTTGCCCCGGGGCGCAGGATACCCTCCCTACGCCACTGTTCAACCCAAACCCCAATCCTTGCAAATTAGCCTGCTGATAATACAATGTGAACACCAAGCCTTAATCCAAATGCCAAACCCTACAACGCTACAACTTAACACTCAAAACTATAAACTAGCCAATCCATTCTTCACAATTCACATATAACATATTGCTTCAGAAAAAGAAAATTCTAGAGCTTTTGCCTCATTGGCACATTGTGCAAAAAAAATCGCCACTAGTAATGTTGCCAATCATGTAAAACTGCATTGCTCAAATCCGTAGAAAGGATTTATTAGGTAATCCGGCAATTAAAAAGCTTTCTAGTAATCTTCAACATATCAGTCATATTAAATTTCTGAAACATACCAAACGCAAAAAAACACTACCAAAAGGCATAAAAATATACCAAATTTAAGGACATATACCAAACCATAATTTCACCTACCAAACGGTCCAAAAAATATACCAGATTTGTGAAATCTGGTATATAAATATACCAGTTGGCAACACTGGTGACAGTGACTACATTCTAAGCATTAATGTTTTTGAACTTTGGTATATGAATCAATGCTTGTCCAACTAGAACAGAGGTGACGCACAGTGGGTCACATGCAGCACACGAAAAAATTTCCTATGGCCCGCAAACTTTTTGGCAAAACCTGTTCTTGAACTTTCTTAAACGGACGGCGCGCAGGATAAAAAGGTCCGCGTTCGAGTTTTAGGCAGAGGGACTCGTTCGAAAAATAAGCTACAGTCTCCCCTACAAGCTCACCGTCACCGGAAACCCACCAACGCAGTCGCTAAGCGTTTGGGGAGGCAAATGGGGGCAGCGCACAGAAAACGTACTCGAGTTGGACCAAACTACCGGGATCTAGCTATCGGGAACTGGAACGTTTCGTCACTGACAGGAAAAGAGCAGGAGCTTGTTTGCAAAGCCCAACACTATCGCCTTGATGTTGTGGGAATTTCATCAACAAAGCGCCGGGGTTCTGGAACTGTCGAGTTGAACGGTGGGTGGAAAATTTTCTACTCAGGTGTTGATGCAGCAATGTCTGCTCAAGCTGGTGTTGGCTTACTTGTGAGCCCCAACATAGCTGAATGTGTCGTTGACTGGGTACCACTGGGAGGAAGGGTTTGTCTTCTAAAGCTAAGGCTGCAGGAGCGATCTCTGTGTATCTTGCAGGTGTACGCACCTAACATAGAATCACAGTACGAAGCTTTTTTGGAGGAAGTTGAGGTTGCATTGGGAAAAGCAACTTCATCAGAATCCCTTGTCCTTTTGGGCGATTTCAATGCACATGTGGGCATCGACAATGCAACCTGGAAAGGTGTTATTGGGCAACATGGTGACCGTGACATTAACAAGAACGGAAGGTGTTTATTGCAGTTCTGTGCCACCAATGGACTGTGCATAATGAACACATTTTTTCAGCACAAAAGAATTCATAAGTACACCTGGTACAGAGACTCTCTGGGACAACGCTCCCTGATTGATTTTTGTATCGTTTCGGTGGACTTGTTTTATACCGTGTCTGATGTTCGTGTTAAAAGAGGGGCTGAGTTGTCAACTGATCACCACCTAGTTGTCTGCACTTTGAAAGCTTTGAAACCCTTGAAAAAACGAAAGACTTTTCGACCACGAGAAACTTATCGAATCAAATGGGAATCATTGGCTGACAAAGAGGTACGAACTGCATCTGCAGACAACATTGCATCTAAGTTCAAAGAACTTCCGACCTCTATTGAAGACATTGAAACTGAGTGGTGTTTGTTTCGAGCAGCAGTCATTACGTCCGCTACTAACTGTTGTGGACGTAAGCGTGTTGGAGGGACGAAGAGTAGCGAGAAAAGAACTCCTTGGTGGAACCAAGAAGTTAAAGAAGCTATTCGTGCGAAAAAAGTGGCCTATAAGGCCTGGCTTGCAAATAAGTCATCACTTGAACTTCGTTCGCAGTACTCTGAAGCACGTAAGGCGACAGCCACAAAAGTTAAACTGTCTAAGGAAAGGGCTTGGAAGGAATTTGGAGAAAGGTTAGACGATGATTTCAAAACGGCAAACAAAGTGTTCTGGCAGACCATTCGCGGTTTGCGTGGAAAAATATCTCGAGCCGCTCTCTTTATCGAAGATTCAAATGGTGTGACTCTGAAAGATCAAGATGCTATTTTGAATCAGTGGAGAGACTACTTTAGTAATCTTTTAAACCCAGTTGATGCTACACCGATACAAATTTACGAGGAACAGGTTGGGGAAGATATTCAGATAACCGAAGCAGATGTGAATGCAGTAATCAAACCATTGAAAACTGGAAAAGCATCTGGTGAGGATGATATCAGACCTGAAATGTTAAAAGCAATGAACATATATGGTGTTCGTTGGCTGACTCGTGTTTGTAAGATGGCGTGTAGTACTGGGCAAGCACCAAAGCAATGGCAAACTAGTGTGATAATACCTATCCACAAGAAAGGAGACAAGAGGAAATGCACCAATTATAGGGGCATCTCTCTCATCAGTGTCCCGGGTAAGGTCTATGCCAAATGCCTTGAAAAGAAATGCCGTGAAATAGTCGAGCCTAAACTAACGGATGCTCAGTGTGGCTTTCGTCCTGGCCGAAGCACAATGGATCAGATCTTTGCCTTGCAGCAAATCTTTGAGAAGTCGTGGGAATACGCAAAAAAGGTCAATGCATGTTTTGTTGATCTTGAAAAAGCATGTGATCGCATTCCTAGAGACAAGCTTTGGGCGGTACTGTTACAGTATGGCATTGATGGCCAGTTACTAACTGCCATTAAGTCGCTGTACATGCATTCCGAGGTCTGTGTTCGTGTTAACAGTGCAACGACGAAACCTTTCAGAGTAAGTGTGGGACTGCGGCAAGGCTGCTCTCTTTCACCTATTCTGTTCCTTATTTATATGGATAGAATAGTTAAGAAAAGTGAGTCTTGTGGCGGAGTAAAGATCGGTGAATGCACTGTACAACGTCTGTTATTTGCAGATGATCTTGTGCTACTCGACTCTAGCCAAAATGGTCTCCAGCAAGCTCTTGACAGGTTTTCGGATGCATGCTCTGTTGCCGGAATGAATATCAGTTCAACAAAAACAGAAACCATGTGCCTGTCCAGACAACCAAAGCAGTGCTCTCTCCAAATTGATGGAGTACCACTAAAACAGTCAGAGAAATTCAAGTACCTCGGCGTCTCATTCACAAGTGACGGCAGACAAAATAGCGAATTGAATATCCGCATCGGAAAAGCAAGTGCAGTAATGCGCCAGCTCCACCGATCTGTGGTACTGAAACGGGAGCTTTGCACCAAGGCAAAGCTATCCATTTTCAGATCGGTCTATGTTCCTATTTTGACTTATGGCCATGAGTGTTGGATCATGAATGAGAAAGTGAGGTCTCGAGTTCAAGCAGCCGAAATGGGATTCTTGCGAGGAATTAGCGGTTTGACCTTGTTGGACAAGGCTAAAAGTGCAGATATTCGTGAATCTCTGAACATCGAATCGCTGCTTCTCCGACTAGAAAGATCGCAACTGCGTTGGTATGGACATGTGACACGAATGTCCCAGGAAAGAACAGCCAAAAAACTGCTCTGTTCAACACCGATTGGTCGAAGGCCTAGAGGCCGTCCCAGAACTCGATGGCGAGATTACGTAGAAGATCTTAGTTGGTCTCGCCTTGGCATCCCAGCAGAGCATCTATCCTTTGTTGCCGAGGATCGAGATGCTTGGAGGCTCCAACTTGAGCTGCTGCCCCCGCGACCCCCCAAGGATAAGCGGGTCCAGAAAATTGATTGATCTTTGCAATGCGATATCAAAAGCTGAGCCCCCAATCGAATCACGCGCATATCACACAGAAATCATACAAACATACTGTACACCAGTGCCGCCAAGGGAAGGGATTAGAGATATCAGTACCCCCCCTCTTCAAGGTGCAAATTCAAAAAAGTTTATTGCACTGTGGTATCTCCGTTTAAATTGTTTTAGCCTGAGCATGATCAAATTGCCAGAAATGCAGAGGGAGATGAACAATTTGTTCTGTGTTTAATGATCATTTTAATTATAATTTTCATACATAAATATAGGTTGCTAACTTACTACGTATGCCGCTGAGCAGAGGAGGTGCTAGGAACTGCGGGGCCCAATTAGAAATCTAATGGCGGGGCCCCTCTTTTCATAATAAAATGTATAGACGTTTGTGTCTTATGAAAAAAACATGTCAACGAACTAAAGAATTGACATTTAATACCTGCTACAAAACAAATCTAAGAGCCGGCGCCAGAGCAGTCATCTTAGGGGGGCCAAGCCTTTACCAAGAGGGCTCAAACATGTAATCAATTCTGTAAACTACAAAAAAAAGCTTTCACGCCACAGTTTTCTTAATCAACGAGAACTTTGCAGCAAGCTGACATTGATTTTAACTTTAAGATGCCGTTTCTGTGCAAGTGTTATATATCATAGCTAACTCATGTTGTTTTACAAGTTCGAAGACATTCGAACGAAACGCTAAAATTTTTCCGGCGAAGCTGTTTCAGCAATAGCCTACATAAAATGTTTAAAATTATGCTTAAAAGCCGCTTTCTTCAAAAAAGTAAATTTGTTGATTGGAGGTTAAGGGGGTGGGGGGGGGGGCAAGCTTGCTGTATGTGGGGCCAGACCACTCCTTTGCGCCGACTCTGCTTTTATTGATTACTGTACTTTTAATGGTTGCCAGTTACTTCGCCACAGTAGCTTCACTACATGGTAACTTTCATACATCGCATATTTACATTGCCTACACCGAAACAAGACTTTAAATTCTCGCTGGTCATTAAAAATTTTATCGGGCTTTTCCAATTAAATTTATTAAAGTAACATCGCCACATGGTACCTTCGCCACACAGCACATAATCGAAACTGTGGGGAAAGATTTGGGGAGAGTGCATAGGGTGAGTGGGAAAGTGTGTTGGGTGTAGCGGGAGGTCAGTGGGGAGCTGTGGGAAGAGGTATGGGGAGTGTGGGGGAGGTGTAGGGAAATGTGTTGAGTAGTGGGGAGAGGTAAGGAAAGATGTGTGGGAAGTGGAGAAGTGTGGGAGAGTGTATGGGGAGAGGAAGTGTGTAGGCGTGTGGGGAAAGGATGTGGGGAGAAGAATGGGGAAGGTGTAGGGAAATGTGTTAGGGTGTGGGGCCCCAACACATTTCCCCACATCTCCTCCCTCACCTCACCTTTCCCTCCATCTCCCCTTACCCCTCCCACACCCTAACACACTTTCCTACACCTCCCTTTCATCCTCTTCCCACATCTCCCCTTCCTCGGCCCGCACCCCAACACATTTTCCTACTATCCCCACACCTCCCCTCACCTTCTCAAAGTGTGGCGAAGTTACCGCGTGACGAAGTTTCTGTGGCGAAGTTACTGGCTACCCTTTTAACATCAAGAAAGCCGGCCAATTAGCTAAATAATTTTAAATTTCAGACAAGCATTATTTTATGGTAATATTTTGAAAATTATGGGTCGAACTAAAAACCGTATGAGACCGTATGGGACCACATGGGACCGCATGGGAACCGTATGGAACTGCATGGGGACCGCATGGTATCCATATATACGCTGTTAATGGGATCGAATAAGACCACATGGGACCAATTGGGCCTAATGGAATCGCATGGTATTTTCATATGGGACCGTCTGCATCTCTGCGACTGTAATAGACCGCGTGGAACTTATGGAATCGAACGAGATTGAGTGTGAACAAATGAGGCCGAATGAGACTGTATGGAAACAAATGGCGTCGACTGGGATCGTATGGGGCCGAACCTGTATAAGATAGGTCGCCGAGGTTACAATTGATTGCTCCAATTAATTTTCTTTGATCCCACACAGTAACCATGCTTTAACCTTAGGGGTAGCCAGGATTTTCAATCGGGGGGATGGGCAAAAGTTTAACAAATCTTACCCAACAGCAGGAACGGATTCAGAAAATTTTTGGTGGGGGGATGCAGATTTGAATTAGATGGAGTGTTAACTACGGTAGATACGAAGACGTCAGATGTTTAGACTCGAAATAGGGCGTCAATTCTTCATGTCAGAGGCGCATTCTAAGTTTTTTTTAGAGAGGGCACCAAATTGTGACATCTTTTATAAGCGTATATGTTTTTCCGGCAGAGCAAATTGAGGAAAAAACGGCTCTAGGGGGTCGGGGGCATGCTCTCCCGGAAAAATTTTACATAGTGCAATAACCTTTTTATTGCTTTTAAACAAATTTTGATCACACTTTTTGCCCCTCATTAGAAGTCCTTCACCAAATATGATGCATTATTTTGTTCGCTCGTTTTCGATTTATGCGTGCTTACTTCAAACCAGGAGTGGATCTAGAAAAATTTGGTGGGGGGATGCAATTTTGAATTAGGTTGAATGCTTATTGCTACTGTGAATACAAAAGCGGTAGACGTCTAGACGCGGAAAAGGTCGTAAATAAGGGGTCGAACTAAAAACCGTATGGGACCGTATGGAACCGCATGGTACCGTATGAGAGCCGTGTGGGACCATATGGAACCGAATGGAACAGCATATGACCAAATGTGGCCGCATGTAACCGCAAGGTACCCATATATAGGCCTACGCTGTTTATGGGATCGAATAAGACCATAATATGGGACCGAATGAGCCTAATGGAATCGCATGGTACCTTCATATGGGACCATCTGCCACTGTAATGGACCGTGTGGGACCTATATGGAATCAAACGAGATAGAGCTTGAACAAATTATCAAATGAGGCCGAATGGAATCGTATGGAAACAAGTGGGGTCGAATGGGATCGCATGGGGCCGAACCTGTATAGGATAGGTCGCCGTGGTTATACAACTGGTTCATGCTTCGATTCATTGTCTCCCAGACTGTAACCATGTTGTAACTAACCAGACCTACATAAAAACGTATGAGCTGCGCTGTAGGCCGAATTATTGTACTTGCGACTTGAACCCACAAAATGCTACTTGTGCCGGAGGTCTATTTGCAGGGTTGCTTCGGCGGGGAGGTTCTCGGCCTCCCTAGTTTTAAAAAACTGTTTGTGGGGGGGGGCTCTTAAAATCGGCCAAGCCCTTGTAAACGTGTTTCATAAAAGGTTTGCAAGGGGGGCGTGAGCGTTCAACAGTGACTGAATGATTGAACGTGTTATTTCAAATCTTTTTTCGTCAACCATCAAAACTTGTTTCCTCAAAATAGCTGCACTGCTGCATCCTTCCCATTAAGTCGATTAAGACATTGCAAATAAATTATCATGTTTCTACATGGTTTTTGAGGAAGAATTTAGCATCAAGGATGCTTTGGTGGTACCTGAATTTCCCAACGATGACCATACCTTGCCTCATGCTGTGGACACAACTGCACTCGAACACTTTGGCGGTGTAGAATTCCATGTGGTACCCGGGCGCAGACGAATAGAGTTCAAACTACGAACCCGGGGAACTCGGGTTGTGAATGCAGCGAGCTAAAAAAAGAAATTATTGCTCTCAAAGAAACTGTGCGACAGTACGAACTCGATGATGAAGTTGTCATGCCTTCCGTTAGTGACGAGATGGCCAAAGAGCTTGTTGAACCCAACATAAAGGTTGTGGATGGCCGGTATGAAATGCCAGTCCCTCTTAAGCTGGATATTATCGAACAACTACCTGAAAACTACCAAATTGCTTTAAAACGCACTATGTCCATGCGCAATTCTGCTCTGCACAACTCGAAACTTAGGCAAGTATTAACTGATACCTTTTCTGAGTTAATCCGCGAAAGTTGGATTGTGCCTGTGGAAGACTCTGGAGTTGTTGGTCCTGTATGGCATTCGCCGTTTTTTGTTACTAAATCGGAGGAACCTCGCGTTGTGTACGATGGTGCTGCCATGACTAATGGTATGTGCATTAACCGGGCCGTGTTGAGTAGGGAAAACTTGCTGAATAACTTGGTGTAAGTCTTGATAAGATTCCGCTTGGGCAAATATGCCTTCGTGACGGACATTAGCCGATGTTTTTTCCAAGTTGGTGTTCCTCGTGCGCAACAGGATTTGTTTCGGATTGTCTGGTTCAAAGATAATGATATTTCCAAGGGTGAAACGATGGTTTACCGTTTTACCAGACATGTTTGGGGGTTGAATTCTAGCCCATATATTGCGCTTCTTGTTATCAGGTGTTTGGTAGAGGAAAACCCTACTCGGGCTAGCCAGTTCACATGAAATGCTGTTGTTAACCCCACTATATGGATGATTTGATGTTTTCGTGTGACACTTATGCTGAATTAGAAGCTGTGGCTAAAGAAGCTACGGAATTGTTTGATAGTCGTGGGTTTAAACTTCGTAAATGGGTTGCAAATTGTCACGCTAAAGATATTTTGTCGGGTGTTTCATATAGTGATCTCGCCCCCGGTGTTGGTGAGATTGACCTGGGCTCACAACCCTGGCCGGACTCGAAAGCATTGGGTTTGATCTGGGACACTAATGAGGATAAGCTGCTTGTACGCTGCCGCAAGTTTACTCGGGCATCTACTAGGCGAGGGATGTCGAGTCAGCTTGCCAATCAATTTGATCCTTTAGGAATGGCTTCCCCATTTTTTTTGGGAGGAAAGTTGATTTTGCAGAAAGTGGCTGCCTCGAGCGTTGGATGGGACGACGACCTCCCAGACGACATTAAAAATACTTGGGAGAAGTGGCTAGCGACTCTAAACATGCTTGAAAAGTTTTCGATTCCACGTTATTGTTTTGCTGGTAGTGTTAGCGTTGAGCCTGTTGAAACTGCTATTTATCAGCTCCATGCGTTTTGTGATTCTTCGGATTTGGCATTTTGCAGCGTGGTTTATTTGCGTCGCGTAGTTGACGGTAAAGTCCAAGTGAGTTTTGTGTTAGGTAAATGGAGATTGGTACTACGTCATTAAACGAATTGAATAATATCGCGTAAAGAACTTGAGACTGCGAAATTGTGTTGCGAATTACTGACTCAGGCCGCTGGAGCGTTAAGTCATCTAAATTGCAGTATTCATACGTCTAGCCTTCTTATTAGTCTTCCTTTACTTTTCTTCATTCTTCTCAACAGGTGATTTAAATACAATCGAATACCATAATTTTTTTAGCCTATTGCTCTTTCCTGCAAAACAACGAAAAAGAAAAAGACTTAATCAATGTTGCCACTTAATAATTGCAGATTGCAGTGTTGCCAATATTACTTTACACTTAACAATAACGGAGTTAGTCAACATCTGAACATTATCATACAAGTCATCACACATTGTAGTGACTAGGTCACTACGTGCGTGGACTGACTCACAGGTGGTGCTAAATTGGATTACGAATCCTGATCTGCACCTTTCTCGCTTTACAAAAAAACGTGTCGATAAGATACTTGGCATTGCACCTTCTAATTGCTGGAGATATCTTCACACCTCTGTTAACCCTGCTGATATTGGAACCCGCGACGGCATTACTAAAAACTTACACTCGCTTGGTTTGCGTTTAGTGGACCCGACTTTTTGCAGCAAAAACAAGTTTTTGTTCAACCTTCGGAGTTGGCTCCTGTTGTTAAAGCCGTTGCGGTTAGTCATGTGAATGTTTCTGATGGTTGTGATATCGATATCCTGAACAGGCTTATTGAAACCTCGCCAGATCTCTATACCTTGAAGAAGCGTTTTAGTTACCTTATCGTTTTTGTGGAATTTTTGGTTGCTAGGTCTAGGAAAGTTCCCTTTAACAAACCTGTACTTAATGCTGCCTTTTTGGATCATGCGCTGATGAAAGTAGTCAAATATGTTCAAGCACGGCGTTTTGGGGATGTTATACGACCCCTCAGTCAGGGTTCACCCGATGATTTCGAAGCTGTGCTGAAGCGTTTGAGTCAACGGGTTGCTACACCAGACAACACCCGCTGTGTAAATGTATTAAAAACTCTGCGCATTTTGAGGCCTTGCGTGGGACCAGACTCGTTGTTGCGCGTTGATGGCAGACTGGAAAATGCCGAGCTACCTCTCAACACCAAGCATCCTATAATTTCACCTGGAAGACACCCGTTGACACGGCTTATTGTGCTTTTTGAACATTGCTCCGCCGGCCACGCTGGCCCTTCTTACACGCTCATGAAAGCTTGTCAACGCTACTGGATTGTACATGGTATTTCCAGTGTGAAGCATTTTATTGCAGATTGCAGCAAGTGTGCTTTGCGCAAAGCTAAACCTTTTAGGCAGCTCATGGCAGATCTCCCGGTGTGCCGACTCACTCTGCGCAACAAGCCATTTAAATTTTGTGGTGTTGACTATCTTGGACCTTACTCCTTTAAAGAAGGCCGTAGCGTTTGCAAGGCATGAGGTCTTCTGTTTACCTGCTTGTGCACAAGATGTATTCGTGTTGAGGTTGTGACTAGTTTAGATCTTAATAGTTTTTTACTTGCATTTTCTCGGTTTACTAATCTGCGCGGGGCAGTAGACACGTTCTATTCGGATAATAGTTCTACTTTTTGCGCTGCTTCTATAAAATTACCGGATTTGCTTGGCTCGACAGAATTTGTGAACGCATTACGTAAATCAGATATTAACTGGGTTCGAATCCCGCCCTACGCAGCTTCGCAGGGTGGCTCATGGGAATCGATGGTAAAGTTGTTTAAGACCGCTTTAAATAAGGTTCTCTCGGATACTCGGCGTATGCCAACGTTAATTGAACTCCAGACCTTCACATCGGATGCGGTGCGTATCGTTAATGACCGACCCTTGACTGCTCTTAGTGATCATTCGAATGATCTCTCACCCCTGACACCGTCGTTGTTTCTGGGGCAGCAGTTGGTACCCAATACCCCGGTGGGAACTTACCATGATAAGGGTGATCTCCGCAGGGAATTTTTGTATAATGCTAACCTGGGACATCGGTTCTGGCTCACCTGGATGACGGGCTATCTCCCTACTCTTCAGGGTCGCAATAAGTAGAGGACTATACAGAAAAACCTTACCCCGGGTCAGCTTGTCCTTTTAGGGGATAGTGAAGATGTTTTTCATAAGGGAGCTTACCGCCTGGGTCGCATTCATCGTTTGCACCCTCAGCTCCGCAAGGGTAGAGAGATAGTGCGCCGCGCTACGGTGGCAGTTTTGTCTGAGAAAACCCCTGGTGGCTCTGCCGAATTAGAGTATGTACTCCGGGATCTTTCTAAGATCGCACCGGTATGACCTGACCCTGTTGCTTGATCAATCTTGCGATTTTTGTTATGCTGTAGGCTTAGACCTTTGTGGTATGTTAATTGGGGTTCTTTGTTTTGACGTAGGCCTAGACGTGTGTGCTATTTTTTGATGAATTTTGTTTCGCTGTTGGCATGTTTATTGAATTTTTACCTTTCCTTTGCGTCGTTTATCGAAATTCATAACTTGTGCCCATAATTCAAATTTTACCGATATTCTAGTATAAAGTTTACCTACCGTCCTTCTCACCTTATGTTGTTTTATTCATTATCACTTAATGCACTGGGTCAAATACTACTTATTATGATTTAGTGTGCTTTCGGTGCTTCGTATATTTTTCTTATATTGAAACTTCACCTCTGGACTTAGTTTGACGGGGCCGTATGTTCAGCACCGAACCTTTTTTTTTTTATTTCCGACTTAAGGTTTCAAACCCGGTGTTTAATATTTGCTGCTCACTGTAAATTTTTTCTTGCTCTCAACGTTTGTTCACCCTTCAACGATTGCCCGTCACACTTGATTGAATCTACACAATATCACGCCTCTCTCAAACTCTATTGCGATTTGTTTACTTCAAATTACGTCATTGTTCACGTGATTGTTGTTTGTTTGCCACATCTATTTTGAGAATTTCAAAATTAGTTTTACGTTTGGTTTTATGGTGGAAGGATGTGCTTTTAACTGAAAGATTTTATTGAAGTTTTAACCCGGTAAAGCGAAGTTAATTTTTGCCGCTTTGTGCTGAGTCAAGAATATATACGCACTGTTTTACAACCAATCAATATAGAAGAAAGAGAATTCAAAAATTGTTTGGTATTGGAAGACAGTTGGATACACAGTTTCGAAGTGGTGAAAGCCCAGGCGCTCCTCTTGGGCTAAATATTAACTAGCTATAGTCACAGGCGAGCTTCAGTCTGTAACAACATTAAAGGAATTATACCCTTCTTTGATGCATGTCACCTGCGTTGCGCACTTACTAAATAACTGCGCTATGCGTGTGAGTGCTCATTTAAAAAATGTTGATCAAGTAATAGCAACGATCAAGACAGCAACAATCAAAAACATAGATCGCAAGAAAGATTTTCATGATGCTGGTCTGCCATCTCCTCCTGACCCTGTAATTACAAGATGAGCAACTTGGCTTAGAGCTGCCTTACATTATACTGAGAACTTTCCAGCTGTTCGTACCATTGTCAACAAATCCTTTCCGACCCCAATTAATCCCTCCGACCCAACTTAAACCTCTTTGACCCCACTCCAATCCCCCCTACTCCAACTCTTTTGACCCCAATCCCCTGATCCCAACTAACTCCCCTAACCCCAATCCCCCCGACCCCAAGACTTGAAATCCTTCAAACCCAATTCCATCCCTTCCGACCCCAACTCGAACCCCTCCGACCCCACTCCAATCCCCGACCCCAACCTTTCCATATGACTCCAACCTCCCCACCCCAACCCCCTGACCCCAATCACTAGCCTAATTGATTTAAAAGTTCTTTGAGGTGTTTAGTAATTACTGTAATTTAAAGTCTTTTGTCGTTGTTTGTTACGTTCAAGATCATGATTCCAAGTCCTTTGTCGTTCTTTGCGGTGTTTAGTAATTAATTGAAAGTCCGTTGTCGTTCCTAGTTATGTTCGAGACTATGATTCCAAGTCCTTTGTCGTTCTTTGCGGTGTTTAGTAACTAATTTAAAGTTCTTTGTCATTCGTTGCAGTGTTTTCAGTTCTTTGTTGTTCTTTGTCGTTTTTTGCGGTGTTTAGTAGGACCGTGGTCAAAATTCTTTGACATATCAGACTCAACCCTTCCAGCTTGTGCAGTATGCTTCCTATGCCTGTGCTAGAGAATGGTCATCTTTGAAGATTTTTATAGGGCCTACCCGTTTGAATTGAACCAAAGTTGCCGAGCAGTGTTGCCAATTGGTACTTTAGAGTACCAAATTTCGAAAATTTGGTACGATTTTTGATGCTTTGGTTCTGAAAAAAATAATTTGGTACTCTGCAAAGATTTGGTACTATTTGGTACGGTATTTGATTCTGTTAAATTTGTCAAGTTGTTTCAACTTGCCTGCGCAATTTGCGCTGAACTTGTTGGCTATGACTATACCTAATTGTTTAAAAAATCGTGCATTAACGGATATCGAGCGGAGTAGCATGTTAACTCTTTGACTTGACTTGAAGTCACTTGCGAAACTATGATTTGCCAAACTAACTCTGAGAGGGTGGTTCTGGGGGGCTATTACAGGATTTTATGTGTTGACGAGGGATTTTTCTCGCTTATTCCCCTCGCACGAGAAGTTCTCCAAGCTGCAGCCGAGATAACAAGCTCGCAAAGTTGAGATCACAGGTTGCACTTGCAGAAAAAGCAGCTACTCGGTCTGCGATAAAGCCAAGTGTCTCTGTAAAGGTGGGTTTACACGAACAAAAAATGTCGAGCGGAGCTGAGCTTTGTTCATTCTTTATAATGTCATGCAGCTTGCTTCAACTTTGCAACGCTTGCTTCAGCTCCGCTCCACTCCACTTGTGTCAGCTTCTAAACGCTTCTTCGCCGCAAATACTTCAACTTTGCTCGCTTGCATCAGCTTTGCTCCGCTCGTATTCACGCAAGTTGCGTCTGCTCCGCTCCACTCGAAATTCGCTACACGAGCGAAAATTTGAAGTTGAAGCGAGCGGAGATGGATTTTGAAACTCAGGTCTTTTGGTGTTTAGCGACCTAGGTTAGATAATTTTGACGATTTTTTGGCGAGGATTTAAAACAGTTGTCAAAATACTGTGTTTTGACTCGATCTAAGCATAGTAGTAGCATCAGAATTTTGTTTTTTTCTATCTAGCCTATTTAACCTTCAAATAAAACTGGTTCATTGAATTAGCATTACTGAAGCATATACTCACAATGGATGTTTGTAACGTTTGGTTGTGGAATTCAGATCATTATTTTAAATGATAGCTATGCATATGGTGGAGAGAAGATCAGAGCTCGTACATATAGCAGCATGAAAATCCAAACTGAACTCAACTTTTTTCTTTTTCAATTTACGGCATGTTGGTGCCCAGCTGGTTATCATATTCTGCAACGTTTTGCTCAGCTTGTGCTGAAGAGCCACGTAGTTAGACCAGCGCCTCTGAAAACTTCATTCGTCCAGAAATCAAGTTTGCTTTAGTTGCACTCTGCTCCGTTGTCAAAAAAAGAAAACTTATGCAATTTAGTGACGTACCATCGAATCTGAAACAACAAACCATGACATATTCTGGAATAGCCTAGAAATTTACTTCATCTCCGCTCCGCTCCACTTTGCTCAACTTGATCAAAAATTTCGTGTAAACAGCCCTTCAGCTCCGCTCCACTTGCTTCAACTTTGCGACGCTTGCTTCAACTCCGCTCCGCTTGCAATTATTTTCGTGTAAACCCACCTTTAATCACCCAACGCTTTTGAAAGTTTCCTGTGTGTCACATGACCTCATGCAATAGTTTCATGGCTCGCTAGTCGAGCAAAACGATAGCGTGGAGTCGTGGACAAAAAACATCAAAATATTAATTTTGGCTTAGTGCTACTATCCGGTATCCGGCCGGATAGTGACGCACCGGATATCCGGTAAGTTAGATTTTCCGGATATCCGGTATCCGGCAAATTTGCTATCCGGCTAGGGTTGCCAACCGTCCCGAAATGCCCGTCACAGTCCCGGAATTGACGTCTGACGTCCCGTGTCCCGGACCGAACCACGTCTGTCCCGGAATTTACTGACAACCAAGGCGTTCTTACATAAAAGGCCATGCAAGCATGTCGGCTTCGTTCAAAACTGAAAACGGATGTAATTCACGCGAATATTTTTGTAAATAAAAGTAGTTCACATCATTCTATATGCGTCGATCAAATAAGAATGAGTTGAAAGTAATATTGTGGACAAGACGTTTCGTCAACTGTGACGTCCTGATGACATAACTATCAAATAAGCTAAACAATTGCAAATGGAGGATAAATCACCAGTCACCTTAATTTGAGACGATCATTTTAGAGGCTGGGAGTTAGCTAATAACGCTGCTCGATTATCACTCTATTACGCGCAGCACGCACTGTTGCTTTTGATGTCATTTGTGTGTCGTAAGCTTTTGTTGCATCAGTTTTCAAATTCTAAGCATTAAGGTGTCCCGGAATGGTTAAACACAAAGTTGGCAACCATATATCCGGCACATCCCTATAACTTTGTCACATTACAGGTAGGAAGTACGGTTGGACTGTTGGATTGATTTTGAGTTCGTTAACGAGTCATTGATGAATTTTAATTTTGTTTTTTCAAAGTCAATAAATTTGGGTTTAAGTTTTTCTAAGTCCATGAGTTTGACTTTTGTTTTTTCAAATTCAATGAATTTGAATTTAATTGTTTCGAAGTCAATGATGTATAATATTTGAATTTCAAAATTGGAAAAAAATAAATGGATCCAACCCTACTTGTGCTGCAGTAATCAAACTTCATAATTAACTGCCCCACAACACTTAGGGGCCCCACAACACTTAGGGGCCCCACAAATTTACATTTTTCTAAATTTTTTTTTTTTGACAAAAAATATTTTCGATTTTTAAATAAGGTCTTAACTTGCAGAAACTACCAAAGTTTTTAAAATTTTGGCGCTGATCACGGGGTTGGGGCCTTGGGGTTAAATGTGATATGTTGTTAGTTAACTCAATATTAATATTTATAAGCAAAAATCTTCTCAAAATAAGAATCGCAGTTGTTATCAGCTAACATCAATTGCTTTGTAGGTCGCGGAGAGCAATTTTTTTCAAAGAAAAGTTATCCGCTTTTCGCCGATTTAAACGTCACAATAAAGAATAAGATAATTACAGCTCAGATGGCCGAGTGGAACAGCTCAGATGGCCGAATGGTATAGAGCGTCTGTCTTTTGAGCTGTAGACTCGGGTTTGATTCCGAGTCGGGTCAAACCAATGATTTTAACATTGGTATTCACAGCTTCCCTGCTTGACGCTCAGCATTAAAGGGACAGTGTGAAGAACAAGCCGGCAAGTTTAATTGTTGTGCCGTTGGGAAGGGCACTTAGCGGGATTCCCCCATCTTGGTGTGGTAGACAGATGGCCGGCAACTCCTAAGCGAGCTCGTATAGCGCATTGATAGTAGTAGTAGATGCGCCATTTCAAACAAAAAATGGTGTGCAATTGGTGTGCAGGCGATGGCGTCATGCGTCGCGATGAACTTACGCGTCACGATGATCTATGAACCTCCAAAAACGCAAAACATTTTAGTTCTTTTAGAGATTACGTTCAGTAATTTGTGGTAATATGAAATATTTAGTTTACAATGTACTTGTTAATTTAATTGCATTGACATAATTGTTTGTTTACTAATTGACATAATTTGATTTTATCTATGGTAAGTTATGTAAATTGCTTTTATCTTTAACATTTTTAAGTTTGGAAAAAAGTGTTTTTTCATTTTGAAGTATGTTATGTAAAGATTTAATTACTTCTAAAATTTTTGCTGCAGTATTGCAATTAGAAATTTAATAGTTTTTTAATTTTTATTTTGTGATAAAAAATCTTTTTGTTACAACATTGCATTAAAAATTCAATAGTTTTTTTAAGTTTTGTTTTATAACTAAAGAAATATTTTGTTACAGTATTGCAATTAAAAATTTAATACTTTTTTTTTAATTTTTATTTTGTGATAAAAGAAATATTTTTGTTACAGTATTGCAATTAAAAATTTAACAGTTTTTCTTTTAATTTATGATGAAAGAAATATCGATTTTATACTTCTTAGTTAAGATTATTGCTGCATTTTAGTTTTACATATGTGATAGAATTTATACTTTAGTTATTTTGATAATTCTAAAGTTGTTGTTACATTATTTCTTTTCCCGTATTTTAAAAAACTTTTACGTTAATAGTATTATTTACCAGTTCAATAACTTAGGGAATTATTGTTATCTTCCTTTAATTTTTTTGGAAGTAGTTTTATGAAATAAATCATGTAAAAATTTAATTATTTCTAAAATTTTTTGTTATTGTATCGAATTTCAGTTATTAAAAGTTACGCTTTTTTCATGGTTTTGTGCAAAAAATATCGAGGCTTGCTGAGTTGACTTGATCACAAACATACCACCACACGGAGCCGCTGACTTGGTCACAAACAAAAGACTAGATGTGGTTTCTGAGTTGCTGTCAGCAGTTACGTTGTTACGTACCACAAGTATAAAATCATGTTATCTATTTAAATTCGGGCAAAATACGCACTACCGTTTTTTGCTAACAAAAAATATAAAGGAAAACAGGTATTTGACTTTCATGGAAGCTAGTGTATATTGCGCAATAGTGTGTAAGTTTGTTTATATTGACTCGGAAACGTCATGGACGCTGAAATCATTTGTGATATCTGTCATAAAAAATTCACCAACAAGTTTAGTTTAAATCGACATGTGAAAACAATACATGAGAAGAAAGAAGAGTTTGCATGTATGAAATGTCAGAAAAATTTCAAGGAGATGCATCATTTAAAACGTCACCAGCAAAAGTGCGGGAAATGTAGAAGATGTGGAGCACAATTTGATTCGCTGACAGATTTTGCAAAACATTCTTGCAAAAGAAAGCACACTGAAAACGAAAAAACACCAACTAAAAAAGCAAGGACCACGTATCGAAAACCGAATTATACCGGCGATCTTCGAGCAAAGAACCGGAAGGAGTTTGAGGTTTCAGAAAATGAACACTTGGATGAAGAGGACCCAGAATTGCGGGAGTTTCTTTCAAAATACTGGTCCAACATCAGAACTTTCTCAAAACATGGAAAAGTACAGAGCTTACATAATTTTTATTTTCGAAATTTTGAACACATGATCGACACAAATGCTGAAACAATAATGAGGGATCAACAAACCAGATTCAAACTGAATTATAGCTTTGGGTACGTCCTGAGGAATATTGACACTGATGAATTCCGTTATTATCACCCCTCCAGCAACAATGCTCAAGTATTGGACGCGGCTGTGACCATAAGCAGCAGCAACGAGTTAGAGGAATTTTTACACAAGACAGCAGCGGAGGATTTTTTGGAAAATTTCAACCGACCGGATACAAAATGGAAAATAATCCGGATTACGAATTTGGTCTTTTACATCAATCATTTGGCGGATGCACCTCTATCAGGACCTGTAGAGCTTCCAGACTTTTTAACGCATAATCGAGGGGTGGTGAATCATACAGCCTACGACAATCTATGTTTTTTTCGATGTTTATCTATTTTTCGCGGTTGTGATAAACGTTCGTGCGAACAAGATGCTAAACAATTATTCGCCGCTTATCGCAAACATTTTCATGTCGATCCTGATCTGTTTCAAGGCGTTTTTCTCATTGATTTTCCAGAGATAGAAGATTTTTTTGAGATTAATATCGTTGTTTACGAGCTCCAAGATAAAAAAGCGAAACTAATACAGCGTAGTCGCGAGTTGTACGATGAAACCATGCAATTGAATGTTTTTAAAAATCATTTAAGCTTGATTGTTGACTTTGAAAAGTATTGTGATGTTTATCAATGTCAGCGATGTGATAAACTATGGTATGGGCGAAAAGATTTTTTGAGACACACCAACTCTTGCGACCAAACTGTTACACAATCTTTTCCTGGAGGTATTTTTAAAAACCAACCAACTATTTTTCAAAAATTAGAAGATGTAGACGTTTTTGTACCCCACGATCAACGACATTATCCTTTTTACTGTTGCTACGATTTCGAGTCGATTTTAAGTCAAAATAATTTACCTGAAAACGGTGAAAAGCTTTCTTTTACTTCCAAACACATCCCTTTAAGTGTGGGCATAGCTTCCAATATCCCAAATTTTGAAGATCCCATTTGTTTTGTTTCTGAGGGTAACGAAACTGTACTAGTTCAAAAAATGGTTGATTATATGGAAAAACTCTCAGATGCTGCATATGCAATCCTGCAGGAAAGATATGAATACGTGTTTGATGCTCTTGCTATCAGTCTCAATTGTCGGAGCGAAAATCTTTTAAAAGAATTTGATGCTTTCATTCGAGAACTCCCTATACTGGGTTACAACAGCTCTAAATACGACCTTCCTTTAATTCAAACCATACTGATTCGCGAATTGGTGGAAAAAATTGATTTTGTGATTAAAAAAGCAAACATCCACTTACCTCTGTTTAAAGACTGCCAAACTTCGATTTTTGGATATTCGAAATTACATTTCTCCTGGCTTCAGCTATCGATCTTTTCTTTTGGCTTACGGTTGCACCGCAGAGAAATTTTTCTTTCCTTATCGCTTCATTTGTGATTTAAAAGCATTAGAACATCCGTCTGTTCCACCGTACGAGGCATTTTTTAGTGAAATCACAAATTCTAACATCTCTCTCTCAGAATATGACTTTGTCAAAAAGACCTGGAAAGAAAAAGAGTGGAAGACTCTCAAAGATATGCTCATTTATTACAACGTGATGGATTGTGGACCTTTTGTTGAAGCTGTAGGTAAAATGTTACAACCTTATTTGGCACAAGGTATTGATATATTTAAATCTAGCTTTTCTGTTAGTGGAGTTGCTAAAATTCAAATGCTCCAGAGATGTGAAAAAGAAGCTTTTTTCTGTCTGTTTCCCAAAAGACACGCTGACCTTTATCATACTTTGAGATCCAACATCACAGGCGGACTATCCATTGTTTTTACCAGACTAGCTATTAAAGACGAAACAAAAATTCGTCCTCATGAGGTATCTAACCCAGAAACGTGCAAGAAAGTAATAGGTCTTGACGCGAATAGTTTGTATTTGCACGCTATATCCCAAGACTTGCCTTGTTCATACTTTATTCGCTATCGAGAAAAAGATCATTATCGCCCAGATCCTTGCTGCAAATACGGGCTCTCATCCTATCAATGGTTAAAATGGATCAGTCACACCCAAAATAAAGAAATTCAGCACAAATATTCAGGTCAAGGCGAAAAGAAACTGACTCAGCACTCGTTGATTGTTGACGGGTTTGCTCCAGCGACTAATGAAGTTTTTGAATTTGACGGTTGTTTTTGGCACGGATGCGACAAGTGTTCAGCAAATCCTGACGGTAGTCCCAAAAAAGTTCATCCGGTAAACGGAAAAACCTATGAACAGCTTCGACAAGACACCTTGAATAAGACCAAAAAGTTAGAGGAAGCAGGTTATAGAGTCAATAGAATAAGAGAATGTGAGTGGAAAAAACTAAAAAGAAATCCGGAAGTTGCTTCGTTCCTAAAAAAGCTAAAGTGTGTAGAGCCTCGCAAACAGCTGACGTTTGAAAAAATTATAGAGGGCATCCAGTCTGAATCGCTTTTTGGATTACTTATCTGCTCTATTCACACCCCGGAAGAATTGAAACCAAAGTTTTCTGATTTTCCACCGATCATAAAAAACACAATGATTTCACGTTCTGATATTGGAGAATACATGCAAAAAATCGCAGAAGAACAAGGATTTTTGAAAAAACCGAGAAAGTACCTCATCAGCAGTTATTTTGGAGAAGAGATTCTTATCAATACTCGGATGGCAAAATTCTATCTGGAGTTGGGGTTAAAAATCACTCGCATCCAAGAATTTATTCAATTTTTCCCCATGAAGTGTTTTGACGAACTATCCCAGGAAATTGTGCAAAACCGTCGTCTTGGCGATATCGACCCAGATAAAAAAGTGTTAGCGACGACGTCGAAGCTCTGTGGTAACAGTCTTTACTCTGCTACTCTTTTGAATCGAAGTAAACACCGTGCTGTTACGTATCATACTGATTCCAACATCAACGAAGCAATCAATAACCCACGGTTTTCTCACTTGGAACAATTGAAACCCGGTCTATACGAAGTAAAGAGCTTGAAAAAGCAAATCAAACACGACTTACCCCTTCAATTAGGGATCTCTGTTTATTTAGAAGCAAAACTCCACATCCTTAAGTTTTTTTACCACTTTTTGGATAAGTATATTCCAAAAAAATGCTATTCATTGATCGAGAGCGATACAGACTCTCTTTACTTTTCTATTAGCCGCGACTCTTTAGATGATTGTGTCCCTCAACATCTCAAAGAAGAGTATTTTAGAGAAAAAAGGAAGTATATGCCGGCAGAGTGCTGTGATGAATGCCTAAGCAAGTTCATTGACGTCAAAGTCTCTGGAGGTATCTGGACATCACCTTCTTGCTGTCAAAAAAGAAATGCTTTTGATACAAGGGTGCTCGGATTAATGAAAACCGAGTATGAAGGAGAAAAGGCGGTTGCTTTAACTTGCAAAACGTATTTTTGTGAGGGAAAAAGCAAAAAACAAGTCTGCAAGGGCGTTAGTATCCGACAAAATCCTTTAACCTTTGAAAAATACTTCCATGCACTTGATTCTACGCAACCATTAAGCGTTGTAAATCGAGGGTTTATTACTCGAAAACACAATATCTTGACATACCACCAAGAAAAAAGAGGATTGTCCCCTTTTTACTGCAAACGGCTTGTTCATGAAGACGGAATTCATACATCTCCCCTAAATTTATAATTCTACTTTACAATCAACCGATTTTATGCGAAAAGTTAGGGCTGGATCCATTTATTTTAAATTCACTGCTTTGAAAAATAATTTGTTGAGTTTGGAGACTTCAAATTCATTGGCTTTAAAAAAAAAAAAACCAAAGTCATCAAAAGCACATGAGCGGATTCAACTTTAATCCAACCCTAGAACATATTTTGTTGAATCTTGTTTGCATTTTATTTCGCGTCATGTGAATACTTGATTTGTGTTAGGAATAACGTTTGATTATCCAAACTGAAGTGGACATTACTGCTATTTTGCGAAGAGAGCGTTTTCTTTGTATATACCATTATACCTCTGTCCTGTACATTTTTGTTGTAAATATTTGTGCGTGAGTGAAAATATACTGATGAAAACAACGAAATGAGTGATGGATACTACACATGTTCTCTTGTTGTAGCAATAGCTTCCCCTTGTGTTTACTCATTTTACTGTGACGGTAAGGCTCTATCTTACGCTGATTACAAGACACGTCCTCATTTCAGGCGTGTATTTGCAACGATTAGACGTAACAATGAGATACTAGCCTTTAACGTTAAACGTATATTTAAATCAGCAAATTAATTTTATACTTGTGGTACGTAATATATTTCTTTTTTAATTCGGAAACGTTGTTTTATAGACTGATAGTGCCGCAGATACGGCAGTGAAAAGTTAGAAGACAAAGACCACAAATCAATAAAAAGTTACTTCTTAATAACTTTTCATCGACAACCTTAATCATAATTTTGATTGAAAACCAGTTTGAATACTGCGAATTACACATAAAATAACGTCCATATGATCTTTTTTATACAATAACCTCAGTAAGAAACTGCACATACGGTAGCGTTACGCGTAAAAGCAATGGAAAAAGTACGGGTTAAAAACATTTTAGCTAAAGGTCTGCACCGTAGCATAATCATGTAGGAATCGAACCCTTAAACGATTGTTTCTTTTCAAATTCAATTCAGTTCAAGCGACATTTTGAAAAGGTCCACAATCCATCACGTTGTAATAAATGAGCATATCTTTGAGAGTCTTCCACTCTTTTTCTTTCCAGGTCTTTTTGACAAAGTCATATTCTGAGAGAGAGATGTTAGAATTTGTGATTTCACTAAAAAATGCCTCGTACGGTGGAACAGACGGATGTTCTAATGCTTTTAAATCACAAATGAAGCGATAAGGAAAGAAAAATTTCTCTGCGGTGCAACCGTAAGCCAAAAGAAAAGATCGATAGCTGAAGCCAGGAGAAATGTAATTTCGAATATCCAAAAATCGAAGTTTGGCAGTCTTTAAACAGAGGTAAGTGGATGTTTGCTTTTTTAATCACAAAATCAATTTTTTCCACCAATTCGCGAATCAGTATGGTTTGAATTAAAGGAAGGTCGTATTTAGAGCTGTTGTAACCCAGTATAGGGAGTTCTCGAATGAAAGCATCAAATTCTTTTAAAAGATTTTCGCTCCGACAATTGAGACTGATAGCAAGAGCATCAAACACGTATTCATATCTTTCCTGCAGGATTGCATATGCAGCATCTGAGAGTTTTTCCATATAATCAACCATTTTTTGAACTAGTACAGTTTCGTTACCCTCAGAAACAAAACAAATGGGATCTTCAAAATTTGGGATATTGGAAGCTATGCCCACACTTAAAGGGATGTGTTTGGAAGTAAAAGAAAGCTTTTCACCGTTTTCAGGTAAATTATTTTGACTTAAAATCGACTCGAAATCGTAGCAACAGTAAAAAGGATAATGTCGTTGATCGTGGGGTACAAAAACGTCTACATCTTCTAATTTTTGAAAAATAGTTGGTTGGTTTTTAAAAATACCTCCAGGAAAAGATTGTGTAACAGTTTGGTCGCAAGAGTTGGTGTGTCTCAAAAAATCTTTTCGCCCATACCATAGTTTATCACATCGCTGACATTGATAAACATCACAATACTTTTCAAAGTCAACAATCAAGCTTAAATGATTTTTAAAAACATTCAATTGCATGGTTTCATCGTACAACTCGCGACTACGCTGTATTAGTTTCGCTTTTTTATCTTGGAGCTCGTAAACAACGATATTAATCTCAAAAAAATCTTCTATCTCTGGAAAATCAATGAGAAAAACGCCTTGAAACAGATCAGGATCGACATGAAAATGTTTGCGATAAGCGGCGAATAATTGTTTAGCATCTTGTTCGCACGAACGTTTATCACAACCGCGAAAAATAGATAAACATCGAAAAAAAACATAGATTGTCGTAGGCTGTATGATTCACCACCCCTCGATTATGCGTTAAAAAGTCTGGAAGCTCTACAGGTCCTGATAGAGGTGCATCCGCCAAATGATTGATGTAAAAGACCAAATTCGTAATCCGGATTATTTTCCATTTTGTATCCGGTCGGTTGAAATTTTCCAAAAAATCCTCCGCTGCTGTCTTGTGTAAAAATTCCTCTAACTCGTTGCTGCTGCTTATGGTCACAGCCGCGTCCAATACTTGAGCATTGTTGCTGGAGGGGTGATAATAACGGAATTCATCAGTGTCAATATTCCTCAGGACGTACCCAAAGCTATAATTCAGTTTGAATCTGGTTTGTTGATCCCTCATTATTGTTTCAGCAATTGTGTCGATCATGTGTTCAAAATTTCGAAAATAAAAATTATGTAAGCTCTGTACTTTTCCATGTTTTGAGAAAGTTCTGATGTTGGACCAGTATTTTGAAAGAAACTCCCGCAATTCTGGGTCCTCTTCATCCAAGTGTTCATTTTCTGAAACCTCAAACTCCTTCCGGTTCTTTGCTCGAAGATCGCCGGTATAATTCGGTTTTCGATACGTGGTCCTTGCTTTTTTAGTTGGTGTTTTTTCGTTTTCAGTGTGCTTTCTTTTGCAAGAATGTTTTGCAAAATCTGTCAGCGAATCAAATTGTGCTCCACATCTTCTACATTTCCCGCACTTTTGCTGGTGACGTTTTAAATGATGCATCTCCTTGAAATTTTTCTGACATTTCATACATGCAAACTCTTCTTTCTTCTCATGTATTGTTTTCACATGTCGATTTAAACTAAACTTGTTGGTGAATTTTTTATGACAGATATCACAAATGATTTCAGCGTCCATGACGTTTCCGAGTCAATATAAACAAACTTACACACTATTGCGCAATATACACTAGCTTCCATGAAAGTCAAATACCTGTTTTCCTTTATATTTTTTGTTAGCAAAAAACGGTAGTGCGTATTTTGCCCGAATTTAAATAGATAACATGATTTTATACTTGTGGTACGTAACAACGTAACTGCTGACAGCAACTCAGAAACCACATCTAGTCTTTTGTTTGTGACCAAGTCAGCGGCTCCGTGTGGTGGTATGTTTGTGATCAAGTCAACTCAGCAAGCCTCGATATTTTTTGCACAAAACCATGAAAAAAGCGTAACTTTTAATAACTGAAATTCGATACAATAACAAAAAATTTTAGAAATAATTAAATTTTTACATGATTTATTTCATAAAACTACTTCCAAAAAAATTAAAGGAAGATAACAATAATTCCCTAAGTTATTGAACTGGTAAATAATACTATTAACGTAAAAGTTTTTTAAAATACGGGAAAAGAAATAATGTAACAACAACTTTAGAATTATCAAAATAACTAAAGTATAAATTCTATCACATATGTAAAACTAAAATGCAGCAATAATCTTAACTAAGAAGTATAAAATCGATATTTCTTTCATCATAAATTAAAAGAAAAACTGTTAAATTTTTAATTGCAATACTGTAACAAAAATATTTCTTTTATCACAAAATAAAAATTAAAAAAAAAGTATTAAATTTTTAATTGCAATACTGTAACAAAATATTTCTTTAGTTATAAAACAAAACTTAAAAAAACTATTGAATTTTTAATGCAATGTTGTAACAAAAAGATTTTTTATCACAAAATAAAAATTAAAAAACTATTAAATTTCTAATTGCAATACTGCAGCAAAAATTTTAGAAGTAATTAAATCTTTACATAACATACTTCAAAATGAAAAAACACTTTTTTCCAAACTTAAAAATGTTAAAGATAAAAGCAATTTACATAACTTACCATAGATAAAATCAAATTATGTCAATTAGTAAACAAACAATTATGTCAATGCAATTAAATTAACAAGTACATTGTAAACTAAATATTTCATATTACCACAAATTACTGAACGTAATCTCTAAAAGAACTAAAATGTTTTGCGTTTTTGGAGGTTCATAGATCATCGTGACGCGTAAGTTCATCGCGACGCATGACGCCATCGCCTGCACACCAATTGCACACCATTTTTTGTTTGAAATGGCGCATCTACTACTACTATTGATCGCTTTCTCGTGATAGGAGGATAAATATGCAACTAAAACTAAAAACTAATTGTTGATTCAGGTAGTAATGAACAAACGATGACACTTCATTGCCACTTGCCAGCAAGAGAGCCAGTCAGCCAGACTGCAGTTGAGGTTATACTATAGCAGAAAATGTTTAATGTTACTAAAGAATCTAGCGTTAAAAATTATTGCTCCATCCTACAACGGTAGGCTAGCTGCAACATCTAGGCTTCATAACTTTACACTTTAGATTCTAGAATAAGTGGTAGTTCCAGCTTTAATTTGAAAGAATAAAATCTATTGCAGAGAGCAGTAGCATAGTGTAGTTTGGTTTTTATAAATAAGGCATGGCTATATTTCAAATATTGCATGCCTATAGCCTAGGCTATGGTCTCAAATGAGGCCTCGTCGTGACTAGGAATTTGATTACGAACAGAGGCTTTTGGCCTTTTGTCCAGTCTAAAGGACACGAATGTATGTTGATTTAATTTTTTAACTTACCGTATTTAAGTTAGTAGTGGCTTGTGATTCGGTTTCGCAATCTGACATTTACGGGTTCGATCCTAGCCGAAAACATTATTGGTTATTGACAGGAAGAGCTTCCAAAATTTAATGTACTCAAGAGATACCAAAGAAAGATCTAGTAGCTGAAGCGGATAGCGCATCCAAGCTCTATTCGGCATTGACCAATCACAGGTAGGCCTAACTGTTGAGGTTCGAAACAAGAGAAAAACGAATGTAAAAACAAATTATTTAAGTTAGCATAAAAAGGAATTACTGCTTAAACGCTAAGACGAATTCTATGAGCAACCGTACCATTTCCATTGAAGAAGTTAGGCAGGGTTGAGAGTTGAGGTGGATGCTAGACCCATCCCCGCGCTAGGAACACATTCTGCTTTCACAGAAATTGTTACAGCAGTGGTGGGCCGTTGGCAACACTTTGTCAGCGCTGACCCTGCGCAAAAAGCAAACCCAGTTCTTCCACGCAGAGTTTCAGTAGCCAGTAATGGTAGCAACTACGTCACACTGCGTATCCTTTTTTTCGCAGATATTATAGTATACAGTAATGAAGCGTACTTATCTCAGTGGAGCGCAAAAACGAGCAGTATAGCTTCAGAAGAAAAGCGAAAGGATGATAATATTGTAAAAAAGACGCCCAAACTGACGACTTCTTTTACCAGAGTAGCAAGTACCAGTGCACAATCAGATAGTGAGCTTATCCTGGAAGACAATACAGAGCAGCCACAATCTATTTCTCGATCTTCATCATTAGAAGCTGATGCAGATTTAGATTCACCTCATCATGTTGAAATTGACGAAAGCGAAGCTGCAGGTCCATGATCTGGGATTCATACATCGTTACTGGTTCAAAATGATATAGGTGAGTGGCCTGCAGTTTTAACCGATGACATACGCCAATACTGGATTCAGCGTGGTTCAAGCACTTGCCAACATAAAGATGGTGATTTTAAAGAATCAGAAGTTTCTGATGGATTTCAACATCGCTTTTGTACTTTTACAATGTTTTCAAGAGTACATTCACGAACTGGCGAAAGGTTTGAAAGAAATTGGCTATGCTACTCTAAATTGACAGGGCGAGTATATTGTTTCGTTTGCAAATTAATGTCAAACAAATTGAGTAAATTTACCACTGGTTTTAACAATTGGAAACATGCTCACGAAGCACTGAAGAGCCATGAAAATTCAAATCAACATCTTGACGCAATGGCAGCGATGTGTTCTCGGAAATCAGTTACGCAAATTGATAACGGTTTGGTAAAGCAATATGAAAATGAAGTACAATATTGGAAACAGGTTCTTTGTAGAATTGTGAGTGTTGTCAAATTTCTTTGTATTCAAGGTCTGGCTTTTCGCGGTAAAAACGAATTGATTGGCTCCCCGAATAATGGTAAATATTTGGGCATTCTTGAGTTGTTGGCTGAATACGATACGTTTCTTGCAGAACATTTAAAAGTTCATGCCAACAAAGGCCGTGGTCATCCATCTTATTTGTCATCAGCTATCTGTGAAGAAATAATTGCACTAATGGGTCAAAAAGTGTTATCTGTCATTGTTTCAGAAATAAAAACGGCAAAATATTTCTCAATATCAGAGGATTCAACGCCAGATATCGCACATGTGGATCAATTGACAGTGGTGATCCGTTATGTTCTAAAGGACGGTCCAGTTGAACGATTTCTAACATTCATCCCAATGTTTACTCATACTGGAGCAGAAATCGCTAAGATTGTTTTGCAATTGTTGGACGAGCATGGGATCAACATAACGGACTGTCGCGGTCAAACCTACAACGCTGCCAATATGAGCGGTAAATACCGTGGCCTTCAAACGATCATTCGTGAAAAATGCAATGTTGCTATGTACATACCTTGTACAGCGCATTCCCTTAATTTAGTCGGCAAAAATGCAGTAGAATCCTGCCATTCTGCAGCTGAACTTTTCGACCTGCAGCAAAGTATTTACTCTTGGCTTGTTGCATCGACGCATCGATGGCAAATTCATCGAAAGTTTCTTAATGGGTTGCCTGTCAGCAAAACTCTATCTGATACCAGATGGTCTGCTTGCTATGACGCGGTACGTGCGGTTAACAGGGGATTTTCTGAAAACATACGGGCTCTTGAAGAATTGGGAGCTGATGATGGTCAACCTCACGAAAGTCAAATTGAAGCTGAAAGTTTTGTGAAAAAACTGAAGCAACTGGAATACCTGTATTTTGCTTGAACTGTGGGACACTGTTTTAGAGCGGTTTCAAAAGACAAATCTGTTCCTGCAAAAAAATGGTCTAACTTTAAACAATGCGATACATTTGTTGGAAGCTCTCAAATCTTTTGTAAACGGCTTAAGATCTGACTTCGAAATCTATGAACAAAAAGGAAAAAAGAAGTCTGGGGTTGAAGAATATAAAGGTTTATCCCAAAGAAGTCGGTGCCGCCGTAGATTTTTTGACGAAGATCCTGCCGAAGAAATTTCTCTTTCGCCTAGAGAAAAGTTCAAAGTTGAAGTTTACTTGGTGATCATTGTCAAACTATCTGGTGAACTAGAAAAGCGTTTAACAACATATCGCAACATCGAGAACAAGTTTGGATTTCTTTCTAAACTGGTAAACTTTAGCAATGATCACATTCAACAAGCAGCTTCTAAGTTAATGAGGAAATACCCTGACTTTGAAGATAATTTTCCTACTGAGCTCGCCCATTTTGCAGCATTTGTTAGAGCGAAAACTGTAACAGTTGCTACACAAGAGTCTGTAGATAATTCGGAGAATCAAGTGTTGAACAGTAATGTTGAACTCAAAATGTTCAAGCTGTTAAGTGATAATGATTGTGCCGATACTTTTCCTAATGTTCTCATAGCTCTTCGAATATATTTGTGCATGATGGTTTCAAACTGCACTGGGGAAAGATCGTTTTCTCGTTTGAAAAGAATAAAAAGCGAGCTCCGAAATACATCCGGACAAAGGCGTGTTTCAGCTCTTTCTCTTATGTCTATCGAACATGAAATCATGGACTCATTGAACTATCAAGAACTAATTAATGATTTTGCCGTTCGAAAGTCAAGAAAAAGGCCCTTTTGAGATTTTATGTTATATTAAGTTGCATAACTACAGTTACTAGGCCTATATCTTACTCAGTGCTGGGCAGCGCTATACGAAATAGTAGCGGAACTACCACTAGCGCTAATCAGTGAAAACATCGTGCTCGCGCGCCTACTCTGTGAACGGGCTTTAGTGCTATTTCGTAGAATATTTTTAATCAACAACAAAATATATACGTTTTACTTTTGATTTTTATTGATCTACACGCAAAATGCAATGGCAGTCAGAACACCACAGTAAAACCAGAGGTGTACCCGAACCGCAGTACCGGAGTCGACTCCGGCAGGAGTGTCAATGTTTCAGCCGGAGCCGGAGTCATAAGTTTCCAATTGTTGCAGGAGCAGGATACGGAGTGAAAAATTATCGCATTGTTGTGATATTTGTTCAAAATTTGCCATAATTTGGTTCTGATAATTTGCTTGTTTTGTGCAGTTTAATTCTACCAACATATCGTTATTGATAGATAATTACAGTCCATATTTTGCATCTTGCAGAGCAGCCATAGTATACCTAAAAACAAGACAAGTTAAGTAAAACAAGTTCTTCTGATGTTAGCAGCATAATGCAATCACTTGGCAAATAAACTGAGTTAAAAATTTAGTTGCGGGTTGTACCAGACGATAGACCACACGCGGCAGGCCTAACCTAACCGACTAATTATGACTGTGTATGGTTTGGATAAGGGTACTAGTACTAGGGGTAGTCAGCTAAGTGATGTGGAATTATTTGTATATCGCAGGTTAGTGTTTTCATGCAGACTACAAACAGACAAGGCAGTCTTGCAGTAAGCCTTTGTCTGTTTGTGGATTGCAGATAGGCTGACTTAGTCCAGCAGCTACTGAACCAACATTTCTTCACTTTACATAGGCCAAAAGTTCTGAATTCAAGTTTTGCACAACCCACAAGTTTGCCAGAAAATTTGAAAGTTATTGGATGATTGTATAAAATTTTTTGTTGCTGCTAGAGTTACGGTAGATTGCTTTGTTTGTATAGCCAATAGTTTTAGAAATGACCATGTTTTGCTAATGATTGGAGAAGTAATTGCCAGAATTTTCTTAGTTTGATTTTTATGTACTGAACCATCATCAAGAGACATGGCTGAGCGGAATTGGCGTTGGGCTTTGAAACCAAACATCACGGGTTCAAGTCACGACTTGGCCGACTACATTTCACACATGATTGTGTGGCTGTTGACTTGAGGAGCGCAAGCTCAACCTAGTCTTCCTCGTCGATCTGTTCTTTCAACTTGAGTTTTTTATTAGGCTATAACTCCTTAGTTATTACCGGTAATGTTTTTATTATATACCGTACCGGTACCTCACTATTTTGAAGTAATTGGGTTAGTGCAGAATTTTGAGTTTAGGGTTTAGTTAGGTTTGAAGGTTAATTTAAGGGTAGCAACCTGAAGCCAAGCATGCCATTAAAGAAGCAATATTGTAACATGACTGTTGAAGACAGCACATTATACATATATGAGGCATTGGTCCTGAAATCAGTGGCTCATTCAGATTTGCAGTACTAAGTGCTCACTTAGCTAATTTCTTTTGCATAGATCTTTAAATTTGCTTTACTTGTTATCTACCTGTTGAATGTTAAAAATGGCTCTGAGTTTGTAATTTAAATTATTTAATTTAATTACTAAAGTTTGAATTTAAAATGTTTGTAATCCCACTTTTGCAGTGCTAGAAGTTGAGCTTGTTAGTTATATATTACAATTAGGCAGTGGGCACTTCTACAGACAGAGCTTAGGATCAGTGTACAAACGCTGTTTCGTTTTGAACTGCAGTATTTGGTTCTTTCAAAATAACTACCAGTACATTACAATTTTAAATTGCTTTTCAACTTTCATGTAGCTATTGGTACGCATCAAAGTTGAATTGAATTCATTTGAACAGTTTCACGTCCAAAATGAAAATTTAAGTCTTGATATTCAGCAGTGTGTTTATATGAAAATACAACTTGAGTATCTCTGAAGTGCCTGACTTTCAGAAGGGCATGAGCATTAGCAATTAATCTTTTTCTGTTTCTTCCCAAGTACTAAGAAATGTTACAAACCATTGAGCAGTTGCAGCGCAGCGGTAAAATAGCCTTCTGAATTATTTGTCCATTTCCCTTCCTAAACAGACACTTTTGCGTAAAAACAGGAGTCGAACAGGAGCAGGAGTATAAAAAGTAGTCATTGACCAGGAGCAGGATCAGGAGTCTGGTTGGTCAAAACAGGAGCAGGAGTCTGAAAAAGGCGACTCCGTACACCTTTGAGTAAAACTCAAACCAATGCAAAGTTTTAAATTTCTTGCAAAGACGAAAATGATTGTAATAATTGATAGTTTTCTCTGGGCTAAACTTGCACTTAAAGCGCTTATTTCAAAACAGGATAAAAAACAACGGCGGCGCTAGCTTCACGCTAGTGATAAAAAAAACAGCGGCACTCACGCTAGCGAATTACTAGCATAACGGGTAGCGACGCTAGTGCCCAGCTCTGCCTATACATTAATAATATGATCAATGACTGTTATCAGTTGATCAGTTGGTTTATTTCTTGATTGTTTTGAGTAAAAGATAAAGCCATCTAGGCTTCTGCATTTCTATTGAATCAATTTATTGAATCCTTGTTTATTATAAAGGACTATTAGAAATAAAAACTTTTTTTTGAACTGATTTTCCATTTTTATCCTCTATTCACGAGAAAGCGAGTTGTATCGCTATATGTCAGATCAGATATCCTCACTCGCTTGGGAGTTAATTTTTCTGAGGTTCCTCTTCTTGTCTTTTGTTGAATTTGCTGCTTGTTCAAGCCACCAAGCAGCGACAAATATCGTGAATTACCTCATCCAAGGGCACAACAACATGTCGAGGGTAGGAGTTGAACCACGACCTTTCGATTCATTATGGTCGCCATAAAAACGGCACTCCAGACCGCTCGGTCACGCTGCCGACGTGGCTAAGAACGATTTTGAAATGGTTCAATTGTTTGGTTCGTTCATTATATACTTGGTTCGTTTATTATTTAAGTACCGTACGCTTAAAAACGATTGTAAAACTAAACAAAGGAAAATATCAACCCATTAAACCGATTGGGTAAATCGATGTAGCCTAATGGAAATGCACTAATTTGTTTTCAACAAAGTATAATATATTTGATCTTACTCAATAGGCCTAGGACTCAAAAGTACTAATTGAGCATGCTAAACAAAGCACAAGAAGTCCATACTGGTCTTTTTAAGCTACTGATCAATATTGGTATTGTTTTGTGTTTTGAGGCTGTTCTTTAGGTTTATTGTTCTTTTCATTTTATATCGTATAAGCTTTCGTTGAACTTGGGAAAGAGGGCCCCATTATTAAATTAGCCCAGGGCCCCACGTACTGTTAATCCGCCCCTGCGTAAGACCCGCTGTAGTTGCTAACTCAACCACGTGACACTGATGTGAGACACTTTGATTGCTAAAATACTGTATTGGTTGTTGTACATTTTTTCTGAAAATACAAATTTATGAAATTACCAAAATGCATGCAATATTGAAATAGGCTCACATATTGCAATGATGTGTACACAAAAGAAAGTGAAAACAGGCCTACACTTTACGAAGAGAATTAATTGTGAATTACAGCCAACTTATTTCAGAGCAAAATCTTTAATTATTACAAGGTAACAACAATTATTTAACAAGTGTACTTACAGCTGTGTACGGCAGTGTCCCAATCACAAAAGCATTCACATTTAAAACAAATTTCGTCAGTTATCCGCTTATTTACACAATTTTATCCACAGCATGTAAAATTACGATATCAGTTCGACTAAACACGACATTCTACCAGCCTACTAGTTGGTCTAGGCTTCGGGTAGTTCAGCTGACATCTTTCAAAATCAAGAAACTACCCTAAAATTGGGTCATTAAGCATTATAATACTACATAATAATTACTAGGCCTACATTACAAATTTGCGTGGTAATTTTTTCACTTTCTTTACCATCATAAACTAAACAAAAGGATTTAACCATTAACATAACAAAATGGCGCTTTCGCCGAGTTCAAACTTTTCTGGCAAGAAGCAGCAGTGTTGCCAAAAGTAAAGTTATCCAGACAAACGGAAACAGAACGGAAAGAATTGGAAAACAGCTCTTTCACCCGCCTTAATTACCCCGAGCGCTGCCGATAATAGAGAATCCTAAAAGGCCCAACAGGCAAAGAAATCTACCAAAAGAAATCCTGTCCAGCCAGACCACCAATTTAAAAACATCCCGTGCCATGAAGCAAAATATTTTAGAACCATTGAGCTAAGCCGTTTCCAGAAGTCTGTGATGTCTCAACATGGCTTAACTTAACAGCAGGACCGACCGACAGAGCAGAAATAATACTAAATATAGCAATGTTAAAACAAGCTAAATTTGGCATCGGCCGGATACCTCCAAGTCTTGCCATCTCATATAATTTTAAGCCTAAAAAAAATAAATAAATGAAACATAAAAACGCATGTCCGATGTCCAAAGACCTAAGATGGTGATGTCCAAAGGCGTTTTTTCAACTTCTGTCAAAGCTGATGTTAACAAACTAAGTAAGAACGATAAATTTCAAGAGCAAAATGTTAAGTATATAAATAATATTTTGCATTGTGAGAATTTCCTAATTGGCTGTGTACAAAAAAGCTAGATTTTTGAAGTTGGTACCGGTATATGACTCACCAGCAAAAAATTTTGGTTCTTGTATGAATTAAGCTGTGGTTTGGGGTTAGGGTTAAGTCCTAACCCCTACTTATAACTCACTAGCGGTTCTTGTGATCGTGAAATATCCGCCTGTTATAAGATGTGGCTTAATTCAAACAACCTCCAAAATTTTCTCACAGAATCTAGTCTATAATTCCCCACAGAATTTGCTTAACAATTGAGAGGTTTTAGTGCCCCAGTACGCTGCTAAGCCTAGACCAGGGGTTCTTAACCAGGGTAAGTTTACCCCCTGCGGGTAAATTTTAGCTACTGAGGGGGTAAATTTTTTGAATTAAAAACTAGAAAAACTTTAATTTTTAGTACTGAAAAAGCAGTAGCGGTACACTGGGGGTAAATTATACTTTTTTTTTTCAGCAAGGAGTAAAGGAGACAAAAAAGGTTAACCCTGGCTTGGACTATGCAGTTGTCTGCAATAATGTCTGGCTTAAGAAGACTTAAACTGCCAAGCACAACTTATAATCTTTAGTTTTTTTGCAGTATTGTTTGAGTTTATTAGCATATACTGGTATATCAAGATTTGTACGAACATAATGACTGCTGAACTGGAAACTGATGCAACTAAATTGAACAAGAAAATAGTTCGCCAAGTAGAATTTTACTTTGGAGATTACAATTTGCATAGAGACAAGTTTATGAAAGAGGAAATGGCAAAAAGTAATGGTTGGTTTTCAATGGACACTATGCTCAAATTTAAACGTCTTTCTACCATATGCTCAGAGCCTGGAACTATACTAGCTGCATTGAATAAGTCAAAAAATAATCTGTTGGATGTTGATATTGAGAAGCAATGCATTCGACGAAAGCCCAGTAGACCTGTCCCTGAGAATAATGAAAGTTATCGTCATGACTTAAAAATGAGAACCGTTTACATCAAAGGTTTTTCACAGACTGAAACTATTGAAGATATTACTGAATTCTTAGAAGACTATGGTGTAATTGAGGGAGTACACCTTCGCAAATTTAATAATCCTCACACAGGATCAATATTTAAAGGGTCATTATTTGCTACTTTTCAAAAGCTAGAAGATGCACAAAAGTTTTTGGAAGCCCCAATGTTATATTATAAAGAAAAACCTCTTGAAAAAAAGAGTAAGGATGCTTTTTGGAAAGAAAAAGAACAAGAAAGTTCTCAAAGGAAATCTAGCAGGAAACAAAGCCGATCGTCAGAACCTAAAAAAGTTGATGAAAATCCAGAAGATAATTACAGCTTTGTACAAGTGTTGAATCTTGACGATGAAACTATATCTCATCTTGACATGAAAAGTTTTTTGACTGATCTTGGTGCTGCTGAGTGTAAATTTTTTAGTCGTTATGTTAAGAATGGTCCCTCAGGATATATCTTGTTTTCTGAAAAAGATTCAGCCAATGAGATGTTGGCATTGCTAAAAGACAAAAGTGAAGATTGCTGTGCTTTGATAAAAGCTAGCACAGTTAAGTTTGAAGCTATGTCTCCTGAACAACGTAAAGAAGCTTTGGAATGTTACCACGATTTTCGAGGATTTAATCGGCCAAAAAAAGGCAAGAAGCGTGGTGGTCACTTTGATGGAAGGAAAAAAGATGGAAAACCTAGTGATCATATTGTATTTGATGACAATGGTGATGCTACTCCAGCAAAACAAGCTAAGTCATCATAATTAAGTTGCCTTGCGAACTGATCAGTGAAGCAGATTTTCTCAAGACTGTGACCGCAATTTTTTGTATTAGATCTATAAACATTTTTGCAAGGTTTATCTCTGAAATTTCCAACTACTGTTAATGTCATTTATGATTAACAGCAAGTGAACGATTTTGTCATTCACAATAATAATTTCATGCCAGCTTAACCACAGCTACTTTTGTGTTCCTGATAATCACTCTTGATGTATTACTTTTATGTACAGTATAATAAATATTGCTGGAAACTCCAAAAATTTTCTCTCACGTGTCTTAAGAGTGGTAGTCCTAGTGAAATTTCGAACATAAGGATCCATTTTTTGCGTAACTTACATGTACAATGGCTTGCTGAACAAGTGGTCGTGTATCTATTGGTTCAGTTGTTCATTTCTTAAATCACATTTTGTTTTAACCTGTTTTTTTTCGGTTGTCAGATATTATGATAGATTTTGAAACGTCTGAATTAAACAGCCATAAATTAGATAAAAATTTTTTTGAAACTTCAATATTGCCTGTGAAATGATAAAAAGGAACTCCAATACTAATATATACTTGCTGCATTTTACTTATGTATAAGCAAGATTCAGTGGCCAAATTCTTGTGCTGTGGTGGAGAAAGCAGCATAGCTATTTCTTGGTGTTGGTGGTTTTCGATTTTGCCTTCAGCTATTGTTTAATTTTCCCAAGTAAATTTTAGTTTTCAATGAAGTTATTTCAACATTTTTGGTGTTTGTAATCATGTTTGTGTTAAATATTTTCTGAACTGCCAGTTTTCCTGAAATGTTCCAACTGTACCACATAATCATACAACTACACTGTAAGCGTAATATGTAAGGGTTGCAACATTAAATTGCATGAAGTAGCTGTTATTATACCTGTATCGATTTTGTTGGCCACCATTTTTGTGAAATGTGCTTCACTTTTACATTTTTAGAATCCATTTTTTTGCCGTTTGCAACCATTAGTCGGAAACAGGAACTAGGTTTAAGTTTATAATTGCAAAAATTAGGGGAAGCAGTTCTTCAGTTTTTGTTTGTAGTGGTTAATTGTAAGTTTGATGAAACATGTCGTCTGCCATGAAAAAACAATTTTATCGGTTGATTGCATCTGGCAGGTTAGTGGTGTTATGCTAGTGAAAAATACTTGGTGAATGTGGTAAATTAGAATATGGCTAATATAATGTCAAACGGTACACCTGGCAGTTAATTATAAATATTACGGCCAGTATAATTTTTTTTGCACCATGGCTCAAGAGCCAGCTCAGCATAGCTTATATCATTTACGATAACACCTGAAGTGAGTCAAAACGTCTGCCCAAGTGTTTTTCACTGTTAGTTTTTGGCTGTGGTATTATAGCATATCGTCACATTAGTGCAAAAACTGCGTAAGTCATTTTTTGGCAAAATTGAGTTTTTTGCATCAAGTTGTTCCTCTGGGTCAGCGCTGGTGCCTGACAAACTTTTTGAAAAAATATATCAACGCGTTATATATGCCCCAATTTCTAAATTGCATAAGTCAGCACAATTATTTAATCATAATAACACATTGTATACCATGAAACCATTTATTCTTTGTTTTATTGTTATTGTGCTTGTGACGCAATAGTAAATACATTCAATCACATGTTTTTTGCGTTTTTCTCAAAACACAAAAAAATGTCTTAGGCAGTTTTTGCACTAACGTGACGATATGGAATAATATGGGTGATATTTACACAAATTTTAAGCAACAAGCTGAAAATTCAGGAAAAGATGAAGAAGATTGCAAAGCAATTTTGAGAACTTTGAGTCAAAGAGTGCTTGAATGCCATTAACTTCAGCTGTCAATGGAACCTATCACCTTGAATACTCATTATTTCACAGTACACGACAACTGGCCGCGAGACAACTGACCGCGAAGCAAACTTGCCACTGCGACAACTGACCGCCAAAGCACGAGGCTCGAAAAAACACTTCGCTCCTCACGCTTTGCGATAATTGTTTACTTAATTACCAAGTGAATTTGATAGCAACTTCGCACCTTACTGCTTCTTAAATAATGACATAAAGTCAAAATGTTTTAATGACTTAATGACAATACCTAAAGTGACGTTCTGTATTACGCTTGGACAATTAAAATTGTCAGCGACATGGGCTAGCGGTATTGCGTGCAGGTGACAGATCCTACGTGACGGGTTTGATTCGCGGCTGGAACCGATCACGTTGTACATATATATCGAGTGGCTGCTGACTCGAAGAGTGCAAGCTCACTTCGCAATCTCCCTCAATTACTGTTGAATTTTCAGTCGATGTAATTTGAAAATAATCTCAGTTAAAAACAGATAACTCGATGAAAACTTCGGAAATGAACTTTTAAGCAGTGTGTCTTTTTGTCAGAGCACATTTCCTTTTAGCATATATTTTACTTCATAATTCATACTTTGAGCGGTTACATTCATTTAAATAAATGTATTATGACTTGCAATTTAAATAGTGTGTTTTTTTGCAAGAGCGCGTATAATCAATATATATTATTTGAGAAGCGGTAAGGTGCAAAGTTGCTATCAAATTCACTTGGTCATTAAGTAAACAATTGTCGCGAAGCGTGAGGTGCGAAGTGTTTTCTCGAGCCTCGTTCTTTGGCGGTCAGTTGTTGCGGTGGCCAGTTTACTGCGGTCAGTTGTCTCGTGGCCAGTTTGCGACGACCGGTTGTCTGTGTTCGTTATTTCACCTGTATGTGGTAGCCCTAGGCTGTATCTTTGAATAGTGATGGTTAAGTTATGAATGTTCATTGTTCAGCTGCTTGCGTGTACAGATTTGTAGCTTGATTTCGATTCTGGTCAAGCCAATAACTTAGAAATAGGCGATCTCAGCCACTGTTTCTATTAAGTTTTTAGCAAACGCGAATTTGCCCAAATATAACATAGGCCTTTATATTTTAATAAAATGTGTGCCCAATGGTTTAGTAAGTTAAAGTTTGATCCAATTTTTGCTTCAAAGTGAGTTTTTAGAATATGAAACTTTGGTTTTGCACCAAATTATTAAACACTTTGATTCAATTTTGGTCAGTAGTCAAAAATCGGGTACGCAACTTTTCGGCGTGACGGATTTGACGTGAGAGGACTCGGCGTGATCGACTCGTTGTTGGGACGACTTGACATTGGGACGTCTCGGCGTTGAGACGATTCGGTGTTGGGACATCTTGACGTTGAGATGATGCGGCGTGGAAAGGTGTGATTTGTGAGCCGACGTAATTATCTCTTTTCGCGCTAGAATGTGCGAAAAGACATAATCATCTCGTTTTAGAAGTACTAACAGTAAACAAAAAACGACTTTATTTCTACAGCTTTATACAAGTTTCGCGAGATGATATTTTAATGAAGTTCAAAATTGTTCGACGTAAGTTTAACCAAAAAGTGGCGAGAAAATTGTTTTACAACTTATAGTAATTGATTTTGCTTTATAACATGAAATGCAATTGCGCGTTTAACAAGCAATTAACACGTGCTGCGACTGCACTTTGATTTTGATGTTTTGATCAATATGCTGCACAAAGTGTGTATTAACTGAATGTAAAAAGATTGAATAATTTTTGTTGACAAAAAATAATTATGCTCGCGCAAAGGTCAAAGTCTTGGCTTGGTCAGCTGCAGCTTACTGAAGTAAACTAAACCAGAAGCAAAATGCTTGATTATTATGTGAGCAGCCCTACACGGCATTCAATCGCCAACTCATGGTTTCTCGCCTACCAAGCATACCAGTCACAGAGTTTTTATGATTGCAAACAATGTTTCAATCCAAATCAGGATTGAGCTTTTTAACGCTAAAGAGTGAGCAGCTGCATGCTGCAATGCCGTTTATATGAAATACTAAATTCTGGCTCAGTAATCGCTAGATAAAGTTTTGCTGAATTAATTTATTCAGCAAAATTAATTAATCGATTACTTGAACCGATGGACGAGAAATTCTAATCCTATTAATATATTAATTACATATCTCAAATACGTCTCCTGTTGTGACTTTTCGTGCAAAATACAATGTGCAATTACGATTTAAGAAATGATGAAATTGTGTTTTCTGTTTCAGCTATAACCACAATTTTTATCTCAGAGGAGTAACATAAAAAATTTCAAAAAAAAATGAAGCACGCTCGATATTTATAAATAATAGGTTTAAATATTTTTACATAATCAGTGCATAGCTCAGTTTGATTTGGATTGATAGCAACGTCAGACGTAGGTTTAATGCCTAATTTTAATAGTTGTTGATTTGTTTTGAAATAGAATAAAATTCTTAAAAAGCCATTTTTAGTCGCAAAAGGATATATGAAACAACACCACAATGATGTCATTGCAGTCAAACTTTAATCAGTTTTCTCCTCAGCGAAGTAGATTTCAAAAACTTTACAGCAAGGAACAAAGCAAGCAATATCATTTTTTGATATTTTTACTTAAAAAATAAATTTTCACTCCACTTGCCTTTGAAACGGGAGCTGTTAACCTTTTTTGTCTCTTTCTTCCCCTTTCGAATGAAAGAGTAAAATTCACCTCAATCTCCTTGTGAAAAAAATGAACCATCCTTTTTTGTCGTGTCTACCACAGCAAGTATCAAAAAAGTCACTGCTGAAATGAAAATGGTAGAACTTTTTTTACGTTGAAAAGCTCTTCAAGATGTAGTCAAAAAACAATTCCTGGTTTGAATTGAGACATTGTTTGCAATCATAAAATGTCAATTGTTGAATTTTTTTATGAAACGTGGTAAAAGAAAACTTATGCATCAGTTGATCATAGATGCAGCTCTATCACTCTTATGCTTGGTTGGTGAAAAACCATGAGTTGGCGATTAAATGCCCTGTAGGGCTGCTCACATAATAATCAAGCATTTTGCTTCTGGTTTAGTTTACTGCAGTAAGCCACAGCTGACCAAGCCGAGGCCTTGACCTTTGCGCGAGCATATTTTTTGTCAACAAAAATTTCTTGTGTTTATTCAATCTTTTTACATTCAGTTAATACACACTTTGTGCAGCATATTGATCAAAACATCAAAATCAAAGTGCAGTCGCAGCACGTGTTAATTGCTTGTTAAACGCGCAATTGCATTTCATGTTATAAAGCGAAATCAATTACTATAAGTTGTAAAACAATTTTCTCGCCACTTTTTGGTTAAACTTACGTCGAACAATTTTGAACTTCATTAAAATATCATCTCGCGAAACTTGTATAAAGCCGTAGAAATAAAGTCGTTTTTTGTTTACTGTTAGTACTTCTAAAACGTGATGATTACGTCTTTTCGCACATTCTAGCGCGAAAAGAGATAATTACGTCGGCTCACAAATCACACCTTTCCACGCCGAATCATCTCAATGCCGAGACGTCCCAACGACGAGTCGGTCACGCCGAGTAATCTCACGTTGAATCGGTCACTCCGAAAAGTCCTGCCCAGCAAAAATCACCATTCCAGTACACAAGCCTGAACAAAAGTTGGAAAATCTAACCCAAAGTTTTGCATTTTTTAAAAATTTTGCACCTTAGAGGAGCAGTGGTGATAGCTCCCTTTACATAAAGCTCAGCATAAAAAAGCTCAGCATACATAAAGCTCAGCATAAAAAAGGGACACACCAAGATGGGAAGATGGGGGAATCCTGCTAAGTGCCTTTCCCAACGGCGCAACAAGTAAACTTGCTGGTTTGTTCTTCACACTGTCCCTTTAATGCTGAGCGTCAAGCAGGGAAGCTGTGAATGCCAAGTTTAAATTCATTGGTTTGACCCGACCCAGAATCAAACCCGAGTCTACAGCTCTCGAAACGGACGCTCTATACCACTCCACCATCTGAGCTGTTTTATGAAATACTTCTAATGACAACCCACTGTAGTATTCCAATTGGGTTAAAGCATGTTGCAAATGGCTAGCTTTCTCACTTGCCCAGGCTCAAAATTTGTATCCAGCTATGTAGAAAACTATTGTTTGCAGTCACTGAGTCCAAGTACCCACTTGCATTAAATGTCATTCAAGAAGTCAGAAAACAAAGTGAACAGCATGTTCATCAGGAATGATTGAAAAATGTTTAAATTCTGTCAGATTGAGCAAGAAACTCAGAAATTGGTATTCTCAGATATTCTGCTTGACATTCAACATACGAGCACAGTGTGGAGAACAAGCTGCAAGTTCAATTTTTGTGCTGTTGGTGTAAGAACATTTAGCAGAGTTAGCCTAGTCTAAGTGGTGGACAAGTGGCATGGTCATGCAATGTATTGTGCCCACCATTTGACTGAACGCTCCCTAAACAAAGTCTGGCTAGTCGAACACATGACAAAACAAGATATAGCTCATTTTAAGCATTTGAAAAAAACTATCATGAACAAAACTTCACTTGTGTATCTACATCTGTTGAATTCTCAGTTCAATATAATTTAAAAATGACCTCACTTATTTATTATTATGTTGTTGATCGTATGCAGTTGAAAATACATGGTGCAGCTTTTGCACTTCGACACTAGGTGAAGTTTCTTGCGAACTTTTCAAGTCACATTTGTGTTTTACAAGGATTTTCCATGTGCATAGTGAGTAACAAGTAGTGTTAAAGATTTCCGCAAGCTACTTGGTTTTGCATACCGGTATCTAAAAGTCAATGCCTGGTTTAGACAGCGCACGTAGCAGGTATGAAGTTCATTGTATTGCCTCCTCTGTTGATTGCAATTATCATGCATCCAACAAACTTTAACTGCTTTAATTTTTTCAATCAGTTTGTATTATGATTGAGATATATTTTATTTTTCAGAGGAAACAAAACTGAAGTGCTCAACGATGATCTGTTGCAGGTATTTGTTTTGTGCATTTCTGTTACATGAAACCGTTTTAAGTAAGATGCTGTGTTTATATTTTGTAATCAGGCCTGTACCTGCGCAAAGAATTTTTGCACTGCCCGAAATTTGAAAAATGTGGTGGAAATTTGGTTTTGTGCAAGTTTAAAATAAAATAATACATCACTGGTGAAATGTGCGACTGAATCACACTTTTTTGAAAGATATTTTGCGAAGTAACATGGCATGAGTGGTATGTAGTGGCCCACAGTCGCAAAGCCATTGCATTCACACTAAACCTACTTTGTAGAGGCTTAGGTACAATGCTTCGTAGAATTATCTGTGCTCGTGGATTCTAACCTGACAATGAATTCAATTTAAAGAAACAGGGAGCAAAATCTGGTTAAGTTTGGCAAAACTTTGAAATGGCAGAAACTTCTAAGTGAACTTGAATTCGTTCTCAATGTGTAGCTTGTATTTTGTATTAATAATTGCATACCTGGTATCTATCCTCCTGTCGCAAGAAGGTGATCAAAGAGCTATATAACAAGTTCGCTTAGAAGTTCCCGGCCATCTGTGCACCCACTAAGGTGGTGGAATACTGCTAAGTGCCTTTCCCAATGGCACAAGTAAATTTGCTGGCTTGTTCACTGCACTGTCCCTTTAATGCTGATTGTCAAGCAGAGAAGCTGTGAATACCAATTTTAAAGTCATTGGTTTGATTAGATTCCTAATCAAACCCTAGTCTACAGCTCCAGAGGCTCTTACCACTTGGCCATCTAAGCTGTTATTATTTTGTTGTTCTCGTAACAGGAAGTTAAAGTGTTGAAATCAACAGTCAATATCTTTCTAGACCGTTATATCAATGGATACACTTTCTGCATATATCTGTGTTAAAAAGAACCTGAAATTCATGGGCAAAATTCATTTTAAGTTTTGTGTTACCACCATGTTCATATATGTTGGCTGTATGTTGCAACCATGCCTACTCGGTGTTGCAACCATGCCCACTCTTGTATTTTATTAGTTCCTCTTCTCCTACCTGCATGCCATAACGTTATTTGATTTGTTGCCTCTTTCCTTCTCTTGTACCGCGTTATATTTTCTTAATCTTATCGTATTGTTTGTCATGTTGACGGTGCGGAAATGAAATACACTACTACTGCTAAAACAGTCAGATATTCTTTTTATATATATATATGACAGTTGGTAATTTCGGTTCGAAGTAGAAGGTTCATTTTTCCCGGGGAAATTGTCAGAATGAAGAATAAGTGAACTGAACTGATTTGTGAAGGGAAAGAATTCTGATTGGTTAAAAATAGATAGCTCTGATTGGTTGGTTTATTCTTTATCTGACGATTTCTCCTGAAGAGTGTCAGATGAAAAGCTCTGGGAAAAATGAATCATCTACTTCAAGCCATCTTCAAATGCTGTACCACCAAATGTCTGTTCAAGTAATTTCGGTTTATTTTTGTGGTATTGGGTAGTGGTATCAGTTAAATACAGCCTATAACTGTCAATACTTCTAAAGCCAAATCCAACATAAAAATTTGTTCCTTTTTTTTTTTTTATGTAGTATATATAATTATTATATACTATATAATACTATATAAATACTCTAAATTGTTGTTCCTTTCTTAATTTGTTCAACTTTCCTTTCAGATTTGGTATAATATTGCACCGAATTTTTTTAGATAGATGTAAGGGTGTCTACCTTTTTTGTATTTTTAAAAAATATCATAGGTTTATACGATTTACAAGATACAAATGCACACTAAATTGTCTGAATTTTATGATACATTCTTTGTTTTATCGATGCTGTTCTGGGGGCGAAAAAGTATTGGTGCTGTGCGTGCAGTATCAGCGTGGACTGAACATGCTTGAATTGGAATCGATAGTAATATCAGTTTGATATGTGCTATCGGTACACCTGTATATTTATGCATCAGACAATTCACATTTTGTGCAGATGGAAAAACACATTGAGCATGTCCGAGTGGCTTGCCAAATCACGTCCAAGAAGTTGTGCCAGTGTATGCAAACACATGGCGTTGGCGACTTCGACAAGCGACAAGTGAGTATGTGCACTAGTGGATTGTTGAGTGCTTGCGATTAGCTGATTGTATCAGTACCTGTAAACTGCTGCTGTCTCGGCTTGCATCGGCCCAGCCAGGGAAAGGGTAGATTAGGGGTGGCAATCCACACCCCTTTTCAAAGCACAGATTTTAATAAATATCAAACATTGGATTCACCATAGAAAATATTTTTTAACCTGAGCATTGATTAAATTGCCAGAAAAGTTGGAAAAATAATTTGTTGAATGATTAATTTTGTCATAATGATTATGCTTTCCGCGAATAAACATGTGTTGTAATGGGAAAAATGTTTTTTTTTCAACCGCCCTTTGAACCGCAAACCGGTAAAAACCGCTTTTTTTGGTGAACTTAAACTGTTTAAATTTGAGATCATTGAACCTGAACCGAACCCAAACCTTTAATATTTCAAATCTGTGAACCTGAACCGAACCCCAACCTTTAAAATTTTATGCAAGTGAACCTGAACCGAACCTATAATATTTTGCGGACATAAACCTGAACAAAAATCATTTAGTAACAATGTTTGAACCTGAGCTGATTCTTAAAAAATATTAATAAAAATCTCTAGACATGTGCTGCGATGCGTAACATTCTTTCTGCTTTCTTGAGTTTTTTCTCGTTCTTCCGGTAACTTTACAATAATCTCAACTAAAGCTAGTCAAGTTTTTTATTTGTTGACGTTTCGTTGGTACTGATAACATTTTTATTTAACCTTAATTGATTCGGGCATGCAATTTATATTTCGTTATTTTAATGATATAAAACCTTAATTTAGTTTTTGGCCATATTAAAGATTTTGAAGTGAACCCAAACTTGAACCGCAAACCGGTAAAAACCGCATTTTTTCGGTGAACCCAAACCCAGCCAGAATCTTTAATTTTTGGATTTAGTGAACCTGAACCTTAAAAATTTGGTTTTGATGAACCCGAACTGAACCTGAACGTTTAAATTTTGATGCAACTGAACCCTAACCGAACCTGAACCCAAATTAAAAAGTCTTGAACCTGAACCGGAACTGACTCGTTAAAAATAAAATTTCTTGAACCTGAACTGGAGCGATGTTTTAAGCGGTTCGACTGCCTGATTACAGCCTAGTGCACTTGAACGATGACTCACAGCAGGATCTGTTATTTGTTTCTTTTCTCATTTTGAAATGCTATTTCTGTTCTATATTTCTACGTCGATGGCAGAAAATAACAATCTGCATTTTTGTAATCAGGCCTCAAACGAATTGGCTTATGTTTGTTGGCCTAATTTTATATAGCATAGATCAGATATATCAAACTTGTATGCAATGGGCGTATGGCACATAAGTTTTGTAGCGGTCTAATGCGAACCCAAAAATCTTTCCCTAGTAGCGAGGCAAAAAATGGTTTGGTTTAATATTCAGAGTGTTTTCACTTTTTGATGGCTATTCAATATTCATACCTCTAGATTTCTAGCTTATACAGCAATTAGTATGCTACACACGCGACATAGAACATGCTAATTCTTCTGCAGTGCCTTTGCTTCTTCTAGGAATAGGATGCTATTTATTCACTTGGCGATGTAAAATACGTTGATGAAAAAAATATGCTAGCTCGTTTATACCTAAGTGTCGTGCTGGCTGCTGTATTTATGCTGCAGGAAAGCTTGAGTTTATCCAGCAGTCTATAAACTAGTAGCGTGTATAGGGAAGGGAATGCTGGGTCGAGCACTATGTAAACTTTAATTATTTTTTACGAAAATATTTTTTAGCTGATACAAAAATATCCTGCCCTTCAAGTACTAGAGATCAGTGCGCAATGAAGGAAAAGCAAAAAGTAGATATCATACTAGTTTCTTGTTAATCGTTCTGCTTATTTTGATAACTTGAAACGCCGTAGGTTGATGCTAGAAGTTTAGCTCAAGTTTTTTTATCCGCTCCTAGCCCTCTTTGTGCCGCTAGTTTTTGTTTGAAATATGTTTATCCGTTATAAATTGCAAATAAAACTTTTCCAAAATTTTGAACCCTTTTGATGTTAACAAGTCTATGGCAAGTCAATTCGAAAAATGTTAACAAATCTTCAATGTTAACAAGTCAATTCAAAAATGTGGCCAGCAAAAATACTCCCTATTTGGTGAAGAACTCAGAATTAGAAGCAAAAGATTACTTGAAAAATTGTTCAAAAAGCATCAAAACTACAGTTACGGTATATATAATATGTAAATTTTCAAAAATTGTTCGAGGGGCATGCCCCCTTACTCCCATAAAGCCGTTTTCCTTTTTCGTTTGGCTTTGAATTAGCTCGACTGTTGCCGCACGCCATAAGAAACCGCGTCTAAAAAGTCTCAATACTTAGCACTCCCCCAAAAATTTTTGGATACCACATCGTGTCAAGCGAACCCTACTTCCACTGAAATGAAATATGTGATATGTAATTTGCAAGTTTTGATAACGAGGTGGGTCTACGACTCTGCGTTTGTATGGTAATACATAAATTTCAGCCCTCCTTACTCAGAAGTACTTCCAACATTGCTAAAAATAATGCTGTTGTGTCGACAACCTATCTTGATCTATTGCCATTGCGTTAAACAGACTGCCCTCAATATTTCATGGCAAACAAGCGCAACAGATAATTCAGGATCGTCAAGAAAGAATCGTCCCCTCCTTTTTTTATTTCTGGCTGCGCCAGTGCAGGCTTGATAAGTTATTTCTTATTTTTTTATCCTTGGTTGGCGTAATGTGAGGGAGGCACTGTAATTAGCGTAAATATTACTTGCTACCTGCCTGTGTCTACCACTAGGTTAAGCTGCGTATGCCAGTATGGATCTGATGAAACTTGGAATCAAACCTTTATTGTATTGATAAGAAACAAATGTTTTTCAACTCGGCCGTTTTATTGATTGCTTCAAAGTTAGGTGTTAATTTTGAGGCCAATTTACTTCAAGAAAACACGCGTGGATTGCCAAAGGTTATACCAAACTGTTGCACTTTTGAGTAATTAGGCCTGGTATATCAGTGATCAGTCCAAACGGAGTGTCATTTGAAAAAGTATGCTGAATAAAATATCAAGGCAAGCATTGAGCGAAATTCGTCTGTGAATAGACGGAGACTGTGAGACAAGTTTGAGTTCTAGAAGCTAGCAACCACCCCAGCCCCAAAGTGTGAGTCAAATGCGACTGCTTTCAGGCGTTCCTCCCGCACATCACGCAGGATATGTGACTCACCCGAAGTACTGCCCACACCTGTGCCTTTGACAAATATATTCAGCTAAATTTTGTTCGCAATTTAGGTTGTGCATACTCAATGCATTCCTTGGTAGCTATCTTTCCTTCGTTAGTTGTTACTTCATTATGCGTGATTTATGATTTGTTCAGAAAAAAATGGATCAAAACGTTCTGTCTCAAGCTATGCTAGATGCAAGTCGAAACCTGACATGCGAAGGAGAGACCAATCTGGTGTTTGGGTGAGAATGCTTTATGATTCATTTTTTGCGTGAAAACCATATTTCCAAACTTATATATTCGGTTTCCTTAATATTGCAGGTATTAATTTGATGTTCGAAAGCTTTTTGTGTTGATTTTATTCCATCACTATTTTGTGTTTTTGATTTTCCAAGATGTTGTTTGAGGTTGAAATTGGATAGATCTGCAATGTTTTCTTTTTATACATTTTGCAAATCTTGCCATTGAAATATCAAAATCAAATCTTTATTATACTCGAAGTATTATGCCGAAACGTGTGACGAGTGGCTCTCTGCGGCTTGACACTTGGGCAGCACAGCTTTGAAAAAACAGCGCAGCGATGGTGAGCCATTGGCAATACTATGTTTGATTGACCGGCCCAGGAGTCAAACCCCAGACTTCCCGTACCGATAGGGATGTGCTTAAAACCAGGGACGTGGAAGTGGAAGCGGTCATAATTATTTTAATGGAAGCAAAAGCAGAAGCCTGAAAACTATGCTGCTTCCGCTTCCACGTTATTGGAAAAAGCATACTGTAAATAACTTATTAGGTAAATATTATTTTATTCAATTTATGGCATATTATTTTACAACGCTAGATTCGCATGGATGCCAGATCTCATCATAGGCCATTACTCTTCGCTTGACTTTCAGATAGTACTAACGCAGAATCGCATTTTCTTTCAGCTTTTTCTAAACGTTGAAATAAAGCAACCAATTTTCAATAGCGTTAAAAGCGCTGGTTGATTCTTTTCCAATCATAATCATGTCACGAAACAGATGGACTGCTGTCAGGAGCAAATTAAGGGGGGTAGTGGCATTGTGCCATACCCTACCCCCTTTTTTGACTCTGCCTTTAAGTAAAAAAGAACAAAACTAATGGTGCCAAGTGACTAAAATATGTCAGACTCTTTCAATGGTTTTTGTAGCTTATGGCCTGGGGCGAATCCAGGATGAGGGGTGTGCCTCCTCCCACCATTTTCGAAAATCTTTTTGTGTATACAATTTTTCCATAATTTCGAGCCTCTTCGATAGCAATAAGCCTTCTGCCATAAGCACGCATATTCAAATATGTGCGAACAAAATGCATCATATTTGGTGAAGGACTCAAAATTAGGGTCAAAAAATTTAAGCAAAATTTGGCTGAAAATTGTTCAAAAAGCACTAAAATAACTATTACAGTTCATATAAATTTTCAAAATTTTTCCGGGGGAGCCCCTAGAGCAGGGGTGGGCAATTATTTCACACGAAGGGCCAGATTTGGAAAACTGTAGAAGCTGCGGGCCGCACACTGATTGAAAAACAAGGTGAAGACTTTTTTTTTTGAAAATCACGGTCCACATACAAATGTGTTCTCCAAAATAAGAGGTTTTCACCTCCTTTTTTATTCCAATTTTGCACCGTTGAGGCTTATTTTTTGAAAATCCCTGCCATCCATGATCTCTAAAGGAAAAAAAGGTCTTCCGTTAAATTCACGGTGAGAATTTAAGTTTGTGTAAGTGCCGGCGGGCCAGAATGAAAGGACCAGCGGGCCGGACTTGGCCCGCGGGCCGTAGTTTGCCCAAGTCTGCCCTAGAGCTTTTCTTGTTTCTCAATCAGCTTTAAATTAGTTCTGCCAAAAGAAATAGCGCTAAAAAAATATGTCAAAATTATGCTCCCCCCCTTTGTTAAATTTTTCACTACGCCACTGAGTGCTGTGTATCAACATTTTTCTAATGAAGGGAGTAAGTTTCGTAGCAAAGTTGCAGTAAAGGACTCCCAGGATAGTGACTCAATCATTCTCAATCATTTTTTTACACTTTTGTATGCTTTTTGCAAATCATCTTTAAAAAAAACGTTTACTAAAGTTTGACCAACAGCTTTCAGCTTGTTGAAAAAAAAGTTGCGATTTACGCTATTGGCTACCAGCGCACTGGTCGTACTTTACTAGCAAAGTTTCGGTGAATCTGTTTGGAAGCGAAAGCCCTGGAAGCGGAAGCTGTTTGCAAATACACTGCTTCCACACCACATCCCTGCTTAAAACTGTGCCAAAATGTACAGTGTAAATAAGAATGGAGGAGATCATTATTTTGATAGTAATAACTGATTAGGGATGTGCCTCAAGGAAAATTACTCGTACTCGCCAAGTAATGAGTGTTCACGACATTCCTTAGCTGAGTCCGAATCCGAGTCAGAGCATCTGCGACGTCAAAATATGAACCCAAACTTAGGTGAAGAGCAAAAAAAAGGTCATCACGTCCGTAAAAGTCCTAATTTCGACTCAAATTCGGATTCAAAGCAAAAGAAAGGTCAAAATGATAATGGTTTAATACTCGGCCGAGTATCAATTAATACTCGGCCGAGTAATGCCTTATTACTCGGCCGAGTATTTGGACTCGACTCGGCACATCCTTATTACTGATTACCTTTATTCTAATGCCTTGAGATACAATAGCCGATTAATCGTATTGATTAGAACCAGGTGTGGTTCGGGCAAGTGATTTGTTCGGATTGTCGAACAACCATGCATTATTACGAAATTGCATCAAAGAATAGGTTACATTGTGATTTATCGCGTATTATTAGTATTAACGGTAGCGTAATCATTTATTTTTTAAACTTGTCGCTCTTATAGTCGCTGGCATTTTTAAATGCGCACCATGGCACTTCAATAATTTTTTTTGTTAGTCGGTTAACCGGTGTTCTTACTCTATATATATCCATTTCATTTCTTTCTCAGCTATTGTGCTGGAGCTCGTGAACCAGATAGTCGAACCTTTTGCAGGCTTTGCAGAAGAATGTCAAAGAAGACTTTAAAGCCGTTCATCTTTCAGGATCTTTAGGACGTTGCTGTTAGCGGATAATATCTTTACGTTTATAACTGATCATGTCGAACAACAATTAGTTACTCTGAAGTGAATTCCTCTGTAATTTTTCCTCAATGAACATGCCCAGAAAGTTGAGACGAAATTGTTCTTGCTAACACAATAAACGTGGGATGAAAGTAGCTTGAGGAGGAAAAATATAACCCTGGTAATTCTTAAAACTGGACGTTTCGACAATATAAATTCAACTGTCATCATCAGTAGTGTAAGCAAGGCAATATAAGCATTGCAATTAACCTGGCTTATGCTACAACTTGTGGTTAAAATTGTAAATTATAGTTCTTTCTGTTTTAAACTGCCGTGCTTACACTGCTGATGATGATAGCTGAATATGTGGTTTCAAACGCTAGTTACGAGCATCACTGTGGCTTCAATTTTCCTCCATTAGAAATTTTCTTGCAGAACATACTTGCGGATTTGTGCAGAGGCGCAAGCTGAACTTGCAAAGGAGTGCGCTATATTTGAAATTTTCCTTGATGATCATATTGTATCTCCACTACAACATTTAGTCGATGTGAGTAGCTCTGAAAGAATTGTTGTATTAGATGTCATTGATTAACAAGCAGCAAAGAAGCTGAAAACTTTATGATGCTATTCTTACTTCGGACTGGTTAAGTTTTGTGTAAAACCTTTGACAGTCATTTAATTTGCAATTCGAATTCACTACACTTTAAAATTTTAAACTGTGGTGAATACGTATATTTGCTCTAGCTGAACTCAGTTATCGAGCATTTTTTGAAACACTGATTCCCATTGTTATTAATTTGCAATACGTGTTTTTTCAGCTTATTTGGTCCAAAATATGTTCGATTTGGACCAAAAAACACCTACAAAATATTGAAAATAAGTCGGAATTTTCCGATATATATCAGAAATTTCCGACTTGTTATGTCCGCCAAATTGTGCTCCAAGTCGGACCAAAAAGCACCTACAAATTAAGTAGGAAATTTTCGATATATATCTGATATTTCCGACTTATTATGTCTGACAAAGAGTACAATACCAAAACGCGCGAACATAAGTCGGGAATTTTCGGCATAGTTCGTCGTGAACTAAGTTGGAAATCTAAAACAAAAATGTCACGTTACTTTCGTGAGATATCTCCATTGTGTAAGTTGAGCGGTAAGCGACAATGGATAGCAAACTGGTCCCAAAAAGACAAACGTCTTTCATAATGTAAAAACTTTTGAAAATGTTACAAAAAAGATCATAACTATAGTTAAGCTTGTTGGATTTAAAAAATTTCAACTAGATCGTGAAGCGCTTGATTGCAACTATTTAAAACAAATTTCAAAAATATTGTGTGTGTTTTAAGCACTTTACACGGTAAATAATTTGGACCTATACATTAATGTTTGAAGCGGGAACAGTTTCCGCTATCATTTTCTTGTGAAAAAATTTTAAGGGCATGAAAAACCCCGACCAATAATAGCTCGGCTAATTTCTCAGTAAAGTTTAAATTTCTGTAACTGAACCCTTTAATTTGAATTAAATGACAACATTTTGCAAACCTACATTTACACTAATGCTTTGAAATAGCAAGAAATGCTGTTAGCTTAAAAACCGCTTCAAAAATTAATGTCCATGTCCAAATTATTTACCATGTGAAGTGCCTAAAACACAACCAATTTTTTTGAAATTTGTTTTAAGCAATAGCTGAAATCAAGAGCTTCAGGATCCAGTTGAAGGTTTTAAAATCCAACAAGCAAGCTGTAGCTATGATCTTTTTTGTAACACTTCTCCAGAGTTTATACGTTTTAAAAGACAGGCGGCGTTTAGGGATGCTTAGCTGATTAGCGTTTAGCTGATTCCGAATCGAATCCGAATCATAAATGTCGAATCCAGAATTTCGAACCTTCTTTTTGAATCCAAAATTTCGAATCTTTTTGAATCCAAAATTTGGGAGGCTAACAAAATGGGCGCAATGCAATGCTGCAAAATCATCAACAAGCAAAGGTGCGTTTACGAATACGCTGCAATGCGATTACCATTACAAATCATACTGGCCTGCGATTAACGTGATATAAAATTTGCTAGCCTGCGTCAAGCAAGCTGATTGTTCAATGATGTCATAACAATCAAACGTGCATTGTCTCACTGCCGTCCTCAAGGTTATTTCAAATATTTTTTGATACCGGGCGATGAAGCGGTTAAAATTGTACAGGTACAGTTCCTTGATATCGTGTCGTTTTTATTGCGTTGCCGTACCAAAATTCAACGTCAAAACGAAATAAACAAAGAACTAGGTTGTCGCGTTGCTGCTAGCCGCGTATCGGTAAACACGCCTTAAGGCGCGTTTACTGATACACTACAAAGATTTTTCGCCCCTTGTTTGTTTTATTTTACTGTACACCGACCACACGAAAACCTGCAAAACCCATATATTTACTTACATTATAATTTTAGTCGCGTGTCGCCGCATGTCGCGTTGCCGCGTGTCGGTAAACGCGCCTTTAATACGCATGATCGTCACAAATAGCCATCAGTCATTGGCAATTGCGTGTGTTTGTCGCATAAGCTTGCGCAGTAGGTGTGTGCAGTTTACTCGCGTTTGTGCATCACCGCTATCTACGATATCAGCGCACCCTGGTCCCTGTTTAAACACGCGTGTGCATCTCTGCGCTGTTGCTGTTATAGTGCAAATGCGTGACTGTGTTTATAATATTAATTCTTGGAGATAAGTGACGCAACTGCATCGCATTGATATGTTTTTTTCATTTCGAATCGGCAGTATCAAAAAAAGATTCCGAATCATTTAGGATTTGGATTCGACTCGATTCGAGATTCGGCAATGGACATCCCTAGCGGTGTTTGTCTTTTTGGAATCAGTTTGCTATCCATTGTCGCTTACCGCTTAACTTATACAATGAAGATGTCTCACGAAAGTAATGTGACATTTTTGTTTTAGATTTCCAATTGGGTTCACGATGATCCATGTCGAAAATTCCCAACCTATTTTGCGTGTTTTATTTTGTACTATTTCTCACACATAAAGCGGGCTTCACACCGAAGCCGTTACCGCCAACGTCGGCGTTTCATAGCCGTCTACGTTTCCGTGCCGTTTAATGTCAAACGTAATACGCTTACGTGAGCGTTCACACCAATTTCAAACGTTGCGCAGACTGACTTGCTTATAGTGGTGGTAGTAGTAGGACCGGTAGTAGTTTATTTTAGTTAACGACCAAAAAAACACCAAACAAAAACAAGAACAATGGCAGGTTACGTTAGAACGTGCAGAAATTAAAAAAATAAACACAACTAAAAAACAATAGGCCTACGCCACGTAATCAGTAATGACCAAAAAAAAGAATATAATTTGACGTTTAAATAAGGTACCTGTAGTGGTTAAAAAAATAATGATAATCAACTTTTATCAGTAAATTCTTTGAATTGTTCTAGTGACCTAGTCAGCTTAATACACTGCAAAACTGATACAGATTGAAGAAATGTTTGACACAATGTAGAATTGTTGGAAATGGAAGCTGGAAAACCAAGAAATTTTAAATGCTCATCGATTGAGAGTTGTCTGGAGAAACTAAAATCTGCAACAACAAAAACTAACAGCAGATGTCTGTATTTGCCTTTTAATGCAATTAAATGTAGGTACTGTATTTAATATAATTACGGTATGCACTTCTATTACATATCCAATGAATTCATAAATGGTAGGCCTAGAGCCCCAAACATGCACGATTCAGAAATTACTATAATGGTAGGCCAAATTTTTATTTGAACTAGCTTGTATGTGCAGGGCACAACAAATGAATTGGCCTAACTTCCTAATCACTGCAGTCAGGTAAAAGTATCCTACTGTATCAGTACAGAGTTTATAGGTATATTGGACATTAAGTTTTTTTTTTTTTTTTTGCTCACAAACTTACCGCCCTCTTTTAATTCATTGCTAATAACAATCCAAGCTTGGTCTTTAATGTTTCTACTCTTGAAATCTTTTATTTTTATGATACATTATACAAGCAGGGATGTTGCTTAACTTGCTCAATTAAAATCTCATTAAATGCCATGCTTATTGCCTGATCTGTTAATCACAAATACCTAAAATCGTGCAGTGTAGGACGCACACACCAGCACATAAACAGTGAAGAAACATTATGGTACCTGTAGATCACATGGTGAACAGTGTTCCCTGTAAGTTGCAAACAAGAGAAATTTGAGCAGGTTTTGGGAAAATATCATAAAGATGGAAAAATAAAATAAATATTGGGTAAATCATATTGAATGTAGGCTACCTGAAAACTTCTGTCTGCTAACATTTGCTTATTCAGTATTTTTTTATAAACCAGTTTCAAAGCAAAATTTTGGGCAAAAGTTGTGAAATAGGCTAGTAAAAACGTTTGGGCAAATCACCGGTACTGGTATTGTAAACATTTTGTTTGGGCTAGACTAGAGAACACTGCCAGTTGGTACAATAGATAAAAGAATAAGCCTATGAAAATTATAGGGTCAAAGTTAGGGTTAGGTTTATCTTTATGGTTAAGGTTAGGGCCTAACCTACTGGTACTCCCTAACCCTTATTTTAACCCATACCGGTAACCATGTATGCGATGATTTTACTGGCAAGTTGGTAACCATTGTAGCCCACTCTACTCACTCAGACACTGCACAGCCATGGAGTTGCACCAGTTGACCAGCTAATATGGGCTACTACTGGTACTATGTACCAGTGATAGAAAACTGTATGTGTAGACTATCACCAATAACAGACTGGCAGGTAGGCTTTTTAGGCTACCGGTATGTGATACTACTCTGGAATGGTAGGACAGATGGTGGAGGCACATACTAACTGGCCTTTTATTTTACGGCCTACCCAGCTATAGACTACTGCTTAGTAACCATAGCCTACAGCATCGTAGAGTTACCGGTACTACAATTCACTCATGAAATGTACAGTAGTATTCTACCATACTGTAGTCTACTATGCTATGGTTACTGAATACTTGTTACTACCGTAGCCTACCAATGCTTCTTTTGTTGCTTAGCACGCATTTTGAGCAAAATTACAATCCCTCAAAACCTTAAAAAGTTGCCAATATGAAGCAATCATGCCACAACAAGTACACTGGTACTGCAAATTGCCCACTCACATAGTGTAATGACGGAAAAACCAAGAAAATCATTTACGTTCCGTCACCGCCAGCCCACATTTTTTTGGTGTGAACACCCTAACGTAGTGGTAACGTTGACGGAGACGGCTTCGATGTGAAGCCCGCTGAACAAGTTGGAAATTTCCACTTTATGTCAGACGCATTTTGTTGGTGTTTAACATTTTTTTTTCGAAACTGCACCCCATAGCAAAGCAAACTGCTGCAATACAACAGTTGGTACATAACGGTAGTCAGTCTCATCAGCAAAATACAATCATGACGTGTACCTAACTGCAGATAGTGTTTATACACTATTTTGACTTTTCAAATCTAATCAGTGCAACATGCTGCTTGACATTTCCAACTGTTTAAAAAGTGGGAAAACATTTTCTGCTTGTAGTTCCGTGAGGAATATGTGGTAAAAGAGTTATGTCTAATGCGGTGTGGAGCGCAGTGTGTAAGAAATGGATTCACACTAAATGCGCCCAAACGAAAAAAGTATCCAGCAGTTTTGCACAACAGTTTATCTGCAGAAGATGTGAAGATGCTGAAGGCGGCAAGGAAGAACCAGTGGAGGTGTTGTGTGATGAGGTGGAGACTGTGAAGGGTTTTTGTCACTGAATGGTAGAGATGGGTGTGAAACTGCAGTGACTACAAGAGTAAGGATCGAATGGATGAAATTTTGAGAATGTGGAGAGTTGTTACTTGGAAGAAGGTTTTCGTTGAAAATGAAAAGGATGGTGTATCGTAGTTGCGTAAGATCGGCAATGTTATATGGAAGTGAGACGTGGTGTTTGAGGGAAAATGAGATGATAATTTTAAAAAGAATAGAAAGAGCTATGGTGAGATCAATATGTGGAGTAAAATTAGTGGATGGAAAGAATATTGAAGATCTGATGAAAATGCTGGGCTTGAAGGAAACTTTGGATAAAATGGCCCAAGCGAATGGAGTAACATGGTTTGGAGGGATGAGGAGAGCATTTTGAAGAAGGCGATGATGCTTCAAGTGAATGGAGAACGAAAGCGAAGACGGCCAAAGCAGACTTGGAAGAGACAAGTCGAGGAGAGTTTGAAGAAGATTGGGTTGAGAGTGAAGGAGGCTACAGATCGTGCGAGATGGAGAGAGGGAGTGAGAGTGATTGCTGAGGGAATGAGATACATCCGGCCACTTTCGGGCACGAGGAAATACCGGATTAAAATTGGATGATGATGAGTTCCTAAACCAGGAATATCGCAATGCTGAAAATGCTTGTCTTCTTGCAAAAGTTTTAATTCCAATTGTTTAGTTGCTTGAGAAAAAGGTGTAGCATTCAGAAGTTTAATACAAGATGTAACTGATGATTTGTAGCTTCAACGGACAAGAAAGCTCAGTGACTAGGTCAAAGCTAGCATGCTCACAAAAATCTGATCATGTTATTAAAAACAAATGATTAAAATTTTGGTAGCATGTTTTTCCGTAAAGTCGTGGTTGTTTTCACGCTTAGCGAAAAACAGGCTGGCTAGGTTTTGCATCTGTTTATGATTGTCGATTGTAGTCAAAATACCGCGGAACCCCGGTTGGTGACCACTTCGATTGGAGAGACCACCCTCTCATTATTGCGGTCCCGAGTCATTTACCATAGTAATTCAATGGCTTATGTCAAATCCACAAACGCGACCTCCCTTTTAATGCGACCACTTTAATGCGGTCCCGAGTGTTGCCAGGTAAGTGGGGTTCCTCTGTATGTTAATGTAGTTGTAAGTATTCAATAAGTTTGTGAAAAATTGTCATTTTTTGTTCTTTTAGTCTGATTTTAAATTAATTAGCGAAGTAGGCAGCAAGAGCGTAGAATTCTACTAACATAAACTTTGTTCATTCAGATTGAAATTCCAAGTATAGTAAAGCTGCGGGAGCGTTTGAGAAAACTGGTTTCGGATCGCGACGCTGCGGAAATGAATTACCAAAAAGCATCCAGGGTCCTGTCACAGCCTGTGACCAACTCACAAGTTGGAACGACAAAAATAGAGTCGTTAAGAGAAGAACTGGATCAAGCCATAATCAAGATGGAACAATGCAGGGTAGGAAATGTACTATTGCTGTTGTTTTTGACTATAATGAAAGTAAAAACTGCAGTATTGGCTTTTGTTATTATGGTCATGGGGCTCCAAGCGCATTGTACTGTTACAGTTGAGCTGAATCTTCGCATTATTTACTTAAGTTCGCTTTCATTTTCGAAATTTACACAACTATATACCTGTTTTGCCAAATTAAGCATCTCGTTGAAAGGTTATGTAAGCCCAGTATATTTTAATTACTAGAATTTCAATGACATTTTTCTTACGCTGCATTTGGGGCATGCAAAAAATTTTATGCGCTTATTCCTTTTAAGATTAACAATCGCTTTGCTTCGCTCAACTGTATACAGGTGCTAAAGTAGCTTCTGGGTATAACAATCCTGTGACCCAGCGGTTCGTAACCTTTTTACTTACTGCACCCCTTGTAAATCACCAACTGATTTTCGCACCCCCTTTCAGAATTGGTTAAATATTACGGGTTTCAAAAAATGTAAAATACCGGTACTAAAGCAAGATTTTTCAACCTTTTTTTGCTCATGGCCTTCTAAAACAGGGGTGAACAACTTTTCTGACTGCCAAGAGTAGGGCTGCTCTGATTTGAAGCGAAAAAAAAGATCAACACGTTCTCATATGTCCTGTATTCCACTACCCAATACGGTGCAATTAAAGTCTGTTACAGCACTCATTGCTGCGAGTTTTCACTTGTAAAATTAAAGTGTGTTGCAAAAGGTTTTTCGTATGTAAAAGTGCAGGCCTAATCAGCCTTAGTGATTCAGCATTCCTGCACCCCTGGTTAAGATACCCTGCTATAACACTTCTCGCACTTGAAACAATATGAATCCAATCGTTTTTTACAGCTGGACACGCTTGCTCAGGAACAGTAGTTCTCAGTCTGTTATAGATTTCGCACCCATCGGCTCAAAATGAACTTGCCCTTTACGCGGTAAAATTCTGCAAAAGAACTCTTACCCTGAGCTGCAAGCAGCCCTCGGTAATATTTGCCCTGTCCACATGTCTAATTTATGTGGGCTTGTTGCGGTGGGTTTGATGTCATAATCACTTTTTAAAATTATGACATCAAAAATGTGATTGTAATGCGCAAAGCCCACAACAACAAGGCCATATCAATGTTGGCTTAAAGCCCACATAAACTGAACATGTGGACAGGGTAATTGAGAACTAGGTTTTTGCAACCATTTATTGACTAATGCGCTTATTGAGTCATAATAATTGCATTGTTTTATCATAATTGAACCGCAGCTTCACCCTCACGACCGGTAATGGAAAGCAAAGCAGACTCAGACGCCTGAAGAACGGTGTCTCACAGGGATCTGTCCTGGCTCCCCTTCTCTTTAATATCTACGTCAGTGACTTACCATCAACCAGTTCCAGCAAATTTGTTTATGCCGATGATCTCGCACTCGTGCATATTGCTGGAGCTAGGCGCACTTTGGAGAAGACTCTTAGCCAAGACATGGCAACTCTACAAACAAACCTCCAAAAATGGAGACTGAAGCTGAGCAAAACAAAAACAGTGTCGTCTGTATTCCATCTTACCAACAGGGAAGCAAAACGTGAGCTTTCGGTGGAGTTGAATGGCAAGCCACTCCCATTCTCTAATACTCGAAAGTATCTTGGCATAACACTGGATAGATCTCTCAGGTACAGGGACACTTGCAGTCACTTCGCAAAAAACTCAGCACCAGAGTTTCATTAATCAGACGACTAGCTGGAACTACCTGGGGCGCTGGTGCCTCAGTCCTGCGCACTGCAACTCTTGCCCTTGTGTACTCGACCGCTGAGTATTGTGCACCTGTCTGGTGTCGCAGTGCCCACACTTGTTTGATTGATCCAGTTATTAATAACGCACTGCGCATTGTGACTGGATACCTGCTTCCTACACCAACGGATTACCTAACAGTTCTCGCTGGCATCCCACCTCAGAGCTTCGTCGTAGACAAGCCACACTGACCTTAACTCGCCGAGCCTTGAAGCCAAACCATTTTCTCCATCACAAGATCATCAGCCCAGAACTTAGACAATCTCGGCGTTTGAAGTCAAAGACACTTTTTTGTGCCCGTCGCCAGAGAACTACTATCCAATCTCAACCAACTGGACATCAGGGCGGCTGATTGGGCAAAACACTCATGGAGCTCGGAGTGGAACAATTGCAACACCCAATTTCACCACTTCATTTGCAACACCGACACCTCTCCTCCAGGTATGCATCTCCCGAGACGTTCCTGGGTGCGGCTAAGCCATCTTCGCACTGGTGTTGGACGATTCCGCTCATCCCTGCACAACTGGGGAATGGTTCCATCTGCGGCATGCGACTGTGGCGCCGAGAATCAAACGGCAGAGCTCATACTAGCTCACTGTCTCCTGTTTTCCCCCACCTCATGGGATAACTGGATTGGTCCGACTGGATGATGACACAATCACCTGGCTGCATGAATGTTGCCTGGACATCTAAAATCGTGCTCATACGAACGAACGAATTGAAACAAGCGGTGTTTTATTTTTTTATGTTTATTTGGCAGTGAACGCCTATCACTTGCTGTTACAAGCGAGTTTACTGGCGTGTGAGGTTTAAAGGTGACTGAAGGGCGAATTGTTTTTACTAAGAGTGTTGGAAAATATCAAAAAAATCAATTCTTCATTACACTTGCAGTATTATGACTGCTCAGATTGTCAGATGGCCGATGGGCACTCGACAGCTTAGATGGCCGAGTGGTGAGAGCGTCCGTCTCGAGAGCTGTAGACTTGGGTTTGATTCTGAGTCCGGTTAAACTAATGACTTTAAACTTGGTATTCACAGCTTCCCTGCTTGGCGCTAAGCATTAAAGGAACAGTGTGAAAAACAATCCGGCAAGTTTATTGTTGTTCCTTTGAAAACTTAATAACGGGATTCCCTCATCTTGTTGTGGTAGACAGATGGCTGGCACCTTCTAAGCGAGGTCGTATAACGCATTGATCGTTTTCTCGTGACAGGAGGATAAATATGCAACTAAATGCAAAAAAATACGCCGAAGTGTGCAGCAAGTGGCGAGGCCCACCTCCGCGTCTTAGCGCATGGGCAAACAGCTCCGAAGAAATGTCGCAACGTTCGCGAGCCATTGGCGACACTATGCTGATTTGACCGGCCCGATAATGGAACCCCAGACCTCCCGCACCAAACAACTGAGCTACCCGGTTAGTGTTAGAAATACATTTAATAATTCTCGCTGTCAGATTTAGGGAATTAAAAACTGACTGCAAGAATTTTTAAATGTTGTTACTGAAGCAAAAATCAGCGATCAAAGTTAAAGGTTATTTATAACCTACTAACCATGTTTTTTGAGCTGGTTTAGACTCAAAAAACATGGTTCACAAAACGTGTAGTTTTTTCCAAATGGCGCCCCATACATATCGGACAAATTATGGTTTAAATAAGCTCAAAAACATGGTTCACAAAACGTGTAGTTATTTCCCAAACGGCGAATTTGTCCGATATATAAGTCGGAAATATCCGACTTGTTTTGCGTGTGTTTTTTGGTCCGACTTAGAGCACAATTTGTCCGATATATAAGTCGGATATTTCCGATGTATATATCGGACTAATTATAGCCCAAATAAGCTCGAAAAACAGGGGTCACAAAATCGTTTTTTTCCAAAAAGCGTTTGGAAAAAAACAATTTTGTCCGACTTATTTTGCGCGTGTATTTTGGTACGACTTAAAGTACATTTTGTCCGATATATCAGTAGGACATTTCCAATATACATATCGGACAAACTATGGTCTAAATAAGCTCAAAAAACATGGTTCACAAAACGAATAGTTTTTTTCCAAACGGCGCCCCATAGTGTTACCTTTCGTCATTCAAACCGAATCTGGTGGACGAACATTTCAGCTGTAACGCTTGCACGGCCCAAGTAGTACGCCATTACCTGCAATTTTCGACGCTTATCTTTGGCCAACTAAATATATTTAGTAATAATTTTTACTTTCCGTTTTTGAATTCGTTGTATTTTTTAACACTTAATGTGAAAAAATAATTTTGCACTTCAGTTCCCTGTGTAAGCCGAGTGTAAACGCCAGTTTGCGCTGATGATCGTGATTGTTTTGTAATAATGAAGCGATGATTGTTGTTTGAATTAACTCCACTTTGTTTTGTCTATTACGTCATATTATTGTATTGTGATAGGATCAATTGGTGGTGGAAATGTTTGAATATTTGACCAAGGAGGCAAAGCACAGCCAACGACTTGCAGATGTAAGTATAGTGCGAAGCTTTTCTCTTTTGATAACGTGTCAATTTAAAAAACTAGATCAAATCGTCATTATACCAACCGTATTGCGCCGAAGCGTGTGACGAGTGGCGGAGTCCATGTCACGGCTTAACGCCTGGACAACACATATCCAAAGAAACGTCGCCGCGATGGCGAATTGTTGACGACGGTGTGTCCGATTTGACCAGCCCGAGAATCGAATCACTCCGCCAACCTGCCGATCCTGAAGAAATTCGTCTTTAAATGGATTTCATTTATTTCAAATAGAATCTCTCACGACAGTTTACCGTTTGTGGTACGTGGTAGCTCCGTATCACTACAGCTAAGGCTCTTCCGTGAGCCAGGAAGAACACTACTTTATTACATCCGGAATTTTGCTTTCGTGTTCGTTATTTGACTTTTTTATTTCTTATAATAATTGCTTCTGATAGATAAGCATAAATGGCCTCATTTATTTAAACCTGCAACAAACAACTGTGACAGCAGCAAATACTAATAAAATATGGAAATAAAGCGAAAACCGGAATAGAAAGCCGTATTTAACTCTACTATGACCGATATTACGTCACAATGCTATCTTTGTTTTTATCTTTCAGTTTCATGCCAAGCAACTAGATTATCACCGGAAATGTGTCAAGTTGTTAGAGAACCGGGAACCGGAATTTCAACAAATACGCGGTGAGTAGTCGATGTGGAGTCACCGAAGTATTTTATTTTTTTGTTTTCATTTGCGTATTTATCCTCCTATTACGAGAAAACGATCAAACGCTTTGTCGAGATCGCTGAGGAGTTGCCAACGACCTGTCTGCCACACCAAGGTAGGGAAATTCCGCTGTGCCCTTTCCAACGGCACATGAGGCAAACTTGCCAGCTTTTTCTCGACACTGTCCCGTGCTCGGCGTCAAGAAGGAAGCTGCGAATACCAATTTTAAAGTCATTGATTTGACCCTACTCGAGTATGCAGCTCCACGGTTGAACGATCTTACCACTCGGCCATCTGAGCTGTTTCAGTTTTTTTTCTTATTTTTGACTTCTCGCTATTTGTTTCATCTTCGCAATCGACTACTGTTTTCGCAAGATACTGTATTTAAATATCAGACAAGCTTTTAATGCAAATAGCGGAGCATAATGCGTCGGCTAAAAGGAATTGTGACTATTTGATGTTATCGACGGTCCAATGAAATTTTGAGCTTTAAACCCGCAGGATATCTCAATATGCTCGCTGAAATATCGCGAAATTGGATGCAAGTTTGACACCATCGGAGCGATATCAATTAGACGAGTGATTAGAATGCTGGGATGCCAATCTTGGAGTTCGATGCTGCTCTAGATTGTTTTTGTTCTTATCGCACTAGGCTTGTTTGTGATGTCTGGGTTAGGGTAGGACGATGACAATAAAAAACAAAAAATTGTGATAACTATTTCAAAATATGCTTATCCGCCAGGCGTTTGACGTGAACGTGAACAATTTGGTTTATGTGTGTTGTGTATGTTACTCCACCGCAGTGCTTTTCTATCTTTTCGGTGGCGCGTAACTCCAATGAAACATTCTGGAGCAGTGATGTTCCCAAACTTGTTGTGGCTCAGGCGCAGTAAGAAGATTTGGCTTAATTTGCTGCACACTGTAGTTTAAAAAAAAGTTAATTGGCAAGTTATACTGCGATGTGTATATTTGGTGTCGGGATTATTTTAAATTGGGAAGAGCTTACGAGGCAGCCAAGCAAAGCCTCATTTTGCTGTCAATCCTAAAAGTTTCTCTCGTTTTTTTGAATTGTTATCAAAGCAAAAATCCATACTCACAAAGTTGTGAGGATGCAAGCGGCAAGGTTATGGTGATGGCTTTGTTACAAGTACCTCACTGCATCGGGCTAGGAATGAACATTTCAGAATACTGTAATTAAGCATTCTAGAATAATTCCGAATCTTTTTTTTTTTTTTTTTCGAACCTAGAATTTCGAATTCTTAATCGAATTCTAAATCTATAAAATGACCGTTAGTACTACTTTCATATCAGTACCCAAATGGTAGCAACCTCAGCTAATAATCGGAAAACATTTAACATGATGTATTTACGTTATTTACAATTTGATCATTCATGCCCTTGCAATTTGATCATTCACACTTCATTACTTTTGTGAAACGTTAGGTTATGTCATAACCCGTGCTGTTTTTGTTTTCCGCTTATATTAGTTTGCCCTGTTTTCACTTTTGCATTTTAATCATGCCCTGGCGAAGGACAGTCGATTTGTCCGAAAACGTGAGCTTATTTTATTTTCTGTATGTTATTTTGTAAATAAGTAATAATGTTAAATATTCTCGTGTTATTAGCTGTTGCTACTATTTGGATATTAAAATTCTCTCTACCAATGTTATATTTTAATATCAGTTCAGCACGCAACCGCTCGACTACTGCAAAACAAAAAAATTACCGTTTGTTTCATTTTTAATGAATTTATGGTCAGCACAAGAATTACAACACTGTACACCCGAAGCACATGTATACGCAGTGGCATAGTCATGGAGCTAACCGCGGGCATGTCCATCTTAAATTTTTGAAACACATGAAAAAAATACGGCTCCACTATATATACAAACGGTGCATACTACACTCGTGGTCTCCCACAAATGTTTGTGCGGCCTCCGACGAACACCGCATAATCACACGCACACGAGGCCGAGCGCGCATTGCGTTTATGCGCAACATCTGAAAACATTTATCACGCACAATTTTTCTTCACAAATAAACCGAATCCTAAAAACGGAACCGGTTCCGTAGGATTTGCTATTCTGAAATGGACATCCCTACATCGGGCTTAGCATTTAGTTTTCAAAAATAATGTTTAAGATTAGCCTGCCCATTTTTACGAATACCCCAAGTCATTCTAGGGAAAGTACAAAACATACGCGGCACACCTGAATATCTATCGAGGCTTATTGCTGTGCTGCGGTGCACATCTATTGAGGCACACTGTTGTGCCAGGGTACACCTGAATATTTATTAAGACACTTTGTTGTGCCGTGGTACACCTAGATATCTATCGAGGCACACTGTTTGCCGTAATACACCTGAATATTTATAGAAGCACACTGTTGTGCCGGGGCACACCTAAATATCTATCGAGGCACACTGATGTGCCGCGTCACACCTGAATGTCTATTAAGGCACATTGCTTTGCTGCAGCGGCGTACCGGAATATTTATCAAGGCACACCTGAATGTCTATTGAGGCACACTGCTGTGCCGCGGCACACCTGAATATCTATCGAAACACATTGCTGTGCCGCGGCACACCTGAATATCTGTAGAGGCACGCTGCTGTGCAGTGGCACACCTAAATATATCTCAACACACTCTGCTGTGCCGCGGCACACCTGAATATATCTCAAGGCACACTGTTGTGTCGCGGCCAACGTTCCCTCTAATTTTTGATAATGCTGTGCTGAAAAACTAACGAGTGCGCTGAATCACAATTTCGTTGAGCAAAATTTGTAAACGTCTACTACACAGTAATAGAACATAATTAAATTACACACAAAACATAGAATACACAGTAGTTTTGAACATAAAGCTGCTTTATTCATTTGTGGTCAGAATTTCACGTCTATCTTTGTGTGTCGCCCATCGTTTGCAGTCCGCATCTAAATCAATAGTGTTTCCCGACGAAAGATAAAATTTTATGCGCATCAAATCAACCAAATGATTCACTTCTAGCCTATTTCTAGATTTCGTTTTAATTGAGTTCATTAGGCTAAAGCCACGTTCACAATCGGCACTTGATGCCTGAAATGTGCCGCAAATGTCCAGTAGAATAGACACCATTTTCATATTCTCGTCCTTTAAAACGAAACTAATAACATCTGAAAAAGTCTGAATAGATCCAGTCTTCACTTTCTCAGCAATCAAAAATTTGAAGTCATTATATTGTTCACAGATGGTTGATACGACATTCTCTTCACAGTTTGGTATAACGCTTGAAAATCTTCTTATCAGGTTATATAAACTCTCTTTGCCAAATTCAAAACTCGAATCCCTTGTAATGGCGGAATGGTCAAATGCTTGCCAATCTAACAAATCATCATCTGGAAATCTTTTCTCAAGATGATTACATAATACTTCAACAAACCTAAGGATTACAGTCTTGTCGACATCACAGTCAATAGAATTAAGAACGTTTTTCACTGCATCAGTCCAATGAGGTGTTTCTCCAAGATACTGCGACCTAATTTTACATATCTTAGCCTTTGCAAACTGAAATGCTTCAATAGTTGTCAGCCCACTTCTTTGAAAATATTTGCTTATTGATGCTAATTCTCCCAAAACATCATTAAGTACTGTCAAAGTTAGTCGAAACTGCGGATTTGGTAGTCTCTTTAAACAGTACTTATTGATTGGATCGTTGCACGTATTTACTTGTTCGGTGCAATATTCAATCAAAACGTTGTAATTTCGCACAAAAGCGGCGACTGCAAAATGCCTTGACAACCACCTTGCATCATGCAAAGGTCGAAATGCCACGACATCACTTTCTGAAACGTTGGCCAATTCCGGAAACTTCTCATTTTTAACTGATGACCTGCTGAACATTGTATAAACTGTTCTAAGTAATGTTTCAATATCCTGCATAAATGAAAGTTCTTTCCAAGCATCCTCAACAGCTAAGTCTTCTCTGTGTGCAACGCAATGCTGTTCATACAAATGAGGTATCTCACGTTTCAAAATTGCAGCCACACCGTTATTTTTTCCTAGCATGACAGATGCACCGTCTGATGTGAACATCACCATCTTCTGCAGATCAAGACTATTTTCATTGTAGAATCGTTTTACTGCTGTCACAATAGAGATGCTCTTACATTCAGACAACTTTAGGATACCGCCGAATATTGTTTTGAAAACAATTTCTGTTTCTAACCGATACTTGAAATAAATAATCAGCATTTTCTGACTTGAAATATCGGTACTTTCATTTATTATTAAAGTGTGAAATGCTGAATTTCGCAATTTAGTCATAAGTTCAGTTTTTGAGACGAAGCTTATACACTCGACAAATTCAAATGCATAGTTTTTGCTGCGCCAATTTTCTGGAATTTCAACGTATTTTGCAACATGTTCGTGAATACTTGATACAGAAAGTATGGAGGCATTTAGTTTAATGGCAAGAATCACGTTATCAATCAGTACTTTTACCATATTTGAAGAAGATTTCTTTCTCTTTTTTATCTCTAATTTGACGGTACGATCTTCCGCACTCTCCTGTAGCTTCCGTAAAATCCCACCACTCTTCATATTCCGTGGCTTTACAACTGATTCAATGTGTACTTTTTGACTGAGATGCCGCTTGAGGTAATCAAGTTTCCATTCATCCCACTTTTTCCCCGTGCTGAACTCACTTTTGGTATTTGCATTTGAATATATAGTACAGACAACAGCACCAGCAGCATTGTATGTGAAAATATCTCCTAAGTCTTACCATTTGCTTGTTTGATGATGACACCACACTCGTTTCGATCAATTCTGATAACCATTCTTCTTTAAATCTACCACTAGTTTTCTTTTTCGACGAATGCAGACCTCCTTCTGCTTTTCTTTTGTACATTAGGGTATAGGAGAATATACACCTTTTCGCAAATGTAAACAAATAACCACCTCAAGTGAATGTACCTATATAACAAGAGTTTTTCACGTTTAGTATTATCTCTGCAAACCAAGTAAGTAATAACTAAGTAAAAGTTCTCGTTATTCTTGGCTGCTTAATTTCGCCTCTTTCTCAAACATATGATTCAAAATTTGCAACTTCATGGAATTTTCTGTTGCTTTTGGTTCATTATGACACGGACAAAAGACGCAGTTTTAAAACCTTGGTTTTACAGTGCGACACACTTCCTATACGCCTCTTATATGGCATAAGTACCTGAAATCAGACTTAAATTTCAACTGTTCTCGTGGCCTAGAGATAGGGTGCGTAGCTTCGCTTGCTTTCGACCGGCGTAGTGGCCAAGTGTTTAGAGCGTCTGCTGTGTGCGCGGTAGACTCTGGGGTTGAGTCATACCTAAGACTTCAAAAGTGGTATTCACAGGCACGGGAGCAGTTGAGATTCAATCTGATTTCAGGCACTTATGCCGTAGGCTACAGTCTGCCCACATTTTAGGCTGGGAACAGTATCTCAGCGATTTAGTCGGCAATTTTAATTCCTAGCCTAAAGTGGACAGACGGTAGCCTAAGGCATAAGTACCTGAAGTCAAATTAGAATCTCAACTGCTCCCGTGGCCTAGTGGTAATTGACAAGGTGCTGCCTACCGAGGTCACGCTTTCATCAACCTCTTACCTACAATTTCTTCATTCCCTCCTTTAACCTCAGGTGTTCTAAGTATTTTTTATATAAACACTCAACTACCTATCACATACCTCGCGCTTACTAGTTTAACCCTTGTCAAAACAGTACTTCCACGAAACAAATGCATTTTGTCATCAACATGTCGTTTTCTTTTCACGAGTTTTTCAATGGCAATGCGTTCTATTGACATTGATATTGTCAAGTGATTATGACATCATTTTTAGTTAATATACTCGATTGATTACTGGCACGGTAGAATTTCATGCTATCACTACACAATTAACTGATTGCACCTTGATTTTGTGAAACAATATTGTCAAATCTCAAATGTGGGGCTTGCTTCCGATTGAAAGCATGTATTTAGCTTGTCTTGTTGTCAATACTTATGCTGTGCGCGGCAGAACGAAAATACTGCGCGGGGTTTCTAAATTAGCTGCGCAGCCGCGCAGCTTAGAGGGAACGTTGGTCGCGGCACACTTGAATATCTCTCGAGGCACACTGCTGTGCCGCGGTGCATCTGAATATCTATCAAGGCACACTGCTGTGCTGCGGTACACAATTTAGGAAACACTTTTCCGGAGGTTAAGGAACCTTCGTGTAATATGTGGTATAGCCTCATGCAAAAAAGATTATTTGATTACGGTAATAAAATTATAATACCAGTAATCTAGTACTGTGTTCAGATCAGTGTTGCCACTGGGGAAAGTGCAAATAGCATCAGATTTTGTTCACCTTTAACATCAGATTTTTAACGCTACAGTTTTGTTACAACTAAACACATTTCGCCTTAATATTCCGATAAGAACAATAAAAAATAGTTAAGATGGTTCCATAAACCTGTAGGAGTTATATCTCAAGCAACAATTTGCGTGTTCAATATTAAAACACTTGGGCATACACCACCTTAGCAATTCAATGACACATGACTATAACAGGATTGCTTATAACTCTACAGCTTGGCTATCACGTAAAAAGACAGAGTGACCGCTGGTAAAATTAGATTGCTGTATTCTACAAATTTACTGCACTTAATCTTTAAACTCAATTATTGACTACCCACATATTTTCTGCTACATTCTGACACTACAGGATTCAACAAGCAACATTGAAGTATTGGCTGATGCACATATAAACAATTCGAAGTAACACCTCATTAAATTAGCCAGATATTATATACCTTGCTATCATGGAAATTTGCAAATTATGCTCACAATAAAAGGCAATTAACTTCAACTAGCTTTTAGCAAAATGCTCTCAGTAAAGCTGCAGAACTTTGCAGTAATTTGATTATATTATAGGAATATCACTTTTAAATATTGTAAGGCTTATAACAGTAAAAATTTCAACAGTATAACATATAACAGTATAACAAGGCTTATAACAGTATAACATTAAGATGGTGCTGCAGACAAGTTAGTTTGTGATGGGCAATTTTCTTCTCAACCCAGAACTCACATTGTGAATCGTTATGGGCATTGGGCAGTTTTTGGTTTTTCTACCTATAACTCAGTTATACATGAAGTATTTTTTTTTTCATTTCAGGAAAGGGAGTTTGATTAAGGAATTTGGTTGGAAAAACAGTGGCACAATACACACTTTCGAAAGCAGAAAAATAGTCATAAGAAATATCAAAATTTTTGTTCTTAACTAACCTGTTTAAAAAAATATTTCAACATCAGATTAGTAGGTTAGAACATCAGACATCAGAAATTTTGCCCAAAACATCAGATCTGTTGTAAAAACATCAGGAGTGGTAACTACGGTTCAAATTCATTTAGGAATAAAAATTCATATTAAGACTATACCGTAGAGCAGGACAACGCTGTTTCGGGCTGCTAGCCCTTATCAGCCGCCCTCAGGTAAGATACATTCATTTTCCGGAACGAATGATCTTGCTAGGATCACTCATCCCTTCGGATAAATATATCTTAATGAATTTAACCTTTGTGGTACGTATCCACTCGTGTGTTTACGTCACCACGCTAGTCAAATCCCTTACGTGGCCAGGGTGAAGATCAATAACCAAAAAAGCAATGTTCTTCCTGGCCTACTGGACGGGAAGTCATGACGACTTCCTTTTGTCGGGTCGGAGGCTATATCAGCTCTCCATCACCAACAGTGCAAAGCACTCCTGTGAAACGTACCGTAGAGCGGGACAGCGCTGTTTAGATGAAGTCGTCATGACTTCCCGTTCAGTAGGCCAGGAAGGGCATTGCTTTTTTGGTTATTAAGATTATAGTTAAAATACAATGTGTGTAATACTTTTTTGGATTTGAATGAAAACTGCGGAACTGTATGGTTTTGCAGAACTCTGGTTACAAATCGCTACTTTGCAGTGCTCAAATCATATCCGGTAGCTGGATAAAACTAATAGTAGCTGCATGTTGATGACTACAATGTCTTTTCCTTCAGCTTTTCTTATTTCAGATGAAACTTTGATGAACCAATCATATGGCAAAGCTCTCTCAGATCATTTGCAAGCTACCAACAGAGAGATAGCCCTGCCCATTGAAGCGTGTGTGCTCTTTCTGCTACATTTCGGTTTGAAAGAAGAGGTGCTAATCATTGGGTTGTTGCATACGAAATTTTCATTTTAGAAATGCTTGAAAATAATAGTTTTTAGGGCGCTTGTTAGCTGTGATGCCGCTGTTGTGTGAATGTGTTCACAGATTTGGACCCAAATATTTTTATCCCCTGTAAAGTAATGGTTCACAAAACAAGCAAAAAAAAAAACGATATAATAAATGTGTATATCCGCAAACGTTATTTGTAGAGTGATTTGATACTAAGAAATAAGAAAAGAAACATCAATAGCTAAATACCAGCCTATAGCACAATGCTACAACAAAAAGATTGTGGATGATCTATGCAATGCAGACCACGCAATGTAAAATTTTACTTTAGCTTTTAAACAATTGCCAGTAGAATGAATTTTCTAACTTTTGTATGAAAACCTTTAACATTTCCACCCGAATTTCAAAATCTTTTAACCAAAATAATTTTTATGCACCTAAATTTTCATCAACCAGATTACAAAGATGCATAAAGTATCACGGTGTCAAGGATTGGATTTCCATTCCGACCGAAATTCAGAAATTATCATTTGTTACTAGGGCATCTTCCGTGTGGGAGGAGGAGCATCTAAACTTCGCAAGGTCAGAGCTGTATTGGATGGTGGGAAGTTGAATCTCCTTGCCTACGACGCACAAGATGACATCCATGCAGTAGCTGGTGCACTGAAGCTTTATCTGCGTGAACTTCCCGAACCTATGTTAACCTTTGGCCTCTACGACAAGTGGAAAGATGCTGCAGGGTACTACGGGTTAAAATAACACTTTTGTAAACAATAACGTAGAAGTGAGATCCAATGTAAAGCTTCAAAATTGGGTTCGATTCGAAGATTGGGCACTGATTAACAGATACAGTATTTGCGTGTAAAGTGAGTAACTCCGCAAACTTGCGACATAAATCAATTGACAATTATTACAGGATTCAAGATCACAATGAAAAGTTGAAGGAGATCTGGAAAGTGATTGATCTGCTTCCTGCTGAAAATAAGACGAATCTCAGGTCATTCATAGGTCCAGACATATGTAGTTGCTGCTCTGTAAATTTGTTTGTATGTGATAAATAAGTAAAAGCTGAACAATGACCTAAATAAAATCATTATTCTCGCAATATTGCGTTGAAGCTCTTGGCCCAACGCGTGGGCAACACAGCTCCGAAGAATTATCGCAGCGTTGGTGGCCCAGTTTCCGATACGACCGGCCCGGGAATCGAACCGAAGACTTTACGTCGATTGCGATGAAAGCATTCCGCTGACCTGCCAGTTGTTGAGTGATTTGATGCGTCTTTGCAGATTTCTCATAAAATTTTGTGCCTTGGTTGAAAAACATGAAGATGTCAATAAAATGTCTGCTGGAAATCTGGCTGTTGTTATCTCCCCAAATTTATTGTGGGCGCACACTGATGATATGAGGTGGGTTAAAACACTTGCTAGTTCTGCTTTAATTGACCGTAAAATTATAAGCGAAAAATACTTCCTACTTTGCTTCGGTCACGGCTCCGCTGTTACGACTTTCAAAGAGCTGAAACGATTAGGAGGCCGACATGGGTAGAAAATGTTGTGTGGAAAGTTTTAAGCGAAGTCCGATGGTCGAGTAGTAAGAGCGTCTGGCTCTGGAGCTGTAGACTGGTTTGATTCTAAGTCGGGTCAAACCAATGGTCGTAAAATTGGTTTTCATAGCTTTCCTACTTGACGCTCAGCATTGTAGGGATAAAGTGTAGGACAAGCCGGCAAGGTTAGCTTGTTGTGGCGTTAGGAAAGGCAATTTGCGTGATTCCCCATCTTGGTTGGCCGGCAACTCCTAAGTGAGCTCGTTATAGCGCTTTGATCGTTTTTCGTGATGAGAGGATAAATATGCAAATTAATATCAACATACAACAAGAATACAAACACAAAGCAGGTGGAGGTGTTAACGCAGCTACTGGTATCACTAATGGGAGAATATTGCATATTTGGTAGAGCCTCAGGTATAACTATAATGCGTATATCCGCAAACGTTATCGCGACAAGCCTTAAAGATTATGCTGATTTGCGCCGTTTAGTTGGTCGTCATTGATCTAACTGTATTAATATAATATCTGAATATTTTTACGCTGAGCGACAAAATGACGTAATATTGCGCAGCTAGAGTTCATTTGTTTCGCGTGGTTTTGTCACTTTTTAAACTGCAAGAATTTGTGTAAATGCAAACATCTAATTTAACAAGCAAATCCAAATTTTGCTTTGTTTCATCTGACGGAGAAGCATTTTCGACTGAGTTATTCTCGCAATTGTTGCAATACTAGTTTTCCATAATATGCCAGTTTAGGTCATGAAGTAAGTCGGACAAAGTTGTATCGGATTATTTATTTAATTTTACAGTGAGAATATGATATCGTCCAATGTAGCAAGCAGCATTGTGGAAGCTTTGATACAATATGCTGATTATTTCTTTTCAGAAGGTTTGTTTACTTAACCAAAACAAATAATAGAGTTTACTGCTTGTTTCTTACAGCATTGTGACGTGCGATAAACCAGTAAAATTGTAGCTGGATTTGCCGAATTTTTATGACAATTACAATAAAACTTGTTGCTGGACGCGCTATAACATTGAAGTTCTTCATCTTTATGAAAACTTAGTCATTTTCTGTTGAGGCTTTAGCTTGACGCAACATTACTACCTTGTTAGTATGTTCGGCATTTTATCAACTAGTCATTTTATTAAACAATTTTTTATCAACTAATTATAGGCTAAAGAGCTCTGCTGATGTCAGCGAACTCTTATCTATATTTATTAATTTTTGCTGGTCAACTTGTTCAGTTTTTGGTCATAGACAATTTTCAAAGTTGGGATATTAATGTACTGGTTAAAGTTGGGGCATTGGCATCGTGCTTAAAAGCATCGCTATCAGCGCCGTAGGTCTTGGATTCAATTCCCGGGCCAGTAAAACACAGTTGCCCTCTCCATATGTCCAATTAGAGCTTTCTGCATCATAATCAAATATTTGATGTCATAGTCACTTTTTTTTATTAATTGTGACACCAATAATTTGATTATGATGCAGAAAGCTCACGGATGCGCTTTTAGCCGAGTATAATTAGACATGTGGACAGGGTAAGTGTCGTCACCGCTTCCACGTTGTTTCGGAACTGTGTTGCTCAGGGGCAAAACCGCGGAGATGGACCCGCCACTCGCTGCACGTTTCGGCGTAATATCGCGAGTATAGTGAAGGTTTCATTGATTTTTGATATTCTTTATAAATAAAACTCTGAGACTTTAACTTTGACTGCTACCTGTTTCTCCATAGCTATCCTTAACTTCTGTGCTGAGTATTAAAGTTTATTTTGGAAAACACGTTTGTAATTGTCTTTGCTGATGCTGTGAAACCCATGATTATTGCATGAACCTAACTGTAGAACAAATCTATCACCTACCTAGGTGCTAATGCAAATTATCAAGCTACCAGAACTCACAAAGCATTTCGACAATTATCGGCAAAGTTCTTACCAGAACGTCTTTCCACATTTCACCACTGAACTTATTTCAGTAATATTGTTAATCATGTTTTCTTATAAACGGTTTGTGTTTTCAGATATTGATTTTATGGTGACCCCGGACGCCACTTTTTACCACACTCTCACGTCTCGCGATTCTGACCCCAACTTAGTTTGTGAAACCGCGCAGACCCCGTCTGTACCCATGTCACCCACAGTGCGTCCCCGAAATAAAACCCACTCGCGTCACTCGTCAAATGAAATGAATCTCTCCGACAACCCAAGGTTAGTTCAAAAAAATTACCTGTTGTCGTTTCAATGTCGCGACTTTATGGAGCTTTTTTTCGCTACTTAGCAATTGGACTACCGGTGCGTTGTTGCAGTTCAATATAACTTCACAGCGCATATTGTTTGATCTCCAGATCAAACTGAATTCAAACTCGGTCTGAATTCACAAATTTTAGTTTCCTTTTATTGCAGCGGTGCTTCGAAACCGAGGAGAAATAAAAATAAAGCCCCACCACCTCCTCCTCAACATCAAGCCATCAAGTAAGTGAATGTTAGTGGAAAGAAATGGAAAAGTTGGCATGTTTTTGGAGATGAATACGTCATTAAAATTGTCGCGTAGATTTTCATCTTGAATTTGAAATTTGCCGAATGCGCGACTTCTTATTTTTAATTTTTTTTTTTTGTTTCTGGTCCCGACCTGGATATTGCAACCATGCCCACTCCTGTATTCTGTTAACTCCTCTTCTCCCTGCATGCCATAACGTTAATCGTTTTGTTGCCTCTTCCCTTTTCTGATATCTCGTTATATTTTTTTAATATTATCGTATTCTTTTATTGTGTTGACGGTGCTGAAATAAAAAACACTGAACATCTCAACTTCTTTTTTTTTTTTCATGACCTTGCAAGATTTTATTTAAAATTTTTTTTTTTCAAAGATCTTGACACGGTTTATTGGTAACGAGTGTAGAATGGATGCGAGTTCAATTCATGTTAGGAGTCAATCGCTGCTAGTGATTGCTAACTCACAGAGTGCTAGCTCACTTTGCAGTTTCCTTTAATGAAGTGTTCAACATTTTGCTCAATAAAGTTTAAAATAAAAAAAATCAAACCTTCATTAGGCTCACGTTATTACGCCGAAGCGTGTAACAAGTGGCGGGGCCCATCTCGGCGGCTTAGCGTTTGGGCTACTTGGAAATGTCGCGGCGGTGACGAGCCGTAGCGCTTTGGCTGGCCCGGGATTGAACCCATGCCCTCCTGCTCTGATAGCGATGTGTTGAAGCACTTTGCCAACCGACCCATCTCAATAAAATTGATGATAATTGTTTTCTCCTGAAGCGTACAGAGATTAATATTTTGGAGCCGGGCCATTCCATTATATTTCAGGTCAAAAAATCAAATTGAAACCCATATCAAAAAAAATGGTTGATTGTTAAATATATGATTGCTAGATGCAAACTGAGAACAACAAAAAAGAATTTTGGAAATCGGCCTAGCGGTTACGAAGATATTGCGCTTAGCATTTTCGCCACATGGTGGCAGCATTTTCGATGCTAAAAAAAAAAATCTCATAATTTCTCCAAGAATTGTTGTGGCAATGCAATGAAAATGTGTAAAATACCATTTTTGAGGGTAAGGATCCCAAATCTTCAGTCAAAATTGAGAAAAAATTAGGGGACATTGTTTGGAGGTGCAGTTTCACCATGTAGCCGAAGTGATATCAAAAATTTCTGTGTCTAAAAATGATCAGTAATGCATGTGGTTTTCACAAAAAATGTTTGTTTGGTTATTCCATTTTGTTTTGAACATACTTAACTTAGTCGTTATAACCATATTTTCTCTTGATTACCAAACGCTAAGCAACCACTTACCGCTGATAATGTTTGTTATTTTAAAAAAGTGAGGTAATGTAATTTTCTGCTTCATTGATATTATCTTTTACTGTAAAACCCATCGAGATGGATTAGCATCAGAGAGATTTTCAGAAAAAAATCATTAATTACCATATTTCACTATGCTACACTGCAATCGGTTAGAGTTCTGTGAAGGAAAATGATGATTCCAGCTGCAATAAAAACAATCTTCTCAATCACCTAGCCAAGTATGCGATTGATTGAGAATTCATTTTGATAGTCTTGTCTTGAAAGATGAGTGCAACTGGCGAAAAAAACTTGTAATTAAAGTTCATTGTAAAGTACAAGCTAAATTATGCCGAATTGTAATTTTACTTATTCCGGTATCCCTGACTATTGCTACTTTCTTAAACACCTCCTATTCTTTATAAATTATGCATTATACATGATACCCTACTATACTGTTTTTTCTTTCATTTTCAGACTATTCAGGCTAAATATAGTATGAAGTATACAGTATACATGCTATATCATGGTCACATTAATAGGATGTACTGGTACGTGACCTAACCCCAGAGCTGGGTATTCCACAAACAATTTCGCAAATTGCGCTATTGCAAAATTTGAATTGCGGTTTAAATATTTTTTACCACCTGTGAAATTTACGTTGCGTTTTAGATTTTTTTTGCTTCTTGGGCAATTTGTGTTGCATTTTAAGCTAAATTTTTGACCAATTGCGCTATTTGCGTCGTGTTTTAAGCTAAATTTTTGGCCAATTGTGCAATTTGTGTTGCGTTTTAAGCAAAGCTAGGCATTCCGCAAACAGTTTCGCAAATTTTGCAAACAACTGCATTGGCAATGCTGTAGCAAAAGAGTTTGTAGATTTGCCGGCAGTTGTGACTAAATCACTTGACGAGTGGATAGAACAGACCAGAGGGAAGTGGCCCCGTACTGCTTCCCCTCTTTACGTCGGGAAGCGTGGGTCCACGCATTTAAAAAGTATAACACCATGGTCTCAAGTTCAGCAGCAGTGAAAAGAGTATTTTCCGTTGTCTCGGACGTTTTGCGGCAAAAACGAGCGTCGCCAACTGCAGAAAATTTTGAGTGCTTTGTGTTGCTGCGGGAAAATGAAAAATGTCTCCCCCAGTCTTTGTTTTTTCGAAAATAAAACCAAGTTTAAATTTTTATCTTCATGAAAGCTAAGGTCTGGTACTTAGCTCGTAGATATTTGTTCGTACCATTATGTTTTGATTTTTGTTTTCGATTGCTATATTGCAGTGCAATAAACGCACGTGCAGTTGTGATTTGCTATAGAAGGAAATCTTCGAATGGAGCAAGATTAAAAAAGCTGCCAGACCGAGCTAGATGGTGGGGGCACAGTTTTGCCCTCAGCCAGCCTACCATGTTATTATCAACAGCTGCTCATTTGCGAGCCTCATTTGAGTGGTGATAGATAAGGCAAGATGACATGTGGGATGATAGCTGCTCCTCTGCGCTACTCTTACAAAAAGCTGCTTCTGCAATCACGAGTTACATAGTTTGCGGATAATTTGATGGCAAATGGTGGATAGATATGATATTAGAACCAGACTGCGAGACGAATGACGTGCGAGTAACGTTTATGCATTCTCATGGCCCAGCAAAATCCTTTTATTGGCCAAATTGAGGTGACATATATGTTGGATGCCACCTACTTCAGTATATACCGTTGAAATTAAATCCTCCTTTAACAGCTAATGGCAGGAGTTACACAATTGACGACTAAGCTCTGAATAATATTACAGAACTGCTCAATTACATATGTTTTTTGCCTTGAGATGGTGTTTTCTGCTCAGCTGTAAAGCCTGTCTGGACTATACAATTCAATTAAATTTTCTTTTGGTAAAGCAACATCCAGGGAACATAAAAAGTTAAGGCTGTAATCTTAAGCAAGCTCTTGAAGCTTCTAGAATACCAACTAATGGTGTATGTTCTTCATGTTATCTTGGCATTAAAATTTCTTTTCTTGTTACGGTAAATGATCCTACTTAGTCAGAACAGTGACAGTGTTGCAGTGGTCAAGTGAATAATGTTTTAATGTAACCGCAATAATGCTGGTGAAAACCATACAAATGCAAAAAGTGCATCGATATAATTTTGTTTGCATTAGCACCAGCACATCAAAAGTTGAAACTCAATTGCAATATGGCTTATAATGGAACAACCAAACAAACGCTCATTGTGAAAACCACATGTATTACTGATCATTTTTAGACATTAAAGTGTTTGATATCACTTCGGCTAAATGGTGAAACTGCACCCCCAAACTTTGTCCCCCTAATTCTTTCATCTCACATTTGAACAAAAACTACAACTTTTTTCTCAATTTTGACTGAAGATTTGGAATCCTTACCCTCAAAAATGGTATGTTACATGTTTTCATTGCATTGCCACTACAATTCTAGAAATTATGAGATTTTGTTTCTTGGCATCAAAAATGCTGACACCATGTGGCGAAAATGCTAAGCGCGATATCTTCGTAACCGCTGGGCCGATTTCCAAAATTCTTTTTTGTTGTTCTGAGTTAAGTAATTGCTTTTTGTTTAAAAATAAACGAATGTATTTTGAGAACATGGGTTACACCCTGACCCGAAATATAATGGAATGGCCCAGCTGCCATCTTGCTTTAAATGCTGGTGAATGACATACCCTGATGTTTGTACAGGACCCAAGAGCGGAGTCGGTCCCCTCCACCCCCAGTTCCAATTCATCGCGGATTTTCGCAAGATAATCAACATCCCATCGCTGCTAAACGGCTTTCAAACAAAAAGCCCCAAGTTCCTCCTCCTCAACCTCCAACCGATGAACATAATTTAGAACAAACGCCTCGACCCAGAGCTAGAAAGCTTCCTAGTGGCACCCATCCCCCTATTCCCCCAAATAAGCCCTCCCTGTCCAATACCAGCCCGCCCCCTGACGTTTACAAAACAGAGGAGGGCACAGCTTTTTCAGCTTTCTCAGATTTTACCCCGATTCCCCCTACGCCCGAGCCTCGTAAATCAACCGATTCTACGTCATCGTATAAAAGTGTTACTGAGGACAACGTGGAACTACATGTCACATCCTTGTAATGACGTTTCCTTGCAATCCTTTCAAATTTCTTTGGCTTCGGTAATGACGTTGCTTTCGTTGAAGAAGTGCCAAAAAGAACACGAATGATTCCAGTTAATCAAATATTTATTCAGATTTTCTTATGAACCAACCCATTCATGTAAATTGAAAAATCCTGCAAAGTTAGGCAAATAAACATTGCTTGTGCATTTTGTTGACCTACTATAGTCTGACCCCATATTTTCCTTGGGTAATTTTTTTCACCCCAGAAACCGACTTGCTGCAGTACTGATTTTTCCCTGTCTGTGTTATTCATTGTAATTAAAAAATCTTGAACAGTTAAGTGATTGATGTCTTGCTGCGCTAAGCTAACTTAGCATGTTGTGTTTCAGATATGTTGCATAGATTTAAATCATTTGAATTTTTTTTTTTTATTTTGATTTTGCGTAATTTGTTTTCCAAATAACATAAATACTGAATGGTGAAGGATTGTTCCAAATTTTTGTTCCGAATTTTTCTATTGTTTTATTTAATCACTTATATCATTCTGCAACTGTGGCTTTGGTTTTGATAGAGGTGCTCCAGGTTGGAATTAAACCCACATTTTGCAATTGTGTGCTCACGAAACGGTGCCCAATGTCATTGTGGTGATTTCAATTATTGTGTTGCTATGTTTTGATCCTATTTTGTTGGAAAGGTTTGTAGCTACGTCACCTTGTGAAATTTTGTCAGCTATTGGGGGGATTTACAGTAAGTTGACATCTGTGCACATTTTTTCAACTAATTAGTTCCGCAGTCCCTGATACTTTGGGTTACTTGCAAGATGTTGAGATTGATCGTCGTCGAAATGTGACCAGTGCTTTCTATTTGATGAATGATCAATTTGTGTTTTAAGCATTTCACTCCGTTTGAGATGGAGCTGCCAGTTCATATACAAGCACATACCGTGTTTTCTTGAATAGGAGCCGCGACTCATATTGTGCGGGTTCTATTTGAGGGCGGCTTCAATTTTTCTCTGAGCGTTTTCGTCTTCAAACTGCTTCCATTGAACATTTACGTCAATCTGCGATAAGTAGAAATTCTGAATCAGCTGCATTTTTATCGTCTCTTTTGTGAACCACTCATAAGTAGGTGGTCACGTGCTATACCCTACCGTTGATCCAACAGCTTCCATTCCTGTCGTGTTTGTGCAGAACTCAACAAAAACAAACAGAGGAAGTGTTAATTAATAGGTAGCAACAAAAATACCAGTAACTTGAATGACATCAGTGTTATTCATTATTGATGATGATGAAACTAAGCATTGACCCGGTGTAGATTCGTTTCTTGCGTCAGTTAAGAAACTGGTTTGTCCGTTGCGGCTTCTATCCGAAAAAATCCGGATATTAGAACGCAATTATGCGTTGATGGTTGGGAGTTGTTTTGTATTTTTTATTTTGTTAGTAGACGATCTGACCGACTTGTTCTGATCAGGGCGCAATGACGTCATGTCTAATTTGAATTTTTGATTAGTCAAATTTTTTTGCGATTTGTGTAAAAATTATTTTGTTTATTGTGTTTGTTTTCATTATTATCCCATTCGTTTTAGTCAAGTGCGTTCCGTGTAGTCTAGTGTTATCGTGTGACGCTTATATCCCGAATTGAAAGGCATTAAAAGCCACAATATGTTTCACGGGAATTCATAACATGAATTACATAAGTATTGGAAGTGGTGATATTTTATTGATTATGACTAGTGTTGAAGTAATAGTTTTCTAGTTGATTTTTGAATTATTGAAAAGTATTCCATGAAATGTCATATTTTTTTTCATTAGTACTGGGTAATTGTGCATTTGTATCGGTCGTAATTGTGTTTATAAAACTCGTTATCATGCTTTAATGTGTCGTTCATATAATTTATTCATAACTCATATAGATTCCACTGTTAGTGCATAGTTTTCACGCGTTTCTTTAGAACACTGTTCTTGACTGAATAAACGGGTAATAATTTTGTTTTTGTTCGAAGACAGTTGCCTTTGTTTGTGATTGCGTCATTTTCTTGGTTGCTACGTTGGAAGGTGATATTTAGGGTGTTACTAGGATGATGGCTAAAGGGGTAGAACCCTTTTTTTGTTATTATCCAAAACTCACACGTAGTTGTTATGGAAGCGTTTAACCATTTTAAAATGAAGCCTGACCTGTGTAATTTTTCTTGAGCGATACTATAAAAATTATCAGGTATAAAGCCGAAGTGATGTGGAACTTCAGTTTTAATTCAATTTAATATGTTAAAAACCTTTGAATAATTAGAAAGATAATGAGCTTGACTTTTTAGTCCTTTTTTCTATTGCTAGTTCTCTTCAATCGGGGATAGCGACATCAAACGCGCAGGCAATAATAAAAATGCAAATACAATAAACAGCTGAAAATGAAAAATCTGCGCCTGCAGGCAGTTGCACGGTTGCACGCCACCTGCGCATCGACTCAACATGTAAAAAAAGATTACCTTAAATCAGGGCCATCGAGAGAAAATCCGGGGCAGAGATGATGCGGGCCCCCTCGGTACCAAAATTTGACTCTAAAAAAGAAAAGGTCTTGACATCGCGCAGACGTAGGCAGTGTGCAACGAGGAAAATTTTTACTGGGGGAATGTTTTTGTCTACCATTTTGCCTGAATTCTGAACCCAAATAACAAGACTAATGTTGCGAAAATGGTATTTATTGTTCATGGGGTGACGCAGGGGCGTAACAAGAAATCATAAAAGGAGGGGAAGCATAATTTCACCATTTTTTTAACGTCTTTTTTTAGCAGAGATAATTGAAGCAGATTAAAAAACAAAAACTTTTGGGGATCCGGGGGCATGCTCACCCGGGAAATTTTTGAAATAATACATGCTGTAATGGCTATTTTAGTGCTTTTTCAACATTTTTCAGGCAAGCTTTGTTTAAAATTTTAACCCTAAATCTGAGTACTTCACCAAATAGCCGAAAAGTTAGACTTTAGGAAAGCGTTTGACACAGTTAACCACCAAATATTGTTACGAAAATTGGAAAAATATGGCATCAGAGGCAATATACTGGAAATGTTTCAGAGTTACTTGACAAATAGAGTGCAATTTGTTTATGTTAATGGCTACGAATCTGATAAAATGCTAATTAAATGTGGTGTCCCACAAGGTTCTTGCTTGGGCCCAACCTGCAGCTCAGATGGCCGAGTGATATAGAGCGTCTGTCTCTTGAGCTGTAGACTCGGGTTTGATTCCGAGTCGGGTCAAACCAATGACTTTAAAATTGGTATGCACAGCTTTCCTGCTTGACGTTCAGCATTAAAGGGACAGTGTGGAGAACAAGCCGGCAAGTTTACTTGTTGTGCCGTTGGGAAAGGCACTTAGCGGGATTCCCCCATCTTGGTGTGGTAGACAGATGGTCGGAAATTCCTAAGCGAGCTCGTATAGCGCATTGATCGCTTTCTCGTGATAGGAGAATAAATATGCAACTTAAAAAAAAACAACATTATTCTCATTATATATAAACGACCTTCCTGACATTACCAATTTTAGTATTCGACTCTTTGCTGATGATACTGTTGTAGTAATGACGAGCAATGATCTTCAACAACTGAAAAAAGCTGCAAATGATGAAATACACAAAATCGAGAAATGGTTATTGCATAATAAATTAACGCTCAACCACTCAAAAACTAACTACATGCTTTTTTCTCCTCAAAAAGAGTTTGGAAAAGATTTCTTTTTATCTTTAAATGGACAAAACATCCACCGAACTGCTGAAGCAAAATACCTAGGAGTTAATTTGGATGAAAAGTTAAAATGAGATACTCACATTCAACACTTCTGTAAAAAACTATCACAATATTGTGGTTTGTTTTGTCATCTTCGTCCCAATATAACCCAAAAGCATTTATTACTCCTATACCACAGCTTAGTGTACCCTCACTTACTGTATGGAATTTTGACATGGGGATCTACAAATAATTCAATGCTACATCTCTTAAAAATCTTGCAAAATAGGCTCATAAGAATTATATGTCGTGTAAGAAAACTTGATCATATCACGAATAATTCCTTGTATCATAAATTGAGCATACTAAAAATTAAAGATATTTATCACTTGGAGATGGCCAAATTTATGTATTTATATCACAACAAGCTCTCAAAACTATTTAACAACTACTTTAAATCCATAAACTCTGTGCATAGCTACAACACAAGACATGCTTGTCGAAAAAATTATCAGTTATATTCAATTCATTCTAATACTGCTAAAAAAGCACTGCCATTCAGTGGTGCACAAATTTGGAACAACTTACTCCCAGAACGGAAAGATTTGTCTTACTACTGATATAAAAAAACTATCAAAAGTTACCTTGTTGCGAATTATAGATAAATCTTGTTACCAATCTGCTCTATCTAACCCAGAGGTGACGAACCTATTTGCGGTCGCGGGCCACTTTGTTACTTACCAATAAGCAAGCGGGCCGCATAACTTTTTAGTCATAAACAGTGGCGTAGCGAGAAATTTTAAAAGGGGGAAGCCATAATTTCCATATTTCTTTAAAGCGTTTTTTTCGGCAGAACAAATTTGAAAATGATTGAGAAACAAGAAAAGCTCTTGGAGGGTCCGGTGGCATGCTCTCTCGGAAAATTTTTGAAAATTTAGATGCTGTAATGGCTATTTGTAGTGCTTTTTGAATAATTCTCAGGCAAATTTTGTTTAAATTTTTTGACCCTGATTCTGAGTGCTTTGCCAAATATGATGCATTTGGCGCGCACATTTTCGATTATGCGTGCTTAAGGCGTAAGGCTTATCGCTCTCGAAGAGGTTCGAAGTTATGGAAAAATTGTATACATCAAAAACTATTTTGAAAATGGCTGATGGGAGGATGCATACCTCTCATTCTAACCCTTGGATTAGCCACTGGCCATAAGCTACAGAAACCATCAAAAGAGTCTGGCATATTTCAGTCACTTGGCACCATTAGTTTTGTTCTTTTTTTACTAAAAGGCAGAGTCAAAAAGGGGGAAGGATGGCACAATGGCCCTCCTCTGAATACGCTCCTGGTCATATACATATCGGATATCGGTCCAATCTTTTTGAAATACTCTTTTTTCATCTACAGTATTTCGTTTTTTTGCTGAAGACATCGGTGAAGACAAGCGGCTAATTAAATATTGATTAAAAAACAGAATAACAAATACCTTAAGAAAGCAGTAAAATTTGCATATGATAAATGGTACTGCCACCTCACCAATTCATTTCCGCAAACTCACATAAATCCTACTACTGTAAGGCAAGCTAAGCTCTGGCTCGAATAGTTACTCGTAAACTGGTGCACTATGCTGAAGCTGCAACGGACTCGAGTTATGTTATTATTATTTCATAACAATGGATGAACTGCTGAATCCTGAAACAGATGACTTGTATCGAGCGTTTATATAATTACTGTGTGATACGCGCTTGATTAAATCAGGGGCTCAGCTTTTGGTATCGCATCGCAAAGATTAGACGGGAAAAAAATGTTTAAAAGTACTGGTCTCGCCAAAATGTTCGCGGGCCACAGGAAATTCTTTCGCGGGCCGCATGTTCGTCACCTCTGATCTAACCTAATACTGTAATACGTCTGAATACTTAGCAGTGGGGACAGAATTTTTTGTTTTATTAATGATTGATTGCTAATTTATACAACATACTAGTTTGCAGTGAATGTGTTGTCATGATTAATGTGTATACTGTACAAAGTGTACATAATCTGTGAAGTGCGATTTTGCCTTTCGCTTTCTGTGATGTTGTTGCTTTTTTCGTTTTGTGTTAGACTGAAAAGACAAATAGGCCTACGAATGAAAAGGTGTCCGCGACTAGGCGAGCGTTTTGGCTCTTTCGCGGTAACCCTATGTACCATATTTCAAAGTTTTTTTACTTCCTGCCGTTGTAAATGGTCATGAATAAACGTATCTATCTATCTGTCTGAAGAGCCGCATTTGACAAAATTTTGAAAAATTTTGAAGCCGAGGACCGCACGTCTGCAGATGTCCTATTTTCACCACTAAAAATAAGTGAAAAGCAAAAAAAAAGGTCTTCACGTCTGCAGATGTTCTATTTTTCACTGCCACTCAGCGCGGAGCAAAAGTAAAAGGTCTTCGGGTTGTTTCACGATAGGTGTTTAGATTTCTGCCGCGGGTCGCATATATCGGTCTCGCGGGTCGCACTTTGTCCACCCCCAGAGATGGCCATTTATTGACATAATTTATCGGCGATAATTTATTACTGATTATCGTTATCGCTCAAAATAGTTTTGACTTATCGCTTACCGATATCGTATTTGTAATTATTTCCTTATCGCTGATAAATTATCGCGATAAATGATTCTTCATGCACACAGTGATCAAAGTTAGAGAGTTAATTAGCGCTATGGAAAAAATACACGGTGTTCCTAAAGTGCTGTTGCAGTTTAAAAACATCTCTTTTTGTTTTATTTAATGACACGGCAGAGTCTATGAACTGCTCTCTATTCCGTGAAAAATCCACAAACACATTTTTGCAACATAACCTGCAAAACAAACTTTGTCAAAACCATTAAAAATTTACCGTAACAGTTTGATTAATATTATCGGCGGATAATTTATCGATTACCGATATCGCTTTAAAAATTGAGATTTATCGATTATCGGTATCGCCCAGGGCTTCTTTTGAAGTTATCGATTATCGTTTTAGTACCGAAAGGTTTATCGTGGCCATCACAGTCCACCACTGGTCTACACCTTTGATTATCGCTTGGCTTTTAATTAAAGATACTGATACGTTGACGAGCAATAACCAAATTCACGCAGAGCGAAGAGACTGGAGGAACAGACAAAAAGCCGGTAGAGCTATCACTCACAATCTTTTATGTAGCTTTTTCTCATGATTCATGTTCTTGCACTAAAGAGTGAAGTAAACGAAATTCAATTTTCAAAATCTCCGTGTACGTGCAAAACACGAAACTGACGAAAGCGTCGTTGAGTTCGAGTAGCGTTACGGAGGTTATTCTTTTAGGCATAAGCAATTGCATCATCATTTTATTTTTAAATTTTTTGAGACTGCAGATTTCAAAAATTTGTCAATTATAAAAAAGAAATTTTTTTTGAAATAGGCCTATTACAGTTTTATTTGTGGAGAATGCAGCCGACGGTTCGAAATTACAACAGAGAATACAGCCGACGGTCGGAAAGTTTTGGAGTTTCCAAGTTTTTGCTAATTATGCCAGCAAAAGACAACTAGGAAACTAAGAAACGTCAAAAGCAACATCGAGGGCACAGCTCACAAAACATTTAAATGAAGTGGCAACAACAACCGTGTCTTCAAATAGATATCCCTGCTTCAAATGGTTTTGAATTTTGGAAACACAGCAGTGGTGAATTCCTCTGCTCTTTTTGAACTATCCAAGCACACACTATGTACACCAGCTTCTTCGGCTGCAGTAGAAAGAATTTTTAGCTCAAGCGGGTTGATAATGCGACCACAGAAAGCAAGGCTCTTTCAGAAAAGTTAAAAGTCCACGTTTCCTTGAAACGTAATTTTTTGGAAAAATAAAGAATGTATTGGTTGGGTAGAATTAAACTTGGTGATGTACTGCAGTTTTATTTTTAGAGACCGAATAATTGCCGGTCTCTGTCTTGGTCTCGATTACTACTGGTGTCGGTCCTGAACCAAAGGTCTCGAAAGACGACCAGTCTTGCTGGTCTCGGTCTCGGAAAAAAGTTTCCGGTCTTGAAGCAAGCGGTCTCGACTACAACACTGCAAGGTACAGCAACCAAAATATGTGATGAATCAATTCCAATTTATTTACGAGCAACCAAAATATTAATTCAACAATCTAGAGTCAGCCATTTTGAATGAAACACAGGACTAACTTCTAGTAATCATTCACGGAGGTACAGACCCAGATTTGCAATTACTAGAAGTTGGTCCTTCGTGTCATTCAAGATGGCTGACTCAAGGTTGTCGAATTCTGAGATAATTCGTTTTTCAAGATAAACCAAATTTGACGTCAGTTCTTCTCACTGAATTTTGCATTAAGGTAGCCTATATTTTCCAAACTTTTTTGAAGTCAAAGCAAAGAACCCGGATGGTCCAAAAATTTTTTTTCTACGCTTAAAAGAGTAACGCAAATTCCTGATAAACAAGTGAGAGATATTGCCTAGTCTTGCGGCGTAACGCCTTTTTTGCTCATCCTGAGCATGTAATTATTGCGATGCTTGTTGATGAAAACAAACCGGTCAGAGATATCGCTGTAGATAAGATTATGTCTCTACGTGAAACACTCACTGCTGGCGACATTGACACCTTTGAAGAAACAAGCTGCGAGAAAGTAAAAGCAGTGAGGAAGTTTAAGGTTCCATTCATAAACGAAAATGCAACTTCGTACCACCAGCTAGTCGATCTGCGCTTAAAGGCTGAGCCTCCTCTTTTACATCATCTAACAAATGATGAGCTCAAAAGTGTCCGACAAAAACCCACAATATGTTCTTCAAGCAGCCCTGCCACAACCAAGCTGTTGAACGCCACGTTAAGTTGGTCACTCAAGCATCCGCTACTGCGGCAGGTGTTGAAAGAAGAGATGGCCTGATAGGCCAGATGATCAATTCACGAGCTCTCATGAAAAAATTTGATTTTAAAAAGCAATTTGTATAATTCTTTTGAGCTTGTGCGATCTCTATTCAATAAAAAGACCAAAAATTTACGTTTTGGGAGAATAACTTTTTATCTATGCAAAATAGCACAAAATCTTCACTTAAAGCAGATATAAACTTGTTAGTTCTGCATCATTTGATACCAACATCAGCTTTCTACGACATGTATTATAGTTCAGAAGTTACTGAGTTTTCACCATTTTTTATTTTTGACCACTAGGTGTCGGTTGGTGGTACATTTCACTTGACAACGAGCCAAAATTAGTTTTACCATATTTGGCAATGATCTAAGGGGGCTCTTTTTTTGTTTCAAGTTTTTTTAAATTCAACCCACCCTAATAAGTATACCAACTTGATGTTTAAAATTCAATAACCCTTGATTTATTTCAAAATTACCGATGAGATGTCCGAGTGGACATACAGCGTCCGTCTCTGGAGCATTAAACCCGCTATTAGGTTTGACCGTGACTCTTATGACCAGTGTAAGAAAAGCAACTTGATCATCAATCAATCAAAGGTTTATTTGTGCTTTCAGTTAAAAGACATTCATCAACTACTGATAACTTTGATTGTAAAAAAGCCGCTGAGTAATCAGTCAAGTCAACAAAGACAGCATTTCGGATCAACATCATATCCAGATCTTGCATAAAGGAAAATTCTTTTAAGATAATTCGCATGGCGCGGTCACCAGGCTTCGCGGTAATTCGACAGGCTTGTAGTTTGCAGTGACTTTGAGACTTTATCGCGAGAGTGACAACTGAGGAAAGCTGAGATTTTGTAGTAATATTTAGTGTCTCATCTTATATCTTCTATGCAACTGCAATTGAGTCTCAACTTAAATGATAGCCACAAGCTCAGATTCTTGAATTTCTTTTGCAACTGCATCCAGCATAAGATCTGTAAAGCTTTCGTGAAATTATTCAAGCTGATAGAAGTTTCTATGAATGTTGTTGCTGCTTGAAGATGAGCATTTAAAGCTAAATCACATTTTTTTGTGAACCGGTATTCAAGAAGCTCAATATAATAAATTCGATTGGAGGATGATGGTGATTTACCATGTCTTTTAAAAGGCAACTCTTGAGCTGCTTAAAAAACAAGTTGCATGGATTAAAGTTGCAAAAACTTCTATATTTGCTCATTACATTCTCATTGCAACTACATATCTCTTTCCAACCTGACTATCTAGAGCTGCATTCACTCTTCGACTTCTTCTGCCATTAGACTTCTTCTAGCCATGCCATGTACTGTATGCCATGTCTGCCATGTACAGGCTTCTTAGACTTCTGCCATTGCATATATCAGTCAAATGAGCATGATCCCAAAAACCTTTATTCCACATAGCGTAGAACAAAATCTGTGGGTCAAAGTATCTCATCAAACTTAAGAGTAAGAAAATTTGTGTGTAACTACTTTTGTTCCACTATGTGCAAACATTAGCAAGGTTTTTCATAGCACTTTCCTCTTTTGGCAATTTCTTGTTTTTCATCAAATGAACGATTTAAAAAAGCATTTTCTAACAATGAGAAAACTAATGTTTCCCATTTTTCGAATAAAGAACACACACTAGTAAAATACTTAATTAAAATAGTATTCTGCAATTAATAACAAATCAAGTTAGTAATAGCAGCGCCTTATACAGTTATTCCACACCGTCAAAAGCGTCAATGCAACAAGAAATACAGTAAGATAAAAACGTTAAAAATGGTAGCCAACAGGAGAAGCAAAATAGTGACAAACTTTGTAACAAGCAGATACAAAAAATTTGAAAATGATAAAAAGCAAGACTAAGCATCGTTGCAACTCAGACTTACATACAATCGTGGGATTCAACTGCTTCTATAGAATCGTCTCACAAAATTTTACTAGATCAGCAAGCCGACCAGCATTACTGTTTATACTTGTACCATTAGTTGAAACAGAACCGGCTGAAAATATAACTTTGGTTATGGAACCGCGTGAAAAAAAATTAATCCCACCACTGCTTACATATGTGTTTGAATACTGCTATACATTTATTTCAATTTCACTATCAGGTTTTAAATCTTGGGTTGCACAAATATTGCTGTAAAAAATTACCCCGCACTGTGGCAAATAACACAACATTCAATGCATGCCAAACCCCAACTACTTTGACAATGGCAATTCTAAACCAAAACTACCAGTATATATATATATATATATATATATATAATTCAAAATGTCATTGTCATTGAAAACCCAACCTTGAGAACGAAGAAGATTGTGCTGAAGATACAGCTAAGGCCATTGAGGAAGCTTATTCATTCAGTTGTTATTTTGGTATATAAGGTTTATTCTTTTTTTTCGTTTTTTTGCAAATAATTTTTTTGGCAAGAGCTATTTCTATAGGCCCGTACAAAAAAGCTCTTTGTTTCTTTAATTATCCCTCACGCTCTTCCCCGATTGTATGAGAGCGTGACGAAGTAATAAAATAAACCAAAGAGACAAATGTTACGGCCCGTAAAAACAGCCACTTCCAAATTTTTAAGCTATTTGGGTTTGGAATTGGGGTTTGCATTTGGGATTCAGACTTTGGATTTAGAAAGTTTTTACAATTTAGTTTCATCGTCTGATCATAAGGCCTACGTAGCGTAACAGGGCAAAATGACAATTAGGTCTATCTTGCCACAAGGTAACGTCTAGTATCAGCCCCCATGTTTGGTTAGGGTTAGAATTAGGTTTGGTTAGGATTAGGTTCGGGTTAGGGGGTTAGAGTTACTGTTGTATACAAACCCTAACTAAATTTAACTGTAACCAAACCTAACTCTAACTTAACCTTGGGGCTGATACAAAACGTTACCCCCTGCCTCATGCGGCAAAATAGCCAATGCCTTAAAAGGAATTAAATAATAAGTATCAACTATCGTATGATTGCTTACATGAAAATATTGTTTGCCACATGTGAAGGATTTATAGCTCCAAGTCTCTTGAATTATAGCCTACTATTGCCATTTGCCACACCAAGTGACTGAGTGTCAAGGTTCCCAATTTGCTTATTTTCATGATCGTATCTAGGCTAATAGCATTAGAACTGCAGGATAAAAATGAAGAAACAATCAATTAACTGTACCAGCACTCTGGTTGCCTATAAAAATGATATTAAACCTGACTAATAGGTGAGGTCCTATGCTATAGGCCATGTTTCGCTGACTGCAGTACCGGTAACTCTTACCAACTATCTTTGGAGTTTGTTTGAATTAAGCCGCACCTTATCACAGGTAGATATATGACAAGCACAACGACCGCTAGGGGCGCTAGTGAGTCATTAGTAGGGGTTAGGGTCTAACCTTAACCCCGAACCCTAACCCCCCGAATCCAAATCCTAACCTTGGCTTAATTCAAACAAGCTCCATATATTTTTGGTACTGGGCAGTGTCTATTTTGCCAATAACGCCAAAACACTGATTGGCCAAAAAATTTAGGATTGTAGGTTAACCGGTGTGTATAAATCATACGCATGACTGTTGATTGGCTTGCATCCATTTCCACACCCGGTTTTAAGAAAACTAGCCTATCAGTAGGCCTATCTTGCCGCAAATGGCAAAATAGACACTTTCTATATTTTCGTCTGGCTTTAATTCTTATACCGGTACCAGTTCTACACTTTTCTGTGGTTTTCTTGCAAAGCAAAGCATTCTTTCTTGCAAAGCATCAGCTTCCAGCTATCTTGGCAGATGAATTGGTCCAATTAGTTAAGTCAGTTGGTGTGCTTCCTAACTCAGAGATCAAAGTAATGCAGTTGCATCGTACCAAAGCAACATACAGTGTTGTACATGGCATTGGGTACCATGCCATAGAATTGTTGCTTGAGATATAACTCCTGCAGGTTTATGGAACCATCTTAAATATTTTTTACTGTTCTTTTCGGAATATTTTGGCAAAATGTGTTTAGTTTGTAACAAAACTGTAGCATAAAAAAATCTGATGTTGAAGGTGTACAAAATCTGATGTTATTAGCACTTTCCCCAGTGGCAACACTGCCAGTAAAGCTTGCGCACAAAACGTCCCATATTTGCCCAAGGCTTTGACATCCTCTTTGGAACTGTAGCCTACATATTGCTGGAACAGTACATATGCTTTCTTCTTTCCTTTTCCAACGAAAGCACTAGTTCAATCAACCCCGGTAAAAATATGCAGCCCCAAAAGCCTTCCCGTAGAGCGACTTTCCATCTCTTGCCCTAGCAACAAAATGTTACTGATGCGCTTCTGGATTCCTAAAAATGAAGTATAAATAGTTTAAGTAAGAGCATTTGTCAATTGTCAATACAATTAGTAAAAGTAGGAAAAATTTTTATCCAGCAACCCATGCGCGCTGTATTTAAAACATTAGACTTCATCAAGTTAGTAACAACAGCAGGTAATAAAAATAAATAAACTTTTATGAATGCCTAATAACTTCGTGTTGTACTTACCATACTCCAAATAAATGGTAGCTGGTAGCTTTTGGGCCAGAAAAAGACCAATTGCAAAAACATCTGAGTCAGCACTGGACAGAAAAATATTGGAATACTTTTCGGCAGCGTGCATAGAATTCGAAAACAACCGAGTGTCAGCTTCGGCGTGATCACAGTGAAGCTCCGGAACTTGCACGGTTTTTCCACTACAATAAAGTAACATCTCAAGAAGCTTCATGCGTAACGAATGAATCAAAAAGAAATTTACCCCTTTTAGTACTTCTCGATAGAAGTAAACGGAAAGCTCTTCTTTATTGGGATCGTGACGAAGAAATTCCTTCCACAGTTTCGGTAACTGCTGTTTTGAGCTAATAATTCTGCGTAGAGGTGATGAGACTTTTTGGATATTAGGGCCAATTGCTCTGGACCAAATCAACTATGACAGATTCGAGGGTTTTAGCTAGAAAACCATCAGAACTTGCCAGGGGATATGGCACTAATCCAGGGGAATAAGTATGCACTTCTTAAAGCTTGACTCTATCTTCTTTCACCACTATGATGAGTTGAGTAAACAGCTTTCCATTCGATAAATACTTTCCTTTCTTATTCTTTTTAGTCTTTACAGCAGTTTTAAACGTGTGCAAGTTCATTTTTTTCAAGGTGCGACGAAGTTCTTTCGGATCAGAGATAAACCGGGCAGTAAAATGATGCTCTGCTTCTTTTCCGCATTCATAAGCTTTTATAAAATCTTCTTGAGAAAGAGGGGATGCAACAACTCCCAGAGTAGTTGTTGATTAACCCAGATCTTTCATAATTAAAAGGTTTAATCATAGCTTCAACAACATCAATAACGCTATCGATCCCAGCTGCGTCTCGAGCACGACGTGAAGGATCAAGAATCTTTTCTACGCCGATCTGCTGCATCTTGATCAGCGTATCTTTGACACAACTGGGTCATAGCCAATCGCTGTGACTGAGAAATAATCGATTTAGCAACAGCATTAGGTTGCGTTGTTATTCCAACTATTCCACCAGCTGATTTACTGTCTCTGTTAACAGTCTGCTCAATCACTTGATCCGCAGTTGTTGCGAAAAATCCGTACCGATCTTGTTGCTGTATAGCAAATTCACCAGCACGTAAATGCTCATGAGCAAATGGGTGTGCTTTTTCAAATTCACGCATTTCATGCAAATAGACAGGAACGTAGCGAAAATAATTCACGCGATCGTAGGCAAGCAGCCAAGGAGTTATCTTCAAAGCATTTAAATGACCTTCCCAATCTAATCTACGGGCACAGCTGATAAAGTGTAATAAAGTAGACACCATAAGACTGCAACAGGGCAAAAGTAGGAAAAGCAGATGCTTGCGTAGCACAGAACATGTCGTAATTGCTTACAAAATATTAAAAGACATCTTCCTGAAGTGGATGGAAAACCAGAGATCATCGCCTCAGCCAAGTCACTGATTTCTTTTTTTTTCACAAATGTTGAATGAACTTGATGGCCGCAACGCTTGTATGGATAAACTTTCAATTCTTGCAGGAGAATCATCTTCTGGAAATATTCTTTTAGAATTCTAACATACACGCCTTTCAATATTTCTTTTATTGGTAAAACGAAAATAGCATTATTGATGAAAACCATGCGTATGGGCGCTCGCTGACAGATCAGTTAATGAATGTATATCCCATAATTGCAAAATTTTTAGCAGCAATAACTTTTTCAGTACAATCCAAACTAAGCCATTTAAAAGCACATTGCTTTAAAAGTGTTGAAACTTGTTGCAGTTAACTTTTTTGATTCACTTTCATAGACGTCATCATATTGAACAATTATGTATTCCATTGAATCTCTAAATTATTACTTACCGATGCGCCAAGCTGAATGAGATCTATTAGCACCAGCAGTATTGGTAGAGTATTTTTGTATTTAGTTGCATATTTATCCTCCTATCACGAGAAAGCGATCAATGCGCTATACGAGCTCTCTGAAGAGTTACCGGCCATCTGTCTACCACACCGAGATGAAGGATTCCCGCTAAGTGCCTTTCCCAACGGCACAACAAGTAAACATGCCGGCTAGTTCTCCACAAGCTTTTAGAACAAGCTTTTTTCTCCACAAGCTTTTAGCAAGAAACATTTAGAAACTAACACGGCAACACCCAATGACGAAAAAGCAGTGATGCGCTCAACCGCAATAATATTCATCGGTTTAAAGTTTTCAATATTCAAATGGTTATGTCTCAAAAACGGCACCTGCTTGCACGGGAAGACATTCCAGTTTCGATCTACTGTATTACCATAGTGATATACACAGACCATTTTTTACGTAGTTCTTCGTTAGGTATCACCAGAGGACAAGATAGAGCACTGCGTAACAAGGCCTAATGCTTCAACCGGGAAATGAAGCTACATGAGGTCACAGGGTGTTCACTTTTCAAAGTTTTCAGAGTGAATACCTTGAATCACGTAGACCTGTGCATTAGGAATTAGGATGCTGCTGATCGCTTTTTTCTTTTTTCAGTTTTTTCTAGGGCTGCGGGATTTAAAGATTAATTAATCGATTAATCGTTAATTTACTTTAACGGTTAAATTTTTGTTTAACTATTAATCGGATTAAACTTTAATTTTTAGCCCATCTTGATTATAATGTAAGAGAATCCAGCGAACAGCGAAACATTGAATACAACTCTGGATTTAGCGCAATTATGCAGAGCAGTTACGCATGTCGTTAATCAATACTTTATATAATTGTGACGCAATAACAATGCCTCTGTTACGTTGCCCAAAATGATACAAGACTGAAAAAATAAGTTTTAGTTGTTAATATGTTTTATTAAGTGTTAATATGCTTGTTTGTTTGCGTAGCTGGTTATCTGACAATATTTGAAAGAAAAAAGGCCTATTTCATTTCCGGATATTAACTGAATTGTAATTGAAGTACATGAAGAATAAATTTGTCAATCAATATTAGTGCAGAAGCTTTGATTTAATCGAAAATAACTATTAATTAATTGTTAATTTATTAAAAGTTAACTATTGAAAATAAATTAATCGTTATCACCCCTAGTTTTTTCAATTGTTTATTATAATCTAGGTGTTCACTCGGGTTTGGTGAGCACCCTGTTTGACGTCAGCCTAAAAACAATCAATTTTGATGGTAATCGAAAAAAAATTGCAACTATTAAATTATTTTTAAAGGGAAAGTAGTAAAATTTACTTTCTGAACGAAAAAGTTTATTACAAAAATATTACAAAAAGTTTAAAAAAATTTTTTTGGAAAGGTCAGGGTGATCACTGAACACCTTGAACACCCTGAGAATACGCCACAGCTTATTATCCACCCACAAGCTCCTAGTCTCAAGCTTTTAGACAAGAGCGTATTTAGGGGAGGGGGCATTGTGCAATACCCCCCTTTTTTGACTCTGCTTTTTAGTAAGAAAGAACAAAATTAAGTGACTCAAATATGCCAGTCTCTTTTAATGGTTTCAGTAGCTAATGGGCAAGGGCAAATCCAGGGTGATACGATGAGGGGTATGCATCCTTCGATCAGCCATTTTCAAAAATGTTTTTGATGTTTACAATTTTGTTTCCATAATTTTGAACCTCTTCGATAACAATAATCCTTACGCTTTACGCACGCATAATCGAAAATGTGCGAACAAATTGCATCATATTTGTCGAAGCACTCAGAATTAGGGTCAAAATATAAAAAGAAAATTTGCCTAAAATCGTAGATGGGCAAGTTAAAGCAAAACGTTAGCTTCGTTAACCACTACTTCGTTAACACAGTTATGTACTTCCGTTAACGTCAATTCGTTAAATTCAGCTCCAATTAACGGAAGTTAATTAAATTCGTTAAATTGTTAATTTTGACTTAAAACGGCATTTCTTTTTACTAAAAAACTTATTTTTTTTAATATCAATGTTTGCGTAAGCATTTGAGCAATTTTTCGCTCACAAACAATATATTTTGTTGTTTTTATCTCGCTTTTTGACCTTATTTGTCGTATTTTGCAAGTTAATCGATGTCAAACTTAACCAACAATAAGAGAAATAAGTGTTTACAAAAATTTAACGGAAGTTATTAAGCATTAACGGAGGTTACTGTAATTTAGTCCGTTAATTTCAAAAAGAAATTTAACGAATTAACTAGTTAATGAATAAGTCAGCTTCGTTATTAACGATTAACGAAATTGTGCCTACCTCTGCCTAAAATTATTCAAAAAGCACTAAAATAGCCCTTACAGCATGTAAATTTTCCGGGAGAGCATGCCCCCGGACCCCTAGAGCTTTTCTTGTTTCTCAACTAGCTTCAAATTTGTTCTGCCGAGAAAAATATGCATGAAAAAAATGTAGAAATTATGGCCCCCTCCTTTTAAAATTTCTTGCTACGCTACTGTTGCTAGATGAGGTAGCTAATTCTAATGTAATATTTTGTTGTTTCGCTGTTATTGGCCCAAAAGTTTCTTTTGAAATTGGAGAAATTTTAACTGTGACATCATAACTGCACGAAGTTACCAGGAAATCCAACAGTTTTTGCGATTTTGTTCGCCATTGTCACAAAATTGCAAAAGTTGGTACGTAGGCTTGATGGTATCAATGAAGAAAAGAAACGAATATAAAGTGACACCACAAGCCATCGTTAAAGTGTAAAAGGGTGTACTTTAGTTATAAAATGGCCGGCCGAGCCGATCAGATGGCCGAGTGGTATAGAGCGTCTGCTTCTGGATCGGTAGACTTGGGGTTCGATTCCGAGTCGGGTCAAACCAATGACTTTAACATTGGTATTCACAGCTTCCCTGCGTGACGTTCAGCGTTTAAGAGACAGTGTGGAGAACAAGCCGGCAAGTCTACTTGTTGTGCCGTTGGGAAAGGCACTTAACGGGATTCCCCCATCTTGGTGTGGTAGACAGATGGCCGGCAACTCCTAAGCGAGCTCGTATAGCGCATTGATCGCTTTCTCGTGATAAAAGGATAAATATGCCAATTATAAAATAATCATAAAAAAAAATTTTCAAAGGGGGGGCTGAAGGGGGCTTAAAATTTCTATGGGGGACTGAGAAAAATATAGGAGAGGCTTCAGCCCCCACCTTCCAACGCCCTTGCTCATGGTATTGAGCGTGCAATTAGTGCATGTGGCGAGGCCCATCTCTGCAGCTTAGCCCCTAGGCAACGCACCTTCGACCTCAAAAAAAAAACATGGCAGCGGTGGCGAGCAGTTGGCGACACATACCCTGTCCACTTGGTCAGTTTAAGTGCTCCCAAAATCACACGGCGTTTCTGCGTCACAATTCAATTTTTGATCTCTGGTCACTTTTTTTGATTATGACGTCAATATATTGACTACGAATCAAAAAATTGATTATGACGCAGAAAGCACGTCGGTCTTTGGAACCACTTACACTAGACATGTGGAGAGAGAACCTATGTCCGATTTGGTAGGTCCGAAAATCCTAGCCTAACCCTCCCGCGCCGATAGCAATGTTTTTAATCACTCAGCCAACCGGATGGCAGAGTTGTTTTTTGCCGGAATCAAACCAGATTTTGCTGGACCAATCCTGATTTTAGTTGAGCGTCCCTGTTATAGACTATAGCTTACTATTCGGTGCAGTGTTTTTTGGGGTGGACTAGCTCTGAAGTGGTTCAATAAACCTCGTGGTCGGCTCTACAGTGCTTCCATTTACTTTGTTCGCCTTGTTCAAGTAATCTCAGGTAGTCTTGTTAGTGTTGGAAAAAAAATGCTGCAGTTGTGAATGCAAGATCAGGGACTGGGAGGCGAATTTGACTCTTAAGCTGCTACATGCATTGCATTGAATACAAAATTTTTGAAGTATGCTGAAACGGATGCCGATGATGTTATTAAGCTCTTGCTTTATTTCTGTCTAAATATATACTTAAGATATTGGCATCTTGTTGCGTTTAAGAAAAACAATTATTTGCCGATAATTTCCTTTCATTTTACAGTGTATGACTATAGCCTACTGTATTGAAGGGGGTTAAAATGTAAGCCTCCAATGACTACAGGCCCATTGAAACACAGCCATGGCAGAACATAACATCTACAGCATCTCTTATTGCTTAATTCAAAGTTTGTGAATAATTTAGGAATTACATGTTGCTCTATGGATCCTCTCCTATGGATTGTCACCTTAACGTGGTGGGGAGGTTAGAGCTTTCAATGATCCTTAAAGCAATGCCGTCGGTAGTGGTTAGTCACTTCTATTAGGGTTACCCATGGCGGTAAGGTCGAAGGAGAGAAACAGACTAACTATAGTAACTAGCAATCCAATACTGTAGCTAAATGAAAAGTCGTAACAGCAATATTCATACTGCATCGGACGGCGCGCAGGATAAAAAGGTCCGCGTTCGAGTTTTAGGCGGAGGGATTCGTTCGAAAACTTAGCTACAGTCTTCCCCACCAGCCGACCGTCAACGGAAACCCATCAACGCAGCCGCTAAGCGTTTGGGCAGGCAAATGGGGACAGCGCACAGAAAAAGTACTCAAGTTGGACCAAACTGCCGGGATCTAGCTATCGGGAACTGGAACATTTCGTCACTGACAGGAAAAGAGCAGGAGCTTGTTCGCGAAGCCCAGCAGTATCGCCTAGATATTGTGGGAACTTCATCAACAAAGCGCCGCGGTTGTTGAACTGTCGAGTTGAACGGTGGGTGGAAAATTTTCTAATCCGGTGTTGATGTAGCAACGTCTGCTCAAGCTGGTGTTGGCTTACTTGTGAGCCCCAACATGGCTGAGTGTGTCGTTGACTGGGTACCACTGGGAGGAAGGGTTTTTCTTCTAAATCTAAGGCTGCAGGAGCGATCTCTGTGTATCTTGCAGGTTTACGCACCTAACATAGAATCACAGTACGAAGCCTTTCTGGAGGAAGTTGAAGTTGCATTGGGAAAAGCAACTTTATCAGAACCCCTTGTCCTTTTGGGCGATTTCAGTGCACATGTAGGCATCGACAATGGAACCTGGAACGGTGTTATTGGGCAACATGGTGACCCTGACATTAGCAAGAACAGAAGATGTTTATTGCAGTTCTGTGCCACCAATGGACTGTGCATAATGAACACATTTTTTCAGCTCAAAAGAATTCATAAGTACACCTGGTACAGAGACTCCTAAGGACAACGCTCCCTGATTGATTTTTATATCGTTTCAGCGGACTTGTTTTCTACAGTGTCTGATATTCGTGTTAAAAGAGGAGCGGGGTTGTCAACTGATCACCACCTAGTGGTCTGCACTTTGAAAGCTTTGAAACCCTTGAGAAAACGAAAGACTTTTCGACCACGAGAAACTTATCGAATCCAGTGGGAATCACTGGCTGACCAAGAGGTACAATCTGCATTTGCAGACAACATTGCATCTAAGTTCAAGGAACTTCCGGCCTTTACTGAAGACAGTGAAACTGATTGGTGTTTGTTTCGAACAGCAGTCAATATCTCCGCTACTAACTGTTGCGGACGTAAGCGTGTTGGAGGGACGAAGAGTAGCGAGAAAAGAACTCCTTGGTGGAACCAAGAAGTTAAACAAGCTATTCGTGCGAAAAAAGTGACCTAAGTTTATATGACCTGGCTTGCAAACAAGTCATCAGTTAAACTTCATTTGCAGTACTCTGAAGCACGTAAGGCGGCAGCCACAAAAGTTAAACTTTCTAAAAAGGCCTGGAAGGAATTTGAAGAAAGGTTAGACGATGATTTTAACATGGCAAACAAACTATTCTAGCAGACCATTCGCCATTTGCGTGGAAAAAGATCTCAAGCCGCTTTCTTCATCGAAGGTTCAAATGGTGTGACTCTGAAAGATCAAGATGCTATTTTGAATCGGTGGAGAGAATACTTTAGTGACCTTTCAAACCTAGTTGATGCTACATCGCCACAAGTTCACGAGGAACAGGTGGGGGAAGATGTTCAGATAACCGAAGCAGATATGAATGCAGTTATCAAATCACTGAAAACTGGAAAAGCACCTAGTGAGGATGACATCAGACCTGAAATGTTAAAAGCAATGAACATGCGTGGTGTTGATTGGTTTACTCGTGTTTGTAAGGTGGCATGTAGGACTGGGCAAACACCAAAGCAATGGAAAACCAGTGTGATAATACCTATCCACAAGAAAGTAGACAAGAGAAAATGCACCAATTATACGGGCCATATCTCTCATCAGTTTCTTGGGTAAGGTCTATGCCAAATGCCTTGAAAAGAAATGCCGTGAAATAGTCGAGCCTAAACTAACGGATGCTCATTGTGGCTTTCGTCTTGGCCGAAGCACAATGGACCAGATCTTTGCCTTGCAGCAAATCTTTGAGAAGTCGTGGGAATATGCAAAAGAGGTCAATGCATGTTTTGTTGATCTTGAAAAAACATTTGATCGCATTCCTAAAGACAAGCTTTGGGCGGTGCTGTTACAGTATGGCATTGATGGCCAGTTACTAACTGCTATTAAGTCGTTGTACATGCATTCCGAGGTCTGCTTCGAGTTAACAGCGCAACGACAAAACCTTTCAGAGTAAGTGTGGGACTGCGGCAAGGCTGCTCTCTTTCACCTATTCTTTTCCTTGTATATGGATAGAATAGTTAAGAAAAGTGAGTCTTGTGGCAGAGTAAAGATTGCTGATTGCACTGTACAACGTCTGTTATTTGCAGATGATCTTGTGCTACTCGACTCTAGCCAAAATGGTCTCCAGCAAGCTGTTGACAGGTTTTCAGATGCATGCTCTGTGACCGTAATGAAAATCAGTACGACAAAAACAGAAACCATGTGTCTGTCCAGACAGCCAAAGCAGCGCTCTCTTAAATTGATGGAGTACCACTAAAACAGTCAAGATAAATTCAAGTTTCTTGGCATCTCATTCACGGATGGCAGACAAAATAGCGAATTGGATATCCTCATCGGAAAAGCATGTGTAGTAATGTGCCAGCTCCACCGATCTGTGGTTCTGAAACGAGAGTTTTGCACCAGGGCAAAGCTATCCATTTTCAGATCGGTCTATGTTCCTATTTTGACTTACGGCCACGAGTGTTGGATCACGAATGAAAAAGTGAGATGTTAAATTCAAGCAGCCGAAATGGGATTTTTGCAAAAAATTAAATGTTTGACCTTCTTGCACAAGGTTAAAAGTACAGATATTCGTGAATCTCTAAACATCGAATCGCTGCTTCTCCGACTACAAAGATCGCAACTGCGTTGGTATGTGACATGTGACACGAATGCACCACGAAAGAACAGCCAAAAAACTGCTCTGTTCAACACCGATTGGTCGAAGGTCTAGAGGCCGTCCCAGAACTCGATGGCGAGATTACGTAGAAGATCTTAGTTGGTTTCGCCTTGGCGTCCCAACAGAGCATCTAGATTCTTGGAGGCTCCAACTTGATCTGTTGTCCCCGCGAACCCTCACGGATAAGCGGATCTGGAAAATGGATGGATGGATACATGTTGCAAGTTAAGTATTTGAAACCCCAACTTTGTTGCGACTGTATTGCGTAACCCATGTTGAAGCATATTTACATAAAGATGCACAAGCATAACTTTCAAACGTTTCTTGTATTACAGCAATCTTTAAAAGTTGATGAATAAAACATAAACACAAAATTACCTTATTGACACGACAATAAACTCTTGTATTATCATCCGACTAACTGCTAATGTTGCTAGAACCATGACAATTTTGTAAACGTACACGTTTAAGCTTGATTGAATAACAATAAGAACAATATAAGGGCGCACATATTTCGACAGTAGGTTATTACAAGTACACTGCTGATGTCATATTTCGTGTAAGCTAATCTCGCAAAAAAATGCAGATCAGGTATAAACAGTAATACCCTGAGTGTTTTGTGTTGAAAACATTCAGTTGTTTAACTTGTTTCATTGTACTGTAACAAGTAATTTTATTTTCTCCAGTTAAAATAAAATTTTTTACACTTGCTCTTGCATTGCTCAAGTAGCTTTCTTGCTTCTTCTTCTATCAATGATGGGCAAAGCACCGCAAGATCTTCCATCTGCAATGCATAAAATAACCTTGCATTCGGTTGCAGCTTCTTTGATTTACACAATAACATTAAAGACAAACTTCAAATATTGTCAGAAATTACGAAATTGTGGAGATGAAAACTAGTAATATGATGAATTGACTGTTTGCTGCTTTAATGGAAGGAGCTCGAACAGTTTCAACAATTTATTTTGCCGAACTGATTGAATAGATTAAAATGTAATCCACGAATAGTCAAGTACAAAAAAATGACTAGCCTACTACACATAGGTGGCAGAACCGGGACCCTGGCCCCCCACCACTTTTTTCAGGGGGGGAGGGGGGGCGAATTTACGCGTTTATTTCTACAATATTGCCTCTGCATGAATGTATTTGAAACTTAATAGGCCTACCATCAACATTAAAACTCAGTAAAGAGCTTATATCCAGAGATGTTTTCTTTAAAATTTTGTTTGTGGAGTGGGGGGAACAGAAACTGGAAGCAAGAACCGTGAGTCTGAAGCCCACATAAATTGGACATGTCACATGTGGACAGGCTAAATATGGATTGTAGGCACAGGGCCGGATTTACGTATAGGCAGGGTTACTATTTTGTGCTTATTTCTAAGATTTGTGTTTATTTTCAAGGGCAATGTCTTACAGAACGTGAATGTGCTTATTAAACGTGCTTATTTTTGAATCTCGTGCTGAATATGTCTTAGTTCAAATGCTTTTTTCTTTAAATGAACGAAACATGAAAGAAAAATATGTTTATTTTTGTTCCTTAGTTAATTTCAGCATTTTGAAATTTGTTTTAATTTCTCAATCCAGTGGTTCCCAAACTTGAGAGCCATGGACCAGCACGGGACTGTTTTCAGAGGGCTACAAAGCTTGACTGGAAAAAAACAAAAGCGGTTCTTTAATCATGTCATGATGTTTACTTCAAAAATTGTTGAACCACCGGAAAAATAGAAATCTGCGGACGTGAAGACCTTCTTTTTTTTGGTCTTCACCAATTTCTAGCGGAAAAAATAGGAATCTGCGGACGTTTTGGTAACCTGCTATTTCGTCCTCGCAACAGCAGCGTGCTTATGTTTTGGTGTGGACCAGTGATAATCTTGCGCATAGGCTAAGCAGGCTGAAACCTAGAGTCGGAGAAAATGGGGGGCCTCATCACGAACAATGAAGACCTTTTTTCTCTTCACCGATACTTTCAGCGGAAAACAGAACATCTGAGGACGTGTATACCTTTTTTTTTGCTCTTCACTATACCGATATTTTCAGTGAAAACAGGGACATCTGAGGACGTGAAAACCTTTTTTTGCTTTTCCAATCAGTTTGATCAAAAAGCCTGGAGCCACTCATTGTCTATATACGGCCCTCAGGAGCATATTTAGGGGCGGTGCCAATGTGCCATGCCTCCCCCCCCCCATTTGACTCTGCCTTTTAGTACACAAGAACAATATTAATGGTGCCAAGTGACTGAAATATGACCGATTCTTTTGATGGTCTCTGCAGCTTATGGCCAGAAACGAATTCAGAGGGGTCGGTTGAGGAATATGCATCCTCCCACCAGCCATTTTCAAAAACGTTTTTGATGCATACAGTACAATTTTTCTGTAATTTCAAACCTCTTCGATAGCTATAAGCCTTACGCCTTCAGCACGCATATAATTAAAAATGTGCGAACAAAATGTATCATAATTGGCGAAGCTCTCAAAATTAAAGTCAAACAATTTAAACACAATTAGCCTGAAAATTATTCAAAAAGCACTAAAATAGCCATTACAGCATGTAAATTTTCGAAAATTTTCTGGAAAGGCATGTACCCGGGCCCCCTAAAAGTTTTCTAGTTTCTTAATTACCTTCAAATTAGTTCTGCCGAAAAAAAATACGTTGGAAAAAATGGGAAATATTATGCCCCCCTTCTTTTAAAATTTCTTGCTACGCCACTACCGGTCCTGGTTGTAGGTGAAGAAAATTTGGTCATTGGTTTTGGGCAAGCACAAGCAAAGCAATAAAACACGTTTTTAATGAATGTACGAGATGCTGGCTGTTATACTACAGGTACTGAATAAGACAAGACTGTATTTTTATATATTTATATTTAGTTGCATATTTATCCTCCTATCACGAGAAAGCGATCAATGCGCTATACGAGCTCGCTTAGGAGTTGCCGGCCATCTGTCTACCACACCAAGATGGGGGAATCCCGCTAAGTGCCTTTCCCAAGGGCACAACAAGTAAACTTGCCGGCTTGTTCTCCACACTGTCCCTTTAATGCTGAGCGTCAAGCAGGGAAGCTGTGAATACCAATTTTAAAGTCATTGGTTTGACCCGACTCGGAATCGAACCCCGAGTCTACAGCTCAAGAGACAGACGCTCTATACCACTCGGCCATCTGAGCTGTTGTTATCCATCTTAGCTATCTTAGCTATTTTTCTAGTGAAGTGCTTTTGAGATTAGATTTAAACGATTTTATCGACTTGAAGTTTTTAATTTTTGAATCTAATGAATTCTAAATAAGAGGATTTTGATACATGATAGAAATTTGAAGCTTTAATTTTTTAAAGAAAGACATAAAATAATTATTATGCCTACTTGCTCGGGTAGACCTTTTATGTACACTGCCGACTTCACAAAATATTTTGAATTTAAAAACAAATAACGCTTTTTCGAATATCACACGGTCTAGCCAACTTCAAAATGCTAAGCTTGGTGTAAAATGGTGTTGCTCGGTCATGATAACTTCCACCTCCAATTATTTTAGCAGATTTGTTTTGTAAAATACTTAATTTAAAAAAAAGTTTTGTAAGTAGAATTCCAAGCAAGTATTCCATGTTTTAAGTGAGAGTGAAAAATGGCGTAATACAGCTGCAACAAAGTTTTACTGTTTAAAAATGATTTCACTTTTGCTAAAATCCCTACTGACCTCGATAATTTCTTTTTTAAATTGTGAATATAACAGTCAAAATCAAGATTTTTGTCAAATGTTACACCTGGGTATTTGACATCATCAACTACTGCAATACCAGAATAAATAGTGACATTTAAATAGTGAGATAACTTCCGCTCTTGTTTGTCACAAGTAAAATTAGCAATTATAATGTTAGATTTTGATAAATTTAAAGTTAATTTTTCGACTATAACAAAAGTCTCGTCAGCCTTGCTACGCACAGCCAATCCAGGCTAAACTCATTCCAGACTGTAAAGACTCTTTATTGGCACTGCTCCTTCTGAACAGCTCGACTTCATTACTTTTCTAGGTTGTTTCCTCCTTTTAGCAGGCCTCTGGCCACATAGAAGGAGCAATGCTAAACTTACCACACGTCCCGGTTTAGCCGGGACAGTCCCGGTTTTAACGCCATGTCCCGGCGTCCCGACCGGTCGGTCAAAATGTCAGGGTTAAGTTCTTCAACTAGCTAACAAAGCCCCGACTTATTAATCAAAGCGAAGTGATGAGTTGCTGCAATTTGTTTCATTTTGTTGGGTGCAGTGCAATTGTTATGAGATTAATGTTGCATAAATTAACAGCTCAGATGGCCGAGTGGTAAGAGTGTCCCGCCTTGGGAGCTGCAGACTTGGGTTTGATTCTGAGTCAGGTCAAACCAATGCAGAGCAGGCACCAGAGAAGTCGACTCAGGGGGCCAAACTTTGAAATTATGCACAAAAGCCGCTGTCTTCAAAAAGTAAGCTTGTTAATTGGGAGGCCAAACATGTCCTTTGGGGGGGCCAAGCCCCCCTGGCCCCTGAGCCAATAACTTTAAAATTGGTATTTACAGCTTCTCCGCTTGACGCTCAGCATTAAAGGGATAGTGTGGAGAATAAGCCGGCAAGCTCACTTGTTGTGCCGTTGGGAAAGGCACTTAGCGGGATTCCCCCATCTTGATGTGGTAGACAGATGGCCGGCCTAAGCGAGCTCGTATAGCGCTATGATCGCTTTTTTGTGATAGGAGGATAAATATGCAACTAACTAAACAAATGAAATAATGTTATTGTTGCGGGTAGGCTCCAACGTTGCTACAATGGCGTTGTTAAAAGTGGGAGGGTATTGTTGCTTCATTAAGCCAACTTGCATGCACAAGTTAAGTTGGTTAACCCACTAAATCCAACACGCTTACGTCAGACGCAAACTTACGTCGTTTTGCTTCAGTAAGCATTGCGGGTTGGAAATCACTCACGAGCAACAGGTAGGTTCAACCCGCTAAACAGCGCGTTGAAAGGTCAGCCGGTTAAACTGAAAACTCTCCTTAACTGATACTGAAGCGTGCAACCCGTATGATCACACCCGCTAATGTACATAGGCCTACTGTTACATTTTCTTTCCATGTATCGCTTCATAATGCAGTCATTTTCAGACAAGAGGAACAGCAAGAAAAAGCAGCACTAAATTGATTCGCTAGAGAAATTACTTAATTAGGAAAAAAAGTTTTAGGGTGAACAGGCAGAATAAAGCAAGAAGCAATTAAGTAATTTGGAGGAGATATACGACGGAAATTAGACCTATCGCACAGGACACAATTAAGTTGTAGTCATCCTAATTTTGAACGTGGCTTGTGTCTAGCGCAGTGGTTCTCAAACTGGGGACCGCGGTCCCATTGGGGTCGTCAGGGGGACAGCAAAAAGATCGCGGATTTCTGATTAGTCATCCCGTTGAATTTTGCTTGTTTGGACATCTACAGATGTAATGACCTTTTTTTGCACTTCACTTGATTTTGCGTTGAAAATTGGACTATGGAAATCTGCGGACGTGATGACTTTTTTTTTAAATTTTTTTGGTTTTCACTTGATTTTGAGTGGAAAATTGGACATATTCGAACGTGACAGCCTTTTTTTTTGCTCTTCACTTGATTTTGCGCGGAAGTTTATGCTTAAAAATAAAGAATCGTGAGTGATAGAAAACTAATCTTTGGGGAACGCAAAGTCGAAATTTTAAAAAAGTTTGAAAACCACTGGTCTAGCGGGACAATCAGATTTAGCACTTGCTACAAAGCTTTTAGACAGACCTGCTACCACGAGAAAATGCTGCAGCAGTGAAAGAAATCTGGGGTTAATGTTGAAGTTAAAACCAATCAGTTTCATCTAGGCTTATAACCAACACATCTTGTCTCAGTGCGTAAGTACGTAGCCTAACTGCTCTTCTAGGTACCGGACTTTCACTCATCAGTGCTTTAGGGGTGGGGACCGGAGACCACGTGGCAAAGTTTAATTTTCTGGATTGCTTTTGTGGATTTCAGTTTATTTGTAAGTTTTCTGATAGTTAAAACTTTGGTAGAGAGGAGATGTTTAATATCCGTATGGTAACAACAGCTAATATTATAATCGCAGAACATTTAACATTGTTTACTTACATCATTTACAAAAAGCTTATGGAAAACAAAATAAGCTGAATGTTTTCGGAAAAATCGACTGTCCTTCATCAAAGCGTGATCAGAAATGAGAAGTCAACGCAGGGCAAACTAATGAGCATAAAACATTTCACTCCTAACGTCTTCACACTTTAGCTTTAAATGCAAATTAAGCTTTAATCAACTACAAAACACAAGTACTCTAAAACAAGTAGAATTATAGCTTATGGTATAGTAGTATGTGCATATAAACCAAGTATACTCTTAACATAACGGTCACAGCTCTAACAGCTTACATTAAACTGGCAAACGCAAAACATTCAGCAAAGCGCAGTTGGAGTGACGTATAAAAGCGCTGTAGATATACGTCACAGGAAAACAATTTGTGGGTTGATAATTAGCTCATTTTGTAGAAGAAACAGTTTATCACAAAACATAACAGTAGGGGTTGTGGTTTGTGACCTATTCTAACGCTTCACATTGTCATGATGAAGTATGAACGATCAAAAGTGCAAGGGCGGACAAAATTTTAACGTGATTTAAATCAGGGCAGTTACTATTTTTACGAAACAACGGCGATTCAAAAACGCATTTTTATTGTAAAAAAATGAAAATAAAATAAAACGAAATAGTTGAACGAGTTAACATAATTTTAGTAGAAAAGAACACCTATTAGCATATAGCTGCTTTTTAAAATCAAATAAACAAACAGCTACTGTACATATAAAAAACATTATCACTTTGTTTGTTCGGAATCGTCCCGGTTTGTAATTGCAAAAATATGGTAAGCCTAAGCAATGCAAATAAAGAGTTTTTACAGTCTGGAATGAGTCTAGCCTGGATTGGCTGTGCGTAGCAAGGCTGACGAGACTTTTGTTATAGTCGAAACATTATTTTCAAAATAGGAAAAATAAAAATCAAATCTTCATTTTTCTCGCGTTATTACGCCGAAGCGTGTAACGAGTGGCGGGGCCCATCTCCGCGGCTTAGCGTCTGGGCTACGCAGCTCCGACGAAACGTCGCAGCGGTGGCGAACCGTTGGCGACACTGTGCCGATTTGACCGGTCCGGGAATCGAATCCCAGACCTCCCGCACCGAGAGCGTGCGCTTATCTACTGAGCTAACGGCCGGTGAAACATTAATTTGTTCCTTGCAAATTTCTCATCTAAAGTTAATTTGTTAGCAACTATCCATTTATTAATTGCATTTCATTCATTATTAATTTTTGCATTTAAAGCGGTCAGATGTTTGTCTTGCAAAATTAGGCAAGTGTCATCAGCGAAGAGTCTAGTTTTACAAGAAGTAGATTTACAGTTATCGTTAATATAAAGCGTGAAAAGAAGTGGGCCAAGGACAGCTGAGCCTTGAGGCACTTCACAATTTATAGGTTTAGTTGCAGAGCTGACGTTATTTATCGATACATATCAGTGTGTAGCCGAAACCGCCTGCTTCAAGGCCAAGACCGAGATCAAGACCTGATGATTTTTTCAAGACCAAGACCGATCGTCTTTCAAGACTTTTGGTTCCAGGTATAATCGAGACCGAGACCGGCAATTATGCGGCCTCTAAAGAGAAATCTACATCACCAAGTTTAATCAATATATTTTTTATTTTTCCAAAAAGTTAGAATTCCATTTCAAGTAAACGAGGATTTTCAACATTTCTGAAGGGACCCTTGCTCTTAGAGGTCGCATTATCAACCCGCTTGTGCTAAAAATTCTTCCTACCGGAGTCGAAAAAGCTGCTTTACATAGTGTAAGCTTGGACAGTTTAAAAAGAGCGGGGAATTCGCCTCTTTTCTTTTCCCAAAATTCAAAAACATTTAAAGGCACGGTTGTTGTTGCCACTTGATTCAAATATTTCGTGAACTGTGTTCTTGGTGTTACATTTGACGTTTCTTGGTTTCCTTGATGTCTTTTGCTGGCATATTTTGCGCCGAAAGTTTACAGGAAAGTTGTTGCTTGCTGGCACAACTTATTTAATACTGTAGTTTTTCAGTTGCAATGCAGATGCTCATGTACCTTAAATTTAACTTATGTTAAAAAGTCTTTCCAATTATTGGGTTACTAAATCACGCATTTTTTTTGTTAAAAACTATCGGTAGCTGACCGAACTGACACCAACTCCGTTATTTCATCTTTTTTAATTTCTTGACACCAACTCCGTTATTTCATCTGTTTTAATTTCTGAGAATAAATTCTTCAGAACTAATAAAACTGTAAAACTTAAAAAAAAATATTTCTTCATTATTGACAAGTTTCTGAAATCTGCACAGTCTCAGAAAACTTGAAATAAATAATTCAATTGCTTATGCCTTTTAAAATAGCTGCCGTAACGCTACTAGACCTCAACGACGATTTTTTCAGTTTCGTGTTTTGCACGTGTACGTAATTTTTGAAAATTGAATTTCGTTAACTTCGCTCTACAGCAGGGATAAGCAATATAGTCTGTAAGCTGAAAGCTGTAACTTGTCACTTCGTTCCGGCTAGCGAGGGGCTAATTATTTTTTTAACAATTATGTACAAAAATGCGTGAATAATTTAAATTTAAAAGTTCTCCACTTAAATTCCTGCAGTATTTTTACAATCTTTCTTTAAATTATGCGGATGAATACAAACATTCTTGTTTTTACCAATGACGTTTTAACGACGTAACAAAGCGCTTGTCCAATGAAATAATGTGCAGTTAGGGCGTTTCCCCTTGGTTTCTATGGAACTAGTAATCAACTCGGCTAGCAAAAGTGCAAGAATGTGAAGTCAATTACACTAAGCTTAGGTTGAAAGAAAGCAGAAACGAACTTAAATCGATCAAGGCCACTTTTATGCTGTTTAAAATTAAGAACAAAATAAATACGCAGGAAGACAAAAGAATCCAGGTAGCTAGTGTACCTTGCCTACGAATGATACACTGTGCAACTGCTCTAGACTACGAGCAAGCCAATCATACCGGTACTGGTATAGACTAGTCATTGTTCAGGTGTATTCAGTTAAATCATGCTATTTCTATTAGTAGGTTTATCAAAAAATCACTTTAGTCTTATTCACCATTACCACATCCAACTTTAAACCAGTAGATTTGCCTGTTACGAATCACCACCGCAATGGCGGCGAGTACGTATCTGGTGCTAAAGCGGAGCGCTATTAGCCTTCACTGCTGTCCAAACTTACTCAACTTCAAAACAAACTTGGTTTATTTTTCTTCCGGAGAGTTAAAGCTTCACAAATAAAATCAGCAGTAAAAAATATCTGAAGTTTTCCACGGTAAAAGATAAAATTCAAGATGCTTGCTCTGTGACTAGTAACGTATATATAAAAAAAAACGCTTGCCAGTGACACACAGTATTCTTCTAAGGTGCAAGAGATATATACAAGTTTACAGGCGAAATAAAAAAGACGTGATTACGGTTGTAGTTGATTAGGCACGAGGTGTTACTGTGAGAAAATTAGAGCATCACGTGATAGCCCTATTACTTAAAAACTTCAATACGAGTGACATTTCATTTTGCGCAGTATTATACAAGGAGATCGAATCCCTGTTAAGTAGCGCTATAAAAATAGTTCTTGACAATATATGAATGCCAGTGCTGACCATAGCGGCCCCTTTGAAACGGAACACAAAGTGAAGATTCAAACAAAATTCAAACATAGCAGCACCAAGGCATAATTCATTTCATAAAAGTGGATTAAAGCTTCATATCGTATATATTTGGCGACAATTCATTAAACACCATATTTCGTAATCAAGTTCACAGAGGTAAAACATAAAATCGTCAAACAATGTAAAAACATCAAACACAGTTAAAGTGGTGCAATCTTTGCGAGATCGCGCAAAACATATTCAAGCTCCCCTGAGCCAGAACGTTTAAGGACAGCTATTGTTGCTCTACGAACAATTTCTTTTCCCTTACGAAACTGAGGATGTACACAGTGTATGCGCCCCAAACGATACGAACCCCGCTTAGATATATCATCAGCATCCCCAATGAGAACAAGTCAGTCAGTGTTAATTTATTTAGCGAAAAACAGTATACTAGCAATAGCAAAAAAGACACACAAGTCAATAACATGCAGAAAGAAACAAAAAATTTTTTTTTTTTTTTAGTTCTAAATAGTATCATTTTATTACTAGAATTAATCGCAAGGAGACTGCGAAAGGACCGACTAAGGTCTTCGAGTCAAGCAGCCACCCTTTGGACCAAAGACAGATTAGAGAAATACACAAAAAAAAAAAAAAAAAAAAAACACAAAAGCAAACTTAGCTAAAAAATACAATATTAAAGATTTGCATAATAGAGTAGGGTATTATCAATATTGTTGAGTGTTCAGAAGTACCTCTTCAAAAGGCTGTATTTGAAATTATTTTTAAATTTAGAAAAAGATTGATTTCTTAATTCGACAGATATAGAATTCCAAATTTTCGTTCCTTGGTAACGAAATGAATTTTGGCATCGATTGGTTGAATATTTTGGCGGATAAAGGTTATTTAGAGCATTTGATCGTGTATGACGACTATGGATAGTGGAGGTTTTATTGAAAAGAGATGAGAGGGGAAGGGGAAGGGTGTGTCTGGAATGTTGGTGCATGAGTTTAGCTATTTCGTAGGTATATAAATCAGAGAGTTTCAAAATACCGAGTTCATAGTATTTGGGAGTGATTGGAGTTCGGATATCCGAGTTTGTGATTATTCGAATGGCTTTATTTTGCAAGGTTTGAAGTTTGTTTAAGGAAGTTGTGAAAGTACTACCCCATACAGGAAGGCCAAATAATAAGTGAGGATGAACTAGAGCATAATATAAAAGAACTAGGGAAGACATTGGGAAAATATAACGAAGTTTACTTAAAATGCCAACAGCTCTTGAGATCTTGGATGCAGTTATATCAATGTGAGATTTGAAATTTAGCTTGCTATCTAATATTACGCCAAGGTATTTAAATGAGTTATTACATGGTATCAAAGAATTGTTATACATTAGTTGGATATTGACAGAAGGGGAATTTAATTTAGGAGGAATAACTATAACAGCAGACTTTTGTGGATTTATTTGTAGTTTATTCGCATCGCACCAGTTTTTAAGATTTTTTAGCTCTATATTACAGTTGAGTTCGAGAATTGATAAGGAAGAGTTATTAAAGACTAAACAAGTGTCATCAGCAAAAAGTCGCGGATTACAGGAGGTAGCATTAGTAATGTCATTCACGTAGATGAGATATAGTAGTGGGCCAAGGATGGAGCCTTGAGGAACACCTATGTTAATGGATCGAGTTGAGGAAGAAGAATTTTTAATAATAACATATTGTTTTCTTTCTAAAAGGTAACTTTCCATTAACTTATGGGCGGGGCCACGTATACCATAATGATAAAGTTTATTCAAAAGGATTTTATGTGACACAGTGTCAAAAGCTTTCCGAAAGTCCATTAAAAGTAATGCCGTGTAATTTTTGTTTTGGATTGAATCATAACTGAGGCTAGTGACATCTAGTAAAGAGTTGTTGACCTGGTTCAAGGTTAGCACGAGTAACTCGCCATTTAGAACGGCCCTGCAAGGTCGGCAGATATCCCTTAATCCAACTAAGCCAGAACTTATGTGCCAAAGTGGAATTGTACAAATAATCCCGCCTAAGATCTCCCCGATCATGAAATGCACTAATGGGAGTGTACGGGGCAAGCTGTTGACCCAGGAATGACGAGGGAGTTATGGGTGCCAGATCATTAGGTTTATCGCTAAGGGCAGTGAGGGGGCGATCATTAACGATGCGCACAGCGTCGGAAACGAATGTTTGCAGCTCAATCAACGAAGGCTCACGACGCGCCTCACCCATAACACGACCTAAAGAACTTTTAAAAAGTTTAACCATACTCTCCCAACTTCCACCTTGACTAGGCGAGTAGGGAGGGATTCTTACCCAATTAATATTACGCTTACGAACAGAGCAGGTAAATTCAGAAGAGTCCAACAACGAGGGAAGTTTGTCCGCTGCAGCACAAAAGGTTGACCCATTATCGGAGTACAAAGTATCTACAGGCCCGCGAAGGTTTGTAAAGCGAGCAAAGGCAAGTAAAAAATTGTTTAAGTCCAGGCCTGTAACAAGTTCAACGTGTATTGCGCGTGTGCACAAACAGGTAAAAAGCAGGCCCCACGCCTTACAATGACTACGATTTTGCCGATAAATCAGGGGGCCTAAAAAATCACATCCACAAAATTTAAAGGGCTTATTAGTAGCAGAAACGCGGCACACGGGCAAGTCAGACATCAATTGTCGGATAGGGGTGGCTTTGCGTATAGCACATTTTCCACACTCAGCAATGTAACGTTTGGCACTCGAGATCCCATAAATGACCCAAAAACGCTGACGAGTTCTCATTAAAGTGTAAGCGGGCCCAGCGTGACCTGCAAGCGAGTGTTCATGAAGGACAATTAACCTTGTCAAGGGATGTCTACTAGGAAGTATCAAGGGGTGTTTAGCATCAAGCGGAAGATCTGCATTTTCTAAACGTCCTTCAACACGTAACAACGAGTCAGTATCAACGCAAGGTCGCAAACTGCGCAAAGTTTTCATTTCTGCAATGCGCTGCATTTGCTCTACATCCGTAGCTTTATCACTTAATTGTTTCAAAATCAACTCAAAAGCGTCAGGTGAATTCTTTTTCAACATATCAATGGCAGCTCCAAAATAACGCCTTTGCACATATTTTACTATATCAAGAAGAGCCTTATCTAGAAATGTAGCATCAAGTTTGACTTTATGAAAGGTGAGCTTCTTTACTTTAGACACGAAATACTGCTTAAAGGCAATGAGATATCCCACACGTTTTTTCAACGCATAAAGATCAGGAGAAGCGTCAATCAACTTATCTAGACATCTCTTACCTTTGTCAAAACCCAACTCGGAAGTTATATTAGTTTTGCGAACAACAACGGAAGGATCAACAGGACGAGATTCGATTCCTGTCTGCAACAAAAAGCTAGGCCCTCCCAGCCAGAGCTCAAAACAACCTGACCGTTTAAAACTGTTTTTCCGAGTGCCAACGTCAGCTGGATTAAGTGATGTGTGAACATAATTCCACACGTCAGCAGAAGCTACAAGATGGATCTTACTAATGCGCCGTTTTACGAAGCGTGGAAGGTGAAGGTCGGGATTCACTATCCACTTCAGCACCACCTGCGAATCAGTCCAGAGATGAATGCTACAAGAAAGATGATCTAGCGACTTAGAGACAGCCAACATCAGCTCTGAACACAACTTAGCAGCCTCTAGCTCCTTTCGGGAAATAACCCAGCTCCGCTGATTAGACAAGACAAGTCTAGACTTTCCCTGAATAAAAGCCACGCTAGATTGATCCCCAACCACGCGCCTCAAATATACCACACACGAAAACGCATAATCTGAGGCATCACAAAACCCATGCAGTTGGTACCGCGCATGGGAGTTGCACTCGCTCAACTCTTCACCCGCAAAACAATAACGAGGAATAGAAATATCATTAATAAATTCAACAGAGTCTATCCAAGATTTCCAGTCGCTTTTAATATCGCCTGGGAGTTCATCATCCCAATCAAAACCAGACGAAGAAACTGCCTGAAGAATTAATTTACCTCTTAGAAGCCCGGGAGCAAGTATACCCAAAGGATCAAACTGACCAGCGAGCATACGCATCATTTCACGTCTGCTAGAAACTTCAGTTAACTTTCTATTGCAACACACTCGCAAAGCATCACTCTCAGCCTCCCACACCAAACCCAAAGCCTTACAATCCGGCAAAGGATGTGAGCCAAGGTCAATCTCACGAATGTTAGAACCAAGATCGCACTGAGGAATGTTAGTCAGAATCGATTTAGAAACACTATTGGCTAACCATTTCCGCAATTTAAAGCCTCTGCTTTCAAACAAACTCATTGCTTCTCGAGACACCACTTCAAGATCAGCTAATGAGTCCGAAGACAATAGTAAGTCGTCCATATACCGATTACTTTCAATCGCCGACAAAGTCAACGAACTAGCATCTGTAGGATTTTCGGTTATCAATCGATTTATAGCAAACAAAGCGATGAAAGGGCTGGAATTAATCCCCCAAACGTGCCTTGTAAAACGGAAAATCTGTATTTTTCCACCATCAATGTCATTATCACTATACCAAACCAATCTAAACAAATCTTGTTGATGCTCAGGCATAGCAATTTGGAAAAAGCACTTACTTAGGTCAGCCATACAAGCAAATTTTCCCAATCGGAAACGCGTTAAGACCTCAACCAAATTACTCAACATGTTTTCACCCGAAAGAACAGCATCATTAATGGACCAACCATTACATCTAGCTGCACCATCAAACACAACGCGAGGCTTATCCTGCTTAGTTACGAAGAAAGGTAAATACCAGCTTCGACTATCAAACGAATCCTCCCCAACAGGAACAAGCCAACCGGCGCTAGTAAGTTCTTGAAAAGTGCTAATTAAAGTGCGCTTCAACTCAGGATTTTTTAGAGCACTACGACGCAACGACACTGTACGATCACAAGCGTTAACAAAGTTATTCGACAACCTTTTAACAATATCCATTTTTAACGGAACTGGAATTTCATAGCGACCATTTATCACTTTAACATTTGATTCCACCAAATCACGAGTTAAGTCATCAGTTTTAGACGGTTGGATGACCTCGTCAGCCAACTCATGACTTCGTAGGTTTTCTTTCAAAACAACAATTTCCTTTTTCAGTCGATCACAATCACACGCGTCACAACAATCCAAAAGATCTTTACTTCGAACCAACGATTGTTCCTTACCTTGATCGACACTAGTAACGACGTCAACCTCACACACATCAGAAATTTCACCAACCTCAGCTCTTCTGCTCTGACAAAGATTAGACCGAGATCCCACCTGACGACCACCGCTGGCAATCGGACCAAGTCTGGTTAACACGAAATTAGGATCATCAGGTGTCAGGCCCTCTCGTTCTTCTAGAACCGTGAGCAACAATTTATCGCTCTGTCCAATAAGAACATCAATACTTTTACGGTAGGGAATGGTGGGAATTTCGACGCCATTAAAATGTTCAAGACCTGTTGTGTTCACAAAATGAGGTAAAATGTTAGTATCGTCGGTGAAATCTGGTACAACCAAAGCATTTGTAATTTTAAAAGCTTCACCGGTAGAAAGAGATTCAACTTGAAACTCTGTAGTTCCATGACTAGAAATCGTCTGTTCGGCTAACGTTCGAATAGCAGTGGCTTGATCGTGATCAGTGCTGAGCCCGAGTTCATCTCTCAAGCTTTTTGAGATTAGCGTTGCCTGAGACGCAGTATCATGCTGCGCATACGCAAAGGTAGCTTTACCGGTGTCGGGGTTTACGACCTTCACAGCACTGGTGCGCAACAGTACCGCGTTGCATCCTGGCTTAACCATTCTCGTCACTACTTCGTTTTTCTCAACCGAGTCCCGCCCATTACAATCAGCCGGAGATTGAACGTCATGACCACTTTCTGTCTCAGCGGCCCCGAGGTCAACAGAACTTGACCGTGCGTAGTAGTCATGCAAAACATCTGCATGCTTGATATTAAAGTTCGGCCCACACTTCCTGCATTTTGACCTAAAGGAACAGTTGCGGACAACGTGACCCGTGGAAAGACAGTTTAGGCACCTGGCAGCTTCTATTATTATTCGGCGCTGTCTTTCTATTGAAAGCTCTTTAAATCTGTCACAATTCGCAATATAATGCTTAACGCCTGGTTCGTTGCAGACAAAGCAAGCAGGAGGCGGTTTGTTATTAGTAGGACGTCCGAAGCTGCTAAGTGACTTTGTAGTTGACGCAGGTTCTTTTTTGTGAGGTAACTCTTGCGTTTCGTTATTCGTTTTAACAGTCACTTGCCTTACCCGGACCTGGTTATAGCGCCCATTGTTGAGTTCACGAGTTTTTTCTTTCTCATCAGATTTAAAAAATGTTTGAGCATAATCTGACGTCATGACTTCGAGCTCATGTACGATAAAATTACGCAGAGAATCGAAGCCAGGTTGGTTCAAGTTAAGTCCCATCTTTGCCAAATAGTCAAGATAACGTCGTTTAAGAACCCCGGGTAGGCGATTCGCTGTGTCCAAAAGTAACTGCCCTGAAAGCTTCCCAACTTCGTCATGGGCATAAGCAAATATCTCTAGAGTGTTCAAGTCTTCATTAAAGGCCTTAAGTGAAGCCACATTAAATATCACCTTGGGACCGTAACGAACATCCATGATTTTAGGTTCTGACGTAAGGCCTCCCGACACGCCATACCTTTGGCGTAGACGATCCAGCGCTTTTTCGATACGCTGTGACGTCGACATGTTTTTCATGGGAGCTAAGAATAGGTTAACCATTTCTCGGGGTTGACCGACGCAGGAAGCTCTCAATACTTCGAGACGTCGCTCGTCGTAAGGGCTTTCGGCCATAAGTTTTCGAATTTGGTTTTCGAAAAACACGAAGGCTATATTTTTACCATCGTAACTAATTTGACTGGCTAAATTAATAAATTCGTTTCTTCCTTGGCGATCCAAATAGGTTTTTAATGTAGATTCACCCACATCATTCTGCGCAGGAAACACGGGCACATTATTACCAGACGGTGTTAATGGTATAGGAGCACTCTCTCGAAAGGTCTCTTTAGCATTAGGTTGAACTTGTTCTACGCTCTGAGTGGGGTGAGGTGCAGATCCCATGTTAACGGGCCAAAAGTTAAAATCTGGGGACCCATCGCCGATTTCACCCTGGCGCATTTCTCTAAAGGTTTGCATATCAAGATGGCGTTCAGCAGTTACAAGCAAGCCCTCCACTCGCTGCGAGGAAGAAGCTGAACGACGCCCGCGAGAAACCGCTACCGAGCCACACTCTGAAAGTGTAAGAAGTCTCTCCTCTGCGTCGAGTCTGGCCTCCTCAATGCAACGCCGGGCTTCCGCCTGAGCTTGTGCCGCTTGTGCCTGCGCCTGTGCTTGAGCCGCTTGTGCCTGCGCCTGTGCTTGAGCCGCTTGAGCCTGCGCCTGTGCCAAAGCAAGTTTGTGATTAGCCTCAAGTTCAGCACGTTTAAGCTCTAGTTTAATTTGACGTGCGGCGAGCCTACTAGATGTAATGCTAATCCCATCAGTCACTTGAGAGACACTGTCGGCGGGGTTAAGTTCAGCTACACCTTGATCGCAGTTTAAATGTTTAGCAACTTTCTTGGAAGCGCAAACAAGGAAATGTTGCTTAACGTTTTGGTGAAGTTTAGTGCAATTCTCGAACTGGTCAGCCACTTGTTCGACCAGTTCAACAACGAGTTCCGAATCAGTTACTTCATCAGTTGCCCTTTTAAATTGATTATACGCGGACTGAATATTGATGAGGGTTTCAGAACATTCGCTGAATTGCCGCTGCGACTTACATTCGTTTGCTGTTTCGCAAAAACGCCTCATGCGCACCACTAATTGCCGCTTAGAGGTAAGAAGTTTCCGGAATTTGTTCAAGTTAGAGGGTGCAGATTGACTGGTATGGGGTCCCATTTGAGTATCAGGTCCCGGTATTTTCCCTCCCGTATCATCACCAATCAACCCCGTGGCAACATCTACGCTACCCTTTTCTGTAGGTACATGCGACATAATTAAAAGCAATAATAAAAACAGTTAAGTAGCAAATATTTAAACAAAACAAAATAATAAAGTAAAAACCTCTCCAGTGAAGTCCAGGAGTAGTTCCAGCGTACCCGAAGTCTGCACGTTCACGCAGTCCCACGTTCCCGATCCTTCCAGCGAAGTTGAGAAGTATTCTAGCGTACTCGAAGTCTCCAACGTACCGCACTACGCAGTTCCACGATGCCGATCCCAGGAACAAGACCACTGCTGGAATCCAATCGAAACTCGAAGTGTTGGAAGACAAGAATTAAATCGCAGTCGAACAGTAATTGTAAGTTCCAACGCGAAGAGAATGTCAGTCGTCGAGGTGGGAATTTCCTGCCGTAACGATTATAAGGAACTCAAGGAAGTGTCCAAGCAGTAGAATTCGTGAAGTTTAAGGATGGAAGGGTGTTGTTGTTTCCTCAACAGTACCGTCGAAGTGTGGTTGTCAGTCCGAAGTATACCGCCACGGGTAAATAAGTTCACTGGGTCTATGTAACGCCAATGCTGAAGTAAATCTGACAATCCACAAGTTCTACAAAACTGTTCCAATCCAAACAAAATCAACAAAGTTAATAGCTTTCTTTGAACTTGAGAAGAGTTTCCTTTGAAAGTATCTGACAATTCGGAATGCTTTCTTGACGGTTTCCTGGCAATAGTCTTCAGATATTTTTCTTTATGTTACGAATCACCACCGCAATGGCGGCGAGTACGTATCTGGTGCTAAAGCGGAGCGCTATTAGCCTTCACTGCTGTCCAAACTTACTCAACTTCAAAACAAACTTGGTTTATTTTTCTTCCGGAGAGTTAAAGCTTCACAAATAAAATCAGCAGTAAAAAATATCTGAAGTTTTCCACGGTAAAAGATAAAATTCAAGATGCTTGCTCTGTGACTAGTAACGTATATATAAAAAAAAACGCTTGCCAGTGACACACAGTATTCTTCTAAGGTGCAAGAGATATATACAAGTTTACAGGCGAAATAAAAAAGACGTGATTACGGTTGTAGTTGATTAGGCACGAGGTGTTACTGTGAGAAAATTAGAGCATCACGTGATAGCCCTATTACTTAAAAACTTCAATACGAGTGACATTTCATTTTGCGCAGTATTATACAAGGAGATCGAATCCCTGTTAAGTAGCGCTATAAAAATAGTTCTTGACAATATATGAATGCCAGTGCTGACCATTGCCAACTAAATGTGTTGGTGAAAGGCACCTTAAACTGTTAAAGCTGTTAGATAAACTGCCAGCAGTGTGTTTTTAAGGAAGTGTCTAGAGCATTGGAAAACCCTTTATATTTTATATACATATATACCGGCATTTAAGTCACTGGCAAAATAAAAGTTTTGTACGGTACTAGGCTTAGGTACCAGTACTGATTATCAGTTCTTTTGCGGGGTTCATTTTTAATTGTTTAAGGGTATGTTAAATGAAACTGAAAAGTATATACTTTTAAGCTAGTTTACCATATAATGCAAGTGTAAAGCACATTTCAATTGCCGGTACTCCCTACTAGTTGGCCATAAGTGTAGTTAGATTGGGTCTCATAGAGTTAGCCGTCCACACCTTTCATCGCCTTACGCAGACGGCTTACTCTAGACAAGACCCGTTATGGTTGTTTAACTCAGATTATTCTATGCTTGCGTGTGGTGGTAATGTGATTTTTAAACAGTATCTTGTGTGTAATTACTATTGCAGAATTTTGCTTTGTAACAATGCAACACAGCAATTGTAATCTTCAGTTTAGCCTTATTGGTCAAACGTGCATAGTTCACTATGAGAGTTTAGATACCAGTACAAACAGTGTTGTCAAGGAGCTGACTGCCATTTGGCTGAAAACTTTGAAAACCAAATGTGATGAATGGAAAAAGTTTAACCTAACGGAAACAGAAAAGGAGTGAGTTTTTCAAAATGCTGATGCTTATTTTTCGAACCAAAAGTTTTGCACAATGATATAGTCTAAGAATGAACACCTACTTATCAGAACGTCTCTTACAAGCGGTTTATTGTGCTTTTCTTTCTATGTGTGACAACCAATTTGGCTTCAAAGCAAAGCATGGTACTGACTTGTGTGTTTTTGCTTTAAAACAGGTTGTTGGCCATTATAATGAACGAGTTAGTCCAGTGTTTTCTGTCTTTGTTGATTCGTCGAAAGCTTGGATCAAGTTAGTCACTATTTTTAATTTCATAATTCAATTGAACGTAATGCCCCTCTCTGTTTTGTTTGCTTAGTTTTTAGTAGTCACATTACAAATGGTTGTAAAATGGGGAACTTGTTTTTTATCTTTTTTATGCTCAGTAACGTTGCATAAGACGTGGTGGTACTTTGATTCCTTATTTGTATGCTCTACATACTAATAGCCTGTCTTCTGCTTTAAATCAAATCAGAGCTGGTTGCTACATTGGTAACCGTATAAATAAATCTCCTAATGTTTGCTGATGACCTTTGTAACTTCTCTTGGGAGTGTTAAGGGACTACGCAAAATGCTGCAGATGTGCGAAAAATATGCTCTGACTCATGAAATCAAATTTAATCCTGATAAGACTGTGAGTGTGCTTTCTTCTTCTCCTTTGCTTACTAGACTTCCAACCTAACATCAAGTTGGATAACTGTGCTATTAAATTTGTTACTGATGTAATTAAAGTATAAAAATGATGCTGACATTACCAGGCAAGCTCCTTATTTATAATGCTGCTAACACCATTAGATCTCGATTCCATATATGATCTTAACTAGTAAAAAATGTCATATTTTGCGCGGATATGTACTTAACTCATTTATAGTCTAATTAATTAAGGTCAAGCAATAACAAGATTCGAGTCGCGTGTAACAATGCTTTTCGTTCATTTACACGGTATACCAAGGTATGTCAGCACTAGATTGTGTTAAGTTAATGCCAATATTCCACCTTTGATGCTCATATGCGTAAGAGTGTTTATGGTTTCTATCGACGAATTATTGCTAATTCGGATGTGTTATTTCGCTTTAAAATTTTCAGTCACTTTAAAACAATGTTGTGTTTCAGTCACGTTAAATTTGCTTTTGTTATTATTATTACCAGTACCGTATCATTATTTTTTGGGTATGTTTGTGTTCTGTGAATGCATACCGCATCGTTGTGCCTGATTTAAACAGATAAAATACCGTAAATAAATAAAATTATTAATGTCAAGTAATAGATGTATTTGAACCGAACTGATTTACGTTGATTAAACCTCTTGCGAAAACGCAAGATCCAATCGAGTAAATGCACAGCCATACCTCCGCATCTAGATTTTTGAATTAATGCTTATTGAAGTGCACTTTAAATTTACTACTTAGAACTGAGGTGGTGAAAGGATAGATGTTTGGCCTCAGAGTTGCTGGGACTTGATATGGAATGAACGCTTGGTCAAGTAGTAACGACGAACTTCGAAAGATTTGTTTTATCCAACCCCATCAGTATCTTCTCTGTCGCCTACTATGCCCCATATCACTTTTTGAGCTTGATATAAGTCTTGAAATGTAAGTTATTAAACGGCTTCGAATCAAAATTGATTCAAACCAAATTTGCTCTGATTAACTTGTACCTATACCTACGGATTACTATTATCGCCAATTGCTTTGGCGTTTAGTTTCCTTGGAAATATGGGGAATGCCCTAAAGTGTTCTTTTTTTTCATTGGATAAGCGTGCCGCACGTTACTCGACTCAACTCTAACGTTTGTATTCATGCGCAATTTTTTGAAAGTTAAATTACCAAAAAAACCTGCAGGATATATTTTGGAGAACTTTTTACAAAAAGTTTGTGTGACCATACTCTTTAATAATTTTCTTTCGAAAAGGAGCCCCTAGAAATTCGGAACGAACTCCTGTTTCAAAGCTCGTAGAATTTTCAGCTTACAGACTAATAGGAAGCGGTGAAAAAATAAAAATTTTGAATTTTGAAAAGTGGTATTTGCATTTGTCCTCAAATATGGAGCAAATAACATCGGAACTAATTTTAGGTTGGTGCACCCTCTAGCGGTCGCGCACATCTGCCAAACGATAAAAAAATTGCCAATTTGGCCTTATCTTAAAAACCAGTAGAGCTAGAAAGCTGGTTTTTGGGCTCAAAAGATGCAAAACTAGCCCTTTCCTATCTGCTCTAAGAGAAACTTTCTTTCTAAACTGACCAGAAAAAAAGTTGTAGGCAAAAAACAGCTTTTTGGATGAAAATCATACATTTGCGCATAGGCAATACCGGTAGTCCATCTTTGCAGTTCGTAAGACTTCTAAGAGATAAAATACTTACCAAGTTTAGTTCTAGTTGGTCTAATTTATTATCTAGTGCAAGTAATATTTGCGTGCAGCGCTGTGCATAAGTAGATGTAGCATTTGACAAATATTACCCGCGCAATACATGTACCGAAATAAAAGTAGATTTATGTAAGCACGCATAATGGTAAAGTGCTTGAATGATATCAATATAATTCTCACTAGAGCCAACCAACAACCCTAGATTGTCAATGCTGACGTCCGAAAGCTTCACTTTTGGAAAGAATGCCATTAATATATCACTATCAGTATAGTCTATATCTCTAGATTTATACCAGCACAAGTACCTTAGTTTAGTTGTAGCATTGGCAAATTGGTATTCGAATCCTGGCAACAATAGGCTTACTACATAGCCTACTGCATACCGGTACCATTAGAGTATTGGTGTGCAGAAGTCAGAACTGTTACTGTGTTATGTGTGGCAGAATTCGGGCAGTTCTCTTTGATCTTCCCTACTGTCAACCTGACTATTTATCAGCAAGCCTTTTCAGGGCTCTTAGTTTTTAAGCCGCTTCATATTACTATGGATGATTTACTTTAAAGCTTACTGGAATTCCCCAAAACATCATGCTCTTACCCTATCCAAAAGGTTCCCAACTGTGGCCCTCGGGCCCCTCAAGGGGGCCACGAGAGTAGGAATAAATACTTTTTTATCTCAAGACCGGGGACTTTTAAGATTAAACTGAATGGGCCACGATCTTCAGTATCACAGTCAAGGGGGCCACGATGAAAGAAAGGCTTAGAACCACTGCCCTAAACCAATGCATGTCTGGGTTGTGCGATGAGGTATTGGAGAATTTCCGCCCGCCACCATTGTAGCATAAAGCTGCGTAAAAACGGTTAGCCCCGCCTTTTCTCAATGGTTGGTGCTCTCAGCTCTGTATATGTGGCCAGATAACTTTACTGACATAAAAATGTCATAGATCAGTTTTTATGCCTTCTCGGTATTTTGAGGTTTAACGTAGTGACTGCATACCGGTAGTGAGAAATATATTGATATCATTCAAGCACAGTACGTGCTAACATATATCTACTTTTATTTCAATACATGTATTGTGTGCAGTGGCGTAGCCAACGGGGGGGCTACATTTTTTTCAGAATTTGCAGGTCTATAGTTTTATTTTGATTCAATGACACAGAAATTAATTTTTTCATATAGTCTAAACCAGCGATCTTCAACCTTTTTTTAAGCAATCGCCCTTTTGAGAAGTGTGGGTCCAAATTGCCCCCACAAAGCATTGATGAGGAAAAATAAAAAAAGGTCTAAACGTCTGCAGATCTACTATTTTTCCACTGAAAGTTGGTGAAGAGCAAAAAAAAGATCCGCATATGCGGCCCGCAGTTTGCCCAGCTCTACCGTTGGGGAATTTCTTTCAAATTTCGTTATTTGCAACTCGGGATGTGCCGGATAGCAAATTTGCCGGATTGCCGGATACCGCAAATCTATCGCACCGGATATATATATCCGACCACTGATCTACAACAACGTGGTTTTGCGATACTTTTTGAAGATGATTTTCGCGGAAAATCCCAAAAAACTGTTCGCTTTTGCTCTCTTAAGTTTATTCAAAAAAGTTACCGAAATATCGAGTAAAACGGTCTAAAAAGTAACGACGGTACCAAAAACGGTACATTTTTAAAGTATCGACGGTACCAATAACGGTACAAAAAAAGTACAGCGTTACAGTACCGCGTGCTGCCCAACTCTGTTGATACTCGACCAAGTACAAATTTGCAAACAATTATCGTTTTTTTTTACTTGAACCCAAGTTACCGACTCAACGGTAGTAATTTATCGCACAGCACAAAACAAGACTGTTAATTCATTACTGTCTTTTTTGTTTGGCAAGATACCTACGCGGTACAATGTCAGTATTGCTTGGTATTGTACAGATGTTGCCATTCGACTGTAAGCTCAGTATATCTAAACCAAATACCATTGTTACCGATTAACCCAATGGTTCTGAAGCAACTAAATGCAGGAAAACCAAACAGGCAAAAGCGTGCATCTCATCGCGCGTGACATCATAGATACTCGGACTCGCCGAGTAGTTTTCCTTGAGGCACATCCCTACTTCGTTTTTGCTGGGTTTGCGCCCTGATGCATTTATATGCAAGTTTAACAATACCTAAATATTACTTAACGCTAGAGGAAGCTTGTTAATGCCATGAAAACGATGTTGTTGCAGCGGCTGCTCATAAAATCATGCACTTACAGGCTTGCTTAAATTTTTTACAGCCTCCGACAACGCTGTGATTCCCGTCAGTGTAAGATCGTTGTCGTTATTGCTTCCAATATAAAGACGTTCCACATTATGAATGGCTAACGACATTTGGACGAAGCCGTCATCACTCAATTTGCAGTCAAACATGTTAAGTTCTTTCATCTGCAAATTACAACAAAAACGATTAAAGATGATGCACATAAAAATTAATATCAATATGTTTAATTATGATGAGTTAGTGACAATTATTGCGAGCTGGTAATAGTCAACATGAACTTATTGCAATTTAAAAGTACAGTAGATAAAACTTCAGCATCGATTCGTCAATCCATGTAGTATTAATTATCTTCCTATCACGAGAAAGCGATAGAATAAGCTCGATTAGGAGTTACCGGCCATTTGTCTACCACACCATGATGGGGGAATCCCGCTAAGTGCCTTTCCCAACCTCACAACAAGTAAACTTGCTGGCTTGTTCTCCACACTGTCCCTTTAATGCTGAGCGTCAAGCAGGAAAGCTGTGAATACCAATTTTAAAGTCATTGGTTTGACGCAACTCGGAATCAAACTCGAGTCTACAACTGCTCTAGAGGCAGATGCTGTTATCACTTGGCCGCCTGAGCTGTTAAAATAAGATGATATAAATACATGTCGTTGAAATAATTACACCACAGTAACTTTTTGCAAATATTATTCAATAACATTTTTAATTTATACAAAGCGACTGCGTCGTCAAGTTTTAGGAAAAAGTAGTTTAAAAAATTGCAGTTGTATTTCAGAATCCAAATGCATTATGCTGTACACACATCGATGTTGAAAATGCAAAACCTCGATTGAGGTTTTCGCTGTCTAGAGAGAAATTAGCAGTTAAAACGTTAAAATATAAAAACAAAACTAACTGTTAAAATAAAAACTTGGCATCATCAATTTTAATACTGTAGAGTTAATTATGGCGAAATTTTTTTTAAACATTTCTCGTTTTGGAGTGATAACACATGCGAGTTTTTGCGTTAACATACTCTGATCAGGTCGATGTTTATTTGAACCAAAACACGAGACTTCTCGTTATAATGTTGGAGGCTAAATGCGTAATATCATTTCAGCATTTAGGAAGTATTGTTGACGTCACTAATGCAACGTCAGGAAAAAATAAACATGACATCATGCTCTATTGACATCTTTTGCTATAAGACGTCATAAAATGTAGGTAATGTCTAGAGCAGGGGTGCGCAACTTCTTTAGTCAGCAGACCAAATGTGGGAAAATTAAGTCCTATGCGGGCCGGATTATTACATGAACAGTATTCAATATCTTAATCACATATTTATTCACTAATGTAACAAATAAAACAGTAAATCTCGGTTAATGTAAAGTTTGAACTTTACTAAGAATAAAGACCAATGAATTACTATTTTATCGTAATGCATTAAGTGTGCTTCAATAGTAAAGAGATTGTTATGGTATCAACAACTACTAAAGTGAATCAGACATTTGATTGATCAAGTAGTTGGTGCATTGGGCTCCGGAACTATTTTCGCGGGTTCGATTCTCAATTGGGACATCTTCCACGATGCATATACTTCACTAATACAAAAGTTAAGTTGCAATGATGATGCGAAAAAAAAAAAAAAAAAGAGAGGCATTGTTGCCGATCACTGTCAGTTGCGAGCAAGTTGCTTGAGCTCGGGCTGGTGACTAAAGCAATAATTGTAGTAGTTTCGCAATCTCACTGAGGTAACTGTGAGTTCACTAAGACAATTGTTTGTGTTACAAGCTCGCACCGACAGTTTGGTGAAAGCATAGCGTTTGGCTACTGTCAGGGATGAGGTATCGGGCCACATTACAGGGTAAGGTTGGGTACAGTTTGCGGGCTGAACAAAACCCTTTCACGGGTCGAACCCGGTCTGCGGGCCGTATGTTGCCCATGCCTGGTCTGGAGCACCGGCCCGGTTTCCAATATCAAAACGCTGCTGCACCGGACTGCTTCATTGTTTCTTTACATGACGTTGGTGTTACGTTGGTATGACGTCATGAGCAGTAACTTAAAACATCAAATCAGGGGTATTAGAATACAGTTAGGTGGGGGGGGGGGGGTTTGGAGATAGGGTTAGAGACCTGAAGTTAATGTAACTTAGGGGTTGGTGGGCAGAAAGATCGATTTCAAAAGAAAAAGGCCACCGGTGTTCTAGACCAGGGAAGATCAAGAGATCACGGAGCCCGGGACGCATTTTTACGCAATGTAGTCTACCCTACACCAGCACACCCTTGCTGTTTTCTGAAAAAGCGTGGCTTTATAAAGGCCTTTATTTGCGAGATTGCTGCGATTTCTCTTATAGTTCGGTGACTTAAAGCCCAGCTCATATGGAGAAGCGGTGCACTAGTTTTGGGTTCGATTCTCGTCGCGGCTTCGCTTGTGACATGAGACAATCGAGTTCGTAAAAACAGGCAAATAGAATAGGAATGAAAGGTTCTGCTGCGTTGGGTACATTACATAAATATGCGCCCGGGGCATTTAAGAATGCGGGGGCCCCAAAATTACGAAAGGCAAAACCAACCACTATGCAAGTTTATTGACAACACAATCAACCAGAAATTTTATAAAATTTATCAAACTGAGGTTTGGGTCGTGCTTAGAAAGATATAAATGTTGACAACAAATTTTTATTTTGACTATGAATTTAGATCAGAGAGGTTAAGACCAATTTGCTGTTTTGATTTATCAAAAAAAGTAAATGTTTAACTTTTTCCTTTCATTCCAAGTCTTCTACAACGACTCGATCACGATGCCGACATGCAGTAGGTGCGCTACAGATATGTCGAACTTCACTAGCCACTACGCCACAGAGACGGTACGCTAAAACTATTTGTAGGAGACGGTACGGTAGCACTCCTTGTGGTAATGCCGGTAGAAACAAGAAGTAACAAGGAAAAAAAATCTTCAGGTAATGAGCGCAGCCATTTAGACCAGGCATCGCATTTTCGCAGTTCAATTTTTCTACGCTGCTGTAATGTTAAGCTGTGAAAATCGCGGACAGCTTTTCTTTGCGTAAACTTGTACCTAGCTATTACGCTCCATGATCGCTGCTCTCTCGAATGAATTAAAAAATATTACATTAAGGCTTAAGCTATACTTCATTCTCGAATTTTCAAAAACGCACCATCAAAGTCGTGTTTATTGCAATATTGTTTTTTAAACACCAACGTAGTCATTTCGGTGCACACAGATCTCGATTCTTCAGCAGCAAAAGATCTGGAATGATGCTGTTCGTATCTCCAATCTGGCGTCAGCTGAGCGGCAGAGCCGCATTGCTATTAAGATGTTGACAGCTCGTACGAGGAGACCCAGCGCTGTATAGAAGCGATTGATGTTTAAAAATCACCAGGTTAATTTCGTGCTTGATCAAATACTTCAAGTTTCGAAAATACTTTAACTTCTGTAGCTATGGATTTTCCAAACATTTCATCTGCATCATTGTTACTGCTTTCTCTTCTCATTTTCTTTTCTTTCTTAATTTTGCCACACATTTCTTTTTTTGTCTTAGCGTGGTTATTGATCTGCTGCAGGCGATTGCTCCTCAAGAAGTGATTCGTTGTCGGCAACAGCAAGAGAGTAGTTGCTGTCCTCATCATCTTCTACCAGGTGCATGCGAGACACATTCGAGATGGCAGCTTTTTGGCCTCAAAAAACCATCTAACCAATTCAAAAACTTAATACTCCTCTGGGCTTCTTCGAGCTTTTTCAACCGTCGCTACGTCAGACCCAGAAACGTTTACTTTTTTGAAGCAAGATTTTCTTTTGCTGAAGCGGTTAAGGAGTAGAGTTCAGGCTTGCAGTGATGCATCTGGGTCATTTTCCAGCACCTCGTCCATGCTTTTCCTTGCATTTTTTCTTTGGTTGGCTCTCTTTGTAGGTAGCCAACGATTTGTCGAGTATGCATGGAAACTTTTGCACTTCAATACAAAGCTTTTCATATTGGAGGAGTGACATAATTGCTGCTATCATCTAGCTAGTCGGAACACGAAAAAACTAGATTTTTTAACCATTGATTTTGATTTAATTTTATGACGTCTCTTCAGAGTTTTTCAAACCATAGAAAAAATGCGCCAATGTCTTTGATGAAACGCCTTTGATTCTATTGTCTTTTGATGAAACGCGCCTGTCCACAAGTAGCGCAAGCGCATTTTGGTCATTAATTCCCGGTCACAAATACTAAAACATTTTGATATGCGTGACCAGGGAATATTCCCTGATTTTGCGGCATTGACATAGTTTGGTCACATACCGGCGCGGCTCCACCAGTCATTGACCGAGAATTTCCCTAGTCATTGACCGCTCGATTCTGACATTTGGCTGTTCTGTTTCACTTCCTGAATTTCTGCGATGTCAGAAAAGAATGTCATGAAAGTCGGCTCCACTAGTCAATGACTGGAATATTATGGGAAATTCTCTTGGTAGTTGACCGTTGGAGCCAAGGCCTAATCGAACAAAAGTTTTGCTAACTGACATTTTTCTAAATATTGCTGTAAATCCGGATTTTTTCATCGAGCGATGTAAGGTAACTTGATCATATTTCAACAAAACAGATACAACGAATGGATTCGTTTAAACGAGAAAACGTGAACCGTTTTTTGATAAATCTCAGCATTCAGGACAATGATCGTGGCCTTACTGAGAGTGTTTCAAAAGATTAATGCTGTTTCAAACGACGACCTGTTTTAAAATTATTCCAATTTAGAATAAGTTTCAGTTGTTCTAAGAATTAAGCAGATTTACAGCGAGAGAACTGCTTTTGGACACCATTTTGATGTTGACATGAACGTAAAACAAGAAACCCACGCTGCAGTCATCACATTTTGCTATCACATGTGCCAAACAACCTACATGTTGAACGCCAATATTTCAAACTAGTTTTAAAAAAAGTTTGAGGATAAAAAAGTTTTATCACATGCCATGGAATAGTTTGATTCAAAATGAAAAAATAAAACGAAAATATTTTTTGGAAACTCATTACAAACACTATATTTTTAAGGAATATTACACTGGGCGATTTTAAAATAACGTTAGATTTTAAATATAAAAATAATTAAAACTAAATGGCAGTTGCGTGCAACTGCTTATGGCTTCCCGTTAAAACTTTCTTGGGGCCCAACATCCAATAAGGCAGGGGTTGCCAACCTTTTGCACTTAAAAAGTCAAATTATAGCCCGTTTGCGTTTGCTACAATACGAAACCCAGCAGGAGCCGCAAAACTATCGTCAGGTCCGAAAACTTCAGTTATTCCGAAAACGATTCCTAAAAAAAATCTTTGCTAAAAGAAGCCGCAGGTTGCCCACCCCTGTAATAAGTCCACAAGGTAACACAATTACATTGGAAATTTGAAAACTCTGGCTCTCTAGGTTCAGTTGTTCCTGATCTGAACCCATCTTAAAAGTGCTTATTTACGCACTTTCCGGGATAAGCTTCTAATATTATTCTTTCGTATTTAGTTAATAAAAAAAAAATCAAATCTCTATTATACTCGCGGCATTACGCGAAATCGAGTAACGAATGGCGAGGCCCATCCCTGCCAGGCAACGCAGCTCCAAAGAAATATTGCAACGTTGGCGAAACTTTAGCGACAATGTGTCCAATTTGGCCGGCCCAGGAATCGAACCCAACACTTCCCGCGCCAATAGCGATGTCTTTAACCACTACGCCAACCGGCCGATCGCATTTAGTTAACATTCAACTTTATTCAAAACTGCATCCGCCCACACCAAAATTTTCTGGATACGTTTCTGTTCCAAACATGTTCATAAACTTGCCTATTTGACCTTTGATCTCATAAAGTCACGTCATTTACACAGTTTATTACAGGTACATGCTATGGATTCGAATCAAGACTATTAATGTTTATCTCAGTATATAAATGTCCCGAGCTCAGATGACAGGAACTTCAGGTGACTCACCTCGGAGGCATCCCCCTCTTTTAGTCAAGTCCAAACACCCCAAACCCCTCCAGAGCCGAGCTCTCGCGTGAACTTGACCTTCCGTTGTCTAATTTTCTGAATTCTTTCTTCGGAGTTATTGTTTAAACTATAAACTGAATCAAACCTACAGAATTGACAGACTTCTCTCTTATAACTTAAAATAATATCGCTGCAAAATATACGTGGGCAACTGGGCATTAGCACACATGAAGTAAGTTTAAATTCCTGTAACCCTGTAACATGTGCTCCATTTAATATTGTAACAATTTCTTATATTTCTATAATACAATGAGCGAAATGTCAATTAAACTATTACTTCCCAAATTTCTACGAGTGTACAGTGATAATTCTACACAAGTCTGTGCGGCAAAAAGGTCTTGCTGATCTAACAACTCAAGCAAGCTGGCAAATCTTGCACTAAATTGAAACAAAAAACGCTATGATTCTTGAGTGTTTTGTGCAGCTGCAGGTTGATTGCAATCACAAAAGAAATTAAATCATCGAGCTTAGTGGGTTCGACTCGAAGGGCTTGGAATCGCGGCATAAAATTCCAATTGAACGCAACGTATACAGTGCTAAACAATTAGTATTAGTGGCATATTTATTCTCCTACCACCAGAAAGCGATCAAACCTGTGACGATTCCGAAGTAAACCGTCTGCTATCGCGGAGTCGATACAGAACTCACTCGATTTGAACGTTTTGAGCGGTTATAAACACAATAAATAACGAGTACAATCAAGACATTGAACTTAAACCTTAATATATTTAAACTTAAATGAGAGAGTGAAGTGCAGCGTTGATACAGATCTCAGTCAGCGTTTAACATTACGGTTAACTACGTTACTCGAGACTTAATGATAAACATCACATTAAATTCGTTACTCAAGACTTCAGGCAATCAAAGTAAATTAAACAGTACTCACCAACTATTACTTGCAGACGGTGAATTGAAATGTAAACTTTAAATCCAATAAATAATATTATCGAGCTATAAAGGCCTAAAGTAATATATCCAGCAATAAAGGCTCCAGCGTGTAATTCTACACTAACACATTGATGTCAAGCAACAGCTCTGTAAATTCTTAGGAATCTAAAGCTTATTCAAATAGAATTGGTTGCACTGCAAGTCCACTAAAATAGACGCTGCTATCACCAGCACGTCAAACTCCATCTGATGAGTTGTACAATCACAATTGCGGCAAACGGAAATCAACCTAGTATAGCATGTGTTCGAAGCTGTAAAACACTCAAAAAAAAAACAAATTCAATCAATCAGCTAATTACACATCTTTCAAGAAGCAATCGGCAATGACAACTTTCGGAAATATAAACCGCACAACACCAGTTACTTGTGACCTATAGTAACAAAGGTCATATTGTGATCTAGAGTGACAAAACACGAAACTGGGTTTGAAATCGGCTGTAGTCGACCACCGATTGTGACGACGCTACAAAAGCGCTATAACGAGCTTGCTCAGGAATTGCCGGCTACCTGTCTACCACACCAAGATGGGGAAATTCCGCTAAGTGCCCTTCGCAACGGCACAACATGTAAACTTGTCAGCTTGTTCTCCACACTGTCCTTTCAATGCTGAACGTCAAGCAGGGAAGTTGTGAATACCAATTTTAATGGTTTGACCTGACTCGGAATCAAACGCGAGTCTACTGCTCCAGAGGCGGACGCTGCGAAACGTCAAGCATGGAAGCTGTTGAGAACAATTTTAGAGTCATTGGTTTGACCAGACTCGGAATCAAACCCCCAAGTCTACAGCTCCAGAGAAGCTACGAGCTGTTATACAGTACAACTTGCAAAAGAATTTAAGGGTGCAATATTTCACACACACTTCGCTGAATGAATTACAGCTGAGTCAATTGAGTTCGATAAAGCACATGGAGTTGGCCGAGTGGTTGGTGTATTAGGCTCCGAAGCTGGCTTCGCGGGTTCGATGCTCAACTAGGTCATCTCTATGATGCATGTACTTCACTACCACAAAAATCCCAAGCTGCAATAAAGTGGCTTGAAATAAGAAAAAAAAAAAAAAAAAAAAAATTGAGTTCGATAAAGGGACGACTTGTTGATAAATTGAAACTTAAAAATTAAAACTTGATACAAACTTATTACAGCTAAATAAAACCTTGAAGAACTAATGGCAACTTTCAGCAACTTAAATAGCAAAGCAATTGAAAAAACTAACTAAAGTTGCTCACAGTAAAATGCTGTGACTTCTTCAACGAAACCTGTGATACTAATCTAGTTACAGCCAAACCCTTTTAAATTTATCCAATTATCCAATTCCTACGTATATAAGACGTGAATGAAATAAAGCAAACAGTACCGATTACAACAAATTTCACGACGCCATAACCCTTATAATTTGAGCGAGACCATGCTAACAATTGATCCAGCAAACTGCACATGGAGTTGGCCGAGTGGTTGATGCATCGGGATGCGAAACTGGTTTCGCGGGTTCGTTGCTCAACTAGGTCATCTTGCTTGATGCATATACTTCACTGTTGTAAATCTCCAGCTTCAAATACAAGGCTTAAAAAAAAACAGCAAACTTTTCGCCGTAATGCGAAGACAGTCACGCAGTAACCAACTAAGAAGGGTGATTCCATTCTCAGATACGCAAGTCATGTGGCGCGGAATATGCCTGCTTTTATGAAAGTGTTGAACTTCGGTCCATGATAGTGTAGATTGTATGACGTTTTGTAACTTTTAACACTTCTTTGACCATTAACCTTAGTCACGTGACCTAGAGTGCCCAATTAATAAACAAAATCACATTATAGACTACCTATGCTGATAGCTTAATTTAGCCTTATCTTTTATCGATTACAGCAATTGACATTTGACCTCAAGGTCAAATTATGCAACAATGACCAAGCACGTGTTGTTCTAGGTAATTATAAAAAGCAAAACCTGTTTCCAGATAAAACTTAAATCGCAATTACCTAAATAGGCTGTATTTGAGAATATCACGGCACTTAGGAGTGAATTGGCGCTTGTCATATAGCAAGTTTTAACACAGGACATAAAATCGGGGAAGGTAATTTATGGGAATGACAAGGTTAACAAAAAAGTTTAACACTGAAAGTTTAATTTTTTTGTCTATCAGTATTATAGCTTTGAATTTATGATCTTTAATAAGTTCCAACAGTTTTTTGATCTTCCATCTCAAGTCACGTGACCTGGTGTGCCCAGTTATCGTATGAAATAAGATCAAACTATGACACATCTGTACTGAAGGTTTGAAGCTTCTATCAATTTTCTCTTACTGTTATGTTGGTGATTACACAGTTGTTTTGCATGGCAGCAATATTCTTTTCAATCTAAACTTCATTATTTTGCTATATTTGATCAACAGATGTTCAAATTGCATGATACTGAATTTTCCTGCAGCTTTAAAAAAAATGTTAAAAATTGTTTTACATAAACAACATATTAAGAGATATTATCATATTCCTGATGAAATTTCCGTAAAACCGAATGGTCACACCTCGTATTTTAGTAGTACAATAACCACGATAAGTTAATTTCGCTATTCGGGGGAACTCGCAAATTTCAAGAGGTATGTACAGGAGGGTTAGCAACACAGATGATCAAAAAATTTTTTTGTGTCATCATTCTGTCGCAAGATAGCATATTTTAAGGGAGGGTTTATAAGCGATATCCAAAATTTTTCATTTACCCTCTCTCCTCCCCCCTATCCATCATTACCAGCGATTAAAATAAAGCATAATCGAAGGTGTGAAATGAAAATCGTCTGGGAAATGAAACAAAGTTTGAGCAATATTACAGGAGCGAAAATTTCTTGCGCGCGAAATCACAGGACGCCGCCAGATTTTAAAAGTACTTCGTTTGATTGACAGCTTGTTTTTGTTAGTATTGCTGTAGGCCTAATGAAAAGTTTATTAAATTTCACTGCGACAAATAGCATATGCGCTGCAAGCCTGCAATACAAAGGTGTGACACCAATGAGTTCTGCAGCCAACAGAAGCTGGTATTTGAAACTTGTTTTTGTTCATTCATGGAGCCTGGAAAACCATAAAACTTGCGAACTTCCGAGAAAGTGAATTCGTAACCGCTAGTCCACAACCTTTAATGCAATAGTTTGCAAATCCGAAAGTTTTTTTTCGAGTCCGCAGTTGCAGACTTGCGGACTTAGTTGCGGACTTGCCCAGCATTGTGCTTTACCATGTATTTGCACTGTGCCAACTATAAACGCTCTATGTCACGTGACTCGGGGTCAAAGGCCAAAAAACTGATAAAAGTTGCCAAATTTTATAAAATCTAAACTAGGATAGATAAAAACTTGAAATTTTCAGTATGGGTGTGTTATATTGTGGTCTCAAAGTGCTTGGTGAATGGGCAAATCAGGTCACGTGACTTGGGGTCAAAGAACAAAAAACTAATAAAGTTTACAAAACCTCATAAAATCCAAACAAATGTGTAATTGTGTGACATCGCGGCATCACCCCACTGGATGTTTGGGCCCCCAGAAAGTTTTAACGGGAAGCCATTAGTAGTTGCTTGCAACTGCCGTCTGAATATGGCTTCCCAAAAAGGAAGCCATATTGTTTTTACTGAGCCATTTCTGCACTGTTTGACACTTTAAACAGCTGTAGCTGCTAAACAGCTGTTCCAGTTCAAAAGTGACCAAGGATTCAAAGGTGTGTTCCACCTAGGTCTACACCTTGGTCACCCTAACTTTTTCCGACCGACAAACCCCCACTTTCTAGAAAAAAAATTAATTGCCCCCCCAAATTTTTTTTTATGGCTTCCCGTAACGGAAAGCCATATTGTTTTTACTTGGCTATTTCTGCACTGTTAGACACTTCAAACAGCTGTAGCTGCTAAACGGCTGTTCCGATTCAATAGTGACCTGGGATTCAAAGGTGTGTCCCACCTAGGCCTACACCTTGGTCACTTTAACTTTCCCCGACAACTCCCCACTTTCTAAAAAAAAAAAATCATTTGTCCTAAAAAAGTTTTTTACGGGAAGCCATATTGTTTTTACTTGGCTACTTTTTCGAATTTTCAATTTTCGAATGGACATAACTTCTAACTGGCTGCTCCAATTCAAATCTGACCTGGAGTTCAAATGTGAGTCTCACCTAGGATAACAACTTGGCCACCCTAAACTTTCCCGCACAGCCCCCCACTTTCTAAAAACAAATCATTTTGTACCCCCAAAAATTCATTTTTTTTCCAACATTTTTTTGTGCAGCCTAAGGTTTTTGAACCGCTGATGCTAGAGACTTGAAATTTTCAGGGATGATAGACCTCGACGTAAACTTGTGTCTAACAAGTTTTGGGAGGTTACGGTCAAGTGGTTTGGGGTCAAAGGTCAAAAATCGGAAAATATTCAGAAGCTTTTAACTTTTAAATGGCAACAGCTAGGACCTTCAAATTATCAGAGGATATTAACCTCAATGTGGGTAACAAAAAGATAAATATAATGAAGGGTTACCCCAGAGCACCTGACTTGGAGTCAAAAGTAAAAAAAGTGAAAATTCAGGAAACCTCATAAAATTCAAACAAATTTTCTTATCCGGTAGAGGGCAGTAGGAACACATGTTTTTTAGCGAATTTAGCTTAACACTTTTTCATCCGTGAGTGGGCGGTATGAATTTGTGTTCAAACTGAAACTTTAAGCAGCAATAAGGGTCACATGGAGTTGGCCAAGTGATTGGTGCATTGGACTCTTAACCTAGCTTCGCGGGTTCGATGCTCACCTAGGACAATTTGTATGATGCATTGTCTGACGCCAGGTAAAGCTACTGCGACGCAAAAATCAGAGTTTTGCATGACAAAATTGTATGTGCTCGCTCGTGCACATGTTTTGCATTGTTAGCATGTGTTCGTTATAACGCTTTGATCGCTTTCTCATAAAAGGAGGATAAACATGTCACTTGTTATTCCATTCCTTTTCCCGTCACGTGCTAGTCATTTTCTTCCGAAAATTGAGTTACATATTCAGTTATCGTTGATAGGAAAACCATGGAAAACGCTGTTCCGAACTCGAGCAAGGAAACTTTGAATACGCTACTGGTAGGGTCCTTTTCAAGGACTGAACCAGAGCCTTGACCCTGATTAGCCGGGACTTGTTTGGAATAGTCGGTATATTATTGCAAGGAATTGTTTCTATCTAGCGAAAGGGAATTCAGCAACAAAATGCTTGCTTGCGAGTGACTATGTAAAGCAGACATGGACATTGGACAAACTACGGCCCGCCAGTCTTTTTATTCTGGCCCGCCGGCACTTACACAAACTTAAACTCCCACCGTAAATTGAACGGAAGACCTTTTTTTCCTTTAGAGATCATGGATGGCTGTGATTTTCGAAAAAATAATCCTCAACGGTGCAAAATTGGAATCAAAAACGAGGTGAAATCTTATATTTTGGAGATCAAATTCGTACGTATGCCGTGATCTCCAAAAAAAATCTTCACCTTATTTTCCAATCAGCGTGCGGCCCGCGGCTTCAACACTTTTCCAAATCTGGCCCTTCGTGTGAAAAGCTTGCCCACCCCTGGTGTACAGGTTAGGGTAGGGCTCGGATAGAGTTGGTGTTAGAATTAGTCTTTTGCTTAACAGACACTCTCTCTTGCAAAAAACATATGGCTTATTCCAAATAAGCTCCGATTGGCCTCACCGTACTTAATGCAACAAGAGTGAATATCTTTCTGTTGCTATTCAAAAGTTTACAGCTTTTAAATAAGGCAGAGGCTATTTGTACGGGCCCGTACAAATAAACTCTGGGTCTCATCTAGAATAGGCCCCCACGCTTTTTCTGTCTGCCAACCTTAACCTAACCTATAATCTGACCCTAACCAAATCTAGCCCTAACCGAACCTAACACCAATTTTGTGCAGCCAAAGGCTTTTGAACCGCTGATGCTAGAAACTTGAAATTTTCAGGGATGATAGATCTCTATGGGAACTTATGTCTAATAAGTTTCGGGGGGTGGCGGTCAATCGGTTAAAAATCAAAAGTCAGAAAACAAAATTTCTCACTTGCCAATAACTTTTGAATGGCAAAAGGTAGGACCTTCAAATTTTTAGAGTATATGCATAACAATGTGGGGAACAAAAATATGCACAATAATTTACTGCACGGCACGTTACTTGGGGTCAAAAGTCAAATGAACAAATCTTAACAGTTTTTTGTGCTGCCTAGGCTTTTGAACCGCTGATGTTAGAGACTTGAAATTTTCTGGGATGATAAACCTCAATGTGAACTTGTGTGTAACAACGTTTGGGGGGGTGGCGGTCAAAAAGTTAAAGGTCAAACATCAATGAAAGAAATTGGAAAGAAAAACTTCCAAACGCTAATAATTTGTGAATGGCAACAGGTACAACCTTCAAATGCATTTAGTATATGCATCTTAATGAAGATAAAAAATATCCACATCAGTTATCTTCATGTGATGTAACTTGGGGTGAAAGGTCAAATAAGCAAAATATGTTGTTTGGTTTATAACCATTGATTAAACACAGGTAGAAACTTGAAATTTGCAGGGTTGGTGTGTTTTATTATGTTCTTGCTCTGTACCAACTATAAATGCTCTATGTCATGTGACTAGGGGTCAAAGGCAAGAAAAACTGATAAAATTTATGAAACCTCGCAAAATCTAAACGAACATAGATTGAAACTTGAAATCTTCTGTATGGGTGTGTTATACTGTGGTCTTATTGTGTTTGGTGAAAGGGCAACTCAGGTGACGTGACGTGGGGTCAAAGGTCAAACAACTAATAACGTCTACCAAACCTCATAAAATCCAAACGATTATTGATAGAAACCTCAAACCTTCAATATAGGTGTGTTATAGTGTGATCTTATTTCATACAATGAATGGGCACACTAGGTCACGCAACTTGAAGTCAAAGATCAAAAAACTTATCCATTTTACAAAAGTTTATGAAAACTAAACGAAACAAGCTAAAGTTTTGAAATTTTAAATTAAAGCGTGCCATCATGCGGTATGGCATTGTTTCACGATTAGACACTTTAGGTCACGTGATTTGGGGTCTAAGGTCAAAAAACTGGTCATTCATACGAAAGCTTATAACAGTAATTACAAATTTTCCGAGCAAGCATGTCATGATGTGGTTAAGGTCACGCGATGTGGGGTCAAAGGTCAAAAAATTTGTCGAGTTTACGACAGCTCATAACAAACAACTAAAAAGCAATGTCCTTCCTGACCTACCGGACGGGAACTTTCCGTCCGGTAGGCCAGGAAGGACATCGCTTTTTAGTTGTTTGCTCTTCACCCTGGCCACGTATAGAGTTTGACTGGAATGGTGACGTAGCCAGACTGGAATGGTGACGTAGCCATAAGATCACACTATCCGAAGGGATGAGTGATCCTGGCTAGATCATTCGTCCTGGAAGATGAATGTTTCTTACTTGAGCTCATAACAACTAATCCTAGAACGCTAGAGTTTCAAATTTTCAATGTAATTGTGTTACATTATGGCGTTATCCTCATTTTCCAGGTAACCATGCCCCCGAACCCCTAGAATCGCTTTTGTTTCTTATTTTGCTTTAAAATAACAGGATCTGCTGTTGACGCATTGCGAAAATGACTAAGAATAATGATGAGCAGCAACACACTTTAATAGCACCTGCCGAATATTGCCCCCCCCAAAAAAAATTTTTTTCACTCCACCAAAACCTTCTGTCTAGTTGCGGCACTGCTTAGCTATTAATTGAATAGGAGCTGAAGCAACAAAAGTTTCATAGAAACCTACAGTAATTTTTTAGTGGTTGAAATCAGTTTTTCACAGAGTGCTCGATGACTCAGTCAGAGCAAAAATTTCAATACCTGCAGAAATAAACCAATTTCAATTGAACTAGATTAAAAATATAAAATCTTAAAACCTAACTGTCTGTTTCAATTGAAACTTAGATCTCCACGAGTGCCTTATTCAAATAAATTTAGATCAATCACTCTTGAAGAATGAAATTTCATTTGAATAAAACACCTTTGACGATCCTGGGTTCGGGTGAAACAGACTGTTGAATTTTAAGATTTTGTATTGTTAATTTATTTTAAATGAAAGTGGAACATTTCTAGAGATCTAATTTATGTTATCTAGAGCACTTTTTGTCAATTTAGCATAAATTTTTAAAAATTGATGGGCCCTAACTTAAGAATTTACTTATGCATTGTCAAGCTCAATGCATTATAAATTCTCTGAAATACCATTATTCACTCACTGGCTTGGGCAGTATTCGCACTGCTTCGCATACAGCTGAGATTCCAGTTATTGTAAGCTGGTCATCGCTGTAGCTTCCGATTGCCAATTTCTGGATGTTTGCTATGCATTTCGACATTTCAACAAACCCAGCATCACCGATGTTGCAACCAGAAATATCAAGCCATTCCATCTGCAAAGTAAAATTTTATCAGATCAAAAATTTATTTCAGCTAAGTTATGTGATCCAATCAAAATCGTAACTTCTCATAACAAGTGCAGCAAGTGGGCAATACTAGTGGCGTAACCGGGGAGGGGACACCGGGGCCATGACTTCCCTTAAATTTTTCACATACCGACAGGTTTGAATCATTTTTTCATCAACATTAGAAAAGAGCAGGCCATAAAATCTTGCATATTTTACAGACTTATCTTCTCGCCTTTCATATAGTCAAGCACATTTCATTTGCACATTTCATAAGCACATTTCATTTGCTCCTCCTTCCAACAAATCTGAGTTCGAAAGAGCCAACAAACTTTCAACAGCTCAGATGGCCGAGTGGAACAGCTCAGATGGCCGAGTGGTATAGAGCGTCTGTCTCTTGAGCTGTAGACTCGGGTTTGATTCCAAGTCGGTTCAAACCAATGACTTTAAAATTGGTATTCACAGCTTTCCTGCTTGACGCTCAGCATTAAACGGACAGTGTGGAGAACAAGCCGGCAAGTTTACTTGTTGTGCCGTTGGGAAAGGCACTTAGCGGGATTCCCCCATCTTGGTGTGGTAGACAGATGGCCGGCAACTCCTAAGCGAGCTCGTATAGCGCATTGATCGCTTTCTCGTGATAGGAGGATAAATATGCAATTAAAACTAAAAACTAAAAAACTACATTTCATTTGCTCCTCCTTCCAACAAATCTGAGTTAGAAAGAGCCAACAAAACTATCGTAAATATTTTGAATCGCTTTAATAATCGCGACTTCAGCTCACAAACAGGAGCAGATCCAGGGGGAGGAACGTAGGGCATGCATCTCCCACCAGTCATTTTTTAAAACGTTTCTGATGAATACAATTTTTTCCACAATTTCGAACCTTTTTGTTTTAAACCCTACTCCTTAAGCACTTATACTCGATGTAACGATCTAACTGATTTCCGAAGTTTTATTCGTGGGATTGTTGCGTAAGGTTGCATTATGAAGTTATAATTTTCTACTGACGTATTTTTTTCGTGAATATTCAGGACCGATCTCTCCATTACGTTTTTTCACTGGGTCAAAATTTTTGCTTGTGACGTCACAATTGTGTTTACTCTAGTTTGGTGTAAATTTTTGCGTGTCATATATGATTTCTCTTGTTTATTTTTAAGAATATTATAGAACGTTCTCGAACTTAAATTTAGAGTATAAATAGGCGTGAATTTCCGAGCATAGTTATTCGAGTGTCAATTCAGTGTGCGTAGAATAAGCACTATTGTTGCATGCTGAAGGGTATAGCCCTTGTTGTATGGTGTTACTGAAGTGAGCACCGGCGCTTGGTGTATCGGTTAAAAGCGTCCACTTGGTAGCCGGTAGACTGGGGTTTTATTCCCGGTCGGGTCATACTAAAGACTTTAAAAATAGTATTCGCAGCTTTCGCGCCAGGCGCTCGGCACAAGCGGAAGTGCGAAGGGTTTTGTGTATGTGTTGTTCGTCATGTTATGTCCCTTAACAGCGTTCAATCATTCGTGATTGAAAATTGTAATGGGCCGACAATTGAAAATGGCCTAAACAATGTGTGCTTGCACCCGCTGTCCCGTACCTTTACCTTTTTACTGAAGTGAGCAGTGGTGCTTGTGTTTATTGAAAAGTAGCACGGTGAGTACCATAGCTAAGAGAGTTAAGTTGGGTCGATCATTATATTTGTTTGGTGAAGAAGGTCTTGGTTTTTTCGTGAGGCCAGATCTAAGAACGAATTAATCCCTACGGTTTGTCATACAATTCTTATCAATCGTCATGTTAGCGAAGTAATACTATTTCTATTTCGCGACACTCCAAAATTTTTGAACAAAATGCATCATATTTGGTAAAGCACTCAGAATTAGGGGCAAAAGATTTAAACAAAATTTGCATGAAACTTAAGTTCGAAAAGCACTAATATGAACCTTACAGTATGTAAATTTTCAAAAATTCTCCGGGGTAGTAAACCCCCAGACCCTCCTAGAGCCTTTGTTGTTCCTCAATTTGCTTCAAATTAATTCTGCAGGAAAACTACACTTAAAAAGTGTTGAAATTTGGTACCCCCCTTGATAAAATTTCTAAATACGCCGCTGACATGAAAAATTTTCATAGAGCTTATTTACGCCTTTTTTCGGGTCTTAATGTCTTACGTCTTTGTATTTAGTTGAAGTTCAACCTAATTCAAAATTGCATCCCCCCACCAAAATTTTCTCCATCCGCTCCTGCACATAAAAAGCAAAAATTTGTCTTTCTGGTATTGGTAGATGTAGCGGTCACAATTAATACTAAACAGTGTGAACTAAATTTACTTTAAAAGTTGTTCGGAAAGCACTAAAATGAAAAATGCAGGCTGTAATTTCGCAAAAATTTTACGGAGCATGCCCATGGCTTCGAAAATGATCACTTTTGTACTCATGTACTTTAACATGTGTAAGCCCTTTGTCTTTTAAAGAGCTCTACCTAAGCTCCTGAAAATTTTAACCTCGTGGAAAAACAATTTCTCTATTGACAGTTACTTTGTAGATCTATACCAAAAAATGGACGAAAATCGCATTTTGTTTAACTTACCTTGTAGCCTACTTTTACGAAAATACATGAGCTCAGAAAGTTACATGCTGTGTTATGGAATGGAACTGTTTACGTTTTGCTCCCCCTTAAAATTTTTTTCTGGCTACGTTCCTGGGCAACAGGCCTAATCTTTGCGACTTTATTATGGATACAAATAATATGAAAACGCTACTTTCCAAGCACATTCAATGAAGTATTGAGTTGCGACAGTAGAATTCTTGTTCATGATTTTTATGTTGCTTAGATTTGAAAACGCTTTGTTGCAGCGAACGCATACCTCCACTTGCTGTAGACTAACTTGTTCTTTTCGCAGAAAGTTCTGGGAAATCCTTTATTTTGTTTTATGATAGCGTAGCTAGTCAATGCTAACGCAACTTTATTTTCTCATTGTTGATCGTAATCATTCATCGTAAGTGCAACCGTATGCAGTGATGGTCACGATGAATCTTTTTGCAGTGATATACCCGAATACAACTCGCATTTTATGACCAACCCTCCTAAACTATATAAGCCTGTACCGGAATTAACTGTTTACGTGGGAAACACATAATAAAGTTCAAAGAAAGCGTCAAATACTTTGTAATTTTACTAAGTAATAAATTTACGTTCTACCAACCAGTGGCGGCTCGTGGCCAAAAAAACAAGAGGTGCTGCCAGCGAAAAATTTTGACAAGCCTACTTAACTGTGGTAATCTCAACGCCTATTACAGAAACTCTCTGATACATAACAATTTACTGGAAGGATTTCATGCTAAAACCATAGAAAGAGTTACCAAGCTAGTAATACCTTAATACTGATGTTCAAGTAAGGCTGCGATAGATACCACAATACACAGAACAGTTAACCAGTAGATTTGGTAAAAACAATACAAATTTTTTCACTTGTTTTTTAAATTACAGTGCACACTACATACATGGGGGTAGATTGAGGGTTATTACCCAAAAATTCAAGTTTTTTTTTAAAAACATTTTAGAGACCAGGCATGGATCCCCAAATATAATAATAATAATGACATATTTATATCCCGCCTTAACACTTGCGTTGGTGCGAGCACTCTAGCAAGGGTTATCTATGCGGACAATATAATATACATAAACCAGGTACCGGTATGCGTATACCTAAAGTCAGGGAAAATTGTACAGGAAAATAGTTTTTTTAAAGCAACTAAAATCTTCCCTAAAAAAACTGCCAAACCTACACTTGCTCGAGCAAACCAAAGCATCCTTGATCCAGTTACCACTACAGGTTTCTGCAACCGTCAACCAACTTTAGCCTAATCTTATCATAAGAGTATCAATTCTCTGGCAGTGGTCTAAACTGTCTAGGCCAGGGGCGTGCAACTGTTTAACGCAATGGGCCACAACCTACAAGTATAGTGATACCGAGGGCCAGTATCAGTATAGTTTATTCACCACGCACCATATTAAGCAAACGACAATGTTGTAGGATTCAGTCTAGTTACTTGGTTACATGGTGAAGTGACAGCGAAAGACCAAATGGTCATCGAGCCAGCTGTCACCTCATTTAATCACATTTAACTTTTTTATCAAAACGAAAGCATTTCTACAGATAAACAAACCAAGGCAAAGTGAAAACACAACAAATCAATATGTACACAGTAGACCATGCGATAGCAGTTAGTAAGTTCATGTCACTTTCTCCATTAATGCAATCTGATTGCTTCATATGTCAATTACAAATTTTGGATTAAGCTTAATAAGAGACAATTAGATGTGATTTTAGTTGTTTTTTGAATTTCAAGTAAGGAAAGAATTTAAACTCGTTCGTTACATCTTGCCAAATTTTTGGTCCCAGATATGCCAGAGATTTTTTACCGATTTCAGTTCGTTTTCTTGTAATGAAATAATTGTTTCATAGCATGACGGGTGCTATAATGATGGACTAGTGCAGTCTTAATGAACTTAACAGACCATCGAACAATGAGTTGTTCGATATTGATGTAAAACTTGCAACAACCCTTAGCGGAAATAAAATGTGTTAATCAAATAAGGGCAGAAAACAACAACAAGAACAAAACGTGTCTTACAGCAAAGTTAACATCAGTCTGCTTGACGGTGAAAATTGAAACCCTTTCTGATTTTAGTATTAAGACGCGAATTAGAAATTAGTCCCGAGATTTAAACTTAAACATTGATTGAAGCGGATATCTTCAAAAAAAAAAAAAAAAAAAAAAAAACAATTACAAACCATTGGTTTATATACGCTATCACTTCGACATAAATGATTTTGAGGGGGGGGGCTAAAATAAATAATGGGGGGGTTAGCCCACGATAGTCCCCCAGTGACTACGGCTCCGATAATAACCAGCAAACATAAAGTAAGATCACGTAATACAGCATCACTGCCAGAACGAGGCAATTTTCATACAATGCACATTATGCTGCATAAATGGGGGGTCGTCACAGTAGCCTACTGTAGACGGAATTAAATCGCAGTGTGATGTAGTCGTATAGACTTACACTGTTAGTCAAAGATGCCAATGATGCCGTTACAATTCAGAAAAAGTCTTTAAATTAATAGGCTACGAAGTGTGAAGTCTGTATAGCGGGCCACGTAAACAGGTACCGCGGGCCGTGCTGTGGCCCGCGGGCCGCATGCTGCACGCCTCTGGTCTAGGCTATACATACTGGTACCAGTAGCCTACCTTTACTGATTAGCCTACAGTTAGGCCACTGATATCTGCCTGTCTAGTGTAATAATAGAAAGCCTGCCCAGTTTAAATCTGCATCTAGTACCAACTATCATAGAGCTCTTACACAAATTAACTCGATCAGATGTAGCAGCCCAGCAGGGCTAAAAATCAGTCCTGTTATGCCATGAGCCAGAGCTAGTCGGAATTCCCTTTGATCTGCCAACAGAGTAGCTCACACAAAAATTGAACGGCAAGTCCGAAAGCGTCATCAATAACCTTTGTCGCGTCATCGTTTGGCTCATTTGCATACGAAAAAACTTTAGCTGCAGACAAAACAGGGATTCCATTAAAAAATTTACATTCATATATGATCAAAACGGGGAAAGAAATAAGACATTTTAAAAACTTGGAGCTAAAGCTTCAAAAGGTAATAAAACAAAAAAAAAATAAGTGCATAAAAAAAGTTAGAGGGTGCTGCAGCTCCGCAGCTCTTATGTACGAGCCGCCACTGCTACCAACATAACGGCACCCTTGAAGCAAGGTTGAGTTGTGGGCATAACTACACGTGGATTACGATTGACCAGTTGTCGCTTTAGCTCAAGTCAAGTTTCTTTTTTCTGCACACAGCAACAACAAAATGTACTCCAGAATATAACACAAAGATATAGCAGAACGGGAGACTGCGAAAAGACCAAAGGTCATCAAGTTAAGCGGTCTGTCGCTATATTGAAACTTGGCTAGAAATTCAACCTTTAATTCTTAGAACAGAAGCGTTATCTATCCCAGAGAACGACGTGAGAATATCAGTATTATATCCAATGGTCTGTGGAAATCTTGCAATTTACCACTTTAAAAAACAAACAAACCACCCTTAATATATAACGAAATTATATATTAAGTAATCGGAAAATATTCTTCCCAGAGCTATACAAACCACTCTGAAATCTCCGCTAACACTCACTCAAAATAACTCTCAAAATACGACCAGCAGCAACACAGATTTACTTGAAACTCATCTAATACTCATGTGAATCAATTGAAAGTTTCCGCCCCTACTTATAGAAAATTTATGATAGCAGAAAATTGTAGATAGTTCCACATTGTTACGTAATTATGACACAACAGTAAACGTCTGCATTGTGGTAAACAACACCATAAAGTGCTAAATGTCGATTATGACGTCATACACAAGATGAAAAAAATGCTCAAAAAAGTTTCTAGAGGATTCCAATATATCAAATATTTCTAAACAAAACCTGCGATAAACAACGAAAGTTCTAAATTTTATGCCTCTCGTTACGTGCACCAATCAATTCACACACCAAATGACTATAACTACAGAACTAGTTGAAATTAGGCAAGTACGACGGTTTCATCACCAGATTATAAATTCAAAACATATCACTTGATTAATAACGTGACATACGCCCCCGCTTAAGAATGTGACCGTAGAAAATATTCCAAAAAACAAAAACAAACGTTATTAATCTTATCCCCAAAACTTGCATTACGAAAAATTACCAACAATGTATGAAAACTTACACAATCCTCCTTTAAATTCATCACAGCACAAAATATGGGCACAATCACAAAAATAACGGTATAAAATATATAGCAATACCGCAAAATTAACACACAAGGACTTGAACAAAATCAAATCAGTCTATTAGTCGACTTAAGTAGTCCGCCACTTCATTGTCTTTACCGGGAATATTTTGTACCCGATAGTGATATCCTCGCTAGGCCCAAGTCCACCGCAAAACACAGTCATTACTAAATTTCGCCAGGTTCATGAATGGTAGCGGCTTATGATCTGTTTGAAGTATGAACGGTTTTTCGGCGGAGAATAAACACAACTTTGTTACCCCCTATACAATTGCCAGGTATTCCTCGATAATCAAATAATTTTTCTCGGCATGAGTAAGTTTCTTACTCGCATATGTTGCAGGATGTACAGTAGTTTGTCACCATGATGTTGCATCAAAGCCGCTTCCAAACCATTTCGATGCATCAGTTCGCAAGATAAATGTTTTTTGTGGTGGGGCAACCTCAGTACTGGCTTGCGAAGCAAAACCTCTTGCAGTGCAATAGAAGCTTTTTCTTGAGCCTCACCCCAGCGAACCAATGTTGGTTGTCCTTTTTTGGTCAAATCGCTCAAAGGTGCCGAAATTGCAGAACATGACGGCACATGGTCTTGATAGTAATTTGCCAGTCCCAAAAATGACCTCACCTTCTTCTTTGTAGTGGATCTTTGTGAGTTGCGAATCTTCTCCAAGTTCTCATCGTTAATGGTAATCCAGTTTTCATTTATTGTGTGTCCAAGAAAGTCCACGGTCTTCGAACCAAAAAGGCATTTTTTTGGTCTGGCGGTGAAACTTGCTTCCTGAAGTCGATTGAATAACTCCCTCAATGTAGCTAAATGTAATTTCCAGTACTTTGTGTACACGATCAGATCATCAATGTAGTTGTCTACATTATCCATATCAGATAAGAGTTGTCTGATTTCTCTAACCACCGTTGCTCCTGAATTCTTCATTCCAAACGGCATTCTTAAAAACTCGTAACATCCGTCCGGAGTGACTTTTTTCCAACCGTGGAAAAAACCTTCTGTAGTAGTCATCGGTTCCGGATCGGCCAGCGCAAATTTGTTCAACTTGCGATAATCGACACAGATACAATTCGATCCGTCCTTTTTCTTCACAATTACTATCGGAGATGCGTAAGGCGATTCTGATTCCCGTATTATTTCCAACTCTAGCATGTCTTTAATTTTTCGATTCAATTCTTCTCGAACAGCAAGGTAATGGATACGGTTTGAATCTTACCGGATCTTCATTGTTTAGTACCATCCGATGCTCAGTCCAATTGTATTTTTGTGGAGCACCAGTAAATACTTTCTTGTAAGTCTCCAAGATCTTCATCATTTCTTTTTGTTAATCCTCCGTTAGGTCCACTCCAAATTGTATATCTCGAATGTCTTCCTTTTGATGGCAACGTGCCCACTCCAACAATTCATCATCGTTAACACTGTATTCCTCTTCCGTTTCCCTGATTCCAACACCGACTTTAACAGGTTCCACCCCCAAGTCCTTTTTCGTGTCCTTCAAAATCCCTTCATCCTTCTTTCGTTCAATATAGTGCTTCAACATGTTGATATGAAATTTTTTCTGCTTGTTCCTTTTTGAAGCAATAATTGCTTTCCCCCTTGCATCTACTGGTTGCATAAGTTCCCTTCCATTGCATTAACAGTTTGTTATGATTTTTTGGCAATAAAACCAATAGGCTACTTTATTTCCCTCTTTAAACATCCGTTTTTTAGCCTTCCGGTCGTGCAGCCTTATATTTTTTTGATAATTTTTAGCCAACTCTTTCTGTACTACCTTCAAGGTGGTCTCTCTAAATTTCAAAACGTACTGATAACTGGTTTCCACTTCCGGCACGTCAGCTTCTTTGGTCCAAAGCTCTTCAAAATCTGAAAAGGTTGATTTACAGTTCTCCACAGAGCAACTCAAACGGAGAAACCCCAGTTGCCTCCTGTGGTGCTTCCCTATATGCCTCAGCAGGGGGTTGATAAACCGATGCCATTGTTTCGGCTGCTCACTGCACAATCTTTTTAGCATTTTCTTAAGTGTGCCGTTGAATCTTTCAACTAAACCATTGCAAATTTAATGGTATGGATTGGGAGTCACACGCTTGATTGATAGCAGGCTTGAAACTTCCTCCATACATTTGGAAACAAACTGAGTCCCAAGATCACTTAAAACTTCCTCCGGAACACCCACTCGACTACACATACCTAGCAAGACTTCTGCGACAGTTTCCGTATCGATATTCTTGATAGGCACCGCCTCCGAATATCTTGTGGCATAATCAACCAAAGCCAAAATATATTTATGCCCCTTTTCACTGGCTTAAGTAATGGGTCTCACCAGATCGATTGCGACTCTTTTGAACGGCAAGTCAATCAGCGGCATCTCTCCCAATGGTGCACGAGGAATAGACCCTTTGGTCACCGTCTTCTGACATACATCACAAGATCTACAGAAGCTAGTGACGTCCTGATGCATTCCCGGCCAATAAAAGTTGGTTTGGATCCGATTCTCTGTTTTTTTGTGCCCAAGTGACCTCCAAACGTTGAATCATGAGCCACTTTCATGACTTTATGCTGTGAACTTTAGGAACCATTATTTGCTTTCCTGTTTCTTCTAGTCCATCACTCCTGTTTCGAATCCGATAAAGTATACCACGGTACTTATCAAATTTCACTTCATTCTCCCCACGCTTAACAGCTTTTTTCTTCTCAGCGAATGGTTTGAGTCTTCACCTTCGTTTTGCATCCTGCAGAGCTCCTCCTTTGTCACCGAATATCGATAAGTAATCTCTTTCATCTTTAGCGGTTTTAGAATTTCTTTTTGCTGAGCTTGCGCCCTTGTGACAATAGCTGCAACAATTCGCCAGTTTGGATCAGAATCATTAGGGTTCCTGGCTCCTCGTATATTTCCGATGATCAAGTCAAACAATAACTCCCGTAGACACAAAGCATCCATTTCTCCCACAAAATAAGTACTTTAATTGTGGCTTAAGGAACTTTCTTTAGCGTTTGATCAACGGTGATCATATATCCTTCATTTTCAGAAAGTTGTTTTTGACTGACAAGATCTCTCCTAATTATGACTCCATTGCAGCCAGTAACACGCAGAACCTCCACGCATCTGTCGCCCAATTTCCTTGTAACAACCGGCATACCTTCCGTCATCTCAGCACCTATCCAAGCTCCATTCAAAACTTTGATCTTTTCTCCTGACTTTAACTCTAACAGATCATCATCTTCCATTAGTCTGGCTGGGGCAATTCCTTTCTGACAGGCACAGCGCATCCCACTTGTTGTGGGGGCCTTGATGGTCTACCTCCAGTGGGTCCAGAGTGCGAGGCTTGTTGATTACGCAACGTAGAACAGCAATCTCTAGCTTCATGTCCAAAAGCTCCACATTTATAACAGGGAATTTTTCTTTCTTGTTGTCCATCTCTGCGATGCCCCTCTGGAATTCTAAACACGCATTCGGCAGCTCGGTGCCCTTCGCCGCCGCAACGGTGACAACGCACTGCCGCTCGAAAACTTTCTGGACTCTTTCCCTTTCCAAATCTCCTCGTATCTCCTCGTCTCGCCATCACATCTTTGCTTGAAAGCTTCTTGTCATGAGCCATTTGGTATTGCTCCGCAAATATCACCAAGTCATCCAATGTTTTCGGACTTCTCTCATTCAGATACACAGATAAATCTTTGGAGCAGGCATTGGTAAACTGCTAGCGCACCATCAACTCCACTGCACCATCAAACGACTTTTTTACTTTTGACAACTCCACCCACTTGGGGAAGTAGTTCTTAAGTCGCACCATAAACTGACCAGGACTCTCTTGACCTTCGGGCTTTACTTCACGAAATCTTTTGCGGTATCCAAATTTTGTAAAATCGTAGCGTTTCAACAAAGCCAAGTTAAGACAATTGTAACTCATTGCATCTTCCTGAGATAATCGTGAATAGACCTCCAACGCACGGCCAGACAACAATGGACTCAGCTGCGTAGCCCCCAAATCTTTCTCCCAACGTGCTACTGTAGCATACCTCTCGACATGCAAGAGATACCGTAATTATTCAAATCATCTTTCCCATCCGCAAAGACAGGTAATTCTGGTGATCGGGCAATTCTCACGCTTCTTCGTATTTCTTCAGCAGCATCGGACCGATTTTCCCTCTCACCTTTTTTACTTTCAAATTCAAGCCTTGCCCGTTCCAATTATATCCGCCTCAACTCTAGTTCGTGTTTCCGTTCACATTCAACTTCCAAACGCTTCTCTTCAAGCTCCCGTTCCGCTTCCAAACGTTTTTTTCACGCTCCGCTTCCAAGCGCTTCCCTTCACGCTCCGCTTCCAAGCGCTTCTCTTTACACTCCGCTTCCAAGCGCTTCTCTTCTCTAATAATGAATAAGGCTTCTTGAATTTTGGTCTCATACTCATTATTAAACTTTTGCACAACTTTAAAACTATTTATCGTTAAACTTTCAGATTTGCATTTTTCAAATCAAAATCAAACCTTCATCATACTCGCCGTATAACGCCATAGCGTGTAACGAGATGCGGGGCCTATCTCCGCGGCTTAGCGCTTGGGCAACACAGCTCCGAAGAAACGTCGCAGCGGTGGCGAGTCGTTAGCAACACTGTGTAGATTTGACCAGCCCGGGAATCGAACCCCAGATCTCCAGCACCGATAGCGTGCGCTTAGCAACTGAGCTAACGACCGGTATAGAGCAAACGAGCATTTGAGCCTCCAATTAAATTCAAAAAGGACTGCTGTAAAAAACACATTTTAACTTTGATTTGCATTTTTCTCAAGTTAAAATGTGTTTTTTTACAGCAGTCCTTTTTGAATCGCGGTTTTCCGGACGATATTATCTTTTTCTTGAGTTTCAAATATTCGGGGGGTGTTTTCTTCAGAATCTCTTCAAGTAATGAAATTTCTACGCATTTGTCATTCCTTGACCTTGACATCTTGACCTTAGCCAAATTTAACTTTCATATTCGTCATAACCGTAAGTAGAGTTGTTAAAAAACGTTATTTTGCTTCGTGTTTTTTTATTGTTTTTTTTTATGTTGTTGACTATTTTATAGCTTATTGAGTAGTCACCTCGTTTTGGCTTGTTATCAGCTTGAGATTAAGACAAAATAAGGCTGTTTTTAATGGTAGGCTACTGATATGTTATTTGCAATGTCAAGTTACATTTGTTCAATTAACAACAGAAATATAGCCTGCACTCATTGCTCGGGGCTAAAGATGGCATTTATGGCATGACTGTAGGGAGAGATTGAAATCTAGACGCTCATTTGTACCTGCTGCTCGGAAATTACTAGACAGTCTTTCTGAGATGGACGTCCGTGCAGCCGAGTGGACGAACACGAAATGGGACATGGAGTACTCTGCCAACGCATTGTCACTCCACGCTTTCATTCCCAAGGCTAGCTCCAGACCCTTGGGTATGGGTCTGCCCAGGGCAGCCTGGGTCAAGCTCAACCGTCTGCGTTCTGGTGTTGGACGTTTCTGTTCGTCCATGTACAAATGGGGTCTCGCTCCTCTAGCGAATTGTGAGTGTGGTGCCAGTGAACAAACCGCAGATCACATCATCTCACAGTGTCCCATACATTGAGCACCCCGAGGTATGTTTGGTCTAATGGTTTTGGATGACGAAACAAGATGCTGGCTGAAGTCCCTTACAGTCAGCATCTGACCCAAGCAGTTTGGTGGCCAGGGTGGTAAAAGGATAAACCCTCGGCCTTGGTCCTTCCATCTGTCTTGGAAGAGATGCCCCGCCAAACGACGACGACGACGATGGCATGACTATGAGCTATTTTGGGTGTCTTAAGCGCTAGTTTGACTAGCCTAGCTAGTAGCTAGTGTTTCCTTCCGAAAAATCGGGACAAGAAATTTGGGGTTTTGAGATTTCCCGTTTCCCGGGAAGTTTATGTCGGGATTCCGGAAATGTCTTTACATTAAGAAGGATTTCAGAGGTACTGATGTCTATCACTTCTATAAAAAATGCGTTAGTTTTGCGTTATTGCAAATTAGATTTTTTTGCTTACTAAAAATTATTTTTCGAAATTCGCAAAATTTTTGAAGACGAAATGCTTGTGAGATCAAAATTTCTACTTCAATTTGTCGAAAAAGTGGAAAAACTCAAGCTAAGTTTGTCAAAACAACATAACAAAACGCTAAAACATAAATCTGAAATGCTGAAAATCAGAAAAAAATGTCTAAATAATCAAAATCGAAAAAATTTACCGCGAAAATTTTTGGGAATCTCCCAAATCCCCAAGATTTTCGGGATTGCGGGAATTTCTCGGAATTCTTAAAAATTTCTGGAAAATTAACCGTTTCTTGGGTAGTTGAAAATCCGAGAAAAAGCAAAAACCTAAAACTAGCCGTTAGCAGGACTTTTTGTCGGTCCGCTAACAATCCAGTTCTGTTGCTTTTTTTTTAGCATTGGGCCGCTAACGAGCCGCAAGATCATTATTGAAAACCCTTATAAATTTTTTTATTTTTAATGACATGCTCAAGCGATTTAACTTTGCAAACTAAAGCTTTTTTTGTTGTGTAACTTGTGTTTAATTTTTGCTCTGCAACTCGAAATTACGTGCAGCAAATGCAAGTCTTTGGACTGGCTCAATGTAGATTTGGGTTTGATCTTTGAACGAGTCAATTTGTGCAAGGTTTCTGATGTGGCTGGCTATCATGTTGACATTTCGTAGTAAAAAATTAAAAATCTTTTGTGTGTATCTCTGCTGACTCAATGAATTAATCACCTTTGTTGTTCATCTTATATTGCGATGACTGGTAAAGTCGTAGCTCTAGGTTAAAATATCTGTTAAAAAGCAAACTCCGATTTGATATTAAGAACAGCAAAGAATGGGTCCTAATATTGGAAAGGTACCTATTTTCCGATTGTACCAAGCGTACCCATGTTGTTGACACAATAAATAAAAAGAGTATTTTCAAATTGAACTGAAAATTCAACAGTAATCAAGGGAGATTGCGAAGTGAGCTTGCGTTCTTCGAGTCAGCAGCCATCCGGTATTTATGTCAAATGTGATCGGCTCCAGTCGTGAATCGAACCCGTCATGTAGGATCTATAACCTGCGCGCGGTACCGCTAGGCCATGTCCCTGACAATGGAAGTGCGTTGGGTAGTGGGGGTATTAAAATGTAATCCTGATTCGCACTAACTTACAATTTCAAAAAATGTGCGACTGAAATACTCTCCCCATAAACGTGTTTTTCAGCATTTTACTCAACCCCAAATGTTCGTAATAGCAATACGCAGCAAAATTACGCAGCACTTTATTAAAATATATCTGTTAAACATACGAGTATAAAAGAAAAAACGTGTTTTTTTTTGCAAAAACGACGACTCGTTTTTTTTTTTACTTACAACACTACTCGTGAGTTATACGCTGAAATCTGTCACAAGACGGCAGGGCCCATCTATGTGACTTTTCACACGAACAGCGCAAGCGCGCTGCAAACATAAAAGACTGTTGCTGTGGTGGTATGTCACCTGAAGCATTGTGCTTGCTCGACCAAGTATCGAACCCAGGTCTTCAAACTGCAAAGTATTTTTCAAAGTTTATTTGCTGAATCCAATCAATCAGTAAGAACAGGGACCGAAAAAAAAAATAAGGGGAAAGAGCAAAAATTAAGCAGTAAAATAAAATATTGATAAACCTACAAATTAGATAAGCGAGTAATGATTTGCAACCTGTTGGATAGGCCTACTATGGATTAATTTCCGTTCGATAATATTTTTGGTACGATAAGTTTTAAACTACGGTAGGAATCGAAGACAGTGTTTAAGCCCTGACTGACAATCATAAAATAAGCGAAAAACGTAATCTCAAATTTTACAAAAAATGTATAAAAAGAAACGAGAAAATGTTGTTAGCATAACCAAGAAGAACTTAATGTACTTTACAGGTCCATACCTAATAAACAAATTAACAATTGGCAAAATAACCCTTTATCTTATTTTGCCATGTTTCACACATGCATTTTCGTCATTAAAGAACAATGATTTGTATTGTATTTGTATTAGTTGCATATTTATCCTCTTATCACGAGAAAGCGATCATAGCGCTAAAACGAACTAACTTAGGAGTTGCCGGCCACCTGTCAATCACACCAAGATGAGGGAATCCCGCTACGTGCCTTTCCTAATGGCACAACATGTAAACTTGCCGGCTTGTTCTTCACACTGCCTTTTTAATGCTGAAGGTCAAGCACGGAAACTGTGAATACCATTTTTAAAGTCATTGGTTTGACCCGACTCGGTATCAAACTCCAGTCTACAGCTCCAGTGGCGGACGTTCTTTTCACTCGGCCTGTTAAGTTATGGAAAGGTAGAATTCCATGACATCAAATTTTACGAAGTTGCACTCAGTTTTTTTTTTATAGCCTATTTTTAAACCAGGAGATTACCGACTGTGTATTGCACCCTTGTTTTAACTCTTTCTTAGCTCGAATAGTTTGGTTATAGCCATCCAATGTGATTTTACTGACTTTCCCTATTTTGGTTTTTGCCGGGTTAATCAATCTGCATTTCGGCGAATCGACAAAATCACCTTTATGGTCTTAGAGGGTCACGAATGGTTTTTTTTCAGCAAGTTTTTGAACAGCTTAGATGGCCGAGTGGTATAGAGCGTCTGTCTCTGGAGCTGTAGACTCGGGTTTGATTCCCAGTTGGGTCAAACCAATGACTTTAAAATTGGTATTCACAGCTTCCTTGCTCGACGCTCAGCATTAAGGGGACAGTGTGGAGAACAAGCCGGCAAGTTTACTTGTTGTGCCGTTGGGGCACTTAGCGGGATTCTCCCATCTCGATGTGGTAGACAGATGGTTGGCAACTCCTAAGCGAGCTCGTATAGCGCATTGATCGCTTTCTCGTGATAGGAGGATAAATATGCAACTCAATAAAGAAAAAAATTCTTTGGTCCAACTGTAGCTTATAGTGGCTATAGATTTAGTTTCTACGATGACATTATTCTTGATTGTAGGTTCAGCTTTCTTGTACTGGGAGGTTATGCTGTTAGTTAGCAATTTTTGGTAATTATCTTTGTTGACTTTGTGTAGGTTAGTGGTTTTATCAGCAGGGACAAACACATGTAGACAAATCTAAATTCATATCGTCTTTCAGCTTTTGCTGAAATCTGTTGTACCTGCGTTAGATATCTGGGCTTTGGAACTCGATGTTTCTAGCCATGTCGCAAAAATCATTCTCAAAAGGTTGTAGAATGTAGATACTCATTTTGTGGCGCGGCATTTTCGGATTTGAATCCGAAGCTGTCAAAGCTATCATTGCTATCACCTTCCTGATTTTTATTCATAAAGTGGAACATCGTCTGTCTTAATTAATTAACAAAGCTCTCTAATTTTCCCACAATACTCTTGAGATAAGTCTGGTTGCTAGATATTGGAATGCTTTTGAGTGAGTAGCCGAGATTAACTTCTTCAATTTCCATTTCGCAATCAAGTGTTTGATTATGCAAACTAGAGTGCTCAACAAGCGAGTGTGCAAGGAGCGTTATCAACAGAAACGGGAAAAGGGTTATTTGCTCAACCGAAAAAGCGCTCAGTGTACCGTGTAGGTCCAGAGCTAAGTAACAAACAGACAAAAGGTAAAGGTACGGGACAGCGGGCGCAAGCACACATTGTTTAGGCCATTTTCAATTGGCGGTCCATTACAACTTTCAATCACAAATGATTGAACGCTGTCAAGGGACATACATGACGAACAACACAGCATACACAAAACCCTTCGCACTTCCGCCTCTGCCGAGCGCCTGGCGCGAAAGCTGCGAATACTACTTTTAAAGTCTTTAATGTGACCCGACCGAGAATGAAACCCCAGTCTTCCGGCTACCAAGCGGACGCTCTTTACCGATACACCAAGCGCCGGTTAAAATTCTATTACCATTGTTTATTTGTTAAAAACTGTAAGTACTACAAAGATGCAATGTGCAGCAACTAAAACATCTAACACACTAAAAGTAGAATGTATATCCATTGTTTACTAGCATACTATCAAGTATCAACACGTACGTTTCAGATATACCTTGAATGAGTCAAATTCATGATTGCATTACTGCATTATCGAAGGGGACCAAATTTTTAGCAAAATTGCACATTGTGCGATATTAATATTCTGTGGCAAAGCAAAACTTCAGGGTATTGGTGATTGAAAATTATTGATTAAATTGATGTTTTTTAGTCATCACAGAGATCTTTAAAAATAAGCGAGTCTCAGAAAAATATATAATATATTGCAATAAGCAGCCAAATAATAATCCGGCTGTAAACATGACGGACTGCTATCAACTTCCTGAATTTATTATTTATGAACGCCGTGGTATGCAGCAGCAAAGGTTTGAAATGCTACAGAGCAAGACGCAAATTTGAAAACACCGAAAACATCACAGATTTCAAAATTTAGAGCTGAAGAAAAATAAAAGAGGTTTGATCGAGATGAGAAGCTAATATACTCTACCACTCATAGGGACTGGGGTTTGATGTTGCTCAATGTTTTCAATTTGTTATCATCGTCCTTCATTTCTTGTGCAAAGTTTGGGCTCGGCTATGGTAATAGAATAAAACAAAAAATATGCTCAAGACAATTCCAAACAATTTGCACAGCCTAGCTCCTCCTGCGTACGACACTGGTAGAAACTAGTTCCACTTTGTTCAGCTGATATAACAATAGAACTTTCAGATTTAACCAAGTCAACTTACAAGCCTCTTTCTTATGTACAGTCAATTATTTTAAAAGCAATATATCATAAAATGGAAATGTTAGAAAAAGCAAATAAAATGTGTTTCATTATAGTCAGCAAGAAAACAAGTTTTTAATCATCACAACTCGTTACTTCTGTTTTTGTAATAGTGGAAAATTTAAGAAGGGGGGTACGCTCTTGGTGCTTACTCCCATGGCTATAGGTTACTGAGTAAGAAGTATGACCCATAGCCAGCGGTTTACAATCAGGGGTGTATTTCAAGCACCGCCAAGGAATGTTTATTTCTTAATTTTCAAGATAACGAAGAAATGAAAATTGGAAAAGTATCGAGTTGGGTGGTAAAAATTTTACATTGGTTTACAAAACTGATTTTGTTTTTCCAATCATACTTAATAAACGCAAAATTAAACTATCCACTAGCATATAAATATGGCAATTAAGACGTGTTTGCCACTCTTATTTTACATTACAACATATAGGCCTATACCAAGAATTCAGCTTGTAGACGATAATAGCCTACTTTATACTATATTACTTCGTGAAATACGTAGAAACTTTCAGGTGTTAACATAATGAAGAATTAATAAGCAGAATAAGTAGAACTAATGTAGGACACTATCTATAACAAAAATATTTTACACTTCTTTGAACAACAAACTTTTCGTATTACTTGTTTATTGCTTGTTAATTTAATTGCCACCAACTCACTGGTTTAGGTAAATTCAACACTGCTCTTGATAAAGTGGTGATTCCAGATAAAGTAAGTTGACCGGTGAACTCGCTTCCATAATCTATTTTTCTGCCACCATCTGTAGTTCTGATCCACCGCGTAGTATTAATGAAAAGTCCCTCGACATTACCAATGCATGACGACAAAGCTGTAATTTCATTGTCGCCGATTTTACAACGGTGGAGAGTAAGATCTTCTATCTGCAATAACACATCAACATAATTGCCAATTGTTCGCGTTCAATTTTTCATGGGTTCAAGAAGTAACATTAAAGTTTTTCCTGAAATTTTAAAAGACATCAAAGAAGCATAAAGGAAACATGCAAACGTATTGGGTCAGATCATAATCTCAAATGATTTAATCGACAAATTTTTTATCGCTTTACTGCTTATTTTAATTACAAAAACTACACTCAAACAAATCTGACATTAACGAACGGGTAAATGACGCTTGCATTTATCAACAAGTACGAAAAAACATGATATCGAAAATGAAAAGAAAAAAGTTTTAAGGCATTATCACTAAAAAGTGCTCCGAGAACCAAAGCCTTCTTCAGGCCTCGTCAGAGCTAATTAACAGATAAAATAATTAAAGCTTCTTCGCAGATTGTTTCATATCTTAGTTGAAGAAAGCGAGGCTGACATTTCTGTATATCAGTGTTTTTCAATTTTTTTCCCTTGCGGCCCATTATTAGGGTGTTAAAAAATTTCAGGTCCACATAAACAAATACTAGAAAGCAAATGCATTTTGCAAACTCAGGAAATAGGTTTTTAGCAAATGTGTAGTATGACTAATAGCTACACTGCGGTTGGTGTCCACGAATAAGCTTATCCAGTTCAACGTTCAAACCTTGGTTCAGCTTCAGGCGTATGTCTCCTCTCTGTTTAATCTGAAGCAAATTCCGTTTCTTTGTTAGCACATCATTTGCAGCAGAAAATCCTGCTTCAATCAACCAGGTGGTGGGGAAACCAAGCAAGTATGGAATAACTTTTTCAAAGAGCAAAGGATGAGAGGATTTAACTTTCAGCCACCCAATCAATCCCTCGCTTTCAATGCTGGTCATCAATGCATCATTCTCTTTCAATTCAAGAAGTTCTACAGCAACATGGGGATCATTGTCGGGTTGACTTACGACATCAACATGTACCACATCCGTAATCCATTTTGGCGGATTTATCTCAATGACATCTTAAAATCTTCTTTGCATGACCTCCCTCAACTTTTGCAGGTGGTCTATGCAACTTGCAATGACTTCTGCGCTTGGAGCAGTTTTGGCTAAATTTCTAAAAAAGGCAAACTCATTCTTTTGTATGTGTATCTTCCAGAGGCTTAGTTTGTTCATAAAAATGCGCACTGCTTTAGCACAGTAACGCTTCGCCCTTGTAATGATTTGTTGAGTTGGTTGATATGTGAATATATATCAGCCAGGTCGAAAATCTTTGCCTTTGTGTCATCAGCATTTATCACTGAAAACAAAGCCTTGGCTTTATCTTTTTGCTTCTTACTATTGGCCTCTGATTTCATGTGCTGAACGAAAGCAAGAACCATATGCCACATTTCAGCTAGACGAACAAGAGTATTACCCTTCGAAAGCCAACGCACTTCGGTGTGCGTGAGAAGTACCTGATGCTCCTCATCTGCGCATAATTGCTGAAACAATCTGTCACTCAGAGCATTAACTTTGACAAAATTTACCGCTGAAGTAGCAACTTGCAATGCTTCTTGCATATCATCACTAAGATCTTTAGCTGCAAGATGATGTCGGTGAATAATGCAATGAATTGCCAATATATGAGGAGCAACTTCTTTTAATTTTGCAACGAATCCATTATGCTTAGGCCTACCTGTAATGGCCGTAGCTCCGTCAGTTGCAACTCGCTAATTTTGACTGCCAATTTATTAAAGGAAATACAATACCTGTACATTACAGAAGTAAAATTATGATTTTAAATGCGGTATCAAGGTAACCTACTGGCCAGCAGGGGCAGATCCTCAATATTTTGGTAGGGGGGCGCAATTTTGAATTAAGTTAAATGTTAACCAAATACAAAGACGTTAGACTTAAAAAAGAGGCATGAACAAGCCCTTTGAAAATGTGTCTTGTTAGAGGTGACGTTTAGACCCGAAAAAGAGGCATGAATAAGTCCTTTAAAAACGTGTCATGTCAAGGGCGTAGGCTTACTCAGAATTTTTTTAAGAAGGGGGCACCAAATTTGGACATTTTTTCGAGCATAGTCTTTCTTGGCAGAATTAATTCGAAGCAAACTGAGAAAGAAAAAAGGCTCTAGGGGGGTCCGGAGCATAGCCTACTCTCCCGAAATTTTTTTGAAAATTTGCATACCGTGACGGCCATCTTAGTGCATTTTGAACAATTTTCAGGCAAATTTTGGTTAAAGCTTTGGAAGTGTCTATTTTGCCGTTGACGGCAAAATACTGATCGGCTAATTTTCTCAAAATACGGCGTGAATACACGCCTATATTTTTTAGCCAATTAGTATTTTGCCATTAACGGCAAAATAGACACTGCCTAAAGTTTTTACCCATAATTCTGAGTGCTTCACCACATATAAATCATACACTTTGCTCCAACATTTTCGACTTGTGCGCGCTTAAACTTATTGTTAGTTATTGTTAACGAAAAGGTTCAAAATTGTGGAGAAAATTGTACCAGTACTTATCAAATGCATTTTTGAAAACGGGTGGTGGGGGGTATGCATACCACACATCCCCCCATGGATCCATCTCTGCTAACAGTCACTGCCAAAAATACAGCAATGACATCACCCATTAACCTTCATCCATTTTTTTTAAAATGCAATATCATGTAAATAAACTCACAAGCCTTTAACACAAACACTTACAGACATGCATATCAGTAGGCCTACCAGCCCACCCGCCCCAGTGCCTAAACATTAAAAAATCCTTGATAATAAGGAAAAAAGTCAGTTTAAAAGAAACAAGATGACAACTGGTTTACTGATTATCAACTTAAAATTATTTTGTTGGCTCAGCCTCGCTTTCTTCGGCCACAAACTATTAACTGAAAGCTCCAGAAGATTTTTGGAAAAATTGATGCATTTAGCCTAAGTTTGAAGGTCAATTCAGCAAAATGTACCAAAATATATTTCAGAAGCATGACTTTAAAATGTTTAATGTATTAAGCCACTCACGAAAAAGTTAATGGTTGAAGAATCGAAGCTCATTTACTAAATTTCAATCGCATGAAAACGTAGCCTAAAGGTCATTTTGAAAATCAAGTGCAAAACTACAACCCAGAAACACCCGCCCCTGACAGCAGTTAAATCGTCTATCTGCCTGCTTCTTTGTTACTGCCTAACAGTTTTCGTTACCATCAATCGAATTTCCATGCACAATTCGTTCCCTAACCACGCAAACATCATGTACTTTCTAGACCTGCTGTCACCTCTAGACCGATTTTTGCTGAACCGATTTTTCCGATTCCTCCTACCATCGAATGTTGGCGTAGTTGGCCATTTTAAAATGGCTGGAGTTGGCAGACTATAAATATAGCGACTATGGTTTAATCCAAAGCAAGACCAAGAGTTCATTTTCAGTTCTTGATCATTTTGTCAGCTAATTCAGAAATTATCTTAACGATGACGCTATTGATACTTATTTTTTGACTTTGAGTCGTATCATGAATAGCGCAACATTTCCTCAAATACTGTAAAAGTACTTGAATATTTGGTTGGCGGTACAGAACTTGAGAATAGCTTTGAAAAAAGCTGTTTTCGCGTTAGGCTTCAAGAAACCTCTGTCATAACTCTTTGAGAGCTTTGAGAAAAGTTTGCATAGATTAGGTCGCCGTACTCAAGTACTAATCTATGCAAACAGAAAGAGTTTGTCTATACTCTTAGACTGTTCAAGTAGAATTTAGGTTCACACAACTTGTCCAATCAGAAGTGTGCGTGATTTTTCCGCGCTCGATTGGATTTGTTGATGTAACTACCGCTTCGCTGCCGTCCGAAACTGATATTTATGAATCGCCAGACCTAGCTTGTTCGTTTCCACTTTGACGCGATTACCCACTGAAGACTGCGTCACGAAAAGCTTCCGGGACAACAGCTTTTTTCAAAGCTACTCAAAAAGAGTTACTGGGACAACAGCTTTTCTCAAACTCTCAAAGAGTTCGGCCTAAAACGAAAACAGCTTTTTTCAAAGCTATTCTCAAATAAAAGTTTAATCAAATAAGTATTCACATTCATCTATAACATAAATACGATATTATAAACTCTGCACTCTATGTTCGAACTAACAGTAAGTAAACTTTGCAGTTATAGCAGCATTCGACTAAACCAAGGAACAAATCTGAACGCAAAGAGTACTGAGAAAAGCGCTGATTCATATCAGTTGAAAACGCAAGAAATGCAAATAAGTTAACGCAATCGTAATCACACAAACAAACAGTTTGCAGTTTGATTTCTAATCATATCATTCACCCCAGCCCAAACATTATTGATAATACAGGGTGGCCACAAAGTCACGCACCAATGTTAATTAAAAAAGTTATAGTAGTAACAACCACGTAATAAAATTATTTCTCTGTAGTTAATGGCATGTCTGATCTAAATTAAAAAATTGTAAAATTAAAAAATTGTATTAATAAAAAATTAATATTAACATTGGTGTGTGACTTTGCGGCCACCCTGTACATGAGTCTTTCGGGTGGTTTTCGAGTTCGGGTTGATCTCCGTAAAAGCACGGGTTGTTCAGTATTATCTTTAACTGGTTGGACGTCATCAGCCGCAGAACCAGGGCCAGAGAATGAATTGCCATCCTCATGCGAAATCTCAGTTTGAGAAGTTTCGAGCTTGTTTTGAGAAACTTTATCACGATGTGGCAGAGGTTCATACGGTATCGCTTCATCTACGAATGGAGAACCGGAACTATTTTCACCCGCCGGTGGAACGGTCAACCGGAGCTTTTCAGTTCCGGAAAGTGGCGCCACGTCTCTTATAGAAACTGTAGTCTTACGGCCATTTCTAAAGCGTACATGAGCGTATAGCGGAGTGGCGTGGATAAGATCTGCTTCTTCGAGCTGTGGATCGTATTTGCTCTGGAGATTATGTCTTCGAACTAATACGGTTCCCGTAGAGCTGAGCCACGAAGGCGCGGATATCCCAAGGACTAATCGTCTCTGGAAGTTCAGGAAACGTTCATGCGGTGTGGTGTTTGTCGTCGTGCAAAGCAGTGAGCGCACAGAGTGAAGGACTTGCGGTGACACATACCCACTTCGTGATAGGAAGGTTTTGTTTTTTAAGAGCAAGCTTCACACCGGACCAAATTACGTCGTTGTATTTTTCACATTGGCCGTTCGACGCTGGGTGATAGACTGAGGTGTTGCTAGTTAGTATTCGCAACTTATGCATGAAAGGCACAAATTCACGAGAAAGAAACGATTTGCCGCTATCAGAATGAATGTAACCACATGCCCGAAATAGATTAAAAATTCGCATCAAACACGAAATTACGGTTTTTGGCTCCATGTTACCGCACGGAAAAGCAAATGAAAACCGGGAGTATTCATCAATAACAGTTAGTAAATACTTTATTTTTGCTAGCAGAAGGCAAAGGGCCTTTGAAACCACTGCTCAGACGTTCTATAGGCTGAGTCGCTTTGATTAAATGCGATTCAGGGTGCTTGAAAAATTAAGGTCTAATTTCAGCACAAACTTTACATGCATTTACAACTTTACGCACATCGTCTAGAGAATAGGGCAAATTTTTCGACTTAACAAAATGATATGTCCGAGTAATACCGGGATGACACAAACCAGCATGAATGTCGTACAGCGATGAATCAAATAAACGAGCGCAAGAAGCACGAGACAACGTGTCAGCAACAGCATTAAGTTTTCCAGCACGATACACAATTTCATAATGATATTGCGATAATTCAACGCGCCAGCGTAAAATTTTTGAAATTTTAATATTACCGTAATTTTTAGAGTCATGCATAAAACTAATAGACCTTTGGTCAGTAACGAGCCGAAAACATCTACCAATCAGGAAATAGCTTCACTTTCGCTCGGCCTCAAAAATAGCTGTTGCCTTTTTTCAATGCTAGACTGCGCCAATTCGCTCTTGTTTAACGACCTAGTATAAAAAGCTACGAGCCTTCCATTTTGGTTTAAAGTAGCAGACACGGCCACGTTCGAGGCATCAGTCTCAACAACAAACGGAGCATTTTCATCAATAACACCGAGAGAAACGTTCACTAACTCAGACTTTAAACTTAAAAATGAGGCCAAAACTTCGTTTGTTAGCGGGAAAACATTATTAGTTATCAGTGACTTAATTTTGTCTGAGTATTGCGAGATCCACTGCGCATAATAAGCAAACAGTCCAATTATAAGCTGTTGTTCTTTGTGATTCTTCGGCGGCGGAAGTTCTTGCAGCGTTTTCACTCTTTCGGGATCGGGTTGCAGAGCACCGGCTTTGATGCGGTAGCCCAGTAAATCAACGGTATCTGTATTGTAGGTGCACTTGGATTCATTGAATGTCAAATTGTGGTCTTTAGCCACAGTAAGAAACTTTTTTTTTTATATTTCGAGCCACTTAATTGCGGCTTAGGATTTTTGTGATAGTGAAGTACATACATCATGGAGATGACCGAAACCAGCTTCGGAGCCCAATGCACCAACCACTTGGCCAACTCCATGAGCACGGTAACAAACTTTTTTTTTAATTTCAAGCCACTTAATTGCAGCTTCGGATTTTTGTGGTAGTGAAGTACATGCACCATGGAGATGACCTAGTTGAGCATCGAACCCGCAAGGCCAGCTTCGGAGCCCAATGCACCAACCACTCGGCCAACTCCATGAACTTTTTTTTTTATTTCAAGCCACTATATTGCAGCTTAGGATTTTTTTCTGGTAGTGAAGTACATGCATCATGGAGATGACTTAGTTGAGCATCGAACCCACGAAGCCAGCTTTGGAGCCCAATTCACCAACCACTCGGCCACTCCATGTGCAACTCCAGGAACTTTGCTAGATTTCGATCGTGTTCTTGTTGAGTAGTAGCGCCACTTACGATTATATTGTCCAAATATGCGATTGTACCTTGACAGTTGTTTGATTTGATAATGCCGATAACAATCCGCTGAAAACAAGGCACAGCGTTTGTAAGTCCTAAGGGTATACGCTTCCATTGCCAAAGCGCGCCATCTGCCTCAACAGCTGTGTAGACCCGGTCTGATGGAGACAGTTTGACCTGATGAAGGCGCTTGTGAGGTCTAACGTAGAATAAATTTTATACGCGGCGACTTTTTGTACCACGTCTTGCATTCTAGGAAGTGGATAAGCATCTAAAAGTATGTATTTAATTACAGTTTGACTGTAATCGATAACCATTTGCTTTTTATGGTTTTCCTGAGTAACCACTAATGGCTTTGCCCGCCATGGAAAGTTGCTGGGCTTTATTAACTTTCTTTAAGCAGTCGCTTTGCTTCGGCGGAAATAAAATCGGAATCCATTCGCGAATATCTTCTCGCTTTCGTCGCTATAGGCCTGCAGTCAGACTTCAAATGTTCAAAAAGACGAATCGGAATAGAAGTTTTTACAAATTGCAGCGTACCCAGACGTAAAGTCGGCATTGGGCCTCCAAGGTGGATATTTACATTCTGGTGTTTATTCATAAAATCCTGGCCCAAAATAACATCTGTAAACAAATCGTCGAGAACTGTAAAAGACACATTGTCGTAAGTTTGTCCGTTCAACTCAACATTTGCACAGCATTTTCCCAGGCCTTTCGAACTACAACTTTTGACAGGCAAACCGACGCAACAGTCTGATGCTTCGAAATTGAGTTTGAGCAGTTTCGAGCAATCTTTGCTTAGGTGACTCAGTCAGTGTTGAACCCGTATCAAAAAGAGCATTGGCTTGTGAGCCATTTACAGAAACAGGCACGTTAACTTTTCAATGGGCTGCATTTAAAGTAATTCCCATTATCGTAGCATTCGCAGAGGTGCCATCATTGTCCAGAGGTGATTTTGACCGACACGCTTTAGAAAAACGACCTCTCTTAGAACACTTAAAACAAGTCACACTTTTAGCTGGACAAAACGTACGCGGATGCCTTTCGTTTCCACAAAACATACAATTTTCATTTGTAGCGGCACTATATTTTCCGGAGGAGCAAGCTGGTTCAGTCGACTCTTCATCATTAGCGCTAGACTGCAACTTAGCAATTTGTGGTGGAATAGTTTGTTGCGGGATGCTAGCACAATACATTTTAGCATTTTTCGGGGCAGTTTCTTGAGAGCGAGCTTTGTCGGACGCAGCTTGAAGCGTCAAATTGTTATCCTTTAATAAACGCTGCCTGATGTTAGAAGAGATAATTCCTCCAATAAATGCGTCTCTGATGGCTTCTTTCTTATGAACCTGAGCAGATAGTGCTTGATAATTGCAATCTACGCTCAATCGCTTCAACTTTTGTAAGTAGATATCAAGTGATTCTCCGGTCAGTTGTTTGCAGGACATCAGAGCGTAGCGAGCAAATATCGAACTTTTGAGTTTTTGCAAACGTGTCTGACAGTATCTGAATAGCTTCATTGTAAGTACCGGCTTCGGAAATGTACTCTCATACAAAGCTGCGTTTATGTGGTTGATCAACAAGTTAAGCTTATTTGCCTCAGTTACGTTTTCTATCTGACCTACGTCTTCTTGAGTCACCAACTTCCGGATCAGCTGCAAACACTCGAGGACGTAAAGCTTTACCCATTATGAGGGAAAAACAATTAGTTGATTAAATTGTGATGAATAGCACATTTCCTCAGATAAAAGTTTAATCAACTAAGTATTCAAGTTCACCTATAACAGGGGTCGATCGGCAACCTGCGGCTCCAGAGTCACATGCGGCTCTTTGAACCCGCAGTTGCGGCTTCTTTTGGAGGTAAACAAAGATCTTTTTTTAAGAATCATTTTCGAAATAACTGAAGGTTTTGGACCTGACGGTAGTTTTGCGGCTCCCGTCGGGTTTCGCATTGTAACAAACGGACTAATTTGGCTCTTCACGCGCAAAAGGTTGCCGACACCTGATCTATAACATAAATACAATATTATAAACTCTGCACTTTATGCTCGAACTAATAGTGAGTAAACTTTACAGTTTAACTGCATGAACACTAAGCAGTTATAGCAGCATTCGACTGAACCAAGGAACAAATCTGAACGCAAAGTAAATGAAATGTTGTGTGGTTTTATGGCGCTTTATAACTACTTAAGGTCTTTTGGCGCCAGGACTCAATTTTGTCAAGAATTCACTGACGTATTTTTATTCTCTGTTTATTCTCTTTATTCTCTCCATCCTCCGCGCTACACTTAATTGCTGAGCGTTTAGCAAGTGTAACACCAGATACCAGTTTTAAAGTCTTTGATTTGACCCGACTGAGAATAGAACCCAGCTTACCAGCTTTCAAGGCGAAGCTCTTAACCACTGGGCCATGTCTGAGAAAAGCGCTGATTCATATCAGTTGAAAACGCAAGAAATGTAAATAAGTTAAGGCAATCGTAATCACACAAACAAACAGTTTGCAGTTCGATTCCTAATCACGTCTACACTGCAGAAAATAAAATTTGTTATTTTGCTTTTGAAGAAGCGTTTATTTTTTCGGAGCATGGTTGATGGAAATTTTAGAAATTTCTTGCTTAGTTTATACCGAAAAATTTCTTATGTAACAGCTGTCCCGGGAAAACTCCTAGACAGGTATTCATAATTTGGACCAGTGGCGTTGTTAGGAATGGTGACACCCGGGGCGGAACTTTATGGTGTCACCCGTCTTGCAAGAAGCAATAAACAATACAACGTTTAAAGGCTGGAGGCCAGTGGAGGGCATAAGCCATTTTGCTTATCGAATTTTGTGTTGCAAAATAGACATTGAGAACTCGAAATAGGGACAAATCAAAAAAAAAACAGTTTTGGTATTATTGACTACTTAGCGCTAGTAGTCTGCTGGCATAGGCTATTGCATATCTCGCGATATTATGCCGAAGGGCACTCTAACAAGTTTTGGGGGCCCATTTCCGCGGGTTCACATTGCAAAAAAAATGAGCTAGCGGTGGCGAACCGGGCCACCAGCCACATTCTATCCCATACAATTAACCCGGGAATCAGACCTCAGCTATACAAGAAGACTTCTTCACGTTTCGAATCCTTATCACTCCGGCTGTGTTACTCAAAACTCATGCCGCCAAAACGCACCTTGCAATTCATCGCACACTTCGGCGCAAAACCTCCAGGCAAATCTTATGGCGAAAACATTGAAATAAACGAACGAAATAAAAAACGAATCTGACTAAAAATAGATCTTCGTTTCACCAACACATGCAGCTTCAATTTTTATCAAATACAGATTTTTCTCTAGCTAAGACAGACCCTCATGACGAATAATATAACGAATAAGGAATAAACTCATCCCTCATGACGAATAGGAAAACCCTCATGACGAATAGTATAACGAATAAGTTGGACCACAACCGAGAAAAACGAAAAATATTCGACAATTCAAAAAAGTGTTTGGCCTACCATCGGCTGTTTTCTTCAACAGCGATACCGGTACTTTGTTTTTTACTTACTGAATAGTTAGTCCAAATAGCTTCACCAGATCACACAGGTGATTTGCTTTCATAAACATTAAACACAAAAAGAAATAAATAAAAGATGATTTAGCTTTTTTACATGTTATGAAGGTATAGGTGTATACTAATTAAACAAAATAGCCAAGGCCAGGAGTAGACAATCTTTTCACACGAAGGGTCGCATTGGAAAAAATTTTGAAGCTGAGAGCCGCACTGATTTGAAGAGCAAAATAAAAAAGGTCATCACGACCGCAGATGTTCAATTTTCCACTCAAAATCTAATGAACAACGAGGGTCATCACGTCCGCAAATGTGCTATATTCCACTCAATATCAGTAAGAACTAGGAGCAAGGGTATATTTTTGTAAATGCCCGGGAGCCGCACATAATGGTCTCGCGGGCCGCATGCGGCCCGCTGGCCGTAGTTTGCCCATTCCTGGCCTAGGCTATGTTATCACAGCTAAGCATCTGAAACTAAATTACATCGCCCTATATAAGCATGTTTATGGGCTGGGTTGGAAAATCGACAAAGTTGGGCAACCTTACCCAAGCTCACAAACTGTCGAACGAGGAGAATATAGTGTACATTGCATTTAAAACCGAGCACTTCTACTTTTTACAGAGGCGAAGTCATTGATGACTACGTCAAAGTTAGAGGTATCAGTTGCTTCACGTTTAATGCTCAAAAGCGCAAGATCACTAAGTCGTGATTGTACCACTGTTGATCGTAGATAATGCTTTATCAGTTTCAACTTTGAAAAGCTTCGCACGCATGAAGCAACAGAAACAGTGAGGCAGAGCCGGCGGCAGAGCAGTCGACTTAGGGGGGCCAAAATTCAAAATTAGGCCTAAGCATAAAAGCCGCTGTCTTCAAAATAAAGCTTGTTGATTGGGGGCTTTGGGGGCCAAGCATGTCGATTAGGGGGGGCAGGCTCCTCCTTGGCGCCTGCTCTGCAGTGAGAAAAAATTTTAAGCTTAATGCAAGATTTGGTAGAGATTCTGTAAAATCCCATTTTTCAATAAAAGTCAAAAAACCCAACGCTTGTCACAGCTCTGCTTCGCCTAAAACGTTTAATAGGCGTCTTCTTAATCTTGATTTTGCTTCAATAACGTGTTACGAGTCAGGCCTAACGTGCATTACAACTGATGGTTAGCATCGACCTTTCAAACATTCTGCGCCTGTTAGATAATTTCAATTCCCAGCATTTGAGGGAGGATTTTAAGCATACTAATGATACCGTAGGCCTACCCACGTCATGGTAAAGCGGCGACTTTGATGACAAATTGAGTTTCAGTGTTAAAAATCTTCTGTTGGTTGCTTTTTTTGATGCTTTTTAACGCATGAAAAAGTCACTTTTGGCTGCGAAAGCTTTTATGCATTTGCACGCAAACAGCTTATGTTGACGCTTGCAACAACGTCTTAAAACGTTATTAGTAGTAATTTTACACTGTTTTCATCTTAAAATGGTGTCACCCCAAAATGGTGACACCCGGGGCGGGCCGCCCCCCTCCCGTCCCCCTAGTGACGCCACTGATTTGGACCTGAATCCATTCCACTCTTATGGCTTACCGGTTTTTGGAGCTTTTGTACAGCTGAAGCCAACGCAGAAATTCCAGTGATTGTAATCGGGTTTTTAGCATCGCTAGTAAATTCCAAGTCATTGATCCTGTCCACGTAGGACGAGATTGCTATGAGTTCCTCGTCATTGATATCAAAGGTCCAGTTACTGAGCTTGTTTATCTGCCCAAAATAATATGCAACACGTAAAATCAGTAACCTATAGGCCTAAGATTTTATGAACAAATACCTCGAAAATGCAATTTGTTTGTAGCGAATTAGGCTACTCTAAGCTCCTCTGATGAGACTTAAATAGGGTCGAAACAGGAGTTTTCTAAAGATGGTGAGATAATTTGCTACAGATATTTATTGCAGCTAAGTGCATATCTTTGAATAAAATAACTCTGAAAGTTTTTTTTGTACTTGAAAGTAGACTGCAATTTCACACAGTTTACATAACAATTTATTAAATATATTTAATTTGATCTTTTTAGCTCATTGCTACCGTGTTTTACGGAGCATAAGGCGCAATGTCAATTCATCGCTTTGATTGTTTTCCTTTTCATACATAAGACGCACCGGACTATAAGACGAAACTGCAATAAAAACCATCGGGTTATTGTATAAAGCGCATTGAACCAAAGAACTCGATATTTTAATGGCAAGAAAGCATAAAGTTTTGAAAAAAAGGATGGTCCGCAAAATACGGCATTTACGGTGTACTAAAAATTTGACGCATTAAAGTTTTTAGCATCATGCACCTCGTTACGTACTGACACATCGTTACATCGTTAGGTCGATGTTTTCCTGATTTTAGCCCTGCTCTTATTTGGGTTTCTTGTTTACTACTGCATGAATGAAAAAAGCAAAAATACTACTAGGCCTACTAATAAGACTATACTTTACTGCAATCATACCCAATTGGTTTATTTATACTTCAGTCACGTCTCCATGACTTCAATTTAAACTTCTTACATTTAATAATTTACTTCTTCCGCGGTTATGCTAATCGACTTTTGATGATCTCCAACCTTTACAAATTTTAACAGTTTGCTCGATGCGGGCCGAAGTAATTGCAAAAGCTAAGCCAGAAAACGTATTGTAATAAGTTCAACTCGGTTCAAAAATCCACTTTTTTGGGATTAATCCCGCTGTTGTTTTTTTTTAAACATAGATAAGTTGAATAACAACTCAGGGATATCTAGAACAACGGGATCGCTTACTCCGCTTTTTTGTCGTTTGCGCTTGACAGCAGTGGTGCTGACTTCTGAGTCTCAAGTGACTGGACTGGTGGCCGGTTAGGCTAAGTTGGACCGTGGCGTTAAAGTGCAGTCAAACGTCAGCTGTAGGATAGAATGTCAGTTTTAGAAGAGTAAAACAGTTTTATTTAGTAAATAGAAGCTTAGTAGGCCAAACTTATCAGAAGACAATAAGACTAGACTGAACAAGAGATGCCATAGCCGCATTTACAGGTACCTGTTAACCAGGGGCGGATTAGCCCACCGGGACATGCCCGGTGGGCCGGTCGAACTTGGGCCGGTCTAACCGCCCAATATTTTACTGGCCTGTCGCATTATAATTTATTCAGAAAAACAGTTAATAAAGTGATTTATTTGAACCAGTTCAATATCAATGTTTTATTATCCATTATTCTGTTTTTACATTAAAGTTGAACGCAATTATTCTTGGCAAGTTTCTTTGCCTATAATGATGTAATAAAGAAGCTTACTCGAGTTGTTAAACGAACGCATTTGAATGAACAGACGGAAGTTAGCAGTTTGTTAAGCATGAACCTTGCTGTATCGCTTCAGTGCAATGTTTCTCTAAGCATGGACCGCGGACCGTAGTCCGTAGTTTGTCCATGAAGACTATGATAGCTAAAAAAATTATAGTTTTATACTTTGCAACAACAAAAATACAGTATTATAAGCTGCTTTTGAATGCTATTTAGATTCTGGTTATTAAGGTTTGTGAATTGCTTAAAAAACCCCATCACTAAATTTTATTTTATAGACTTTATAGTTTAGACGTAACTTTTTAATTCTTGAGATTTTATAAAATGGTGAGCGAAAAGAGAAAGAGGAAAGGTGGTGCGGAGAAAGAACGTGCGAGGAAGAAGAAAAGGTTGCAAGAAATTGCTGCTAAGTGCAAGAACATCGAAGCATGTTTTGCAAGTTCAAGTACCTCAAGTCAAGCTACCAATCCTATTCTAGTTGATCCTACTGCGTCTTCAGAAAAGGAGAATCGGTCTACGAGTGTAATTTCAGATGCACCAGCAACAGATAACGGCCAGTTTCAGCAGTCTGTAACTTCTCATGCACCACCAAGAGCTTCAGAAAGCCAAGATAGTTCTACTTCTACGTTATCATCTAGACAACCGCAAGTTTCAGAAGGTCAAGACCAGCGTGTAAATTCTGATGCACCTGAAGCAGCTTCAGAAAGCCAAGAGATTTCAGCCTTTTCTTCAAAGCAATCGCAAGTTTTAGAAGGTCAAGACCAAAGTGTAAATTTTAATGCAGCAGCAACAGCTTCAATAAGCCAAGACTGCTCTGCAAATGCACTAATTGCTCCTCAACCACAGGCTTTGGTAGTTCAACTCGACCACTCTGCCAATCCTGTTGTTGCAGTGTCGCCATCCAACGTCCAAACCCAGTCGTGGTTTGTAAAACCGAAGCAAAGTAAACTAAGCGAATACTTTAAATTTCATCCACACCAACCAGAAACCACTAAATTTAATTGTAAAAATGTCTATTTTTGGTCTGATGACACTGGAGATCGTTTGCAGCGATTGTGGTTGTCGTAGTCTGAAGAAAATGAAGCCCTGTTTTGCAATCTTTGCATTGCGTATGATACTAGCAGCAAACAAAGTTCTAGCAAATTTAAAACTGGTTTCGATGATTGGAGACATGTTCACCAGCGAATTGATGAACATGAAATTTCTCAAAAGCACCAACATTGTGCTGAGGCGTTCCTACGATTCAACACTGGAAAAGAAATTTCAACCTTGGTTGCAGTTGGTAATGATACGTCATTGCACAACAAACATGTGATGCGAAGAAGATTAGTTCTCGACAGGATCGTCTCCATCATTAAAATGATTGGAAAACGAGGTATGAGCTACAGAGGTACAGGCGGTGCGGAAAAGGTTTCCAGTTTATGTGATGAAGAAGTCGATCATGGAACCTTTTTAAAGACAGTTCTTCTTCTTACGAAGTACGATAACGTTATGCAGGATCATATGAAAAATATTGTAAAAAAGTCTTTGCAAAACAAACCCGACAAGTACAAGCACAACCGCGCAAATAGAAACACATTTATATCCAAAACCACTGTCAACTCTATCATTGCAGTTATTTCGAAGATAATGAAACAACATATTTCGAACTCAGTCAGATATGCAGGCATATACTCTGTTCAAATCAATTCGACTCAAGATATTACTTCGACCGACAAATGTTCAGTTACTTTGCGCTTTGTTACAGGGGAACGTGTCGAGGAACGACTCCTTGCTGTTGCGGATAGTCATTCTGCAACTGGAGCAGACCTGTGCAAATTGCTAAAAGAAATTCTGCAGAAGCAAGAAATTGACGTCTCCAAATGCATCTCCGATAGTACAGATGGTGCTTCAAATATGTCCGGACAATATAATGGTTTTGCAGCTTTTCTTGAAAAAGAATCTCCTGGTCACATTCACACATGGTGCTATGCTCATGTTCTAAACTTGGTGCTCTGTGATGTCACTACAACTAATCATGAATCGATATCTCTATTTGGATTAGTTCAAAAGCTTGGAGTTTTTTTTCGAGAGTCTTACTTGCGGATGGATATGTGGAAGGAGCAGATGAGTCATAGACAAGGTCATGATCTCCATAGCAAGTTAAACCTTATCGGAACAACTAGGTGGTGGTCAAAGCATGAATGTCTTAGAACAATTTTTGGTGCATTTGAAGATGAAGACAATGGTCTGTTCTGTGATGTGGTTCAAGTTCTTTATGCTGCATCTTCGTCTGAAAAGTTGAGTTTTAAGGCCCGGTTCGATGCCACTGTACTTTTAGAGAATATGGTTCAATACCGACATATTCTCACAGCTTTTACCTATCTACGTATTATGGAGAAAACTTCTGCACTTTCAAATTACTTGCAGACTTCTGGATTAGGTTTTATAAACGCGTTCAACATGATGGAAGCTACTAAGAAAAATCTTGAATAAATTTGTCGAGATTTTGCAAAGGTTTCTTCCAGAGCTGACAATTTCGTGCAACAGGCCAATGAAGTTTTGGAGAACCGCGAATGTAATGTTTTGATTGAAAGCAGTTTTCCGGTAAAGCATGTTCGAAAAAGCAAAAGTGTACCATCGAACGACTCCCTCTCATCAGACTGGATGAAAAACTTTGAAGTCGATGTACACAACAGAATTTTCGACCAAGTGAATCAAAGTTTGGATAGAAGATTTGCCTCACATAAAAAGTTGTATACTGACTTAAGCTATTTCGACCCCAAACGCTTTTCTGAAACAGTTCAGCATGGAGTTCCGATCTCTGCAGTAAGTGTGATAAGCAACCTCATGCCAAGCAAAAGTACAGATTCTTCTGCTGTTCAGCAAGCTCTTCGGCAAGAGATCTTGGATTTTGCATCAAAATGGCCAAAACTGAAAAAAACCTCTCGTGAACACCACATCGAATTAAATGAAACAGGTGATGAAATGCTCACTTATTTCTATTTTCGCAGTTTAAATGTTATTCCAATTGATTTTTAAACTATACTGAGAGATGCAGGCCGAGCCAATGCCTCGCGTATTTGTAATTTGTTACTTGATTATTTTCACTTTAACTGTTATGACACAGTTTAAACCATTTAAAAATATTCAAGCATGCTGTATTACAAGGTCAAAAAGTTGCTGTGCAATCTTGTAATCCAAATCATTCACAATCACATGGGTTGGTCATCAAGTCAATTTCACAGTCAAAGGTGTCATATTGAAAGCGAAATAACAGATTTATTTCATGTTTATTTGTGTAAGTATTAATCTATTTTTATTTTACTATGAACAGATGATGATGAAGAAGATTCGAGATTAATCGACAGTCACAAGATCCAACAATGCCGATGCCAAAACTGCTTTCTTTGCTGTTATACCGCGATTCGGAGATACAGAATGTCTTGTAGAAGCTATACTCTCTTATACCAAGCTTACAAAGTTATCCTTACATTCTCCGTGACACAAGTTGGTTGTGAAAGAACTTTCAGCAAGCTGAAATATGTGAAGAACCGCTTGAGAAACCAGCTTAGCGAAGATCGGCTGGATACACTTCTTCTAATGTGCATCGAACATGACATTTTAATACGCATTTCAAACGAAGCAATTATTGACGAACTAGCGACAACGAGCACTGAAATGCGAAGACTGTTATCTTTCAAAAAATAGATTGTTTTTATTTTTCTACATTCATTTTATTATTTTCATTTCCTGTCACGAGACAGTGCCAGGCGCTAAACAAAGGACAAATGTTCCATCTCTTTGAGGAGTTGCCTGGTTGTGTCAGTCTACCATGTCTACACGATAATTTTCTTCACTCGACTCTTATATGCTGAGCGTTAAGCAAGAACAGCAGTGAATACCACTTTAAACATCTTTAGTGTGATGCGAACGGGAATCGACCCTTTCTACTAAACTCCGAGACGAACGCTCTAACCACTAAGACATTGAGCTGGCTTTAAAGATATACGTAATTTTAATACATAGTTCTTTTTTTTCTAAATTGGAGGAACTTTAATTTTTAGTTGCCTAATACAGTAAAAACGTGAATTTGTTTAAACATATCTTTTGAGCTCTGCGAAAGTGGGCCGTTTATTTATTATGTGCCCGGGCCGGTTAAATTTGCTAATCCGCCCCTGCTGTTAACTAGACTTGATTTTCAACAGCTTCAAAATAATTTAACATAATTATTAGGCAGTGTTTAAAGGATGTATATTTTCTATTATATATCAAAACCCGACTGTCTTAAATCACTAGTTAGGGGTAGGGAGGAGAAGGTAAAGTTAGGGTTATATGGCTATTGTCTAAGCTTAGTGAAGTAGACTAGTCACTAGTTATAGTTGATTAGTGTAGCCCACACAAAAAATATTCAACTAAAAAAAGATTAGCTGTGCTGTTCAGTAGAATCTTTGGAGTATGATTGATGGATATTTTAGATAGGGCCTAGTTTAATTACTAATAATAGGCCTATAGCTAGGACACATTGACACACATTTAAATGAGACTTTTCAGTTAATTGACTATTACAGTCAAATGTAATTCAACCGATATATTTCATTTAAATATGTTTCAAAATGTTCTGGCTATTATATTTGTAATTAGTAACTACTCATACAGTCATACTGTTAATGTGCCGGTCCAACAAAAAAACGTAAAACAAAAATATTGACATTACCGCGTATATATTGGTATTTTGCCATGACTAGTTGACCATTGACTGCACTAACTTACTAAGTATCTTTTTTAAGAATTAATTCGATTAATTTATTTTTTAAGAATTATACATTTTAGTAGTAAAAAGCGGCTTTTAAAAGTAAAAACAATCACTGCAGTAATTCTATCATTATAACACACACTTGTTGTGTACCCCAGTGCAACTCTAATACCGATTTTGTGTTGATAACTGTGCCATGTTTCGTTTTCTCTGTTCTGGTCAATGCAGATATAAGGAGTAAATAGATAGATGTGTGCCTTGTCCCAATGCACAAAATAGACTCGGATCAGTTGAGATATTGCTTTAGTACAGTTATAAAATCTTTAACAGATATGTTTTTCATTCTGGCTGTTTCCGTGGACAATTATAGCCTATATGCAACAGGTGAGAATCTGCATTAGTGTAGTTATGAAATATCATTATTTAGTACTTCTATGTAAAAACAGAAAATTGTATGTGTAAATAACAATAAGCCTTCTGACAACTTTGACCTCATACATGAAATATCAGAGTAAACAATTTTTGCGGTTTGTAAATAAATGTATGATCAATGTTGTCGGTATCAGATGCTGTAGCAGTTCGTATATTGTAATACCTGTGGCAATGTTATACTTGCTTACTGCATTTACATAGGCTCAACAGCTCATCTCTCTCAACTTCTTAAAATCCACAACATTATAATTTTGTCAATGCAGCGGTTGATTTAACAGATGTAATTTTACTACAAAAATGTGCTGTTTCTATGTTTCTTGTTATGCAGAAAAATGTTAATGGATCTCTGTGGCGGTAATTTGAAACCATACTGTACGCATCCTACGAAGACTGAAGAGCTACTTTTTTGTTATTGGTTTTCACTCGCAATCTAAAAAATATTTTCAATAACTTTTTGTCAAAAGGCTGAATGCACATTCTAGTTGTTGGTTTTAAGGATATATCGGGTCCAGTTGCATGGGTTCGTTTGGTAATGTAAAGCATCTGTATGCTTTAGAAGAACACAAGAGCTTAAAAGTTGCCCATTCACTGAAATAGGCATCCTTGAATCCAAGCAATATAGCAAAAACTTCCCCTCAGCATGCATTGTGTAAGTTGGAGTATTGGTTTATTTTTAGCGTTATAACTTGGAGATTAATTAGTCAATTGCTATTTGCGCATTTTGCTACTATACACAAAATGTGCAGCTGTAGTTCTTTCAAATTCATGCCTGTTACTAGGTGAAGATTGAACTGGGTAACTTTAAGCTGAACGAAATAGCTTTCATTGTGTGAATATAGCTGTATTTAACCTCGTGGGTTCTTCGCTGCTTGGTCCACATTGCGTCGTATCTTATGATATTTTATTTTCGCTGCTATATTATGTTCTGTTGTCTTCGTGGACAAATAAAACAATCTGAATCTGTCATTCGTCATATTTCTTGGCTTTTTAAAAATTTTTTTAAGCACTGGTACAGTAGGATTAAAATTGCAGTTAAAATTTAAAAACACAACAGTTTGTTTTGTCAGTAACGACTCACCAGGTGTCACAGATTCTTATTCAAATAGAATCTCAACGGTAACGACTCATCAGGTGTCACGGATTATTTGAATCTGACACCTGATGAGTCGTTACCGACGAAACAGGCTATTGTATTTTTAAATTTTAACTCTGATTTTAATGCCACTGATTCTGCTCTGGTTTTTATCATCGAGCACAAAGTTTTATAGTTCCAATTATCCCAACTTTGCTGTTCGTTGAAACTTCATCACTTTTATTAACAACGTTTGGAAAGTAATGTCTTCGAAATCACCAGCAAAAGGTATTACTATTGTTACCGATACTGACGAAAAATTGTTTAGCACTTTGTGAAGAAATAGCGTTCAATTAAAGTTCTTGCGGTTTTTACTGTTATGCTGTAGGCCTAGACCTGTTAAAGATTTATATATATCAAGCGTCAAAGAACGTATTTTTCCTTTTACAGTGCTGCATTGCCGTGCATTGTGCTTCCGGCATATATTTTAGAATTTTCTATATAATATTTCAATTTTTCATTTTAGGATCGAGAAGAAATAATGAGATGTGCAAGCCTCTGACGTAAATGCAGAAGGCGTTTACGCCAGCTTTTCTCTTTCATTTTTGCATCGAGCAACTGAAATTTTTAAGAAATGAAAGGCATCAGGGCAGTCTGGTTTAACTAATGAAACCTTCACTGCGTGTATTCAATCCATGGAAGCTGTAAGTCAAATTGGCTTCTCACCTGATTTCCAAACATGGGTTGAGCTAGCTACGTGCTTCCTGAAAAATTTACCAGCGATGCAATTTACGGACGTTTTGGCTAGCACCGCCAGGCCAATGGCGGTAATTTTTGTATGTCAATTCTGCAACTTTTTCAACCAGAAAAAAATTGTTGCCTGAGCCTGCTGCAACAAAAAGCTCTCTCCACTTTAGTAGTTTAAATACCAGCCAAGAGCAGCATTTGTCGTCATTTTTGAAGAGATTGTAAATAAAAATAATCAGCATACATTCTTGCTTTAGCAAATTTGTTTACACGGACATTACAATTTTATTCCTATTATGCAATCACTATTCAAATGATTTGCTAACAATTAACTCAAGCGAATTAATCAATGTGCCGTGGACCACCCTGCAACAATGTGCAGCGGCTTACACAAGTTATCTTCAAAATCTAGACCGGAACATTAATTCGATTATTAGTCTTTTTTCGTGTTTTGACTCTGGTATACTTTGAGTAGCTACTGTGATAGGCCAACTGTTTTTTGCCCAACGCTCATTTGAATGCATGCTAAAACATAATTATGATGCCGGTTTTCTGAAATATCGCAGCATTGAAACTTGTTTGCATCAAGATATGTAACTTAGCTCGCTTTGATTTCACTATTTTTTCAGCGAAAAAAATAGCTATCATCGCACATTTTTTGACTTTTGTAAAAATGACATTAGAATTTAGCGGGTAAAGTTAGAATTTTGTTTAAAAATTGTGATTTTAATACGCATACGATAATTTTGAATACTGCGTTCTTACTGTGACTCGTCATTGCATTGCTTACTTTTCTTTCCGCCGCTGGCAGAAATCAAACCTAGATTAATTTTTATGTTTCTATGATAATGGTTTAAAAACGATAACGGCAATAATTTCTCATTTCATTATTTTTGGATAGTTTACACCAACCTAAAACAACCCGCTCTACAATGGCTCTTAGCACCACTGTTGTCAGTGCGATATTGAAGCAAGCGATTCCGTTGTTCTAGATATCCCTGTAACAACTGATGGACAATCAGCATTTTTAAGCCGTCAACAAGTCAATAACGTAAAATCACAGCAAAGCTTTTCATGCAGTGGCAGTGGGTAAATTAGTAAAGCAATGAAAAAGTTTGTAAAATAACTGAAGTGAATTATAATATGAAATCTTCATAAATAAGAAAGCAGCTGCTGAGCCAAAACATAAATATTTGCATTACCGGTACCGTACTCTCTAAACTTATTGTGACAGCGTCTAATTTTAAGGAGCAATGGAAGTCTTCCTTCTAACATTCGTACCTGTGACAGGGTCAGGCTTTCAAGGTTCTTTTTAAAACGCATTTTTTGTTAAGGAATTTTCTGATTAGTTCGTACACCTTTAACAACGTTTCTGTTCAGTATTTTGCGTGGTATACATCATTGTGTTTATTGTACCCAAGTGGAAAATTAAGAGCGCACGAGAGTATTGTCTGTTGTAGTGGCAGCATGAAGCAATATGTTTGAATTTTGATGCATTGGGCATTGGAGTGATTTTGTTGCTGATTAGCAAATACAATTCAGTCACGTTCTCCATTTACGGCTTTTACAAACTGTTTTATCAACCCCAGTTTAGCGTGAAGAAAATAACAACTTGTTGTTGTTGGAATCAAAAAGCTTGTAAAATCATCTTCACTTGTATCGATATCTTTTGAGCTTTGGATGAAGCAAAATATTTTGTCAGTCAACTTTTTCGAAGTGTGAAAAGTAGAACTGGACTTTGCTCATCCGAGGTACAAATCTTAGAGCTGATGGCAAAGTGGGACAGGTTGCTTTAGATAAGTTCAATTAACTAACGCCTTCAAGGCAGGGCCGCAACCAGGAGGGGCGCGGAGACCCTCTGAAAAAATTCCCCCCTACAAAAAATTGGTTACTAAAATACATGATACCGGTATAGGTAATTTGGCTCCCCCTAAAATATTTTTCGCCCCCCTAAGCATTTGCTTCTAGTTGCCGGCCTGCTTCAAGGTTTACCATGCAAAAAGTAGTAATGATTCACGAGACCATTAGCTTCTCGTCACACCACTAGATCACCGAAAGTGAGACCCGTCTTTGTTTTAATTTGGTCCGCTTCTGGGATACTTTGCTCAAAACTTACAAACTGAGTGAGGTGCCCAAGGGCTGTTTGATTTCCAAGCTTCACTTTAAAGTAAGCAAGGTAGGCTTTTTTAATAAACTTTTTAATGTTAACAGGCACGTTACCTAATTAGACAGCATGTAGATTTATCACTAACACAGTTACAATAGAAAAGATCATAGTTATTTTTGCGCTTTTGTTAGTTTCTTATCCATTTCAATTCGTTCGCATCAGTGTTGAATCACATGTGGACTAATATATATGATGAATCCATTAAATCCGGTGTTATTACCAGTCCTATATCTGATCATTTGCCTGTGTTTATGTGTCTCAATCGCGACAGTCAGCCAAAATCTCCCACTCCTAATTTAACAAGATGTTTTTCATCATTACATATAAAAAATTTTACAGTCTACTTAAAAATATTGACACTAGCTTAATTTCGAATGAAACTCTCTCAAATGTTGCGTTTGAACTTTTAAAGGAAATTTGCTCTCAAGCTTTTAATCAAAGTTTCCCATTGCAAGTTTTTCCTCCATATTATAATATTAGATTTACAGTAATAAACCATGGTATGATGATGAGTTGTACCAGCTTATGCTAAACAAAGACAGATTGTTCAAAAAATTTATTTGCGAAAAGTCACCAACTCTCAAAGCAAGATACAATACGGCTCGAAATATATATTTCCACACCTTAAAAGCAAACAAAAAAAATTATTATGCCTTGCAATTTGAAAAAATAAATTGAAAGCAACTTAGAAAACAATAAACAAATTGCTTGGAAAAAGACAAATACAGGTAACTTCCTGTTCTTCCCTTGTGCTTGATAACCGACTGACTTCTGACCCCCTTGCTAATACAGGGCTGCGAACTCGAACTCGCTGAACTCGGTCATTCTTGCCGAACTCTAACGTGAACTCGGACTTGCAAATATTTCTTGAACTCGAACTCGGTTAAAAATCGATCGAGTTCGCAGCCCCGCTTGCTATAGCTAATCACTTTAGTAATCATTTTGCAAGCATTGCCAGCTAGTTGGTTGATAATCTTCCTCCTTCGTGGCATAATTTTAAGGACTATCTTGGAACATCTACTACTACAGGGATGGCGAACCACTGACCGTGACCCACTTGCAGTTTCAAAATTATAAGAAAATGTTTGCAAATAATTGTATTATGTCACAAAAGTTCTATATCTGTGCAGTAACAATTCATGCCTGGATTTATAAGTAACTGAACCAAACATTTATGATGCAATAACGTATTGTTCTCTTGATTGTTTGCCTAATTATTATTTTCTGATCTGACTATTATGAACCTGTACAGTGCAGTCAACTCTCAATAAAACGCACCTTTGATACGACGAACTACACGATATAACGAACCAATTCCGAAGTCCCGATTTTTTTCCTATCTTTTTCCTATTTAACATACCCTCGGTATAACGAACTTGGATATGACGGACTTTTCGTTATAACAACTATTCTTTCGGTCTCTGGAAAATTTTTTCTTGTTATAACGAACTTCTGCCTATTTCGGCTCATATCGCAAAATGCATTTAGCCATTGTTTTCGCATGATTCATTTTGCCGAACAGGCAAGCCGTCATAGATGACCTAGTTGTGCTGTCATAGTTGACCTAGTTGTGCGGTTGTGAGCATACAACCGTCAGTCTGTCATACTGTAGTACAGTAGTCTGCAGCTGTCTGACTTTTTTTGAGACCTGTAGGGTAATATCAAGTGTAATGACACTGTATCATTACACTTGATATGTTTTAGTTAATACGGTTTTGTAGCAGTTTTCTGATAATAATTATGTTTCATGAATACCGTCCTATTGATGAGTTGCATTGACGTCACGAAATTTTCCCGCCAAATTGCTTGGACGGCAGAAAACTCATTTGCAGCAGTCTGGCAGATGGTATTTGGCTGCGTTGGTTGTGTGTTCAGGCTATTAGTAATGACAAACTTGTTCGTGATCAATTGAGTTGTTGCAGTTACTGACTATATGCATTGCAGGAAATGATTCAAATTATTCTAGGTTATTTTTAAAAATTATGCAGATATCAGAAGAGTAGTCTAAAAGACTCTGGTTTTATTGGCCTAGGTTTTTGACAAAAGAATATTTAAGAGTGTTAGAGGATATCTTTAGGTTTAAGCAAATTAAGGTCAGTTAAGTCTGCAATGTTGCAGAGATTTTATGAAACCATATCCTACTGGATATGATGAGTTGGTTTTAACGAACTTTTTTATTGTTTTGCTGTTACCTTTGCGTGGTAAATCCTTATATACCAAATAACTTCAGTGTAGGCTACGATAGTTACCGGCAACAGTTTTATATTTGTAAGTTTACCTCGTTCGAGTAACATATATTTAAGAACCGGTAACCTTAAGCTTTTTGAGTCAATTTGCTCCCTGCAATCTGGTTACCTCATAGCCTAAAGATGGAGAAATTGAATTTAGTAAATAAATAATAAATAACTGAGGTTATTTTCAAATTATATTAAACGGAAAGTTCAACAGTAATTGAGGGAGACTGCGAAGTGAGCTTGCGCTCTTGGAGTCAGCAGTTACCCGTTATATATGTTAAATGCGATCGGCTCCAGCCGCGAATCGAACCCGTCACGTAGGATCTGTCACCTGGGCGCGGGTACCGCTAGGCCATGTCGCTGACTAGAAGGTGCAATTTGGAAAACAAAATTTATGGATTTGAATTGCAGCCTACAAAAAAATGACCCAAAAGCAGAAATGGATGGCAGGGAAGTTACTGCAATAGGACACCGAGTGGAAAATGTAGTCCTTGTGGAATAGAATTCCCTACCAAACTCGTTTGAATCCATGAAACGATTTGCGGTGGCTTTGTTAACGATGCTCGGCTCCACATATTCTTGCAAGTCCTTGTTTTCACACACGAATTTCATAAAATCGAGTACCGGTACCAGGTATCATCTCAGCTCAGAGGTCAGTGCTGCATATGTTAAGCTGAAAACTAATTAATATCAGCCTAGGATTGCTAGACTTGCAGAGAAGATGCAGCCACAAGTTCCTCATTAATGTTAATATTTCATTAACGTTTTTTATTCTTTTTCAAATTCCAATTTGGTCTTAAAAAAAATCATTCTACTAGTATGCTAATACCTTGCTTACTGCGTACATACTTGAAGCGTTTGAAAATCGGAAGAAAGTTTTGGGTGTATTTTTAGATCTTTCAAAGGCTTTTGATACTATAGGTCATAACATATTATTAGGCCTACATAAGTTAAAACATTGTGGAATTAGAGGATTAGCCAATGATTGGTTTCAAAGTTATTTAAGTGATAGAACTCAAATGGTTGAGCAACAAAATGCTTGCTCCAAGTTAAACCAATTCAGTTTGGAGCTCCCCAAGGTTCAATATTAGGCAGTGATGGAGTCGAGTACTCAACTTCCGAGTACAAGTACCGCAAAAAACTTCGAGTACGAGTACAAGTACTGATATTGAAAAATGTACGCGAGTACTAGTACCGTAAAAAAGTTCGAGTACGAGTACTTTTACAAATTTAGCAAAAAAACAATTTTCAAGTTGTAACAGTTCAAAGTTTGTCGCAAAACATAATCGAATACATTTTTTCAGTGTTTGGGATGTTGAGAAGGCGCATCAATATATATACGGGTTATATTGGCTGTAGTTTGCAATCGAAAGTTCCTCTTGTTTGTTAGTTTGTTACTTCTAGCGATAGCCAAATGTACTCGTGCACTCGGCGCTTTTTTTTGACCGAGTAGGTCTACCGAGTACATTGACCTTCGAGTACTAACCGAGTACTAGGGGTTGCGAGTACGAGTACCCCAAAAGTGGTATTCGAGTTCGAGCACAGTACTCGAGTACTTCATCACTGATATTAGGTCCTTTTTCATTTTTAATTTATGTCAATGACTTTCACAATTGCATAGCCACTGGTGATATGATAATGTTTGCAGATGATACGAATATGTTTTTCACTGAAAGAAACTATGAAACAATGTATGGTTGCGCAAACAAGCAATTATGTAATATTGATCATTGGCTCATTGCCAACGAGCTGTCATTAAACGTTAATAAAACGAACCACGTTGTGTTTAGAACTCCAAGTTCTAACCCCCCTTCCAATAACCTCACTTCCCTTATGAAAAACAAACGCATTAACGGGGTACCCACAAGCAAGTTTTTAGGAGTAATTCTTCATGAAAATTCAAGTTGGAACCGTCACCTGGATGCAGTACTTAAGAGACTTCACATAAGCTTGGGTGTTTTTAGAAAGATATCATACGTTATCATCGTTTTTAGAAAGACCGGCCAGTTGGCGTAGTGGTAACGACATCGCTATCGGTGCGGGAGGTCTTGGGTTTGATTCCCTGGCCGATCAAATCGGACACAGTGTTGCCAACTGCTCGCCTCCGCTGCGACGTTTCTACTGTGTTGTCCAGGCGCAAAGCCGCGGAGATGGGCCCCGCAAACTCGTTACACGCTTCGGCGTATTACGGCGAGTATAATGAAGATTTGATTTTTTTGATTTGATCATCATACCTCAAACGCAATGCTCTTACTATGTTGTATCATCCTATGTTTAACTGCCATATTTCCCATTGTGCTACGACAAGGTGTTTCGGAAATAAAACTGTCATCATGAATTTGCAACTTTCAGCAAATAAATTTGTAAGGCTAATTAATGGATTAAATTTTAGAGATTCAGTCAAACAAGTAATGGTGGTAAGTAACTTATTGTCTGTTGAGCAAATGTTGGAATTTGAGATAGCTTGCTTTATGAAGAGATATTATAAAAACCTTTTGCCACCTTGTTTCGATGATTTTTTTCAAATCAATAGCATAAATAGTTCAGCAGAAAATATCACTAGAAGTGGCTCTAATCGTTTGGCTAGTCGTTTGACTCGAAGAGGTAGTCGTTTGACTCGAATAGGTAGTCGTTTGACTCAAAAATTAGGTAGCCGTTTGACTCGAAGACTTCACGTCCCTTCACTGCTTCCTCATATTGCAAGTAAATGAGCTTCATTTGCATGTTTACATTAAACCTACTTTTTTAAAGTTTTTTTTTGAGTGCTTGTACTTGTAAAATGAAAATAAACTTGTCTGCTTGTCTAATCTCTACCCTAAATTTTGTAGAATAAATGTTACGAAACAATCAATGGAATGTAAAGGTCCGCTAATCTGGAATAAAATCCCCCTTGATATAAAACGGCTAAAATCGCACCGAGACTTCCGTAAGCAAATTCGTTCGCATATTATCTCTTCCAACCAAAAATAATTCCCACTCTAGTTGTTTAGACTTTTTTTCTTTTTTTTTATTAAGAACGCATACTGTTCTACCTTTTTTAAATTTTTTAGAACCTGAATTTTGTGGAATAAATGTAGTAACAATTGACAAATCATTGGAAGAAAACTGCAAAGAACCACAATTTGAAGCTGTTTGTAATCCGCGTTGCATACGAGTTGGACATTATGTGGACAAAAAATAAACTTTGAATTGCTAAAAGAGAACTCTATGCTACCGAAGGGGAGGGACAAATTGTTATTTTGTTGAGGATAATTTATCTTTAATATGCATTTGCAAACTCGAAGTATTAATACAGAAGGTTCTGGTTTCTTGTCTTAATAGCTAGAAAATCTGTAGGTGTACTGTTTGTACATGTTTTGCGTTTTATTTCCTGCTGAATGTTTTTTCTTTTTAGGTGCAGCGACCATACTAATTTATTTTACACGCTTTTGTTCTGTATTTTCATCTGGAGCATGTTCAAAGCATATCGTTTTGTCGCTGTTTCCTTATTTTTAATCCAGTTGTTTTCTGTGTTGATGATGGCGTTATTTTATGGTTAAAAATAAAAAATCCTACTACTACTACTAATTTCCTTCATGGAATAACAAATAAAACAAGTCAGAATTTTTGCTTCTTATTAACGCATAAACCTGCAAATGTCAATTCTGCATGTTCCACGTTCGGTACGAGCTGTTCACTGCATTGCGCACTACAAACTGGTAACTGGTACCATTCATTAAGATCATCCATAGGAATAGGATCGGACTGAGTTGACAGAGAGTTTTATTGTAGTAACCTCACTTCAATGCCATTAACTAATCCTTATGCAGTTCAAAAACAGTTGCAGCAGTTCGGCATTTATGAACATTGTGACTAGAAACATCGCTATCGGTGCAGAAGGTTTATGGGATCGAATCCCGGACCGGTCAAATCATACACATTGTCGCCAACGGCTCGCGACCGCTGCGATGTTTTTTGGTGTTGTGTTTCCAAGGCGCTAAGCCGTGGAGATGGACCTTGCCACTCGTTACACGCTTTAGCGGGATCCCGCAAGCATACCCTATATATAACGAAGATTTGATTTGTTTGATTTAACGTTGAGCCATAATGTGATCACAAGTTAAAAACAGTGGGAAATAACTATCAAACATTTTTTTTTCAGCATTTTGCCGAAAAACTGCAGAGAGTATAATACGCAATATCACCACAGTTAAAAAGTTAAATTTGTAAAACCCAACAGTCTGTTTCACCCAAAAGAGATCATCAGGGGTATCTGAAAACAAGTAGAGATATAAAATTCAAACTAAAAACTAAATTGTATGAGCTCACTAAAAACACTGCGCGGCTGCGCCTCACAAATCTACGGTACCGATGTTAACAGTAAGTGTAGATGGGCCTTTAATGCCTTTAAGGCCCGTCTACACTATGCTTATTTTAAGCGCTTAAGCACGAAAGTTCTTCGTTTATTTATGAAGTTTTCGCTTGGAGAATTTTGTAAGCAACCAATTATGTAAACAGTAGTTTACAAAATTTTTATTTCGCTTCAGTAACGATTCCGCAATTATGTAATTCGCGCTTAGCTGCTTACTTTTCAAGAAGGTTTGTTAGGTCCCAGGTCCTAGGTTAGTGCATCATTGCAATTGATCAGCAGAATTGCTTTTGAACAGAAGAACATTGCGTAGATGTAAAGTTGTGACTATTTTGGTACAATAGAAAATTTTAGTAAAGCGACTTGTGTAATTTTTTTTAGCTGATAAGGCATCCGGAAGTTTAGCTTAGACTAGACCAAGAGCACTGAGCACAGTAGAGTATTGGCATGTCTTGGTCCAGGTTTTTCACAACTAGAAAAGGCTGTGTGTTTTTAGTATTGTAGTTCATGATGTGCATTTGACTATGTGTAGCAGTGTAATACAGTTTACAGAAATTTGCAAGGGACAAATTAATGTTTCGACTATAACAAAAGTCTCGTCAGCCTTGCTACGCACAGCCAATCCAGGCCAAACTCATTCGAGACTGTAAAGACTCTCTTTTGCATTGCTTTACCTGGACATCCCGACTTCATGTCTTTTCTAAGTAGTGCCCTATTTTTAGCAGGCGACTGGCCCCAAACAACGATACCCAATGAAAAAGCCTAAAACTACTAACCCACAACTAAGTTACCGGTAGCCTAACTAGCCCACATCACTAAAAACCCCCATGACAACGTACTCATTTGCAGCTGCAGACGCGTTTCGACCTTATTATGGTCTCATCAGTGCAGCATAGCAACCACCCACCTCACTGGAAAAAAAATCCTAACCTTCAAAAGAACCTCTCCCCCCCCCGACTCTAAGCCTCTACTCGTTCTGCTCATGGTAGAACATTTGAAATAAAACCTTCAAGGAATTAGTACATGCTGGATTATGATGTCACAGATTCCCTGTAAACAATCGACAAGAATAGAAATGACCGGTTGGTTTAAACATTATTTTCCCGGTAACTTGAGAAGGAATTTTTTGATTACGGTTTGTAACTATACCAGTTACCAAAACCTATAAAAAACCTCTCTGCCCAACCCGTTCGCCCGTGAAAAAGCGGGGGACAAGGCAGACGAGACTTTTGTTATAGTCGAAACATTAATTTGTCCTTTGTAAATTTCTCATCTAACTCATAATTGATGACAGAAGTGGATGGTTCAATTCCCACCTGCATAGGGGAGTACCATTTTCCATTCCATTAAAAGACTGTACTTTTATTGTTGGACCTGGTCTTACCCTGACACATTGGGCTTTGTTGTCGGCTGACTTTGCAGATGCCTATCTGAGAAGTGCAGGAAGAAGAATTCAATTTGACTTACATATCCTTCTTTGTATCGTCTTACTAGATGCTTTAACTGTGCATGCAGTTCGATAAACGTACCGAGATATTGATGTTTAAACCACCGATAAGCGCTGACATTCACTGTGTTTTCTGGGCTGCATGCGCAGACACAGTGCCTGCTTTTTGGGCAGAGAGGTTTTTTGTAGGTTTTGGTAACTGGTATAGTTACAAACCGTAATCAAAAAATTCCTTCTCAGGTTACCCGGAAAATAATGTTTAAACCAACCGGTCATTTCTATTCTTGTCGATTGTTTACAGGGAATCTGTGACATCATAATCCAGCCTGTATTATTTTCTTGAAGGTTTTATTTCAAATGTTCTACCATGAGCAGAACGAGTAGAGGCTTAGAGTCGGGAGGGAGAGGTTCTTTTGAAGGTTAGGATTTTTTTTCCAGTGAGTTGGGAGGTTGCTATGCTGCACTGATGAGACCATAATAAGGTCGAAACGCGTCTGCAGCTGCAAATGAGTGGGTTGTCATGGGGGTTTTTAGTGATGTGGGCTAGTTAGGCTACCGGTAACTTAGTTGTGGGTTAGTAGTTTTAGGCTTTTTCATTTAGTTTTTTTTTTTTTATTTAGTTGCATATTTATCCTCCTATCAAGAAAAGCGATCAATGCGCTATACGAGCTCGCTTAGGAGTTGCCGGCCATCAGTCTACCACACCAAGATGGGGGAATTCCGCTAAGTGCCTTTCCCACGGCACAACAAGTAAACTTGCCGGCTTGTTCTCCAAACTGTCCCTTCAATGCTGAACGTCAAGCAGGGAAGCTGTGAATACCAATGTTAAAGTCATTGGTTTGACCCGACTCGGAATCAAACCCGAGTCTACAGCTCAAGAGACAGACGCTCCATACCACTCGGCCATCTGAGCTGTTTAATTGGGTATCGTTTTCATTGGGTATCGTTGTTTGGGGCCAGTCGCCTGCTAAAAATAGGGCACTACTTAGAAAAGAGATGAAGTCAAGATGTCCAGGTAAAACAATGCAAAAAAGAGTCTTTACAGTCTCGAATGAGTTTGGCCTGGATTGGCTGTGCGTAGCAAGGCTGACGAGACTTTTGTTATAGAAGTTTACTGAAACTTATACCATGTATGGTATACCAGCATACTATCCGGTATACCGGATTCCGGATAGTCTACCAACATGTTTAACCGTAGACTAACAGTATCACTGTATTCCATTAGGCTTATCGCTGAGTCGGGGCTTGTTTGAATGAAGCCGTAGTTAGGGTTTGGGGGGTTAGACCTTAACCCCTACTAATACCTCACTAGCGGTCCTTGTGCTCGTGTCGTGTTATATCTGCCTGTTATAACTGTAAGTTATAAGATGCGGCTTAATTTAAACAAGTTCCGGCTAGTCCAGTACAGTGGTTCTTTGAGCCTACTACAGTTCTAAGGAAAATAAAAATTTGCATTGTAAGATTTACGACTGAATACTTGCAACTAAGTTGGACATTTTAAAAGAAAACTTGCTTGTGACCAGCATGTCTGATCAAGTACCAGTACCACTACTGAGTACCATACCCCCTCTCAACCTCTCCCAAGTCTGAGATGTATCTCTTTTGTAAAAAGCAGCACTTGTTGACTAGTTGAGTCAAGACTGTTTTATCTTTATTTATAAACTTAGCTTTTTCTTGGAAATGCAAGTGGTGGTAGGCTGTTAGCTGTGGATTATACGGTATTTCCCTTACTGCTTATCTCTACATACCGGTAGTTTACAGCCTATAGAATCTGCTGTAAATGTCTGTGAATTTAGTCATTGCTTTTTAACGTAGTGGCTGTTATCTGTGCAGGCTGTTTTAAACACATTTTTCTTTCAATTTTTTATAGCTATGGATAAAAAATATTTTTGTGATGACAGTCAAAAAGATTTATGGATTGCTTACATATTGAAATACAAAAATTTTCACGCTTGTTCAATCCACAAGCAGCGGAATATAAGAACCAAATATATATCACAAATGATTGCATGGAAATGTGTTGGAAAAGGTTGCGGTGTGAAAGGACAAGGTAATGTATTGCAGATTGCCAAAAGTGGCTGATGCATACCGGTATGTCATATTTCAGATTTAATAGTTTTGCAGTAAAAAAACGACAGTTAGCTCAGTTGCTTAGCGCACATGCAATCGATGCAGAAGGTCTGGGGTTCAAATCCTGGGTCAGCTAAATCTGTTAAGTGTTGCCAGAGGCCAACGACTCGCCACCGCTGCGACATTCTTTTGGAGCTGTCTAGCCCAGGCGCTAAGCTGCACAGATGGGCTCCGGCACTTGTCACACGCTTGGACATAACACTTCAAGTATAATAAAGATTTGATTTTTGACTTAGTTCTGTTTTTGGTTCTGTTTTGGACTTAGTTTTGTTTTTATTTTTTATTCATACATAGTACTGTTGTTATATTTTTTGGAGATATCGGTATATATTGGTATAAGCTGGCAAGGACCTTTATGGGTCACCAGTCAGTGGTTTGAAATCAATGCATAAGTAGAATGTGCAAGACCTATGTGCATGATGTTAAGAAATCGTAAACTGTTTGAAGTGGGAAATGGTTAAAAAATTGCAGTAGAATCTCTATTTTGCCAAAAATATTTGCAGTTTTGAGTATAGTTTAATTGCCTTCTTTTGTTTTTATCAATACCGGTATACTTAAGTATATATTATGATACTTGAATTGAATGTACTGTGTGATTAATTAAGCCTACACTTTTTGATGAATTTGTGATTGTCATTGTGATTTTGAAAGACTATACGGCAAATTACTTACGACACATTTTCAAAATTATTCCACTTTTAATTGCACAAAATGCTTTTCTTGAGCAAAAGCAGTTTTGGCTGTATTGGTGATTCTAGGACAAATGGGTCCTGGACAATTATTTCTCTGACCTAACCCTAACCCTGATTCTTTTGTCCGGGACCCATTTGTGCTGGTGCCCATTTGTCCTGTCCGGGACCCAATTGTCCGAAAAGCATACCAATTACCTTTGAAAATTTGAATTTAATATATATATAATATAAATTACTGAGGTTATTTTTTTAACTATTGTGAACTTAAATTTAACAGTAATTGAGGAAAACTGCAGAGTGAGTTTGTACCCTCTTTGAATCAGCAGCTGCTCGGTATAAATACGTCCAGTGTGATCAGCTCCAGCCGAAAGTTGAATTTGTCATGTAGGATTGCCATCGCTAGGCCATGTCGCTGAAAAGAGGTCAAAACCCAGACCTCTCGCGTCAATAGCAGTGTTTCTCAACAATATGCCAGCCGGCTGGTAACTGGTTTTTAAAATTTTGTTTTTTTTTTAGGTACTGGTAGAGCATGCACCTATAAGGTATAGCTGCAATGCCTAATAAATAAACTGTGCGTACGATATTTGTGAATCCAACTACCTGTCAAGCTATTTATTGATTTCATGCATTTTGTGAATAGCAAATTTTTAGCTGTCAAGAACGGGCTCTTTTAAGCATATTTCAAGATATTTCTGTTTTTAGAAGTAATGATGAAAAAATTAATGTTTATAACTTTTCCTTCCATCAAAGTTATGATTGGTTGCAAGTTGCATAAAATAAAATGCAAGTAACCAAATAACCAAATTTATAATCATGTGTTAATAACTTTGCACAAGATATGTGCAAAACCGCATGAAAAGATAAGCACAAAAAATACAAAAGAGGAAAAAGAAGATGTGTAGACAATCAGACGATGCTGGCTCCGAAAAAGTCCTTTGGGGCTTGCACGAATCAATGGGCTTCCTTAAAACGTACTCACAGCCTCGATCCAAAAGATTCGGTTCCACAAGCCAAAGAAGTGGAGCATTCCGTTGAAAACATTTCCCGACATACAAGACAGATTCTTTCACAAATAGAAATAGAGAAAGTGGGTGCATTATTAAGATTTAGAGTTGGACTATAGCACTGAATGGTAAGCGTTTTAGAAAATGTTCCAACTGGACTTTTGCAATATGCTTTCAACGCTCCATGTTGAAACGACAAAATATGCATTGTATCATAACTTTAAGATCATACTTGTTATAAAAATATTTAAAATTGCTTCGTAGCGTTATGACTCCCTATTTTTTAGTGCCAAGAGCAAGGAAGATATGGAGAGCTTTAGAAGGTGATAAGACAGATCTTTTTATTGCAGCAATTAAATCAACCAAAGGTTCTTTTTGTGGTAAGATGCTTTGTCACTTTGATTTTGTGTATTGTAGCCTACTTTTGCGCAAGGTTTTTATACCTTCCGCAATAATGCTGGGAGATTCCCAGTGCCAGCAGATTGCGCAAGAAATTTGGGCCAAATTATGCGGTGCGTGAATTGAGTTGGCCGAGTGGTTGGTGCTTAAGGTTCCGGAACTGGTTTTGCGAGTTCGACGCTTAGCTGGGTCATCTTCGATAATGCATGTAGCTCACTCATGTAAAAACCCAAGCTGCGTTTATGTACCTTAAAAAAAAAGTCCAACATTTTGGCACTACAGAACTGATGTAGCACTTATTGGATGAAATGAACATCAGGAAACTATTTTATCTTTACTAAGCATTTTGGATTTTGCGCGATTTTATGCACTGTAGATTTGATGATGAGTTGATCACTGCCACCTCTAAATCCTTCTACTTTTGCATCGCCGCCACCAGACAAAGTAACTTAGCAAAACAAAAAAAATTACAGTGGGTAAAGCTGAAAAGAATTGTGATTGGAATTGGGGAACAAAAAGAATTTTTTGAAACATTCAGTGTATTTTTTTGTTGCATATTGATCCTATCACGAGAAAGCGATCAATGGGCTATGCGAGCTCGCTTAGGAGTTGCCGGCCATTTGTATACCACACGAAAATGGGGATCCCGTTTAGTGTCTTTTCCAACTGCACAACAAGTAAACTTGGGGCTTGTTCTCCACATTGTCCCTTTAATGCTTGAACGTCCAGCGGGGAAGCTGTGAATACCAATTTTAAAGTCATTGGTTTGACCCGACTCGGAATTAAGTGCGAGTATACAGCTCCAAAGGCGGACGCTCTTACCCACTCCGCCATCTGAGCTGTTGGCGATGCGAATTATATCTGCTGCACTTGCGTGTTATAGGGACGGACAGACCATTGTGCACGCTGCAGCAACGTCTTTGTTGCTAAATCACTACGCTGTTTTTTTGGAATGTGAACAACACCCTACCGAAGTTTTCTTCGAAAGTGTGGCATGGAAGCTAAAAAATTACCTCAAGCAAAAGAATTAAGTTTCAAAATACAGTCATGAACTTCGCTTTGTGCTGCTTTGGAAGAGGACACTATGGACAGTTAATATTTTTTCAGGCTTTTTTGATGAAAAATTTTTTGTGTTTTTATGGCGTTATGATTGCACTTTTCAATTTTGTTGTTTTCGTTAATTTTCACCTTGTTTTGCATGTCACTTACGTTTTTTTCAAATGTTCTTTGTATTTTTTCGATTGAAGCATTTTCCTGTTAAAATTCTAGTAGCCTAATTGATGGTGAAGCTGACAAAATATTCTTTGGACACTAAAAAATGTAGTGATAGCGTCAATAACAGCCAGTATCGGCTAGTTTTGGATTAAAAATGGATCTGCTCACAAGTTTTTGATGAGCTTGGATTTAGATTTTCAAACTCAAAATGAATTTTAAAATTAAAAAAATAAACAGATGCAACCTGAGTACCTAGCTTCAGCACACTTAGCTTGTCCTATTTACAAGAGAGGCGACCCTAAGCTTGTCTCTAATTACAGACCAATAAGTTTGCTGTCAAGCTTTTCAAAAATTTTGGAAAAAATTGTCTACAATCGCTTATACTCTTTTTTAGTTAGATGTAACATTTTTTCAAATACACAATTCGGCTTCAGACGAGGTCATTCAACCTCTCACGCAACCACTTACCTTATTCATAAAATTACTGAAGCTTTTGAGAACAAACAGTCAAGCTTAGGTATATTTTTGGACCTCACCAAAGCCTTCGACACCATTGATCATACCATTATGTTACACAAACTTCACCATTATGGCATCAGAGGAACAGCTTTTGAATGGTTCAAAAGTTATTTATCTGGTCGAAGTCAACAGGTTGAAATATCAGATAGAGTTTTGTGAGACATCAATTTTCTCAACTATTCAATTCCACAAGGTTCAGTTTTGGGACCTTTGCTTTTTATAATATATGTAAATGACTTTAGTAGTTGTTTGCACTACAGTTCTAGTGTGTCATTTGCAGATGACACAAGTGTTCTCCTATCTGAAAAAAGTCTTAGAAGTTTGTATACTAAAGGGAATAAAGAACTTATCAATATAAACAATTGGCTAATTGCAAACAAACTGTCAATAAATACTGATAAAACAAAATATGTATTGTTTAGAACAGCCAATACTAAACCACCCCCCACTGATCTTAAATTGACAATCCGGAGTACTGTACTAGAAAAAGTTTCTTCTGTGAGGGTACTAGGCCTGACAATAAACGAGTATTTATCTCAGAAAGATCACATGAATGTTTTAAAAACTAAACTTAGGTCTGTTTTGGGAGCGGTTTTAAGAGTAAAGCCATACCTCAACAAAGACACAATGCTAACTTTGTACCACAGTCTGTTGATGAGTAATATTAGATTTTGTATAACAAATTGGTGTTTTGGAAACAAGACTATTATCAATCAGCTGCAATGTATTTGTAATAAATTTATAAGAATGATATTTAATTTACCGCGGTTTGAGTCTACTCAGTCTGTAATGGCAAAAAACTCTCTTCTTACTATTGATAAATTATACAGATATGAAATAGCTCTCTTTATGTTCAAATTTCACATGAAACAACTCCCTTCAGCCTTTTCTGATATTTTTTCAATGAAGAAATACTCAATCGGCTCCAGAAACAACAGCAGTATAATACCTATGGCGTGCAGAATATCGTTAAGCCAACAGTGCATACGATATGTAGGTCCCAAAATCTGGAACGAAGTATCTCCATCTATTAGAAAATGTAAAACTTTAAGCTCTTTCAAATCAAAATTATTGGTGTATTTTTTAAACTTGAACTGACATTGAGCGATAATCTTAAGTTTCTCTATCCTGGATGCACAAGTGTAATAATGAAAATAATTAATAATCAGTAATTGTATGTACCTTTGACAATTTAGTAGGCCTACATAAATCTTTCATCAGCAGTTTTATTCAAGCAACATTTACACTCTTTTGCTCAAGTTTTGTGCATATACTCTTTAATTTCTTCAGTTTTTTATTTTAGTTTTTAAATCGTCATAATGATGTTTGAAACAAGGTGCAACGACCATGCAATACTCATATTAAAAACTGTGGGCTATTTTTTGTACATTCAAGCGTGTTATAACGTAATCGTTTTATCGTTGTTTCCTTTTTCTGTACATTATCTTCAACGTAACTTTACATTGTCCGACCAGAAATAAAAAGAAAGAATGAGAAATATTTCGCGCCTGATCCGTAACAAAAAAAAAAAATCAAATTTCGCTCAACTACGTTGCCATGGTTTTGTCACGAGAGTAAAGCATTGAAACGTATCACATCGCTTGGAAAGCCGTCTATGGGGCGCCGTGTGTAAAGCTACGCAATATATAATTTTGCGTCATTTTTTGGTTAAATTACGAGCAATATCATATATTGTTGCAATTTATGTATGTTGCTGCAATATGTGTTAAACTGTTGCCATTTATGTATATTGCTGCAATTTGTGTAAATTGTTGCAATTTGCGTATATTGTGAAAAAACCTTTAAATCGGCTTTTAATTGCCATGGTGATATGCTAACTAAAACAGTCAGTGTTGCCCTTTCCCCTTTTTCCATGAACTCATGTAGTGTACTGGCCTGAGGCGCTGTTGTACTGACTGTGCAGTGTGCGCTTATTGGTTTGGCTGAAACATTTAAGCTACTGGTTAAATGAATCATTTAAGCTACTACTGTTAAGCTGCTGGTACCGGTATCCTTTGGAATACCAGCAGCTAGACTAGACTACCGGTATAGGGGTAACAACTAGTATCAGCTCCCAGGTCCAGTTGGGTTAGATTAGAATTAGGTTCAGTTAGGGTTAAATTTAGTTAGGGTTCGTTCAGTTACAAAATATCGGTATCTGAAAAATCTTGTTTTAAAGTACAGTAGCAGTAACCCGACATTAGGCCAAGTCTAGCTACCTCAACCTATGTTTTTGTGACATACTACTATCTCGTTGCTAATGCAGAATGGCTTATGCTGTATGGCTGAAACATGTCAGATTACAGTGACTTCTGTGATTTGTCCACAGAAAGCAGGTAGGCTACATCCTGACATCAGCAGATCAGCACACCGATACACCAGTAGCCAGTTACATACAGACACGGTAAACTGTAAAATTAAAAATGTCAAAGTAGTCTACCGATACCGATATTTTGTAACTGAACGAACCCTAACTAAATTTAACCCTAACTGAACCTAATTCTAATCTAACCCAACTGGACCTGGGAGCTGATACTAGTTGTTACCCCTATACCGGTAGTCTAGTCTAGCTGCTGGTATTCCAAAGGATACCGGTACCAGCAGCTTAACAGTAGTAGCTTAAATGATTCATTTAACCAGTAGCTTAAATGTTTCAGCCAAACCAATAAGCGCACACTGCACAGTCAGTACAACAGCGCCTCAGGCCAGTACACTACATGAGTTCATGGAAAAAGGGGAAAGGGCAACACTGACTGTTTTAGTTAGCATATCACCATGGCAATTAAAAGCCGATTTAAAGGTTTTTTTGCAATATACGTAAATTGCAACAATTTAACACAAAATGCAGCAATATACATAAATGGCAACAGTTTAACACATATTGCAGCAATATACATAAATTGCAACAATATATGATATTGCACGTAATTTAACCAAAATTAACCAAAAAAAATGATGCAAAATTATATATTGCGTAGCTTTACTCACGGCGCCCCATAGCCGTCGCGACGATTGCAAAAATGATAGTGTAGACAGTTCGCGCTTTTCAAGCACGTAAGTCAAGCTAGTAAACTAGAACTTCTCGCACAGTGTAGACGCGGCATAACTAACACTGTGCGCTGGCTTAACAAGGTGTAATAGTAAGAACCATGACTCGCGCAAAAAAAAGGTAAACAAACAAACGTCATTCAATTGTGAGAAATATCTAAGCGAAACAGGCGCGAAAAAACGTAAGCAAACATCATTTAACCGTGCAAAGCGTGACGACCAGCATGGCTTCGGTGACAGCGAAGCAATAGAAAAAACATGTATAAAATGACTTATTTAAAAACAACATATTTAAAACCAAATGTCGGTGGATTCAATTAAGTTAATAGGTTATTCAGCTTAAATTTGCTTTTGTGCCGGGATTTGTTAATCAGTTCAGTTCTTTTATTCAAAGTAGTACTAGGGTCGGCTGTGAGAGTGATGAATTTTTGTGCAAGGCAGAGGTTGCAGTGTCTGCCGCCGTGTTGGTATGGATTGGCATGACAACCTGTTTTCCATGTAATTGATGAATCGAACCCCGCGTCCTTGCAATTCCAAATTAATTTTGAGAGTTCGGTAGCCTTGCTCTTTGAACGGTTGTTAAATGATTGAACGTGGTTACAAAAGCGTTTTATAAATTCTGTTTCGCAAAACCCGTTGTAGATCCTTGTATTGCCGTTACATTCAACCCTTGCTTCAAATGTCCGGTGATTCAATGAAGTTAATACGTTATTCAGCTTAAATTTGCTTTTGAAATACTGATTTCCACGTTTATTGAGAGTATATTTTATTTATTTAGTAGCATGTTTATCCTCCTATCACGAGAAAGCGATCAAAGCGCTATACGAGCTCGCTGAGGAGTTGCCAGCCATCAGTCTACCACACCAAGATGGGGGAATCCCGCTAAGTGCCTTTCCCAACGGCACAACAAGTAAACTTGCCGGCTTGTTCTCCACACTGTCCCTTTAATGCTAAGCGTCAAGCAGGGAAGCTGTGAATACCAATGTTAAAGTCATTGGTTTGACCCGACTCGGAATAAAACCCTAGTCTACAGCTCAAGAGACAGACGCTCCATACCACTCGGCCATCTGAGCTGTTAAAAATACAATTAGCTGTTAATAATACAATAGACGCCGCTTAATATGACCACCTTGGGAAAAGACCATTTTGTTCATAATATTTGTGAATAGTCATAAAACCTGAACTGTCATAACCTTAACTTGAATCGACGTCGTAACTAGCAATAGGTTCAAATACAGGGTGTCCATAAAGTCCGTGTGCACTTTAGAAAATTTTAACTTTATTTGTGTAGAAAATTTTAACTTTATTTGTGCACACGGACTTTATGGACACCCTGTACTACCAAATTGATCGTTTAACCTTAACCCAAATGACTGCGTGAAGCTGAGAGTGAAATGAAGTACCTGCATGTCATTTTAACAGCGTTAACAGCTCAGATGGCCGAGTGGTATGGAGCGTCTGTCTCATGAGCTGTAGACTAGGGTTTGATTCCGAGTCGGGTCAAACCAATGACTTTAAAATTGGTATTCACAGCTTCCCTGCTTGACGTTCAGCATTAAGGGGACAGTTTGGAGAACAAGCCGGCAAGTTTACTAGTTGTGCCGTTGGGAAAGGCACTTAGCGGGAATCCTTCATCTTGGTGTGGTAGACAGATGGCTGGCAACTCTTAAGTGAGCTCGTATAGCGCATTGATCGCTTTCTCGTGATAGGAGGATAAATATGCAACTAAATAAAAATAATTGCTGCTACTTCCATTTTTCGGCTTTTGTTAACAATGGCATGAATTTTTCATTTGTTGTTGTTCCTTAGTCGCGAAATAAAAAAAAACAACTACTACTACTAACTGTGCGACTGTGTTACGGACTGATATTTGGCCGTCAGAATCCGATTAAATCTACGTTACCGACTCATAGCAATCCGACTGCTTCGTCATTAATAAGAGACCCGACACAAAAATGCACACACTATAGCGCACATCTGGAGTGGGAGGCGCATAGAAATAACGCACGTTGAAAAATTGAAGTTTTACAAAGTTATAATAAGACGTCTTATCAGTAAAATCAATTGTGTCTGCTAAGTTTCATTGCAAATATCAATGAGAAGCTTATTTCGCGGCGCCTGGACAACCGAAGTAGGTCTACTATAAAATGACGCATTTGATTTCAAACAGTACAGCTGTCGTTGGTTTTTTCATTTTGTTTCATTAGATTGTGACCCAGTTGAATCTTAATTATACGCATATTTAAATAATTTAACAAATTTGAAAAATTAATAATTCGTTAGTAGTCCCAAAAATATTATTAATATGGTATAAACGTTACGACGAACACCGTCATACGAAAATCATATAAAGTCAAAATTACCTTTACATAACGAGAGTTGTTCATTGTGGTTTTCAGTTCTTGTAAAAACACTCGGTAACTGTTTCCAACGAATTCCGCGTAGTCGTAATCAACAGAAAGAGACACCGGAGATCGCCTAGCTCGTAGGATGTGATGAATTGGTTCCACGTCACTCGGGAGCACTCGATCTCTGATGCTAATATGAGAAGGTAGATGACTGGCTAATTGCTCGCTGAAGACTGGATTATCTAACTCTGAGACCCAAGTGAAGACCGAAAGGCTATCTTGAAAGTAACTATCAGAATGAGGAGAAGGGAGGTGGGTCTGCGCAAAGCTTTGTAGCATTTCAAGATGTTCGCAAGGAAAATCAGGTAAGTCAAATTCTTCCATTAAATAAGAGCGGGTGTTTTCATTGCAAAACCCGTACATAAACTTGGTGATCATTTCGAACCTGCTTTCAGCTAAATTGTATTTTGGCTGGGAATTTGTTAATTGCTTTAAACTAGCATCTCCTATAAAGAGCTTTTTAAATTCTGATGGCGGTGTGAAGAAAATCACTCTGATAGCGATCAAACATTCTTGCAAAACAAGATGTGTAAAATAATGGACGTTTGAAGAGCCACTTAAAAGTGACACTCCGGATTTTGATTTAGTTGACGTAAGAAAAGCGTTTCGTTTATCCACTCGTATTCCTGCCCGTAGTAAATCTCTTTTGGTCAAGTAGAATTTGTTTTCTTGAAAACTTACCCATGCCAAGTCCGCGACATTCCTTAGATTAAAACTTTTGTCGATATGCGAAGAGTTAAAGAAAAGGACTAGATTAAGAGCAAAAATAGTAGAAAGAGATTTGAGAAATTTGTGTCGAGAAGAACGAGCTGTATTCATTGCAAACATTATTAGCAGACAATGCAAAGGGTTGTTGCATAAAGAGGAAATATCAGCTCGTGATTGGATAGACTGGAATATTTCATCGCTGTTCTGCTCACAAATGCTTTCACAAATCTTTTCCTGAGCTTTGCGGTCAAGTCCAACAACATTGACAACAAAGCGAGGCTTAAGATGTTTTGGGAGGTCGAGTAATTGTTTTGGTCGGGAAGTGACCATGATATTGGCATATGGCAATAATTTACCACGCAAAAGATGTTTGATGAAAACTAAAGGCTTGTCCTGTTTGTAAAGATTGATTTCATGGTTGGTGGTGGCATCGTTGAAGTTTTCGATTTCATCAAGACCGTCAAATATAATAAAGACGTTTTTGTTGGCTGCAAGAGAATCGAGAACTGCATTGCGACGTTGGCTATTATTTAACCAGGGAAGAGCTAAAGAAGGAGAGAGAAACGAAAGAAGATTGGTTTCAGCATTATAGTCAACATCCCTTAGTTTTAGGTAGAAAACAAATTCACTGGAATACAAGCCATCATTTACAACTTTTTTGAGAATTGTTTTGGTGAGGGTTGTTTTGCCGGAACCGGCTTGGCCAATTATGCCTATCTTGCGAGAATGAGCTGAGACGTATGCTTGTTTTGCTTTTTCTGTGAGAAAGTGTTGATCAGAAGCAGATCTATCAACTGATTCCTTTGCTTTAATGAACAAATCCTTCACCAATACATTACCTACTGGCGGTTTGCTCATCACTTTCATCAATTCATCCCGACGATGAAAGTGGCCTTGTTCCTCTGCAGATATCGGATCCAGATCTTCCGATATTTGAAGAGGTGCAATAACACACGGGCGCGTGAGACACATAGGTAGTTCGACAACACATTCTACTTGGGCCAAACCATCCAACTTTTGTTTCAACTCGTCACCTAAATGTAAAAGATTACAATAATTTTTTCAGATAAAAAAATTAGGTGGCAAGTTATCGTTACTAAACATCTTGAAGATGCTTAGTGCCCTTCAAGAACTATCGAATCAGTTCATCAATCATTATCTCAAATCGGGCAGAAAATTTCGAAATTGTTACCCAACTCAACAGCTTGCAATCTCATGGATCGACTGTATGGGGCGTCGTTTGTATACACAAGCTTGTGCTACGATTTTTTGTTTATTTACATAAATAGTCAAAAATGAATAATCAAAACTAAATATACAAATTATTTTGTTTATTTATTAAAAGGTATCACATTTATTAAATACTCATTTTAAAATATCAATCAATCAATTTTCTGGACCCGCTTATCTTTGGGGGGTTGCGGGGGCAGCAGCTCGAGTTGGAGCCTCCAAGCATCTCGATCCTCTGCAACAAAGGATAGATGCTCTGCTGGGATGCCAAAGCGAAACCAACTAAGATCTTCTACGTAATCTCGCCATCGAGTTCTGGGACGGCCTCTAGGCCTTCGACCAATCGGTGTTGAATAGAGCAGTTTTTTGGCTGTTCTTTCCTTGGACATTCGTGTTACATGTCCATACCAACGCAGTTGCGATCTTTCTAGTCGGAGAAGCAGCGATTCGATGTTTAGAGATTCACGAATATCTGCACTTTTAACCTTGTCCAGCAAGCTCAAATCGCTAATTCTTCGCAAGAATCCCATTTCGGCTGCTTGAACTCGAGACCTCACTTTCTCATTCATGATCCAACACTCATGGCCATAAGTCAAAATAGGAACATAGACCGATCTGAAAATGGATAGCTTTGCCTTGGTGCAAAGCTCCCGTTTCAGTACCACAGATCGGTACAGCTAGCGCATTACTGCACTTGCTTTTCCGATGCCGATATTTAATTCGCTATTTTGTCTGCCGTCACTTGTGAATAAGACGCCGAGGTACTTGAATTTCTCTGACTGTTTTAGTGGTACTCCATCAATTTAAGAGAGCACTACTTTGGCTGTCTGGACAGGCGCATGGTTTCTGTTTTTGTTGTACTGATTTTCATTCCGGCAACAGAGCATGCATCCGAAAACCTGTCAACAGCTTGCTGGAGACCATTTTGGCTAGAGTCGAGTAGCACAAGATCGTCTGCAAATAACAGACGTTGTACAGTGCATTCACCGATCTTTACTCCGCCACAAGACTCACTGTTCTTAACTATTCTATCCATATAAATAAGAAACAGAATAGGTGAAAGAGAGCAGCCTTGCCGCAGTCCCACACTTACTCTGAAAGGTTTCGTCGTTGCACTGTCAACACGAACGCAGACCTCGGAATGCATGTACAGCGACTTAATAGCATTAATGCCATACTGCAACAGCACCGCCCAAAGCTTGTCTCTAGGAATGCGATCATATGCTTTTTCAAGATCAACAAAACATGCAGTGACCTCTTTTGCATATTCCCACGACTTCTCAAAGATTTGCTGCAAGGCAAAGATCTAATCCATTGTGCTTCGGCCAGGACAAAAGCCACACTGAGCATCCGTTAGTAAAGGCTCGACTATCTCACGACATTTCTTTTCAAGGCATTTGGCATAGACCTTACCCGGGCATTTGGCATAGACTTTTACCCCATAAATACACAAAAATAAATAAGCATGAAGTTTTGTGTTTTTATTTTTGTGCATTTATTTATGCTTCTTTTGTTAAACAGTCATTTTCTTTTGTCCATTTAATATAGTTTGTCCTCTTTATAAATATCCAAAAATAAACAAACAAAAATAAAGAGTCAAAAATAAAAAATCAAAAACGAATAAACGAAAACTTTTGACTATTTATTTCATGACCATAAAATAAATTATGCCGAACGTTGATTGGATGCAAAAATTGCCTAGTCATTCCTTATTGCGGTAAAGAAAAATAGATGATATGGCTAAGGAAACTAGGCACTAGGCAGGCTATTCAAGATATTCTTTAGCTCTGAGGCTACTTAGTCATTCAACTAGGCTATGTACCAGTAGTCATTATCTTCAGTTGCTTGTGAACTTGTCACACTGTAAACACAAATTCTTACCCCTAATTCTTGAACCCAACTCTATATATAATCTTGAACCTTACTCCGATTCTTCTTTCCATCTTCTGCCAACTGTCATCTTCTCTGTGTAAGCGTCGTTAGACTGCTGTACGAAGCACTGTTAAACAATTGCAGTCTTACACTGCTTGGCTTCACTTAAACCTTTTTGGTTTGATTGTTCCTCTTCTCTTTTCAAACTGTCTTATTATTGCCAATACCGGTATTCACTCTTCCGTTTCATATACCCTAAGAGCTAAAAAACTACTCGACTGGCCTGCCTACCTTGCTTAGCCATTTGATCTATTCTCCTGTACTCGCAATAAGGAATGACTTGGCAATTTTTGTATCTGATCAACGTTCAGCATAATTTATTCCATGGTCATGAAATAAATAGTCTAAAGTTTTCGTTTATTCATTTTTGATTCTTTATTTTTGACTCTTTATTTTTGTTAATTTATTTTGAGTGTTTATTTTTGGATATTTATAAAGAGGACAAACTATATTAAATGGACAAAAGAAAATGACTGTTTAACAAAAGAAGCATAAATAAATGCACAAAAATAAAAACACAAAACTTTATGTTTATTTATTTTTGTGCATTTATGGGGTAAAAGTCTATGCCAAATGCCCGGGTAAGGTCTATGCCAAATGCCTTGAAAAGCAATGCACAAAAATAAAAAAAAAAATATACGCACAGAAATAGTATATGCACAAAAATAAAAACACAAAACTTTATATTTATTTATTTTTGTGTATTCATTTTAAAGTGAGTATTTAATAAATGTGATACTTTGTAATAAATAAACAAAAGAATTTGTATATTTAGTTTTGATTATTCGTTTTTCGACTATTTATGTAAATAAGCAGAAAATCGCTGAACAAATTTAAGTTTACAAACGGCGCCACTAACGACTGCCTGAAGCGATGCCTTGGATTGAAAGCAGAATAATTTTTGTTTATTGTGTCATTGTTATAATACAAACAATTGCAGTGGTACCCCTCTTAGGGCTTTTATTAACTAATTGAGATATGCATGTAAAGAAATGAATACTTGTAATAACAGTTGCTACTCGCACATCAAGTAAATTACATTGAAGAGCAAGCAAAATCGACGCGCACCTTTGCAAAATAATTAAAGAAAGCGCAAAGGCTTACTGGTCTGCGCTTTGCAAGCTAACTAAGTGATCTTAACAAGATTTCAAAATTCTATAGTTATCATTGTCCATTGTCCAATCCTGTCTCTAATGCCACGAAAGAAGCCGCGAGCGATTAAAACGAGATGAAAACCTCAAGCATCATTCAATCAGTGTTGGTGTAAAAAGCAGGCCAGAATGCTTATCTTTACTACACCAAGCTGTCAGTACCGATTTACTGCGAAATTTTTTTATTACCCTTTAACCCATGAATAAGCCACGCAAGAAGATCATGTGTTTGTCAGAGCTGCTGTACAACTTTGAAAATATGCTTTGAAAAATTAGACCTATCGGATCGTCGGCATGTTTTTATGTTAAGAAAAAGTGTTAATTTTGCAAAATGTTGATCTGGAAAAGCGAGCCGGTTGGCTCTCAATACAGTATTAACATTGGTGACGAAACTGTTTCTACACAATTCCGTTTACTCTTTTACACAAATGTTGATGTACAGGTAAATGACAATACCGGCGCTTGGTGTATCGGTTAAGAGTGTTCACTTAGTAGCCGGTAGACTGGGGCTTTATTCCCAGTCGGGTCATACTAAAGACTTTAAAAATAGTATTCGCAGCTTTCGCGCCAGGCGCTCGGCACAAGCAGAAGTGCGAAGGGTTTTGTGTATGTGTTGTTCGTCATGTTATGTCCCTTAACAGCGTTCAATCATTCGTGATTGAAAATTGTAATGGGCCGACAATTGAAAATGGCCTAAACAATGTGTGCTTGCACCCGTTGTCACGTACTTTTACAGGTAAATGACAATTAAAGCCATTGAAACTCCTGCTCTTTGTTTTGGAGCCTGGTGGCCTCATACGGGTAAATCATAAGACTTAAATGAAAATCACAAACGAAACCATGCAGACTTGCAACTTTGCTAAGCAGCACATTATGACATTTTGAGGTCATAGAAAAAATATACTAACTTAGGCTAAAGTTTCATTAATATAAAAAAACGCTTTTCCATCCATTGTTACGATTTTGCTACGTTGTAGTGCAAGCGGGTATTACGTGCATCGCCTAGAGCAGTGGTTTTCAACCTGGGGTCCGCGGATGACTTTAAGGGGGCGGCAAGGGCTAAAGTGTGCGTAAGGGGGGCGCTAAAGTATTGAAAGTTTCATCAAAATAGTGCAGTTTAATGAAGTACCGGTGTTTAATAATTATTAATGTATTTTAAAGAATAATCTTTTTCTGAACGATATAAGAATATGAAATAGGTGTTGGTAGTTCTAAGGCACAAGCAACTTCTTCCGACCTTTTTTTTGGTGAGACTGAACAATGACATAATAAAATGATATGAAACTCGCTTTCTCTTCTTTGTTTCTTTATTAACTCACTTTTTTCTCTATCTATGCGGCGCTAGGCTGCTTACATGCACCCAGAGATGCACAGGAGCCGGAGTCGGAGCAGGAGCGGGAGTCAAGCAAAATTTTCCGGAGCTGGATTGGACTTGGAGTTAAGTTTAACGTCAAAACTGGAGTCGGAGCCGTAGTAACCATTTCTTTAAGTTATTATTGTAATGTAAACTGAACATTGACAAAAGTTATGCTCGCTGTGAGGCATTGGTTCGCGCACAGTCTCTAAACACCAGTAATCTCAATAGCATGAAGTTTAACACAGGCCTAAAGTTTGGATAATATTGTGATTGTAAAGTTTGCAAAAATGCTCCGAGTAACAGGAGTGAACACAGGAGTTGGAGTTTTGACTTTTGGCGTAAACAGGAGCAGGATTGGAGTAGGATTCTGTAATTTTGGAGCAGGATTGGAGGCGGAGTCTCAAAAATAGCGACTCCGTACATCTCTGCATGCACCAACTTTTCGTACGTCTGGAACTAGTTATGGCGGTACAGTTCACAAAATATGAGAAAAAACTTATCAAGCTTTTCATTTTGACAGAACAAAACTTTAAAATGATAAAAGTAAAGTTCAAGCACGTCTCTGCTATTCGTTTGTAACCGAGAAAGTTTTAATTTTGGAATGATTTCGCTTTAGTTGTCGCGTTTTTGATGGGCTGGCCGTTGACTTACTGCCTTTTCATCGGGGTTTACTTGATGCAGGCCGACACCAATTCGTAATATCGCATTTTGTGATAAGTAGTTTTGTTAGTTATAAAAGTAATAGTGAGGGCGTGACTCAGTGGTAGAGGCATTGCATGGTTGCTGACTAGGAAATCTTAACGATCTCGTCACCGTCTGCTTGATGCCTGTCATTTTGCTTATGAATGTATCCACACTGTTGGTTATTTTATTTTCTTTGCTGTGTTTGTATATATGACAGCGAATAAATATCAATTAATTCAAGATCTCTGGAAAGCTTTTTTTGTGGGCTACTGAGAAAACGTTAGGGTCACAAATGTTATCTTGTACAGCCAAGGGCGTACGGAAAATCTTTCTAAGGGAGGCGCCGCGCGAAGAAGTTTTTCCACTTTCAAGTACGATTTTTCTGGCAGTATCTGAGCGACGCAGGCTTCTAATACATATCGGAGAAAGCCTGAGGGGGCGCGTGCATAGGAACTCCTGCGTGCAGCTACCAACACAAAATCATATTGTGTAGAAAGCAATTGAAGAGTTTAGTATTAAAAGTGATTTAGTCACATTTTGCCAAATTTGAGATAATACCCACAATGTTTTTTACTTGACATACTGAATCTCTGCGTGAAATGTTTTTTTGAGATAAATGTGTGTAAGTCCATTTTTCAGCTCTAGCCAATAATCCTGCTGCCATGATTTTTCCAAGAAAAGTGCCTAAGTCCAACTCTTTTGATAAAAAAAAGTAGCTAAGTCTAAACCAAGCCACCCTATCATTAGCTCGAGCGTGATTAGCTTTTTGCTAAACCTGGGGATTTTGACAAAATCGTGTTTAGGCACTGTACAGGCGTTTTGATAGCCTGATTATTCAATAATTCATGATTAGATAATAAACAGTTTTCAGTAAAAGTGTCAGTTTTTAGGATGTAAAACAGTTGGCCAACCTCGCTACCGATACTAGGTTGCAAACAACATTGGTAATGGCTAGTGATTGTGACAAAAACGTGATTAAACTTTTTGGAAGTCCAGGGGTGGTATACTGCTCAACTTTTGTTGCATCTAACGCAATGCGTTAACTTTGTTTGTTCATTAAGTTAACGCATTGCGTTAAGTGCACAAACGTTGAGCAGTGTACCGCCCCAGGAATTCTATATTTGAATTTCAAAATTTAGAACAATATATGGTTAGCTTAACAGCTTAATGTTTTGATATTTAGACATGCTTGGAGCTTTTGTATTCGCTGCATTATTGAGAACAGTTGAAATTGAAAGAGGATGTAATAAAGAGAGTGAAAAACTTCAAATATCTTGGTTCAACAGCTTGTAGTGAACCAAAGTAAGGAGAATGATCCAAAGTAAGTAAGAACCAAAGTAAGAAGAAGTAAGGAGAATGATCCAAGCAGGTTGGATGGGTTGAAAGAAGATTTCCGGAGTCCTGTGTGACAGAAAGTTGTCTGCAAAAATTAAAGATAAAATGTACTAAAGTGTTATTAGACTGGCCAATGGCCATGCTTAATGGAATGGAAACAGTGGCGATGACCAAAAAACAGGTGAAAAGATGGAAGTGGCTACGTCAAAAATGGTGAAATGGGCATTGGGTGTTACAAGAAAGGACAACATTAAGAACGAATATGTGAGAGGAATGGCGAAAACTGCAAAGCTGGGAGACAAACTTCGGGGCACAAGGTTACGTAGGTATGGACACGTGAAGAGGAGAGAAGAAGATTACGTTGGAAAAAGAATGATAGACTTGGTAATACCTGGTAAAAGAGAGGAAGGCCAGAGAGAAGATGGATGGATTTCATCTGAGAAGTTTTGGAGATGGTTGGAGCAAGGGAGGGAAACAAAGTTGACCGAGTCTTATGGAGAAGATTTTCGCGCTGTGGCGACCCCGAATAGGGAAAAGCCAAAAGAAGAAGACTAAGTCTGCTGGCAACTGTAACCTCAGCCATGCACAGCATAATTTGTTACCGCACTTTTAGTCAGAAAATCGAATTCTGCAACAAAAACCAAAAGTTGAGTAACAATGGAGGAGAATGCAAATTTATGAAATACAGTGAACAATAATACAGTAAGCCTTCTCAATATTAGTGTGGTGAATTGGTAGCCTTGCCGTACCTGATTTTATCGTAAATTATCCCTGTCAGATTGCAAAACTTCAAATAATACCAGATCTGTTTAAATCTCTATGCTTTCTGTGAAGTTTTCGATGCACTTTGTGAGGTCCAAGGCACGAACCATAAACCTTTTGCACCGATATCGATGCCTTAACCACCGAGTCCTAAACGCTTTGATAAAATTTAATTCAGTGATCATGACCCTTTGCCTGATTGTTCCTCTCTCTATCCCTGGTCTTTGGTTGCTTTCATACGAGCTTGATTCAAGTCAATGTTTAGTCGAAAAAAGGTAGTAAAAATTCTGTAGATTTTAAGGATTTTCTCATTTTGAAAACGTTTAATTGGGGGGCATAACTCCCCTTGCCCTTTTTTTCTTTCCTTTACTCTCTCTCGTCAGGTCCGCCGCCAGCAGAAAATACTTGGGAGGCAATTTTTTTTACAAGGGGCTAGAAATTGGGTAGGCTACACACGTTTTAAAAACTGATTTTCTTTAGGGGAGCAACCCCCCCGCGCTCCCCTCTTCCATCACCACCCCCTGGTTGCGGACCTGTTTCTGGCACTTGATTTTACTCATAAGCCCTTCGTCACAACCATTTTTACGCAATATTTGGCTTAATATGACAATGCAAAAAGTATCTTATAAACGCACTTTTGAATTACAAGTGACGAAGTCCACAGTTTGGAATAAAAGAGACCAGATCCAAATATTTGCTTGTTTATTTAAATTTTGAATAAAACTGTTTCATTGATTTAAAGGTAATCACAACACTTTGATAAATATCACAGATAGCTGAAAGCATTTGAACACAAAAAATTCAACTGGGTAGTATTTAAATATGCGTTTAAAATCTTTAAATGCGTCTAACTCAAAACTGTTATTTTGTGACTTAGTCACTTTTAATTATTTAAGTGATCCTGCACAGCTAGAAAAAATATGCAACAGCGTGTATGTGATTTTGTGTTGTTCTTTATTTCAGAGTTTCCCAAACTAGGGTCCGGGACGACCGCACAGGGGTCCGTGACAATGTTGCAAACAATGAAAAACTAGAACTTTCAAATAATTTTTGCAGGACATACACAAACCCAATTAATTCCTGTAGTGATCGAAAATCTTATAGAATGTTCTTTTCTTCTACTATCTCTTGATTATTGAGTAAATATTAAAGTTAGTCATGCAATATGATACTCTTGCCTTTATTGTTTATGAATTATAATGTTGTAATAGCCTAATTGCAATGACAAATTGAACGCACGAGCAGAGATGATAGACTAGGTCAGAGAGACCCCGATGCAAGCTTATTAAGGCATAACTTTATAACAGAGCTGGCGCTTCAATCAACATGCTTGGCCCCCCAACTAACAAGCTACAGTTTTTAAGACAGCGGCTTTTGTGTTTAATTTCAAACTTTGGCCCCCCCCCCTGATAAACGCTTGGCCCCCCTAAGTCGACTGCTCTGGCGCCGGCTCTGGTTTATAAGATACATGATGTAAATTTTAACGGCCTACTTTCTTTTACATCCTGTTGGTAGAGCTAAGTAATAACTAAAAGCATTGTAATTGTGTAAATGTAAAATCAAATCAAACCTTTATTATACTTACGGTAATATGCAGAAACGTGTAACGAGTGACGGGACCCATTTCCGCGACTGTGACTTTACTAGCGCCCATGCAATACAGCTTCGATTCCCAAGAACCCTCGAAATAATGGCAAACTGCTGTGGGCAACGCTGTGTCTGATTTGGCCGGCCCGGAGATCGGATCCCAGACCTTGCGCACCGATATTGATGTATTTTACAAGTACGCCAGGGGTTAGCAACCTACTGGACTTGAAGAGCCATCTTAACCAATATCCCAAAATATTAAACACACTGTAAGCAGCAAAAACTCTACGGCAATAAAAAAATTTAAAAAGATCTTTGTTTCTCCCTCTTCCGAAAAAGGTCTTCGTTTATCCCCACAAAAAGCCGCAACCTGAGGATCAAAGAATCGCAGGTTACCGACCGCACTACGCCAGTTGCTCGGTCTAAATGTACAATTTACGGACAAATATTTGAAACAAAAGCTGTGAGAAGCAACCCCATCCGTCCCATTCATGTGGTTCATATGTGTTGATAAAAATGGAACTACGATTAAGCACAATATACTGTATTTTCGTGTTGCATTTTATGTTTTTATAGCTGTTGGGTGAAAAATTAACGCAGCCTAAAAGTGGCGTCCGCGGTAAACTTGATTCGCAAAAATGGGTCCGTGGCACAAGAAAGTTTGGGAAACTCTGCTTTATTTCATTCGTTATTATGTATATATTTTGCCCGTTTTTTTGCGGTTATAGAAAAATAGTGATAAGTGATAAACTGTTATCCCATTTTAAGATCTTGGTCTTGAAAAAAAATCAAAGTCTTGGTCTTGACAAAGACGGTCTTGGTCTTGAAAAATTTACAAGGTCTTGGTCTTGTAGGTGATGGTCTTAACTACATCACTGACTACAACCTTGTTTTTTTGGTTACAGAAGTTCCGGGTTTAAATCTAGTTGGACGAGATGCAATCAAAGCATTAGAAATTTCCGAGGATGATTTTTTGTTTTCCAGAGCTCTGGCCATTGCTGAAAGTTCGAAGGTCGATGGGGATCTTCAAACAGCACGTTCAAAATTGTGCGACAAAAATGCAGACTTGTTTAAGCTGGAAGTGGGATGTCTACGCGACGTGGAATTGGAGATCAAGTTCAAGTCCGAAGCTACGCCAATATTCATGAGCCACGCCCTGTTCCTTTTGCCATTCAACAAGATCTTGCCCGAGCGTACAAAACTGGAAATTCTAGAGGCATTTGGACACCTACGCCATTTAACGATTGGGGAACACGCGTTGTCCCTGTTTGAAAGTCACCACTTCCAGGTAATAATAAACCGCGCTTAAGAGTTTGTGGCGATTACTCCGTAACCGTAAATCCTTAGCTGGCGGTTCACCGTCACCCGCTACCATTACCGAAGGAGCTGATGAGAAAACTTGGAGGTTACCAATTTACAAAAATAGATTTAGCTAAAGCCTATAATCAAGTTCAACTGGGACCAGAAAGTCGCAGAGGACTGGCTCTCAGTACGCACTGGAGAGTTTTGTTACAGAACGTCCTTCCTTTTGGTATCTCTTCTGCTCCGGGATACTTCCAGAAGTTTTAATTTTTTTAGTTTGTTGCACATTTATCCTATCACGAGAAAGCGATCAATGCGCTATACGAGCTCGCTCAGGAGTTGCCAGCCGTTTGTCAACCACATCAAGATGGGGAAATCCCGCCAAGTGCTTTTCCCAACGGCACAACAAGTAAACTTGCCGGCTTGTTCTCCACACCGTCCCTTTAATGCTGAGCGTCAAGCAGATGAGCTGTGAAAACCAATTTTAAAGTCATTGGTTTGACCCGACTCGGAATCAAACTCTAGCCAACAGCTCAAGAGAAAGACGCTCTATAACACTCGGCCAAAATCGTTGGTTAAGATTATGAATGACTTAACCAACGATCTACCAGGAGTAGCTGTCTACCTCGACGACATTTTGGTGAGTGGTAGAGATGCCGAAGATCATCTACGCAATCTTCGAAAGCTATTAGATCGCCTCCATTCCAAGGGTCTGCGACGCAACAAGGAGAAATGCTTCTTTGCGCAATTACAGGTTGAATATTTAGGTCACTTGCTCCAAAGAGAGGGCATTAGCAAAAGTAAAAAGGTGAATACAGTTCTTAGCATGCCTGCACCCAAAGATGTCTCATCGCTTAAATTTTTTTTAGGTTCTGTTCAATTTTACGCGAAGTTTTTACCTTCCACTTACGCAACCGAAGCAGAACCTCTGTATCAGCTTACACGGAAGCAAGTCGATTGGTTATGGGGACTTCGAGAGGAAAAGGCTTTTCAGAATCTCAAGAAGTTTTTGTCGAGCACCCAGGTTCTCGTACGTCACAACCCTGATCTACCTATTAGTATTTCTTGTGATGCTTCAAGTGTGGGCATTTGAGCTACGTTATTTCACCGTTTTGCGGATGGCTCCGAGAGACCCATTGCTAACGTTTTCAAAACTCTTTCGCAATCTCAACGCAATTATAGTCAAATCCAGAAAAAAGCATTGGCTATTATCTTCGCGGTCAAAAAGTTTTTTCAGTACTTGTTCGATCAGAAGTTTATTTTGATCACTGATCACAAACCCTTACTTGCAATTTTTGGTCGCAGAAAGTCGTCATCGGCTATGGTAGCCAACCGTTTAGCACGTTGGGCATTATTCCTCAATCAATTCGACTTTGACGTAAAATACCGCAGGACTACCCTTCATCAAAACGCAGATGCTTTGTTCGTCTTTCTCAAGGAGAAGATGAACATTTTAACAAGGAGGAGAGATCAGGCGATGCTGATGTTGTTTGTGCAATTAACACTCTTCTTCACAAATGCAAGCACTAGATTCTGCTGCCCTACAAAAAGAAACTGCTGAGGACCTAGTCTTGGCCAAAGTGCTCCGCTTCACTCGAGAAGGATGGCCGCACAAAACTGATGATGTCAAGTTGGAGAAGTTCCAAAAATTAGCCGAGTCTTTGACATCTTTGCATGGATGTCTACTTTATGGTACCAGGGTGGTTATTCCACTTTGGTCTATTTATTCCACTGCTTATTCCAAGTATCCATGCATTCACCCGACACAATCAATCTCTGCAAAAGCTGCAATTGATCTGCTGGAGCAAGATTTCTCCCACTTTGGTTATCCGCACACCGTTGTGACTGACAGTGCCCCTTGTTTTACTTCTGACGAATTCGATGAGTATTGCAAGGAGAGATCCATCATTCATCTGACCGGAACTCCGTACTACTAATGGCGCTGCAGAACGCTTGATTCAGACCTTTAAACAGGCCATGAGAAAACCTTCACTAGTTCCGCAGAGGGCTCTTCTCGAGTTTCTACAACAATACAAAAGAACTCCCACAGCATGCGGTTCTCCCCAAGTCGGTTACTCAACAACAGACAGATCCCCACCAGGATTGACAGCTTGCTACCATCACCAGCACGGTCAACAAACCAAGTTGAAAGCAGCATCAAAGTCACTTCAATCCTTTCACAACGATAAAGTTGGAGATCCGTGCTGTACGCTGTATTTTGGTCCTAAACGCACTCAAGATCCACGTTGGATTCCAGTAGTAGTTGTCAAACGAACTGGTACTCGAACAGTGCAAGTCCGACCCATTCCACGAGGCGGAATATGGAGACGTCACATTGATCAACTCCGTCCTCGCTACCCTCAAGATGATGAGCCTAGAGACGAATATTCATTCACGGCATACCCTGACAGTGCAGATGACTTCCCAGATGATTCCGTTTCCATTCAACAACCCGAGATCTCACCATCTGTATCGAGTCCGCTACAATCTCCTGCTTATTGTCCCGGCAATCCTAGACGATCCAAACAGAAACGTAGGCCTAAAGAAATGTTTGGTGTTGTTGTGACCGATTATTGATTTTCCCCTAGTGTCGTTTCTTTGTTGGGGAGGTGTTATTTCTGTTAATGTGTTTTTGTGTTCACAGTCAATCGACTTAGCGCATCACATAGTACTTCTTTTGCATACTTTGCAAAATGCAATCTTTCCGTGCTGATTACTGCAGAGCTAATTTGCGCAAAGCGTTTGTTTTTCTTATTTGTGCTAGTACTCGTTTCCACGCTTTGCAAGAGATTATTAGTTAATTACGTGCTTTTCTGCCTTAAAACTACAGAACTTTTTCTGTGTATATAAGCAAGTGTGCTTTACCACGTTTTCAGTACACTTAAGTTCATTGTAACTTGTGTTTAGGTCTGTTTGACCTTGCGGAATATAGCAGTTGGCAATTATGAATAAATTAGAATTGCTAGCTCTTTTCTAGAATAGCTAGACACCAACAGTCTACAAATCAAGAAAGTCAGTAACGCAATTATTTATTATTTTCCGTTTATCAATGACAATAATGGAGTTTTCGAGATAGTTGGTACTTAACCAACTATGAGTAAACAAACAGTATTGGTCCTATGCTAAAATACAACTTGTTAGGAAAGCCAATGCCAAAAATTGACCTGTTTTTGCGTAAGCAGTGAGTCGTGTTTAGTGGAGTTAGGGATTTTTAATTGAAAAAATAAGTGCAGCCCATTATATCGTCAAATGATTAGCTTTTGGCATGCAGAAACAAAAAAGCATCTCTGGTGAAGGTCTTCCTTTAAATTTTATTCAAATTACTTTCAGTAACAATTCTAAAATCGAGTCTATTCGTGTTGATTTGTGTAGGTAGGGTAACTAAACAACAAAATGCTTAACCTAGGGGTCTGTGTAACGATATAACTGTTTAATATGTTTTGTTTTATATGCTTTGTATACTGTTGGAGGTTTTGGACCGATGCGTTGTTTTCCGGAGTTATATTCGTGGGATTGTTTCGTAAGGTTGCATTATGAAGTCATAATTTCTATTGACGTAATTTTTTCGTGAATATTCTGGACAGATCTCTCCGTTACGTAATTTCACTAAGTTAAAATTTGTGCTTGTGACGTCACAATTGTGTTTACTGCGGTTTGGTGTGAATTTTTACATGTTATATGATTTCTCTTGACGTCACAATCGTGTTTACTGTGATTTGGTATGAGTTCTTGCATGTCATGTGATTTCTCCTCTTGTTTCTTTTTGAGAATGCCGTAGAACGTTCTCGAAACTGAATTTAGAGTATAAATAGGCGTGAATTTTCGAGCGTAATCATTCGAGTGTAGATTTAGTGAGCGTAGAGTAAGCAATATTGTTGCATGCGGAAGGTTGCATGTAGGGATGTGCCGAGTCGTGTCCGAGTACTCGGCCGAGTATTAAACCATTATCATTTTGACCTTTTTTTGCTTTTTATCCGAATTTGCGTCGAAATTAGGACTTCTAAAGACGTGATGACCTTTTTTTGCTCTTCACCTAATTTTGAGTTCATATTTTGACGTCGTAGATACTCGGACTCGGCCGAGGAATGTCGTGAATACTCGTTACTCGGCGAGTCCGAGTAATTTTCCTTGAGGCACATCCCTAGTTGTATGGTGTTACTGAAGTGAGCAGTGGTACTTGTGTTTATTGAAAAGTAGTACGGTGAGTACCGTAGCTAAGTAATGGTAGTACCGTGAGTACCGTAGCTAAGTAAGTTAATTTGGGTCGTTTATTATATTCGTTTGGTGAAGAAGGTCTTGTTTTTTTCGTGGGGTCAGATCTAAGAACGAATAAATTCCTTCGGTTTGTCATACAATTCGTATCAATCGTCCTGTCAGCGAAGTAATACCATTCCTATTTCGCGACAGTCTACAACCTAAAAAAAATGAAAACCACTGGCCTAGAGGCTTTTCTAAACAAAGACAAAGGTCCTGGTGAAGGTCTTCCTTTGAATTTTATTCAAATTACTTTCAGTGACAATTCTAAAATCGAGTCTATTTGTGTTGACTTGTGTAGGGTAACTAAACAACAAATTGCTTAACCTAAGGGTCTGCGACCTGAAAAAAAAATGAAAACCATTAGCCTAGAGGCTGTTCTAAACAAAGAGACGAACTCTTCAGTGCACTTTTCTATTTTAGACGCATAAACTTTCAGTTTTATTCTTTTACAAAAATACGTGTTTTTTAAGACAATTATGCGCTTAGCTGGTTTGGTCATTTGTGCTTCCCAATCCTTTTTTAGTTAACTACTTTTGTTTTCATTTGAAAACTTGTGACGCTTAACCAGATTTGTTGTTTGGAGCCATTCCTTATATTTCCTTTTTTGGCAATGTATACCGCATTCTGGGAATCTACTGTAAGTCACATTTATAAGCTTGAATTACAGGGGAGTGGCATGTTTCTACAACTATTTCGCCGAGTGTAAACTAGAGTTTGAACCTCGAAGATCTAATTGCATTGCTTGCAAACTTGCCATTGTATCTACTTTGACTGGGCTGAGCTGCTTCACATTTTTCCGCATACATACAATTATATTTATGTCAATAAACATATTAATGTTTAATAATAATTTCACACAGTGACTGTGTTATTTTTAGTTACGTTGAATGCAAAATTTTATGTAATGTTAAAATTATTTAAATAACACAAATGCAGATGCACAAGTATGTATACACACCTGCAGACAGTGAACACCGTTTCGACTTATCAGGTCTCATCAGCGCAGTTAGTGTGACCGACGTTTACTCAAGGCAATGTACTGAGAAGGAATTTTTTGCTTGTGTTTTGTAACTCGAGTATACGGTATACCAGTTACTAAAACTCTACTGCAAAATATTATTATTTGCTTACTCTGAAATTACGTCCGGCCAATACAACGGCGACTTCAAACTGACTCACAAAACATGTAGAACACTATTAGGTGAACTAATTATTTATCAAGAAACATTGAGAACCGGCCAGTAGTACTTCCATTCACTTAAAATAAACATATAAAGATCACGTGAAAGAAAAGATTCAGTGCCGATTGCAGAGATAAAAATGACGATTAGAAATTAGGAAACGATTCAAATTAAGACTATATTCTCTGCAGGCAAGCAACGCAATACAAGTAGGTTCATCAAGAGGTTGTGACTCGATTCCATTGCTTAGTTTTTGCTGGAAGTTCTAATCAGAGATTTGGGTCCGATTCTAACTTACGACTTGCCATAGCAAGTAGTGTTGATAATTCTAAGAATAAACCGAAGAATGAGGGTTATTTTTTCTCTTTGAGATAAGCATTGTTTTTGTGCGGTTTCTCATTTTCTTAAAAACACTGATGCATTTATGTTTTCTTAGTTATGGTTGTAACATCACATATGATGACGTCATGCTTGCCCCCTCCCAATAGACCGGTTTATTTTCAGTATTCATAACACCACACTGACACAATCAGTCTTAATATCAAAAGACTTTTTAAGTTTCATTTAAGCTTTGTTTTACTGACTGGTAAGACCATTGGTTAGTTTTCTGCAGAAAAGTCAATGGTAGCATCAGTAGGATTAGGACTAACAAGACACGGATGGAAAATGTGCTTCTGGGGGGAGGTCAAGGTAGAGAGAGCAAAGGAAGAAAAACGGTAAAAGACTCAACATGCGATACTTACTATATAAAAATAAAAGATACTCTACTGCCAAAACACCAACAGGTCAGAAAGCGAAAAAGGCTACGTAACTTCTGAAGATCATATAGGAACTGTGCAGCAAGAGAAACTAAATTTTCAGGAAGAAGATATCAGCGGTCAGCACCCCCAGTTTAATTTTTCGAGTGACATTGATACACGGCCGAAAAGACTAAAAGAGACGAGTGGGCGGAATCACAAAGCACAAAAATTGAAAAAAAAGAGAAATATTTGCAAAGGAAATTTTTTGCAAAGGAAAAAACAAAGGAAAATTAAAAAGTACACTTGAATACAGTAGAACGCCGAATATCCAAAACGCCAATTATCCGTACGCGACTAGAAGAAATTAAACGCCAAAATGCCATCCTGCACGTCCAAAAATGCCACGCTAGCACCTAAAAATGGCAAAGACCAAAAGAATGACAAGTTTAAAATAAAAAAAATGAGTGATTACTAAACCGCCAATGCTAATAATATGCAATAAATCACAATGTATGTGTGCTGTATAATAAGTATGATGTGGGCCTAATTTCATTATATTTCTTGTTGCTCGATTATTATTCGAACAAATCACTTATCCAAACCACACCTGGTTTTAATTAGTTGGGATATTTGGCGTTCTACTGTAATTCTTCCACGCCTCATGATTCCACACCAGGAGCCAGCCTCTTGTTTTTTGGACTTGGTTTGCGCACGTTGGCATAGGCAAGGCTGAGTCGCTTAAAAGCTGGACGGTGTAGGTCGTTTTTGCGCATTCATGCGCAAATAAGCACTCGATCTTTTTCCAGGTTATGTGTGACAGCGCGTATTGGCAGATCACGTTATTTTCATGTTACAAACCATCATCCACCAAGAACAGTTCCTGTACTGGTAGTAATTTTTACGTAATGTGAAGCCTATTAATCAACACCAGAAAAAAATTCATGTCAGTTTGCAAAAAAAACATTCTGACTTGCAAGATAAAAATTGAGCAATGAAATTAGCGCCTTTGAAATGACTTCAATACTTCTTTTTGTAGAGGAATTGTTCAACTAGAAACTTTTAAATGATTTGTTTTCGTGTTGGCCGACAATGCTTTGAAAAATGAGCAAGAATCTTCTCTATGGCATATTTTAAGAAATTTAAGGACATTTGCAAAGTCTTGGTCCTACAAAATCAAACAATTCATCTGTTCGTGGATACATTTTTGTATAAAGGATACATACTAACGTTATCGTTGTGGCTCTCCTTATAAGTTATCGTTGAAATGCAGGGTGAGCAACCTGCAGAGAGAAGTGGTGTGATAATGAAAAATCAATATTAAAACGAAAAAAATTGCTAAGCTTGGGAATGCAGTCCGTAGAAATCAAAACAAAATAGCAGAAACTGCCAGCAAGAGATAGTCCTAAAAAGTGTAGCATTGTAAGAAAATAAATGAATTTTGCAGGGCGAAAAAAATCAGATACAAGTTATGCTGAAAATAGGATGCAGGTAACTTCTAAAGTGTCGAAATTAAACGGAAAACTTTTTTCATCATTTAATCCCTAAACTAGCTGGCACAGTCTTAGCCGACAAGCTGGTGCTGTTCAACAGCAATCTAATTAATATACTGTAAGTGGAGCAACTGATTGATGCAAACTTTCGAAGAAATGAAATTTGCTCATAAACTTAAATAATACCTTTCATAGCAGTTTGGAGAATGTGTAACCATCACAGCGACAAATCTGTTGACATATAAACGTACTCATTTGTGTGGGGCAAGCTTTGCATGTTGGAGATAGCAGGAGCATCTTCCCTGATATCATCATCATCGTCCAGTTTTAATCCGGTTTTTCCTCGTGTCCGAAGGTGGCCGGATGCACCTCATTCCTTCAGCAATCGCTCCCACTCCCTCATTCCTTCAGCAATCGCTCCCGATAAGAAAGTAATAAACCCAGTGGTTACATAGGACCAACGCAGGAATTGGCAGCTGTTTCTATTCAAGTATCCAAAGCAGAATGGTCAATTCAGCGTACATGCAATAGCAAGTAGCTCTACTCCGGGGCAATTTTTTAGCGTTGAAAATTTTGAAAATTTGAACTGGTTTTATCACGATAAAGTAACTTCGGTTTTCCAGAAAAATTTGTTATCAGGTAAAATGTCTGTGCAGTTCACAGACATGCAGAGGAAAAAAATGGAAAGTTTCTTTCTTTTTCAAACTACTTTGTATGGACTATTATTTGTGAATTTGAAAATTAACCGAAAACAGCTACCAATATCAACAAACGTTTTAATGCAGCTAATCAAGCCCTGAACTATCTTGATTTGACGGAAAATGCTTGCGCTGCACACAATCATGCTCTGTTTGACGCCACACAAACAACTTCAAGTGCTATGGTCCCAACTCGTATGCACTGCGCAGCTGTGATTATCATGTGCTAGCATTATATTGGTAAAGCTATAGGACACTACATACAGTACCGAATTGTTCCAAAAACAACTCAATTTCAAGATCGAATTCCATCTTTCTACGTGTGCCAAACGGCTAACCTGCTTTATATGGTAATTTGGCTGCTAGAAATTACAATCTAGCCGAACACTACACCAGCGGTTCTCAACCAGGGAGCCATTTGCGCTTCGCCGAGGTGCCGCGAGCTATTGCACATTGCCAGCAAGTTTGTTTCATGGTTGCAGTAATCAAGGCATTAGGGGTGTTCAAAAAAGACCAACTTCCAAAATTTTAACCTGATCGCAGCTCAACCCGTTCATTTGACTTAAAAAATGGCATAGAAAAAAAAAATTTGAAATCGGACCAAGTTTACCACTTTGCGCATCTGCCTTTAAAATAACTACGGTAAATGTATAGAACTTGGGGATTCCCCAAATGTGAAACTTTGGTCTTCGGCGTTTTCTAGCTATTGGGGTGGTGTAAATTCTAAATTTTTTGCTTATGTGTATTACCCTACATGACCTTTACAGTTTGTGATGTCATGCGGCACGACGTCATTTGCCATGACTTCATAAATGATGAAAAACATTTCATTGCGCAAATGAATGCTTTTAAATGCTAAATGTTTATTCTGCGGTGCTATGCCAAAGTTTTTCATGATTGTCCATTATTCTGATCACAATAACGATTTTACCGTTGACGTAATTGGAAGGTATGAATGAAGGTTGTTGATGTTGTTCAACAACTTGCAGTAAACTCTCACGTTGCTTGCCATTGTCTATTAGTATAGCAGCGTAATCGCTGTGCGGCTTAGCATCTCTTTCTGCTGCATTATTTACCACCTTAACAGAACAAACAAAGTCTTAAGCAGTTCTGTAAGATTCAAAAGCATGCCACATGAAGGAAGGACTGCCGAGCCAACTATAGTTTACATTTAACAATTGGAACAACGGCCATCACTCCGGTCGAATCATATTGTGTACCTCAGTTGCATGATCAATCGTAATTGTCCTTGCAACAGGTAAGCCTCGGCTAAATTCATCTGAGCAAGGGGCGAGGTGTTTTTTGTATACTTTTTCCATCAATTTTTTTTTTTGTTTGTCAACTCAGAATAATTGCTGAACAAGGCAAAAACCACAATTTCTTCACTCAAGAAACATTCGAGTTTTGCAAGCTCTTTGAATGCTCTTTCAGCAATTGTTGGAGCAAAGTTTTGTATGTGATCGTGTCCTGTAAAAACGTTAAATCTTTAAATGCAGCATTTGCTCCGACGCTGGGTTTCAGTCAAGCTGAAACGTAAAATGTGGTCAAAAATTCATTAATTTGTCTCAGTTTTTCCTTTAAGTCTTTGCTGTAGTTTTTTCATAATTTCGAACCTCTGTGTACGCATTACGGACGCATAATCGAAAATGTGCGAACAAAATGCATCATAACTTACTTGGGGAAGCACTCAGAATTAGGGTCAGAAAACTTAAATAGAATTTGCGTAAAAATTATTCGAAAAGCATTAAAATGGCCACTAGAGCATGCAAATTTTTCAAAAATTTTCTGGGGTAGTATGCCCCCAGACCTTCAAATTAATTTTGCGGAAAGAAAATCGCTTAAAAAATGTGGAAACTATGCCCCTCGACTTTTACAGTAAATTTTCTCGCTACGCTACTGCATTACCATTACGATTATATTAATATGGAAGAATGAAATGGAATATGGAAAAAGTTTTAGTATGGAATGGAATATGGAAGAGAAAAATTTTATGTATGGAATGGATATGGAATGGAAAAAAATTTGCAGTATGGAACACGGAAAAATCGTCTTCCATTCCATTTCATAGCATGCCCAGGCAGTAATATGATGTGTTACTTAATTGTAAAATGTCATTAAAAGTTTTCGCATAGTCTAGTTTGGAATTCTTTATGTTTACCGTAAAGTTTGGTTTAAACTTACAAAAACATTTTTACACCATCTTTATTAATTAGCTTTGTTTATATCAACTAGTTTCTCGTAACGTCACGATGCAAAATCGGATTTTCTGTTCTCAAAATCAAGTCTTCATTACACTATACTGTCGGTATTACGCCGAAGCGTGTAACGAGTGGCGGAGCTCATCTCTGCGGTTTAGCGCCTGGGCAACACAGCAGCTCCGCAGAAACGTCGCAGAGGTAGCGAGCGTTTTTGATTTAATTGGAAGGAAGATTATTACTTTACCTTGATTGATCAAAAGCTACCAAAAACTTTTTTTTTCAAGGCCGTATCTTCACTTTCAAACAAGTTTTATAAACGTAATATAAAATTTTTCCCTAGTAGTTTTCTAGAGTTATTTTCTAGGTTTTCAACTTCTGCAAACCATTTGTTTTCATTTAATCGTCATCCAGTTTACCGTTTATAAGAGGCTGTCATGGGCGTCCGCAAAAACTTTTGCAAGGGGGGCAAAAAAATTTTGATAAGATCAGTGCTAAGCAGTGTTTTTACAGCACCAGCCTGACTTTTTTAACTTTATTTAAAATAATGCAATAGAATAATCCATTTGAAAACTGGTGCAGTGGTGCTGCCTACGATCACCACGTACATTTGTATGAAAACAGTTGCTCATTGAATGAAAAAAAAAACAACGATCGCGCCTTTTACCAACCGATGCAGCATTATAGAGTAGACACAGTAATTATTGAGTGCTACAGTTGTCCGCGATTTGGTACAAATAGTTTGATAGCGTGTGCCATCACGGTGTCAATTTAAAAGCCTCTTTATTATGCAGGAACAGAAAATGTGAACAAAATTCCTACTGTTTTCATGTTGGCACAATTTCATCAGCTTTCAATTTTGCTTTACCGATCCGAGGTACAATCAGCCACATCCAGCAGCAAAGCATTGAACAAGCAAGGCCAAAGTCAATCATGGATTTAATACAAAACACGCGAATAGAATAATTTGGTATAATTTACTTGGGAAGTACTGACTCTGATGAGTTTGCGTTGCTATAATGCAATACTGCGCAATACATGCTAATTTTTCTTTGAAAAAAAAAAAAAGATTGTCATCCTCTTTAACCCTTGTCCGGCTGCATAATTTTACACCGCTAACAGGCGGCATAGTTACAATTGTACCTACACATTTTGTGGGTAATTTGTTGCGGTAGATATAATTTCTGAAACATCCAAAGTTAACTCGAACAGTAAATTTTTTAATACCACACGATGCTATCATAGTTCTCTATAATACGGTTGTACAACTGTGTCACGTGACCTATTCGTCACGCATGAATTACCAGGTACGCTACGAATTTCGCTCAAGGAGCAGGTCAGGTTAGCAGTTGAAACGACATGAGGGCAAGTTAGCTAGTGCGGAGAAGCGTGCGAAAAGGTGCTGGGGGTCTGGGGGGAGGTGGTAGAAAGTATGAGGTGAGTGTGGGGGGTGTGGGGAGAGGTAAGAGGAGAGGTGTGGGAGAAGGTGTTGGGAGAGGTGTTGAGGATGCGGTAGAGTGTGGAGGATGTGAGATAGTGTGTTGAGATGTGGGGAAGTGTGGAGGGAGGTGTGTGGGGGTGTAAAGAAAAGTTGGGGGAGGTGAGGAAAGTGTTAAGGGAGGTATGGAAAAATGTGGAGAGAAGTATGGGAAATTGTGTTGGGGTGTGGGGGCAGGTGTGGAGGGTCTGGGAAGTGTTGGGAGAGACGTGGGAAAGTGTGTTGAGGTGAGAGAAGATGGGGGGGGGGGGGGGGTGTGAGGAAGTGTTGGGGGAGGTGTGGGAAAGTATGTTGGGGTGTGGTGGGTGTGAGGAAGTGTTGGAGGAGGTGTGGTAAAGTGTGTTGGGGTGTGGGGTAGTTTTGGGGGAGGTGTGAAAAAGTGTGTGTTGGGTATGGGGGAGGTAAAGATGGATGTGGGGTGTGAAGAAGTGTTGAGAGAGGTGTGGGAAAGTGTGTTGGGGTGTGGGGGGTGAAGAAGTGTTGAAAGAGGTGTGGGAAAGTGTGGGAGGAAATGTGTTGGGGTTACCCATGCCTCAACACACTTTACCACACCTCCCCCAACACTTTCCCACACTCCCCATCTCCCCTTACCTCCCCCACACCCCAACGCACTTCCCAACACCTCTCCCCACCTCTCCCTCACATCCCAACACCCTTTTTCACACCTACCCCAACACTTCCCCACATCTCCCTTCACCTACCCCACGCCCTGACACACTTCCCAACACCCTCCACACTCCATACTCACCCCATACACTATCCCACACTTCAAAAAAAATCATGTTAAAATGCTTTTACATTCGTTGTAAACCAGAAAAATATGTAGGTACAATTGAACCTATGACGCCTGTTAAGAGTGAAAAAAAAAAAAAAAATCCAATATGTCAGCAACGCGTAAACATATTTAGCTGCAACGTTTCTTGAATGAACCAATGCGAGAATGTAGAGATGTCAGAAAATCTTAGGTACCTACGGCTTACAACAAAAAAGTTATTGCTATTTAAAATCGCACAAGGCACAAAATGTACCTATGCCGCCGGACGAAGGTTCAAAATGCTGATTTGTTTTGATTTGATTTCTTCATCTTTATCCTCCTATCATGAGAAAGCGGCAGAGACACTATACATAGGACGAATCCAGACTCGCTTTGGAGTTGCCTTTGTTTCCAAGTTTTCCGGTTGAATTATCCTCTGACTTCTTTAATTTGCTGCTTGCCAGATTTCACCAAGCAGAGATAATTCATCGTGAAGCATCTTATCCAAGGACGCAACAACGAGACTAGGTTGATAGTTGAACCATAAACCTTGCGATCATGGTCGTCGTAAAAACGACGCTCCAAACCACTGCGCCACGCTGCCGACTAACAAATTATAATGCTAACAAATTATCACGGATTACAAAATAAAAAGCATCTAAGTGCAATAGGTAAAAGCTTGCTTTCACCCGCCTTGTCGTTGCATATGACTTTTCGTCAATGTTTTGCTGTGGGATCTATACGGTAAAGCAGTTTCGTGGAGCGGGGTCAAGGTGGACCCACAGCATGAAAATCAATTGTTTTTGTGTCGGTGATCATACAAGCAAAAACTGTAAATGGTATTCCAAGCACTAAACTAAATAGTTAACCTCAGAATCAATTCCTAAAAAACACACAGCATAATTTTTCGCGCTTCAGCAACTAACAAACTGGTAATGATCGCTCTCCCCCCTTGCCCCCCCCCCCGCCACGCCGCCGAACAAAGCAACCAATAAAGTGCTTTGTTTGGCGGCGTGGCGCAGTGGTTTAGAGCAAATGCCTTTGGTCCCCCCATACCTCGTTATGACGATGAATATGTCTGCTTGGTGGAATTTAACAAGCTGCAAATTAAAAGTTAGAAGCAACACTCAAACGGAAAACTAGTCGAATTAATAACGCCTATCCCAAATCCAGGGGGTAAGCCGCTTGCCCCCCTGCGGACGCCCATTCAGGTTGTATTTAGTGTACAATATTCTAGCAATAGCTAGTACTAAAGAATATTTGAATTTTGCATCTTTCATGCAAAATGTATGCTTAAAGTTTCTTGAACAATGTGATTCGCCGGCCAATCGCCCAAGGCGCTAGAGTTTATGGAGAAATTAATCTATCGGTAATAAAAGCAAAAAATATTCCCAGTAGCAATAGGCTATAATTAACCAGGAAACAAAACAACACTTGCATTAAGCATTATACTTACAGTCCACTGTGACTCGATCTTTCAGTTTCTTTTCTGTAACAGAATACGAATTAATTCAGAGTTGTATAGGCTATGTCAAAGGTACACAGCAAGCTGAACGGTATTATCTGAGCCTACGACTTTAGAATTTAGACAATCAATATATCCCGATTGTTGGTTGCTTGCGCTAAGGTTTCCCATACGACTAATCTTAACCAAACCAAAGCAAGAAATGTCTGGGTTTTTGGTTTGGTTTGCTTTGTTTGGAACAGCAGATAAACGAAAATGACTTCACGTTCACCTTTCATGATTTGAGCAATTTTTGACCACTAGAGTCATTTTTCTCCGGAGTATGTTGAGTAACCAGTAAGTTTGTCATTATTAAGCATTTTTGCAAAGTATATAAGTAAAGATAATATAATACTTGCATTTTGCATGAGAAAGTCTGATTGAAGAAATTTGCGCTCGCTTGAAGTTTTACGTTACCGGTATGGAAATATGTAGAGGCGACATAATTTTATACGTACTAGGAACATAAATTTTATACTGTAGATACGTAGGTTAACTGTTCAAGTGCTCAATGATAAAACCCGCAGATGCAGGGGCTTGGGTTGTATAACTAAAATTGCTTTGTAAATGACAAAAGCCCATTGACCGAGAGGTAAAATAGCTTAACATTAAATCACATGGTTTTATGTTCGAATCTGAGTCTACCTAATGCACGGTCTAACCGCGAAAAAAGCCTACCATCATATCTCTGTTTGTGTTCAATAACGGTGTAGTTATCAATTCATTTTACCTGCTTTAAAAAACCTGATTTCAACTGCGCACCGTCATTTGAAATTACATCACAATTTTTTAGCGATTGAGCAAAGTGATTCTACATCACGCAAAAAAAAAATAAGCTAAGGTTTTGGTGATTCAAACCTGGAGGCTCTTCCTCACTGGTAGAAGGATAAATGTTGGTTTGTTGCGTGAAGTGGCGCTGGTCAACATAAGTTTTCTGGGTAAATTGGCGTTGGTCATTGGTAGTCTCCGAAATGAAGTGACGCTGGTCTACATCGACGATCACTGTTGGTTGACCAAAAAAAGAAACAAACAGAATTAATGTGGAGCTCAGAATTGACCTTTTTGAGCAAACGACACAAAGTTTCGGATCATCATTGTACCATCGCAGTAAGATCAGACTTACAATTTTGATAAACAAAATGTTTTTGTACAGTGTTTAAACCATCTAAAAGCCATTGAATGATGGTAGAAGTGAAAGGAAATGACTTACAATAAGAAAAGTCAAAAAACGTAGAAAGCTATTGCACTGTTTTTGATTTTTCTGTTTTCTCCTAAAAAAAAATACATGTACTGTACATGTAAATAAAATCTTCTTTATCAGTGGCATTGTGAGCGGGGTGGTCATCTCCGTACATAGCGCCTGGGTAGCACAGCTTCACTTCGATGCAGTGGCGAGCCGTAGGCGACACTGTGTCCAATTCGACCGGCCCAGAAATTAAAACCCAATTTTATCACAGCCACTACTGCCAAACTTTTTCATTTGTATGATCAATAAACACAGTCACTGCTCTGCCTTTAATTTTTGTGCTCAAAAAGTTAATCTGTTTTTAGCTGGAATTTGTAATAACTTTTTTGTCTTTTATAACTGCAGACAGTGAGCAGTGATTCGAATTTTCAAGTCGCATCAATGCAGTTGATGTGGCCGGCATTTATAAGGTAACATATGCCTGAGAAGAAAATTTTTGCTTGTAGTTTGTAATTATACCAGTTACTAGAACCTGCAAAACCCTTGCTGCCGAAGCTGTTCGCACGTAAAAAAGCCAACTGCACTGATGCGACCTGAAATGTCGAAACAGTGGTCACTGTCTGCAGTTTTGTATAACACATACGTGCGTTTCTGTCTGTGTTTCCGCTCAAAAATTCTAGCTTTCTGCCAATGCGTGTAAGTGTGAATTAGTCTATCAACGATATCGGGCTTTTGCTTGCTATAAGCAAATCAAAACGATAATCAAGCTTTGTTTTTTCGTGATTTTAGAATATCTCCTTAATCTCCGTTGCTATCCATAGATTTCACCTCTTGCTGACGTACTTCGTTGCTTTTTCGAATGTCAACATTTTTGGAATGTTGTAGACCTTATTAACAAAAACAAAAGTGTTAAAATTTTCACATTTGTGATTTCGTAATGCTTTTCGTACCTCGAAAATCATCTATACGTTCCCCTTATAAATGTTTTTTGCTGGTATTATTACTACAACTATTTTCTCGACTTCTTGTTTAACTTTATCTTACGCAAAGTAAATTTTGAGTTGTTTTTATTGCTAAAGTATAGTGAATGCTGTAAAGTTTTAACGTTTCAACTTTCACTAAAGATTTTTATATCTTGCAGTAACAGCTACCTCGCTAAAACATTTTCAAAACAGCATAGACCTTCAACTCAAGCTTATATTATGATGAGTAGCGATCTGCCATCTGGTTACCCTCGCCGTCGTTGTTTCTGCGAGGATCTATTCCAGATCATGAGCAAACACCTGAGGTCGAAAGTCTATATTTTTGTCAGCCCAAATTGTTACTTAGTACGTGATCAGAAACTAGCAGTATCTGTATTTAGTATCTAGTAGCATATTTATCCTCCTATCACGAGAAAGCGATCAAAGCGCTATAACGAGCTCGCTCAGGAGTTGTCGGCCAACCTGCCTACCACACCAAGATGGATAAATCCAGCTAAGTGATTGACCAACAGCACAACAAGTAAACTTGCCGGCTTGTTCTCCACACTTTTCCTTCATTGCTGAGCGGCAAGCAGGAAAGCTGAGGACGCCAACTTTAAAGTCATTGGTTTGACCAAACTTGGAATCAAACTCGAGTCTACAGCTCCAGAGGCGAGCGCTCTTACCACTCGGCCATCTGAGCTGAGCTGTGGACACTGATGCTGTTAAGCCAATTTCTAAATCTGATATCGTAATCCAATAGCAACAGACCACGCATTCCTCTTGTTGTACTATGCATTGGAAACAGGGAGATTGCGTGATCTGCTGTTTTTTGAATTGCGTCACACTTGCAATCCGGCGAAAAGGAGCCCACCCGAGCATGGATGAACAACTGCGCCAGTTCGTAAGCGATTCAACCTCACGCACGCTTAAAAGGGAAACTCATTCCAAGTGGTTGGAAGTCGGCTAGCAATATGAAATCGTGGAAGTTGGATGAGTTCTTCTAATAGAGCTTGATTTATCCAGGCACGCCGAGAGGGGGGGGGCAGAAGGGGTCATCGCCCGGGGGCCCGGAGACACAGAGGGGCCCTGGGTTCAGAATTGTCAAGATAGAATGCAAAACTACGGCCTACGGACGCTACTAGTGTATTTAGGGAGTGCAATTGTGCTATGCACCCTCCCCCCTTTTGACTCTGCTTTTTAGTAAAAAATAACAAAACCAATGGTGCCAAGTGACTGAAATATGCCATACTCTTTTAATGGTTTCTGTAGCTTATGGCCAGGGGCGGATCAAGGGGGGTAGGATGAGGGGTATGCATCCTCCCACCAGCCATTTTCAAACATGTTTTTGATGTATACAATTTTTCCATAATTTTGATCCTCTTTGATAGCAATAAGTCTTACGCCATAAGCACGCATAATTGAAAATGTGCGAACAAAATGCGTCATATTTGACGAAGCACTCAATATAAGGGTCAAAAAATTCGAAAAAATTTGCCTGAAATTATTCAAAGAGCACTAAAATAGCCATTACAGCGTAAATTTTCAAAATTTTTCCGGAGGAGCATGCCCCCTTTTGTTTTTCTCAATCAGCTTCAAATTTGTTTTGCCGAAAAAAAAAACGCTTGAAAAAAATGTGGAAATTATGACCCCCTCCTTTAAAAGTTTCTAGCTTTGCCACAGGCGATAATGTTTTTTTGATTTCGGGCCGAAATTTGAACATCTGTGGACGCTATGACCTTTTCTTTTGCTCATCGCTTGATTTTGGAGCACCACTGACCAAGGGGCCCAAACGAAATTTTTGCCCCTCGGCCCGAAATTTCTCTAGGCGCCCCTGGATTTATCCGCAGTTTGTCAATTGTGCAATGCAAATTAATGTCAATTGCGGAAAGATCGTTTAATAGTTTTTGGCGTGAGCACAAAATGGACGTCTGAATTTCCATCTTTCCTCGGAGGTTTTCGGTAGTCTAACCAGCTACCATGCAAAAAATGGTCAGAATTCCGTATGACACAAATGGCTAAGGGGTGTTGCCCCTAAGCAACGAATTCCAATCGGCTGGATATTCGTAAGTATGGGTAGATCCAGGGAGTCGAACCGTTTGATTTTTCCGGTTCAGGTTCAACGGCGGTTTCAAATTTCGGTTCAGTTCCGGTTAAGGTTCAGATAAATTGAAACGGTTCGGTTTGGGTTCGCTCCAGCAAAAAATATTTCAAAACCGGTTTATAAAGTTCCGATTCAAGTTCACAGCAAAAAATAATATAGTTCTATTAATACAAGATAAAAAAATGAAACGTACAACGCAATTTTTCTTTGCATTGACAGGCCAATATAATGCATAATTTTAACTTGCAGTAAGGCCAGTAGGGATGTGCCGAGTGGAGTCCGAGTATTAATTGATACTCGACCGAGCACTAAAGCATCATCATTTTGACTTTTTTTGCTCTGCACCCGATTTTGAGTTCATATCTTGACGTCGCAGAATAGATAGGCTACTCGGCCGCATAATGTCGTGAATACTCGTTACTCGGCAAGTCCGAGTAATTTTCCTTGAGACACATCCCTAAAAGCCAATTAACGGTAAAAGACTTTTTCACCATGCATAGATTACTTACATAAGTGACTATTATTTTGAATTCAAACCAGCTTCAAAGTGACGCGTGTGATGTCACGAAGCGAACTGCTTTTTTCAATCGGTGCGGGTTCAATTAAGGTTCTCAAATACTCAAATTATTCGGTTCAGTTCCGGTTCGCTCTTTGCGATTTTGAAAAATACGGTTCGGTTTCAGTTAAGGTTCGACAAAAATAGCTTAAAACCGGTTTATAAAACTCCGGTTCGGGTTTAGTTCGACTCCCTGGGTAGATCACCCGTTTGAGTGGGACGCTGGCATGAGTGGCGTACGGTGAGCATTTTTTAGAGATGTGCTCCTCTACAATATTTGCTGCCGCATGCAGCCATTTATTAAACAAATGTGTGGAAGTGCTCGAAAGTTTAATGCAAATGCGCGAACCAACATCAAGCGCCTTTTCAAGAAGCCTAATTTGCTACTTAATATATTTAATTTTGGTGTCGGCTTTTTAGTTTTTGCTATTTCCAATTTTTCGTCGTAATTTCTGCTACAAAACGGCTTTTCAATCATACTGTCAACACTTACTTCTATTCCACTAATTTAACCTACAACTTGAATTTGACCAACAACTTTAAAATGTATATATTGACCGCCACACTTTCAAAATTCACAAGCAATTACTCGCAACCGCATCCTAATACGATGTAGAATACAATGGAAAAGGTCTGGCTTGCTTGTGTTCAACGATACCGGTTGAACCTGCCCTAAGAGAGAGCCATTGCATCATTCTTCTGCGATGAAAAAAGCAATAATTGCTTGATTGAGCATGTATTGTGACGCGTCTGGGTTCAACTTTCAAATAGGACATTTTTTGCATTTGGCTCGTGTGGAAAGAAAAAAAGTCACTCTCCGCTATATAATATGATTCAGAATACAATGAAGAAGATCTGGCTCGCTTGTGTTCAACGATATCTGTTGAACCTACCATACAAGAGAATGTTGCGTCATCGGTCAGCGTTGAAAAAAAAGCAATTTGTCATTCTTCAAAGCAAAAAGAACGCAGATTGCGCAGATATTACAAAGATTAAAGACGAGAAAATCAAAATATTTTAGCTAAATGTAATTAACGTGTGTGCCTGTGATATCGCAGGGTGTGCGCTGAACACCTTGAACCTCTGGAGAATATGCCCCTGGCTGGCATCCAGTAACAATGCGCAGAACATTGCTAACTAAAATAAAGCAATGTGCGAGTACGCACATTGCGACGCCAGCAGACTAGTGCGAAGTATTCAGCTTTTGAAGAAACTGCGGAAAAGTCAACTGTACGCAACGGTTTAGCACCAGCGCCACATCCAAAGTTGCCAGTCACCTCATTTGCGTCACACGTACAGAGAGTGTCGTGCGCAGTGTCTCGAGATGGTAACGAAAGAGAGCGTCTTGTTCGCACCAAGATGGATTAGAGCAGAGCGTAAGTGCAGTTGATGTGACTGACATTTTCTCATGACCATATTAGATTCTTGAGAAGCTGCTTGTGGTTTCTAACCATACCAGTTGCAAGAACCTTCAAAACCCTTCTGCCGTTTTTTCTCAAAACCTAACAACTACATTTGTCAAGTTTTCGAGATAATGAAGGTTTTATGTTTTTTTAAGCTAGCACAAAATCCTGATTGTAAAATTTTCTATTTCTTTTTCAGAGTGAGCCATTTTAAAGGCATGAATGAAAATTGATTTATAAAAAAAAAAACTATCGATTAGTTTTTGAAAAAAGTGACTTGTTAGGTTTAAAAAAAAAATTCTTCGTTTAAAAAGTAACAAATTTTTTTCAAAACCCAACAACTACAAATTGGATTATGACGTAACAGGCGTCTCATTTCGGACTTGGGTTCAGTCACTTTGTTTCAACTTACAGTACTCGGAAGAAAACAAATAATTATATGACGTTATAATATGCTTCAACAATTGAAATGTAGTTGTTAGGTTTTGAAAAAATAATCTGTAGAAAGTTGGCACAAAATTTTTTTGCGTGTAGTTGTTAGGTATTCATATTAGCAAAACGAAATAAGTTAACACTTTGATTTTAGGACACATAATAAAACAAAAATCAAATCAAATCAAATCTTCATTATACTCGCCGTATTACGCCGAAGCGTGTAACGAGTTGCGGGGCTCATCTCCGCGGCTTAGCGCCTAGGCAGCACAGCTCCGAAGAAACGTCGCAGCGGTGGCGAGTCGTTGGCGACACTGTGCCGATTTGACCGGCCCGGGAACCGAATCCCAGACCTCCCGCACCGATAGCGTGCGCTTAGCGACTGAGCTAACGGCCGGTCATAATACAACATCGAATTTCAATTCGAAAACTACAAAAAAAAATTTTTTGAAAAATTTGTAGTTGTTAGGTTTTGAGAAATAACGGCAGCCTTTCTGCCAAACCCGTTCACCTGTGAAAAAACGGGACACATAGCAGGCACTATACCTCGGAATACAACCCAGAAAACATTGTGAATGTAGGCGCTGTGATTAATGGGCTGTATGTTTTCTGGCTTCACTAAAGTTTTTGGCTGCATGCATAAATCTGGGTCATCAATTTTGCTGCTCGCCCTCTAACTTTTCCACAAAACAAATACGCTGGAACCAACTGATTAAAAGTCATCTTTTTATTTAAAGATATCTTCCTGATTTGAAGTGAAAAGAAGAGGCGTTAGCTGAGATGATAATTAAAAATGTAACGGTTTCTAACCTGAGAGGCACGCCTTCGTAACGGAACAAACGTAAATTTTCAACGCAGCACATTCTTCATTAATTTGAGATACTTCATTCTTTGAGATTTAAGACTGCATTAACAAAATTGGTTGGTCCTGCCTTAACACTAAAATTACGGAGGTGTCGTTTTCGGCACCAAAGTTTTTTCAGATTTGAGTAGTCAAAAAAAGAGGTATAGTGTTATCAAATTTTTTGACTTTGTTTATCTTTTATTTAAGCGCCTAAAGCAATTTTGAAATTTTTAATTTTGTTTGATTTTGACTTTTTTTCACGCATCTAAACTTTTGCAACCCATTGTTTACGGCGGCGTCGTTTTCGACACCTTTTCAAGCTGAAAAGCAATACACGATATTGTCTGGATTCTGATGACTTTTTTACCAATTGATCACCTTCTTGCTGCTGGAGACCAATTTTTTTTTCGTTGAGCTGGAGGCAACTAGTGAAACCGAAATGTAGGACAATTGGATACCAGACAATTGGGCACCAGGACAATTGGGCACCGAACAATTGGGCACCTGGATAATCGGGTACCAGGACAATCGGGCACCAGAAAAAATGGGTACCAAGACAAATGACCGAGTTATTAGGTTTCAAAGTACAGTACCCTATTTGAAAACTGTGAAAACTGCTCAAAAATGTTTTCACAGTATCGTGACGTAACAGTTCAATAACTGCGAGGTTTGGCGCTGCTGTTGCGTTAGCAAAACCGGTTTTCGGATGGCAGTTGTCGGCGCAGAGTTTTCAATGGACCGAAGATATTGAACCCGACTCGACCCCGATTTTTGAAGCCAGAACCCGACCTAAACCTAATTCCTTATTTATCTGACAGTCTGATCCCGATTTAAACCCGAAATCAAAAACATCATTAAAGTTTGAAGAAATTTTAATAAGAATATGTTTTTTACTTTTACGCATCCACAGTTACGCCAGAATTTTGAGTGAATCAATCACCGTTTTTGAAAGCTGAAAGATGCGACAAGTTGTTCTCATTGCTTAATTCTAGCAATCCAGCTTTTAGCCTAGCCTACTGTTAAATCTTCAGTTCAATATAATTTGAAAATAACCTCAGTTAAAAAAAACAATTGCGAAAACCTTATCACTCATAAAAAACCTTGATTTCGCTCCGGCGTCCGACCCGACTGAAACCTGGGTAGATTTTTATTTACTGGTGCCCAATTGTCCGGTGCCCATTTGTCCTGGAGTCCAATCGTCCGGTGCCCAATTGTTCCGGTGCCCAATCATCCTGGTGCCCGATTGTCCTGATGCCCAATTGTCCCGGTGCACAATTGTCTCGGTGCCCAATTGTTCCGGTGCCCAATTGTCCAGGTGTCCAGTTGTCTGGTGCCCAATTGTCCGGTGCCTAAGTGTCCTGGTGCCCAATTGTCCGGTGCCCATTTGTCCGCAAGCCGTAAAACCGTGTAGTTTGACATTTTTTAGATATGGGTGTTAGTTAGATATAGAGAAACTAAAAATAACTTAGTAAAAGTAGGCTTTTCTTGTCATAAGAATTTTTATACTAATCAGTTCTATAACATCAAGTTGCAAGATACAGCAACCATACTACCGGTATCAGATGCATTCTTTATTTACATATTTAAAAAATTATTTTACTACGAACGTTTTCGGTACAACTTTTGGCCCTCTTCAGATATATCTAAATTAGTTGAGTAACTTTAAGTATTAACAAAGCTGACTGAAAAGAAATTATTAGTAAACTCAAGCTGAGAACATTACTAGGCTAGGCTAACTCGTCCAAGAGGTGCTGATAAATTGATGCGGTACACGGATCGAATAGAGGTATTATGGTGGAAAAATAGGGAGAAATTGTTACGCAACATAAAATATTTTTGGTATGAACAAATGCGAAGAAATTATTGTGAATTAATTCAATTTGCAAAATTTAAAACACTTGTAACAAAAAAGATGAACCACTGGCGTAAAGTTGACGATTGAGACCGGGTGAATGTTTCTTTATTAAGCCAAGTTCTATAACAGTTTTCATTTGCTTAAAAAAAACGCAATATTGAAGTACTGTATTATAAATACCAATAGTCTCTCGATTTCTCACTCTTAGAATTGTTTGTGATGCGGTGAAAAAAATAGAACCGAATTGGCTGCAAGATATGAGAATATTAAATTTGAAAGTAAGATAACCTTTAGTTTTGTTCTAGCACCGGTAAATTTTGTATTATTAAAAAAATTTGTTCGAAATCTTGTAAAGAAAAAAAAAAAAAACTGATGAAAGTGGAAGATGTTATTACAGCTAGGGACACTGATGACAATGTATCGGATGAAGGAACTAATGATGGAGTAGCTCGTGCGCCCGAACAGCAAAATGCAAACTCCACTTATGACAGTAGCCCATGTGAATTCATTTCGGAATATAGCAGTGATAAAGAGGAAACAAACAAAACAAGTTTTCGCCCAGGCTTGCTAGTGAGCAGTACTATCATGAAAAAAAAAAAAAAAGAAAAAAACAATTTGGAAACGTGCACCAGCTTTCGTCAACGTATTTGCTGCAGTTCTCGATGTCTCCAGAAATGTTGCTAAAAGCATTGCAACTCCCTACGATGTATGGAAGCAGTAGTTAGGCTATTCCTGAAGCAATCCTTCGCATGATTGACAGGTATACAAATGAAAAAGCGCAAAGAAGAGGCGACCAAAAGTTTTCTATTAGCCTTTGTGAACTAGAAACTTTTATAGCCTTGCAATACGCCAGAGATTTTAATGGAAAAAAATCATCCGTATTTCAATGTTTTATTTTAATCACTGTCGTAGTTCAATTTTTTCAGGAACAATGCCTCGTGATAGATGGATGAAAATTTTGAAATATCTGAGGTTTGACGACAAAGCTTAACGGGTGAGATCTAGGCTGGGAGCTGATGGATTTGCACTTATACGTGATTGATGTTTTTGATTTATTTGCCTCCATGTGCCAGACAAAATATACATGTGATTTTTCTCTGACCATAGACGAACAGCTGATGCCCGCAAAATCCCGACATCCGTTTATAACATTTATGCCAGACAGACGGCATAAATACGGTATCAAGTTTTGGGTGCCGGCTAATGTTGAGACCAACTATGTTGTCAAAATTATTCCTTACTTATGAATAGGGCCATTTTTTTTTGACCTAAAATAATATATTTTTGACTTTATTTTAGTAAAATTTTCACTTTATTTTGACTTAACCGCTTCCGCGTATTGTTTATGTCTTGTTGCACTTTAATAATTAAATATGTTTTATAATCTGCAATTTACATAAGTTTTTAAAGAAAGAGGTAGCCTACTTCGAACATTTTCTCAATTACTCAGTGTTGAAGCTTATGCAACAAAGCGACGCATGACGTTCAAACCTAGGATAACGAGCCATTGTGTGTACCGATATCAATTAGTGTGTAATACAAAAATTGCGATGCTATCGCAACTGTACTGTACACTAACAGTATGTCTACGATTTTTTTAACGAAAGCCACGCAGTATAATTACAAGGACGTTTTATTGTAATACAGCATCATATATTTTTATACGTTCTTAACATCAAAATTTCTGTCTTTTCTCAGTAATTTATTGAGCATAGAAAACGACCTCTCAGCAGCAGCAGAGGTTGGCTGGGCTTTTTGCAATAGTGCGTAGCTTGTTGGGTCAATTGTCAAGTTGGTACAGTTTATTATTGTTTCTAAATCAGAGTTGGATAGTCGTTTCTTAATGTAGTCTTTAATTGCGCAAGGGTCATCATCGAGTTGCATATTCATCAGCAGTCCGTATGCTTTGGTTATTAAGCAGGCACTTCCTTCTAAGAACTTTACGTTGGCTGCTAGAGTCCGGTATTGATTTATTTTAACCAAGTCCGACATCAAACCTTCCACATTGATAGCGTCTTTTGCTCTGCTGACTAAGGGGCCTGCACTTGTCCAATTGTTGACAATGATACGAACAGCTGGAAGATTCTCACTATAATATAAGGCAGCTCTAAGCCAAGTTGCCCATCTTGTTATTACAGGGTCAGGAAGAGATGGTAGACCAGCATTATGAAAATCTTTCTTGGGATCTTTGTTTTTGATTGTTGCTGCCTTGATCGTTGCTATTACTTGATCAACATTTTTAAAATGAGCACGCACACGCAGAGCGCAGTTATGTAGTAAGTGCGCAACGCAGGTGACATGCATCAAAAAAGGGTATAATTCCTTTAATGTCTTTCCAGCCGAAGACATGTACCGAGCAGCGTCAGTCAAGAACAATAAAAAATTCTTGCGTTTTATTTCAAGTTGTCGCAATATGTCATCCACAGTGTGCAGAATAATGCTGCTATTAACATTGCGACCGCTGTCAAGTGGATGGCAATTAACGAGGAATGTCTGATTGGGAGCATCTAAGCTGCCCACAAGCACATTAATATACTTTTGTTTAGCAACCTCTGCTTCATCCACAATCAAAAAAATGTTTTTGTCACGAAGTAATTCTTGAATTTGTTCCTCTTTTTTGGGATGCCAATTTAGCAACACATACCCGGGCTGCAGTCTCCGACGGCAATACTTTTCCCATTCTAGCAAACAGCGACTTTAAAGAAGGATAGTTCAGTTTATGAAGTGGGATATCTGCAGCTAAGAATGAAGAAACAACCTGTTCCTTGAAGTTTATTTGATCGAAATGTAAAAAGGTTTGCTTACTTTGAGATTTGCTCTTCGTCTCCAATATTCTTTGGCGTTGCTTACTTTTTCGGTGGCTTTGCACAAAAAACTTTTTGTCGCATTTAACTAACACGTCGCAAAGGTTGCATCGCAAGTTGCCGGCAGGAGTTGCCGAAAACTCATCCGGATATTCCCGGCATGTTTGCCTAACTTTCGCTATAGAAGATTTGGCTTGTTTTGGCATTCTTTGCTTTGCAAGCTACAACTTAAAAGACCACGTGTAAAGAGCGCAAGGCTTTTATAGGATTAGATTAATTGTCTAACAATTAGTAGAAAAAATGCTATATTTACTTGCATAACCAAAAAGAGTGCTCAATAATGTCTTAAGACTAGAGCAAAAACTAATTCGATTAATTTGGCTGCATTTATTAATAAAACTCCAACGGTCCGTTTCACGCTTACGCGATCATCAGGGAGCCTAAATAAAGAAAACCTTTAGAACTTAACACAAGGGTACTCACCAAAATCCAATACAGTTAACAAAACCTACACTAAAGCATCTGCCAATTCAGAGACTCAACGCGCCGTTCGGCCTTGCTCATTTGAACTGATTGCTAAATTAAGTGCGGAAAATCTGCCATACTGCTTTACTAGATCCGTTCTATCCTCATCAAGCTTACTAAAAATCTGTACATGAATAAATTATCTTATCTTATTTTGTAAATTTATTGAACTTATTGTTTTTATATTATTATCTTATTTTATATATTATCTTATTTTATTAGTATTTTATTATCTTATTTTACAATTACGGAAATGGTTGCTAATTTTATATATTATCTTATTTTATTAGTATTTTATTATCTTTATTTTACAATTACGGGAAATATCTTATTGTACAATTACGGGAAATGGCATAATCTTATTTTAGCTTAGTTTATCAATTTTACTATCAGTTATTCACTACCGGGCTAACTTTAAACCCTAATTTAGATACCTCCTGATGATCCGCTGAGGTGAAACAGTCTGTAGAGGTTTTTACTTTTTTACTTTGTGTTTTTAAATAAATATTATCTTATTTTATATATTATATTATAAATTTATTGAACAAGCGCTCGGAAATTATATCTAAATGTAGACACAAAAAAGCAGGTACAATCGACGTTACTTGCAAAACAAGAAAAGGTGTACTAGAGCTATATGACATACTTCAAAAAGTGGATGCAGTTGCTTTCGTGAAATTATACGAACAGGATAACGTTAACGTTGTAGTAGGTTGGGTACCCATTCCCATGCCAAACGAGCGTATCAAATCAGCTTTTCAAAATGCATTTGGACCTGTAATAAAGGTTTTACAAAGAAAGTGTCGCGATGGCCTAGTATCGGGCGTAAGAATTCTTATTATGCAAAAAGATGTTTTAGAAAAAAATCCTATACCCAGCTATTTTAAAATAGACGGCAACGAGCTCTATGTGACTTATGAAGGTCAAAAGTTTACTTGTAAATATTGTGGCGAAATTGGGCATAAGCAAGTAGATTGTGACAAGCGAGCGCAAAATTTCCCGTCACTTCAGCGGGATGAAAACATTATTCAAAACAGCAGTCCTGACCAACTGCAAACCGATGCCTTCCCAAGCAAAAAACGCAAGAAAAATACCGAAATACGCAAAGCTAACAAATTTAGGACCGAGGCTGCAGTGGACTTGAGCTGCGCGGCGGGTTCTCTATGCTTTAATACCAGCAACAAGCCACTTGATTTGTCGCAACCAGAACAGCTAAGCAAAGAACAGATGGAGGTGGACGTTCCTGCTGACAAGACTCATGTCCCAAAAGATTGGTGGGAGCGTGGAAGCTCAATTATTTGTCAAAGTTGTAAGTCGGAAAATATATTAGTCAACCCCGAGTCGCATTTTATTTGTTGGAACTGTCATAACGATAACCTTATTGCCAAACCATGCTGCGCATCTGAAGATAATGCCGACTCGTATCGAAGTGTTTGCCCGAATACCACAAAATTTCCATGCCCAGCCTGCACTGTAGAAATGTTGTACCTTTCTTGCTGTGAGTCGTTTGTGCCTGTTAATAAAATAGACGACGAAAATATTATCCAATGCGGAAAATGCAACAAACTCTTTATGGAATGCAACTGCGAATCCTATAATCAATTGCCCGGTCAAGGCTTGGCTTTTTGCTGCAAAAACGTCAAATGCCATTATAAAACTGTACATTGTGATTGTTCTCGAAAATCTGTGCAACTTTTTACCGGTACGACTCCATATCTATGTGAATGCGGCTGTGAATTTGAATATGACATAGATATGGGTGTAACGAAAATGTACTAGCTTAATTGCCTCTGAAACGACACTGTAATATATACAATAGCTTTGCATCTTTTCCCGCTGAATACTGTTTGTGCTACTATTCCATAGGTCTAATATACTGTTACTTCCTTTATTGTTAATTTATAATGGATTTGGTTGTTGCTAGCTATAATGTTGCGGGTTTGGGTAATGCCATCAAAAGGAAGTCAGTTTGGTATTTTTTAAAATCTAGTCCAGTTCACATTGTGTTTTTGCAAGAAACCCATGCTTATTCTGCTTGCGAAACATTGTGGGAGAAGGAATGGGGTGGAAATATTTTATGGAATCATGGGACTACTCGTTCCAAAGGTGTTGCAATTGCTTTTAAGTGCGGATTGCAATACCATGTTAACGATATAAAAACTGATGACCAAGGTCGCTTGCTACTAGTTGATATCAATATTGAAGACAGAAACTTCTGCCTAGCTAATGTATATGGACCCAATGTTGATAATCCTACCTTTTACTCAAACCTATTTAATCAACTCCAAAGTTTTTCGACCTCAGATATTATATTGGGTGGTGATTTTAATTTAGTTTTAAATAATGATCTTGATAAATTGGGAGGTTCATCACAGCACATTAATTACAAGGCCAGTAATGTTGTTAATACAAATATGAAAACTTTAGGCCTTACTGACATTTTCCGCTCCTTGCACCCGACCAAGAAGCTTTTTACGAGAGTTCAAAACAACCCTTTCGTATCATCTAGACTAGACTTTTTCCTGATATCCAATTCGTTGCTTACCGACAGTCAAACCGCTTCCATTTTACCAAGTGTGCATTCTGATCATAAACTGGTGCAAATTAAATTATCTCTAAAAGCTGTTCATAAAGGTACCGGGTATTGGAAGTTCAATAACTCATTACTGCTGGACAAAAATTTTATTTCGGTAATCAAAACCGTTATCGGTGAATTCCAAACTAATCATCCTCCAAATACATGCAATCCGCACTTACAATGGGACACTTTAAAGTGTGTGCTTAGAGGATACATCATTGAATTTAGTGCTAAAAGAAAAAAGATGTTTTTGCATCGGCAAAATTTGCTGCGCGTGCATTTACAGCAGCTGCACGATGCACTGAACAACTGCACCTCGAATGACCTAAATAGCTTGCTTGCTGACATCAAGTCTTGTCAGTATGAACTTGATAGCATGATTGAGGAAAAAGCAAAAGGGGCTGCTATTCGCAGCCGCGCAAAATGGGTTGAATCTGGGGAAAAAAATACAAAATATTTTCTCAATTTAGAAAAATCTCGAAGGGGGAATAAATCAATAAATAAGATTAAAAACACAAAAGGAATTTTGGTGACAGAACAGCAAGCTATTTTGGAAGTTTTAACTCAGTACTTCAAATCTTTTTATTCAAGTACTGACAACAATGTTGATAGCATTCAACTTCGCAATTATTTGTCTAATATTGATTTGCCTGTTTTGTCAAAAGATCAAACAGAAAATATTTCTGTTCCTATATCAGAACAGGAATGCCATGCTGCCTTGAACGCTATGTCTAACAACAAATCACCTGGGCCGGATGGCTTTACTGCTGAATTTTATAGAACGTTTTGGGATGACTTGAAACCTTTTTTTTTTAGAATGTGTTCGCTTTTCTTACGAGAAGGGGCAACTGCCAAACACGCAAAAAGAAGGCATTATTATAATGCTCCCAAAGCCACAAAAAGACTTGTTGTTACCATCAAATTATCGACCTATAACTTTGCTTAACGTTGATTATAAGATAATCGCTTCTGCCATCAATAATCGAATGAAAAGTCATTTAAATACTTTGATTAAACCCGGTCAAAATGGCTTCATCAAAGGCAGACACATCGGCGATAATATTCGCCTTTTGTTTGATGTCATTGATTTCGCTGATTTGAACGATACTTTGGGTGCAGTTTTAACGGTTGATATATTTAAAGCGTTTGACTCCCTTAAATGGGAATTTATTTACCAAGTGCTTGAAAAATATGGGTTTGGATCGTCCATTTTACACTGGATAAAAACGTTGTATGCCCAGCCAGTTTGCAGACTGACAAACAATAATTTCTTGTCCGATTCATTTGCGGTACATAAAGGTGTTAGACAAGGTGATCCTCTTTCGCCGACTCTTTTCGTTCTTTGTATTGAATGTTTAGCAAGTGCTTTAAGAGCTAGTAATCAATATGTGGGCCTCCAGCTAGGAAGCTCTAATGTTAAAATTTCCTTATTTGCGGACGACACCATCATATATTTAGATGGAACAGTAAATCAATTTGAAATAGTTTCTGCTATCTTTACCGAATTCGCTACGTTCTCTGGCTGCACCATTAACTGGAATAAATCTAAAGCCTTTTATATAGGAGCTAGCAAACGTTGGCAAAAAAAGCCGTTGTCTCACTTTGGTTTGCAATGGCCTGATGATACTATACAATATCTTGGCTTGACCATTCCTACTAAGCCGAAAGGCAATAAATATGAGCTTTTTCGATTGAATTTTGACGGATACTGTCCTAAGTTGCAAACCATCTTAAATCTTTGGAAATCAAGAGGTCTCACTTTACTTGGTAAAATAACAATTTTGAAATGCCTCGTTTTTCCGAAATTGCTGTTCAAACTCTCCATGATTCCATCACTTATTTTTCCACCATTTTTAAAATCTTTGAACCAAATTGTTTATAGTTTTATTTGGGGATCCAAATGGGAAAGAATTAGCAGAGTAAACCTTACTTCGAGTGTTGAATTAGGTGGTGCAAATATGTTACATTTACCAGCTTTTATAACAGCGTTGCATTGGAAGTTTATGCAAGCTTTTTTGAATGACTCAGCTGCGCCTTTGTGGAAGGACGTTGAGAAGTCTTGTGTTAGTGATTGTATATTACAATGCGTATTAAGTTCTAATTTGACTTTGCAACATCGTTTACTGCGAAAACTCATTCCGTTTCGTTTTTTGAAGATGGGTATTCAGGCAGCTAAAACGCTAATTCCTTACAATACTGAAGAAAATAAATTTCTATGGCTGAATAAAAACGTAAAATATAAGCGTAATCCCTTAATCATTTCAAAATTTATTAATGCTGGTATTTATTTTCATGCACAGCTGCTTGATGGAAATGGCAATTATATGCGCTTTTCGGATCTTGTTTGTAAATTTTCAATTAATTCCGATTCTCAAACAAACAAGGATTACGTAACATTGTATTTGGCTATACCGGAAACTTGGGAAAATAGAGCATCGTCTACTCTGATTGATAATACAAATGTTGATTTCTTAAATATTGTGAAACAAAAATCTCTAGATACTTGGGTTTCCACTAAAAACGCTTATTTACACTTAACTGGTAATCACAAAGGACCGATAAAACAGCAAACTCGATGGTTAAATGATTTGTCTATAGATAGTAGAGCAATCAACTGGAGAACGATTTATTGCAATAATTATTTCTGTACTACTGAAACTAAATTACGATCCTTTCAAATAAAATTAAATCTAAGAGCTATTGTAACTAATGTGCAATTGCATGGTTTTGGCATTGTGGATTCGCCTTTTTGTTCATTTTGTGCGCAAAGCATTGAAACAATTTTGCATTTATTTTGTTTTTGTCCAGTTGTAGATCAGTTTTGGCGTGAAGTTTTTAGTTGGATATGCTGTCATTTCAAACGGGACATAAATTTTTGCAATTTTAACAAGATTTTTGGATTTCAAGAGTTAGAAAATTGTACTAAGACGGATTTGATTAATTGTTTTTTTACTCAATGCAAGATTTTTGATTTATAGATGTAAAATTGAAAAAACCAAACCAAATATCATGTTATTTATAAGTACCATTAATTTGCAAAAAAAAACAGAATATTTGATTGCTAAACGTAATGGGGATTTGAAAAAACATTTTCGAAAATGGAATATCTATTGAATCGTGCTACTACTGTACCTGTATGTGCTTAACGACGTTATTTTGTAACTCCATAAGTATTAGACTTTGAAAATAGTATAGTGTTGTTTTTGTGTTGATACCCATTTTATTATTACTTTTTGCAACAATAAAAAAAAAAAAAAAAAAAAAAAAAAAAAAAAATGTAGACACAAAAATAAATTTATACTAAAAAACTTTAATACCACATAATTTGAGCTAGGCCTATCACTATATGCATTTTTTTGTGAGTTGTGTATTGTTTGTAACGCTTTTGACTAGTTTCTATCGCTACTTCGCCTTTATTTAGTTTGCACTGCTTTTCATTCCATACCCCTTCATAGTGTAACATTTTCTATTATGTCATAACCGCTTAATTTGTAAGTTTGTCATAATGGCCTTTATCCTAGTAATCAGCTGTCATAACATTCCCACGATTATAAGATAAGATAATTTATTCATGTACAGATTTTTAGTAAGCTTGATGAGGATAGAACGGATCTAGTAAAGCAGCATGGCAGATTTTCCGCACTTAATTTAGCAATCAGTTCAAATGAGCAAGGCCGAACGGCGCGTTGAGTCTCTGAATTGGCAGATGCTTTAGTGTAGGTTTTGTTAACTGTATTGGATTTTGGTGAGTACCCTTGTGTTAAGTTCTAAAGGTTTTCTTTATTTAGGCTCCCTGATGATCGCGTAAGCGTGAAACGGACCGTTGGAGTTTTATTAATAAATGCAGCCAAATTAATCGAATTGTCTAACAATTATGTACTTATGCATCAACAATGACGTTTCATGCATAATAAGTGCTATTTCCTTCTCAATTGCCGCACGCATTATTGTGACAATAGTGCAAATATTGCAACTATTTCAAAAGTTTAAAATCAAATAAAACTGCGCAGAAAATTTTAATAGCAGCTCAAAAATTCAAAAAAATGTTTAAAAAATATAAATTTGTTCGTTTTTGTAAGGAAATTTTTGATAAAGACAATTTTGACCTAATGCAAAATTTTGACTTTATTTTGACTTATAAAATCTACCAAAACAGACTCCTGAACTCCTAAAACGAACGTTAGTACACATTTGATCATGTAATAAGGTCCCGAAAAAATTTTGACTTTATTGACTTTAGCGGGCCCTAATTATCATGTTTTTCTGTGCTATCCAACTTCCTTATATTATATGATTTTGAAACACTTTCATTGTGATGCAATAATACCGGTAGTCAAATTTTTCTGGTGCGTTGCGCTTGACGTTGACGATCGACGATTGCAGAAAAAATGAATCCTTTCTTTTTTGAGACGAACCGGCTTTTCTTCGTACGGAGCTTGCCGAAATTGCTGTCAAGCTTTTTTCTGTGCTGTCCAACTTCCTAATTTAATTTCGAGGAACTTTTATTATGATGCGATGCAACAATACCGGTATTCCAACTTTTCTGATGTGTTTTGCTTGAACTACAATTTTGTCATTGATGCTGCTGAGAAGCAATTGGTAAGTGGGAGTTTCCTTAAATACGGTGTATTTGCAGTAACTATGGCTGCACACAAATTTTTTTAAAAAACCAAATCTTCACTGCTCTCGTTTCATTAAACTCGCTGTAGTACTGCAGCGTGGTAGCGAGTGGCGGGGCCCGACCCCGCGGCTTAACGTCTGGACAACGCGTCTATGAAGAAACGTCGCAGCGGTGGCGAGCCGTTGGCTACTCTGTGTCTGATTTGATCGGCCTGGAAATAGAACCTCAGACCTTGCGCATCGATAGCGGCATCTTTAGCACTGCGCTATAACCGGCTGGTTTGTTGAAAAATTATTAAAATATAAAAATCTAAATTGACACTGCTCTAGATGCTAAAATCAAAAGAAAGATACTGCCAAGGAAAACGAGACCAACAAAAGATTTAAAGAGGCCCAGGGGCGGAAGGGGAAGGGGGTGGCAATTTTGTTTTTACACACCGCTACTGTCTCAGGAGCTGGAGTGCTCCGTTTACCAGACACCCTGAATATGCGCTTGAGAGTATCTGATGATATCGACGCTGTTTTTGATATTAATCGCATGATCAGGGATTCCTCTAGCGCGTAATTTATTGTAGTTTAAAAATGTTTCGATAGAGATGGCAGTTTGTTCTCATGCATCACTGTCTTCACTTTTTCAGACAGGGAATACTGGATACTGCCCCTTTCATAACGAGTGCATATTAAATGTTTGTATCAAGGTTTATATGCGTTGTTTATATCAATGTTGGTGCTTGAAAAAAGATTTTTTTTGGAGGGAAGCAATAACTTGTTTTTCCCTCCTGGCTGCACCCTGTTTGTGACGTTGCGAAAGCTAGCCTACTTTAGTCAGTTAGCCTTCCTATGACCCAAAAATGAGGTCAACCAAAATTTTTTCAGTAAATTATTAACCACGGATTGACAGCTTGAGTTTCTGTGAAACTTTTTCGCTCCTTAAATGAAGCGCAAAGAATCAAGCAAAAGTGTGAATGAAATATCTGAATTAGATGAAAAATTTGCAAGGGACAAATTAATGTTTCGACTATAACCAAAGTATCGTCAGCCTTGCTACGCACAGCCAATCCAGTCTTAACTCATTCCAGACTGTAAAGACTCTTTTTTGCATTGCTTTAGCTGTACATCTCGACTTCATCTCTTTTCTAGGTTGTGCCCTATTTTTGGCAGGTGACTGGCTCCAAATTTTCTTATTTTCTTGAATTATTTTCTTGTTTTATTTTCTAGAAGGTTTTATTTCAAATGTTCTACCTTGAGCAGAACGAGTAGAAGCTTAGATTTGGAGTATGTAGTTCTTTTGAAGGTTAGGATTTTTTTTTTCTTTTTCAGGAAGGTGGGAGGTTGCTATGCTGCACTGATGAGACCATAATAAGGTCGAAACGCGTCTGCAGCTGCAAAGGAGTGGGTTGCCATGGGGGCTTCTAGTGATGTGGGCTAGTTAGGCTACCGGTAACTTAGTTGTGGGTTAGTGGTTATAGGTTCTTTCATTGGGTATCGTTGTTTGGGGCCAGTCGCCTGCCAAAAATAGGGCACAACCTAGAAAAGAGATGAAGTCGAGATGTACAGGTAAAGCAATGCAAAAAAGAGTCTTTACAGTCAGGAATGAGTTAAGCCTGGATTGGCTGTGCGTAGCAAGGCTGACGAGACTTTGGTTATAATATCTGAATTGTTTCCTTCGTTATGGCATTACATAGCTCAATCATATTAGCTGCAATCGCGCAATAATTTAGACTAAAAACATTACAATCCGACGCACTTTTAATACCTCTGAACTACAATAGGTTAATTGTAGTCTGTTTACGTCATCACGATGTGACGTCACTGAACCCCATCATTGAAAAATTCTGCGTACGCCACTGCTGGTTTATTTTTTACAGCTATATCTTTCCAGGAAGTTAGGTCTTCTCGAACATTTTTAATATTTACAAATATAGTCTCTTTTTCTTTGAGTGCAAGATACAATTGCTTATGCGTTACATCGTTCCAGTCCTTTATTTTGCTATTAATTTTCATAAAAATTTGGGAGAGGTCATTCCATGTTGTATTTTGGCGTCAGAGCATGCGGCTGAGAATTAGTTAGTTAGATAGTTGCATACTTATCCTCCTATCACGAGAAAGCGATCAAAGCGGGAAGCTGTGAATACCAATTTTAAGGTCATTGGTTTGACCCGACTCGGAATCAAACCCGAGTCTACAGCTCAAGAGACAGACGCTTTATACCACTCGGGTTAAATTGATTGATGAAAAGTTTTTTATTGATATGTTTAATTCTGTAAAATAAGTTACACACAGCCCATTTTTTCCAGACTTTGTCAGGCGTTGTGGTTTAATTTTTTCGATTCGACAGGTCTCAAATTTTGAGGTTAGATTAATCATTGCTATGCCGCATTGATCTTTGTTAGCGATAAGTTTTTATCTATTAAGCTGCTCGAGTTCGCAGCCCTGGTGAGGGGAGAGATGAAGGAGATGGGGTGTTGGGAAAGGTGGAAGAAGGTGTGGGGAAGGTCTGTAGAATTGTGTTGGGGTGGGGGGGGAGATGTCGGTGAGGTCTACAAAGGTGTGGAGAAGTGTGTTGGGATGTGGGGAGGTGAGGAGAGGTGGGGAAAGGTGGGGGATAGTGTGGGAAGATGTGGGGGGAGGTGTAGAAAAGTGGAGGAAGGTTTGCAGAGGTGTGTAAGGAGGTTTGCAGAGGTGTGTAAGGAGGTTTGCAGAGGTGTGGGGAAGTGTGAGGGGAGGTCTGCAGAGGTGTCATGAGTACTGGCTAACGTTTTTCGCAATCGTGATTGTCCAGGAGGGTAAACAACATTGTGACACTACTGTATAATCACACTTTGTAATTGAACAACGCTAGCGGCAGTGAGCTTACACTGTGATGTTACTACAATCGCAGATCAAACAAAGAATAACGTCATCGTTTCTTACGGCAAATCAGTGAATACCGACTATAAAGCACAAAAGTTGCCAAAACAATGAGGGGGTTGAACCCGCGAGACCCCCCTTGCTTACGCCCTTGAGGCAAACAGGCAAAAAAGTAGACACGGACCATTGTAGGCAGTTTAGAAACGCTGCACTATACTCTCTATGCACCTCTCTTGCCACCCATAGATTCCACAGCTTGCTGGTGTGCTCCGCTGGTGCTTGGTACCTCAACATTTTCAGTCTCCGGTGGAACTGTTCAAAACATAGAAAATAATCAGTAGTGCCACAGATTCCGCAGCTTTCTTGCAGCACAAATGGCCGAGTGGTACGAGCGTTTGCCTCTGGAGCTGTAGACTCGGATTAGATTCCGAGTCTGGTCAAACCAATGGCTTTAACATTAGTATTCACAGCTTCCTTGTTGGACACTTGCCACTAAAGGGCAGTTAGGAAATTGAGCTTCCAAGTTTACTTGTTGTGCCGTTGGGAAAGACATTTAGCTGAACAAGCCAGTAACTTTACTTGTTGTACCATTGGGAAAGACACTTACAAGGATATGCAACTAAACATAATTACATATTACGTTTTCCAATGTATGCCCTACACTTGACGCACCTCCCTTGCCACCCATAGATGTCACAGCTTTCTCACATGCTGCCCTGGAGCTTGGTACAACAACAATACCGGAAATTTTTTGATGTTGATCTAAGTATAACAAAAAATGTTTGGGTAATTGTTGTGCCATAACTTTACATCTTCGATCATACCTCCACTCTCCTCATGAGATCCAGACCTTTCACGCTTTCGATAAACTCGGGAAGTAGTAGAATCCATTATTATGTGATGCGCAAATATTTATTTAACAAATATAACTTGCCAAAATACTGCAGAGAAAATTAAGCAGATAAGTTACACACTAGGTAGATGATTTAATTTCGGGAAAGAGGGATTTTACAAACCACAATAGTTATTAATCCATTGTAGATCCTGAAGAGGGCGTTACGGAATCGTCGAAAACGTTTGATTAGTTCAGTTAAATATGCCTGCACCTTAATGAATGTTAAACCCAGTGGTGTTTTAATACTAAGTGCTCTCTGGTTTGTGTATAAATAATTGATCGATAGAATTATTTGACTGTTAGTTTGATTGAGGACTGGGTGAGGGAATAAATTTAGTCAAGCTTCATAATAGACATTGTGAATACAAAATTTGCAAGAACTTTTCAACATACACAACTCTAATAAGCTATCACAGCATCATAGGAATATCTTAGTTGTGAATGTGACTTATGCATGTCCCACCTTATTTTCTTTACCTAACCCGTATTAACCAAAAGGGGGGCAGAATCACTCTTCCCCAGGCGAGGATGTAAGAAACCCAAACATTTGATGCATAAACTTACTCAGCACAACCAGTGTAAAATACCAGCAAACAGCAACACAAAATAATGCACGACAAAGCGCAATGTTTCGACCTTATGGATCTCATCAGGTGCATGACAACGAAAACAAATGACATCAAAGCAAAGTCCTTAAAAGACCATTCCAATCCAAATCCCAAGTCTGGTATAAGCAGTAGTAAGCAGTATAACAAGTAAATGAGTTTCTGGTTCACAACATCAAGCTAGGCTAATTTTAGATTTAAACAGCATCAATTTAAAATAATTTTTGAAAATTTTGGCTCAGAACATCTCAGAACAGAACATTAAAAATTTTGTATTTTATTTGAATCTTGTGCTTTGCATAACATTGTGAATAGTACAATAAACATTGTGAATACATCGTGAATAGACCTTTTGATTTAAATTTGCTATGTTATGCTTTTTGTTACTTAATTTTATCGCAAATGAAAAACTAAAAAAATGCCTACAGATTTGTTGTTTGGCCAAGCAGTTGGTGTAATGGGCTCCGAAGCTGGCTTGGCTGGTTTGATGTTCAGCTACGTCATGTTCCATGATGCACATATACGTCGCTTCTACAAAAATTCAAGCTGCAATTATGTGACTTGAATATGTAACAAAAAAAAGCTCATGAATTTGGTAGAGTGGTTGGTGCATTATGCTCCAGATATGGTTCCCGAATTTGATGTCAATTAGACCATCTTCTTCCGCAATGCTTACACTTTGCTATCAGAATATTTTTACTTCAAATGTATGTGACTTAGTTACAGTACAATATTTCCTGGTTTGTAAATTTCACAACCAAAAACCTGAAGCTTTACATGGCGTCTTCAACGCAAGGAGGTTAAAAGTGGAAAAATAAATTATGGACTTTTAGTGTTTTTCAGATTAATATAGGTTCAGAGCCAATTATATAAATCAACTGTGGTAACTATCAAACCCATGATTTTACACAGAGTGGACCGGCACTATCAGCTCAGTCGACACTAGCTGCTAGTGATGTTACTAAACAAAATAAGAACAAACTAATGCTAACAATTTGAGCAAAACATCTTGAGACAAAAATGTTTGAATTTACTCAAAACAACTTTTGTAGGAGAGATAATTCGGCTGAGGTTCTGATGCGTTTTTATTTTTTTAATTTACTTTGCCATCAGGTATCACGTCTATAGCAGTGTTTTGGTGTCTCCCGCACTATATTTAATGCTTGAATACATACACACAACACATGTCAAGTTTAAGTAAAATAAACCATCAGTATTCGGATCGGTGAGGAAAAATTACTGGTAGAGTCTATTTTGCCGTAAACGGCAAAATAGCTTTTAGTATATTTTGCCGTTAGTGACGTCGTAGGTTTTTAAGCGCCATTTTGTGCTACATTGCCACGACTTCTCGATAGCTCAGTGAATAGAGCGCAGCGTATAATGAATAGTGCTGCTGTAGTTTTGGGTTCGATTCTCGTCCCGGCTTCGGTTCGTTTCGCTTCGATGGCTTCGGTTCGGATCGCTTCGATTCGGATTCGTGTGACCTAGAGTTAACAATCGGGATGGTGAAGACAGTAGAATAGAATAAGATGTAATATTCGTGTGACATGGGGTTATGTAGCTGCGGCAAAATAAGACCTAAGAGCTATTATGCCGTTAACGGCAAAATAGACACTGCCGAAATTACTAGATCAAATATTGGAAAATCGGTCACCAAATGAAATCAAAAATTAAAAAACCCAACAGGTTTAAAAAACCCATGGTTGATTTACGCGATAGCGTATAAGAAAACTGCAACTGAGTGCATCAAACTTTGCAGGGCTGCAGAATGCAAAACAGCGACGTTGAGCGGCAGAAAAAACAACAGTTGGAAGCGCTTGATTACGATTGCAAGGCGGGGAAACGAGACGAAGACGATGTAAGCGGGCGGGATCGATTCTTTGAGAAAGCAAACTCATTACTTCAGGTTTTTGAGTTTAAATTTGTTTCTGTTGCGGCATTTTGAAATGAGTTCGGATCTTTTGTTTAGAAGAGATTTTTGGTCAGCCTGCAGAATAAATAGCTTTTTGGCTGAGCAAAGCGGGCATCTTCTGGCACCATTCCGGTACGGCCGGGCGCGGTAAACGATAGACCAGGTTAATAGGGGTTCTGTTTTCGCGTCTTTGCAGTTCCACACTGCTGACAAAACAACAAACATGTACAAGATCAGCGCCCCAGACTACAACAGGCTTCTCAGCGACAACGTAACATCTGCCTATCGTAAGTCAAGCTCAGATGTTGTCAATAAGATCAACGCTGAAGCCAAAGCCATTGCTGAAACTGCAAACCTAGACGATAGAATTCAATCGTTCCCTCAAAAAGAAGCATTTATTACTCTCAAGGACTATAAACCAAACTTTGTTTGCAACCCCAAATGCAGGCTCATTAACCCAGCAAAATCTGAAATCGGAAAAATTAGCAAATCTTATCTTGACGAAATCAATAATGCCGTGCGTAATAAATCCAAGCTTCCCCAATGGCGTAGCACAAAGTCGGTTATTGACTGGTTCAAAAGCCTTGAAAACAAACCAAAATACAGATTCATCAAATTCGACATTGTAGATTTTTATCCGTCCATCACACAAGAGCTTCTTTCAAACGCCATTTGTTTCGCGAAAAGTTCACTCCGCTCGACGACAGCGTGATTAACACGATCATGCATTGTGGAAAATCACTGTTGTTTTCCGACGGCAGTACCTGGATCAAAAACAACGGTACGACTTTTGACGTGACAATGGGATCGTATGATGGGGCCGAAGTTTGCGAATTGATTGGGCTTTATCTGTTGCGTCAGCTAACCGTTCTCACCGGCAACGAGTTTATTGGGCTCTATAGAGACGACGGCCTTGCCATTTCACCTTGCTCATCAGGCCATTTGGCAGACCAGCTCCGTAAAAAAATCGTAGCAATCTTCGAGAACAACAAACTTGATATCACAACAGAATGCAACCTAGTTCAAACTGACTTCCTAAATCTGAATCTGGATTTAAAATCTG